>CM035839.1:172604194-173243694 GCA_020510985.1 Pholidichthys leucotaenia | reverse complement strand
GGCTCCTGTTGTGATAGCGATCAGCAGCAAGCGTCTCCCAGGACTCTGTGTTAATGGAGAAGTCTTTAAGGTTAATCTTCAGGTTGTCCTTGAAGCGCTTCTTTTGTCCTCCAACTCTGCGTTTCCCTTGGGCGAGTTCTCCATAGAAGAGCTGTTTTGGGATGCGGTCGTCTGACATACGGGAGACGTGGCCTGCCCATCTCAGCTGAGCCTTGCGCATGGTGGTAATGGTGTTGGGGATGTCTGCTTGCTTCAGCACCTCCTTGTCTGGAACTTTGTCTTGCCAGCGGATGTGGAGGAGGTTGCGAAGACACCTGAGATGGAAGTGGTTGATCTGTCGCTCGTGCCCTTCTGTATGCAGGTCCACGTTTCGCAGCCATAGAGTAGTGTGGTTAGGATGACTGCCACAGTAGACCTTCAGCTTTGTTGTGAGGCTGATCCCTCTCCTCTCCCAGACATTTTTTCTGAGTCTCCCAAATGTGCTGTTTGCTTTGGAGATCTTGTTGTTGATCTCAGCGTCGATGGTGGCATTATGGGAGAGGGTGCTACCCAAGCAGGTGAAGGTCTCTACACCTGGAGGGTCTGTCCATTTACCTGTATCTGTGGATCGTGGTACTGGTTTCCCGGGGCTGGCTGGAACATCACCTTGGTTTTCTTGGTGCTGATGGTAAGGCCAAAGTTGTCACAGACTGAGGAAAATCTGTCCATCTGCGACTGCATTTCCTGCTTGGCACCAGCATTGAGTGCACAGTCATCAGCGAAGAGGAAATCTCTGATGACAGTCTCCTTCACCTTCGTGATGGCTTGCAGACGCCTAAGGTTGAAAAGTCTTCCGTCACACCTGTACCTGATGTCGATGCCAAGCTCACAATCTCTGAAAGCATCTGAGAGCATTGCCGAGAACATCATGCTGAAACAGTGTCGGGGGCCAGAACACAACCCTGCTTGACTCCATTGGTCACTGGAAAAGGCTTCGGATGGTTCACCATCATCCAGGACTCTGGCTGTCATTCCATCGTGGAATTGGCAGACAACTGCAATGAACTTGCGGGAGCAGCCAAAATTTTTTCATGATTATCCAGAGTCCCTCGCAACTGACTGTGTCGAAGGCCTTGGTCAGATTGACAAAGGTTGTGTAGAGGTTGTGGTACTGTTCCATGCATTTCTCTTGGAGCTGGCGGGCAGCAAAGATCATGTCGGTGGTCCCTCGACCTGCACGGAAGCCGCATTGACTTTCAGGGAGGAGACCCTGCTCCAGGTGTTCCAGCAAGGTGTTGAGGAGGACGCGGGCCAGGATCTTGCCTGCTATGGACAGAAGGGATATTCCTCGGTGATTGTCACAGGACTGGTGATTTCCTTTCCGCTTGTAGATGTGGACAATTGTGGCATCTCTGAGCTCTTGTGGTAGCTGTTCCTTGCTCCACATGGACTGGTACAGGCTGGTGAGCTGTCTAAGGGTGGTTGGGCCACGTGTCTTGTAGACTTCTGCAGGGATGGCATCAGAGCCTGGGGCTTTCCCAGTGGAGAGCTGTTTGATGGCTTTGCTGACCTCATCTTCCGAAGGTGGGATGTCCAGCTCATAGTTTATTGGCACCTGGGGAAGGTGAGCAATGGCTTCGTGGTTGATCTGTGCAGGCCGATTGAGCAAACTACAGAAGTGTTCCACCCATCTCTTCAGGACCAGCTTCTTTTCTGTCAGCAGGGTAGAACCATCAGCACTGAGAAGAGGGGATGATCCGGAGGACTGAGGTCCATAGACAGCTTTCAGGGCATCATAGAACCTCTTTGTGTCGTGCATGTCAGCAAAACATTGAATCTCGTCGGCCTTAGCACTGAGTCAGGAGTCCTGCATGTGGCGTAGTTTGGCTTGAATTGCACTACGGATGTTGGTGAAGGCTGCTTTCTTTGCCATGCAGGTAGGGTCATTCTGGTGGGCCCGCAGCAGTTGGTGTTTCTGATCTAACAGCTGCTGAATTTCTGTGTTGTTTTTGTCGAACCAGTCCTGGTGATTTCTGGTTACTGGGCCTAGGCATTCGAGGGCAGCCGAGTGAGCAGTATCCCTGAAGGATGCCCATTGGTCCTCAATGTTTGGCTGGTTGAGCTGGAGATCTGACAGGCGGCTGTGCATGTGATCTTGAAACTCTTGTACCTTCTTGGGGCTTTGAGTTTCATGACGTTCAGCTTCTTTGTCACTTTCTGGCCTTGTGTCTCCTTTGGGCTGGATGTGGAAGTTCATCTTGAGATGATCAAGCTATGGTCAGTCCAGCAAGTCGCACCACCCATGGCTTTGGTCACTCTCACATCCAGCCTGTCCTTTGCCCTGATGATGACATAGTCAATGAGATGCCAATGCTTAGAGCGAGGGTGCATCCAGGATGTCTTTGTACATGTAGGTAGGTGAAACATGGTGTTGGTGATGGCTAGGTCATGAGAGGCACACATTCTGAGCAGGAGGTGTCCGTTGCTGTTCGATTTTCCAATGCCAGTGTTTTCCCAGTACTCTCTGCCAGGTGTGGTGGTCGGTCCCTACTCGAGCATTGAAGTCACCGAGGATGATGAGCTTCTCAGATTTTGCTGAAGCAATGAGGGAGTCTAGTTCCTCATAAAACTTATCTTTGGTCTCTTCGGGGTTTGTCATGGTTGGAGCATAAGCGCTGATGATGGTTGCATTTGACTTCTTCCCAAGTGGGAGGTGCATTTTCATCAGGCGGTCGTTCAGACCCTCGGGAATGCTTGCTAGTTTCTGCACGTGAGTGGATTTGATTGCGAAACCAACACCTGCCTTGCGCCTCTCCTCACTGCTGCGCCCACTCCAGAAGAAGGTGTAGCCACCACCGGTTTCTGTCAGCTGGCCTTTGTCTGAAAAACGTGTCTCGCTGAGAGCAGCGATGTCGATGTTGTAGCGAGCTAGTTCTCTGGCCACTAGTGCAGTTCGTCTTTCTGGTCTGTTCGCTTTGGCATTGTCGAGCAGAGTCCTTACGTTCCATGATGCTAAGGTGAGTGCCTTTGCTTTATTTCTCTTTGTGTTTCGACTGCTATTTGGGGATCCCCGCCAGCCGCGGTGTGCTGACCAGGGTGAGGTGAGACCAGCTATGTTTGGGACACCTTTTCTAGCTCTGTCCTCTTGCTAAGGAGGCGAGCAGAGCGATCCTGAAAAGGGCTGCTCGGTCGCTCAGGAGGCTGCTGAACTTCACTGCTGTCTCGGTTCAGTGGAGAGTGACCACTTGTCCTGAGCCGCCTGTGTGAAGGTTTGCGACTACAGCTTCCAGTGTATCCTCACCTGCTACTTCGCCGCTCCCCCATCGCCACAGGGCTTAAAGTTGGCTAGATGGTGATGTCATGACTTGCGCGGAAGTTTGATTAAAGTGAGGGAGACTTGCGCAGGATCAGCCTCACTCTCTCATCCTGAGACACCGGATCTAGTGGCAAGACAGAGTCAAGACGGTGGCGCAGTGGTTAGCACTGTGGCAGCACAGTTTACCCTCGGCCGGGGGATCGCGGGGATTGTGAGATCATGGGTTCAATCCCTGCCCCCGACCAACAGTGATCTGTGTGGAGTTTGCATGTTCCTCCCGTGTTGCGTGGGTTTACTCCGGGATTTCTCTGGTTTCCTCCCACATGCCAAAAACATGCAGGTTAGGGATACGGGGCGCTTGCGCACGCAGCGACTGGCAGCTGCTGGCTTGTCACCAAACTGCAAAACAAATCTACCTATGGGTACAAAACAAGTAACAAAAAAAAAAAAAAAAGACGGCTGGGGGCAGATCAGGATGCAGGAGCTGCTGGAAGGTGACAATTATGCCAGTCGACCGCCTTAGGGCTCCACTCCGGATTTTCTGTCAGGGTTTACTCCCTTAGCCTTTGACTTTTCCCAAGACACCCACAAAGCAGTGGGGCTATTTACCCATAGCTAGGACTGAGACAGGTTGTACTGGGTTACAGTTTACCAGTAGTAGATAGAATCTGACCTGACACAAAAGGTCATATAGAATCTGACCTGACCTCAGTGACAGTGACACTTTGACCAAGGTTTATAGTAATGATTTCAGGGTAGTTCTGGGTTATTGTGTTCACAACATCCTCATAGAGAACATCAATGGGGACTTTTGAGATTTGAACAACTTCCAAGCAGGAGTTTTCATTGTCAGGATAAAGCATATTATGGGCAGTCATTAACTGATGTTTTGTTGCCAAATACAAAGTTACTGTTATGAATGCCCCTTGCAGAGCATTAGTGAGACACCAGATGCCGAACAGTAAGTTTGCTCGTTTATTTACAAGAAGACAAAATGACAAAATAAACAGCCACGTGGGGCAAAACACAAACATATACTGAGATACAAAATAATAAACTCTGAAGATAAATTAGGAGGGACAGCGAGGACGGAGCCTGTGCTGTACAAAAAACACTTATGGAGACATGCAGCAAATAGTCCAAGACACAGGGAAAGACTGGAGTCAGGAATAGGAGCTTCAGTCCATCAACACGAAGGAGGAAGATAGTGTAGGTCGCGGCAAGGAGTGACCCTCAGCTGTTCCCTTAAATACAGCGCACAAACAAATCAGAAAAGAGGTAAAGTAATTAACAAAAATGACAAGCAGCTGTCACAGCGCCGGCTTGGCTTTGACAGCCGGAAGTGCGGCCGTGACGCTGTCATTATAAGAGCCCTTGAGCGGTCCTAAAAGCAAACCCCGGAATCAATGGTGGAAAAGGAGAAATACTGAGCAACCTGAGTGCGGATGGAATCAGCGCTCAGATCACCACAGTTACATTCCTAAAGTTATTTATATGCCTAACAACTTGCTTAAAAAAGCTATGTTTGGCTCCAAATTGCATGGTCCACAATGACACAAGGGGACCAAAACATTTTATCATTTCTGGATAGTGTTCCAGAAAATGATGTTTGGACAACAATCTTTGATCAGGAAACAGTTCCTGATAACGTTTTCGATGCTCTGATATTTTGCACTCCAAGTGTGCAATTGATTCTAGACCAGGGGTGAATTTTTTTGGCTTGTGAGCTACTTTTAAAATGACCAGGTCAAAATGATCTACCTACATTTAAAAAATGCCAAATATGACAATATATGTTGGCGTACAATGTATGCCGTACATTATATAACTGCGTGAACCCTTATGGCACAATACAGTTCAATACATTTACAATCATTACCTTACTCTGACGACTTGCACTGGATGGAGTCAGCCAAGGTTGCATAGTCTGGACAATAGCTGCTGGTAGCTAGTCTCAAGCAGGCTTCCAAATGATCATCAGTCATGGTGGAACGGTATTTGGACTTAATAATCTTCATGTGGGAAAAGGCTGAGTTGCACAAATAAGTAGAGCCAAGTAATGCAGTCAAGGAGGTAGCATATTTTCTCATGTTTGGATACCTTTCTTCTGTGAGTAAGTTCCAAAACTGTCCATGAGCCCTGGACTTAAGCTCAATCAAGCCTGTAGTGGATTATGCAGTCTGCAATAAATCCATTTGAGCGGCCCACCATTGCAGGTGCACCATCCACGGTGATTGACACCAATTTACACACTGGTGTTATGTTGGAAGCTGAATGTGAGCATTCTGCAAAAATGTTATGTCAGAACAAGGAGCCAAGGATGAGGCCAGGTGTGGGCCGGTGAACAGGTGAAACCAGCCTCTCGATGTCGCCTGTCGTCACAGGCGTACTGCCGTGCCGCCCAGTACCCTCGTACAGGGCGACTTGGGCTCTGACACAGGGACCCTTCTGTGATGACCCTGGGTGATATTGGTCTTGTTCACTCTCCAGGATGCCAGGCAGTTCCTCATCCCACACTGCGCCGTCTACCACTCTCGGGATCGGTCAGTGCTTCGTGGACCCACAACCACCCACAAGGAGCTGGGTTTTCTCAATAAAGTTTTTGAAAGAGTGAAAAATGTCCTCTCCTCGCGTTTGTTCTTTCATGGGCAGTATTGTAACAGCTCCTCTTTTGCAGTCACATCGGTAAACACCATCCAAATAAAAATGCACAACTTGGCTGTGTCACATGCCTGTGGACTTACCTAATTGCAGTGAAAAACACTCATATTCTGCGATGTCCTTCCAAAGCTGCTGTGTCAAATCATAGGCCATTATTTCACAGCACTGTGTAACTGTACTTTTGATAGCTGAAGAGCTTTGATTGAAGATAATATTTCTGGTTTGTTTGTAAAATCCCAAAACAACAACTCCTCTGCCCCAAAGAAGGCCTCTTTTATTATCTCTCTATCTTGAAAAGACTTCTTATGCTTAATAATGCAATGACTCACCCGGAACAATGCTTCAGTGGTTGCCTTTGCCTTTGAATTCAGCTATGTGAAAAATGACTACTGTCCAATTAACTGAGATTTCAGTCCCTTCACCTTTCTTTTTTTCAGCTCACTTTTTGGAGGGAAGTTAGTGTTGTAGTTTTTATGAATGGTTCGAAAGTGCCACTCCACATTTCTCTTCTTTGGAAACACAATGATAGATTGACAGATCAGAAAAATACACTTTGAAAATGACATTGTAAAAAAAAAATCTTCCTCCCATTCCGCATGGAAGTGGTAAGTTTTTGTCTTCTCACTTGGTTCAGCTCTCCCACTCATTTTTAATATCGCTTCTTTAGTTGATCAAAATTTGAAGCACTAACATGGTCACAGCTCGCTGGAGTTTAGCAGGAACTAGCTAGCATGTTTGACTGCGCATGCAGTTTGACCTATGACACATAGAGGACAGGACCGCTCCTGACTGGCTGCCCTGTACGTCAATCAAATGGTAAATGCCAATAAGAGGACATATGAGAGGATAGGCGAGAGAATTAAAACCTTTATTTTTTTTTTAAATGTCACAAGATCTACCCGCAGTGCCTTTGCAATCTACCAGTCGATCACGATCGATGTATTGAGCACCCCTGTTCTAGACTATGAACGGGCGCAGCAATCAATTCTGCAATATCCTTTAAATCCAAAATTGCCTGCCAACTAGGTTCCTCATTGGGAACAAGTTTGCCCTCAATTAAGGGGAGTAACCAACGAAGACACCAATTTTCGTGGGCGTTGCCACCTATTGTGTGATTCTTTTGTAAAGTCATTGGTAAAGTAATGTAATGTACTGTAATGCACTTTATTTATATAGCCCTTTGAAACAACCTGTAGTTGACCAAAGTGCTTTACTGAAAATTAAACAGCATTAAAAACACACACAGCATTAAAAACAAGTAACATAAACAAAGAAATAAGAATAAATACCTGAAAATAAAAATAAGAATAAAATAAAAAAAAAAAAACAAATGCCAAGACAAATATCACCACTACTGGGTATTAAAAGCCATCCTAAACAAATATGTTTTAAGTTCTGATTTAAAAAGCCCAGGTCAGAGATAGCACATAGGTCAGGGGGAAGATTATTCCAGAGCCTGGGGGCGACAACAGAAAAGGCTCGGTCACCCCAGTGTTTATACCTTGACCTGGGCACATCCAGCAAAAGCTGACTGGATGACCTCAAAGCCCTGCCTTGGTCACGGACAGTCAAAATCTCAGACAGATAAACCATAGCAAGGCCATTAAGAGTTTTAAAAACAAAAAGCAAACGTTTAAAATTAATTCTAAAATGGACTGGAAGCCAGTGAAGTGAAAAAAGGATTGGAGTAATGTGCTCTCGCCTAGTTGTGTTGGTCAAAAGACAGGCCGCTGCATTTTGCACAAGTTGAAGGCGGCTGAGAGAAGACTGAGAGATGCCAACATAAAGTGCATTGCAGTAATCAAGTTGAGAAGTGATTAAAGCATGGATGGCTATCTCAAGATCATGACGGCTTAGGAAAGGTTTGGCTTTGGATAACAGACGTAATTGATAAAAGCTCATCTTGATTACATTGTCAATGTGTTTACCAAATTTTAAATGTCTGTCAAAAATCACCCCCAAATTTCTACAGCTGAACTGAGCCTTAAAGAGAAAGTACCAAAACCAGCCGTTACGGTATCCCCAAACATAATACGTTCTGTTTTTTCTTCATTTAAATAGAGAAAATTTTGGCTTAACCACAACTTAATGTCAGTGATGCAGTCCAATAGAACACTTTGTGAGTTTGTTTGTTCTGGGTTCAAAGGTAAATAAAGCTACAAATCATCCGCATAACAGTGGAAAGACATGTTGTGCTTGGCTATTATTGACCCGAGTGGCAGCATATATAATGAAAACCTAATAGGGCCAAGGATAGAGCCCTGTGGGACCCTACAGGAGAGAGATGCACTAGTAGAAGACATGTCACCAATCATTACAGAAAAAGTTCTGTTAGATAGGTAGGATTCAAACCACTTAAGTGCAATGCCATGGATGCCATCATGGTAATTCAGGCATGACAAAAGGATAGTATGGTCCACAGTGTCAAAGGCTGCTGTAAGATCTAGCAGCACTAAGACCATGGGGCATTTGGCATTAGCAGACATCATAATATCATTGTGCACCTTTAGCAGGGCAGACTCAGTGCTGTGACGAGATCTAAACCCAGATTGAAACTTCTCAAAAATAGAGCTGTCTTCTAAAAAAGATTGCAACTGTATGAAAACAGCTTTTTCTAAAACCTTAGATAAAAAGGGCAAATGAAAAATGGGTCTAAAATTAGATAAAACTGAAGGGTCAAGGTGATTTTTTTTTTAAGAAGGGGCATAACCACAGCATGTTTAAAAGCAGGTGAGACAAATCCTGAACTAAGGCAGGAATTAATAAAAACCAAAAAACCAGGCCCTACAGTATTAAAAACCTTTTTCAGTATTCCAGCGGGAACAACATCCAGTGAGCAATTTGTCGGCTTCAGAGACTTCACTATATCAGTAAGTGATGATAAAGAGACCAAGTCAAACTGTTCAAACACAGCAGAGTAACCCAGGACAACAGACAAGCTCCCATTAAAACTATTATTAATAGCTCGTCTGACAGAGTCCACTTCATCAACAGAAAAGTGAAGAAAAGTCTCACATGTAAACGAATCATCTGTTACAGTCAGAGTGCGTGGGTTTATAAAAGAGTTAATTGTGTTAAATAGCACTCTAGGACAGTGACTGCTGCTAGAAATAATATCAGAGAGATACTGAAATTTTGCCTTTTGCACGGTCCTCTGGTAATCAGCAAGACAGGCCCTAAAAATTCCCAGAGAGACGTGCAATTTGTCCTTTTTCTATCTCCGTTCAGCCTGCCTTACCCGTTGCCTAATGGCACGGGTAGTGTCGTTTAGTCGGGGATCTGTTTTCGGTTTAGCCGATTTAAGCCGAAATGGGGCAATAGAGTCCAAAATCCCAGAGCAGTTGGTATGAAAGGAGGAAAGAATATTATCCGGATGGGAAGGGGAAACGAGTCCATTCAAGGCAAAAACGTCATTGGTAACAAATGAGGGTGGTTAGATTTATCTCCCTCTTTGTATGGAAAAGAATGAATAAGATTATTAAGGTGTTCAAGAGTGAACAACTTTTTAGATATAAGCACCTCAATGTACCGTGTCAACTTAACAGGAACTATGCCCTCAAATAGGTCGTGGACAATATCTGGAGGATAACATGTTGTTACATTAAAGTGAGAGAGACTTTTAGTTAAAATGCAAGATTGTCTCACCCCAGAGCAGCTTATCCCCTTTTTCTGAGCTGTTTTGACATGAAGCTGATGAACTTCCTTGGTTTGGCACTCAAAAACTCCTGTTTTTACCTCCTGCGTCTGAATGTCAGAAAGCTGAGCTGTACAAAATCGACAGAAATATTTTCCTGAAAAACTCTCTACACATCCAGCTAGCCCATGAGCTCCCAGACTGTCAGCAACAACACATTGTATTGTGCCCTTAATAAACACTCTAAGATGTTGAATATGAGATGAGATGAGATGAGATTCAACTTTATTGTCATTACACATGTATGAATACAAGGTAACGAAACGTGACTTGGCATTTGGGCACGCTCTGCAGAGCGCATCCAAGGCCGGGGCAGCCGCTAGGCGCCAGTCTTAAAGAAGAAAGGAAAAAAAAGAAAAGAAATGATATGACACAATAGGCGAGAGAAAAAAACATGTTTTATCAAATTGACGCTTAATGGGTAAGCGAAATTTTGATTGCAGGCAAAAAAAACCCTCAATGCATATTTAGCAAACATTTAGTGGACAAAAACCAAAAGACCAAAAGTCAGAGAGAGTCAGTGAATGGATGAGTGTAATTCAGTATATGTGAATCAGTGTGTTCGTGTATGTTGAATGCAGGTGGGTGTTTATCAGTTACTGGAGGCAGCAAAATCTCTCCCAGCCGAGATGTTATGTCTTAGTGTCTGAAACTCGGAAGCATGTCCTTGAGGCATGGCAGATGGAAATTTCCTGAGCCAGTCACATGTCAATGAGAGTTCAGATGCAGTCCCAGTTTGTTTATGAAAGAGAAGCACAATCTTCTGTTTTGTCTTAATCCAGGAGGAAAAATAGACAACAGGGCATCGAATTCAAGGTCTGTTAGACACAGATCACAGAGCATAGAATTTTTCATCTCATGCAATCCTGTGTCCATAATTTCCATACATAGGCTTTAAATCCATTCCTTGGAGGCACCAAAAACGACTCCAGATGTTTCCCTTCTAGAACATGGGTAAACATGTCCGGTAGAGTCCATTCTCTCTACAGTGCATGCCAGATGGAAATTTCCATGTTAATCATTGCCGATAGTTAGTGCACTCCCCCGTCTAGTCGAATTGTTGAGAAGCAGCTATGCCGGGACCGCTTTTAATTAGCTCTTCCAGTTAATTTTTCGATACACCAGGAAAAACTCCAGAGCCAATCAGCAGAAAATCCTGTGATCCTAGCCAAACCAGGTAGATGTTTCCACATCCTCAGTCGAATTATGCAGACACATGCGTTCCAATCCATGGGTCTCTCCATAGGGGCTCCCCCTGGCCCGAATTTATATAAAATGTTGTTAATTTTATTAAAGCCGTTCACCAAATCCATTTTTTTTTCGTTTGGATCAAGATTCAGCCAGAAGAACAGCGACGCAGACAAGACAGCAAGCTGGGATTCTCAGTTAGGGAGGGAAGGAGGGTAAAAGATAGCCCTTACTGTTCAAGAATCAGTACATCGTGCAAGAGAGGTTCAAATATCTTTTCATAACCATAAGTTTTAACATAATCACTTTTGCATAACAGTGCCAAATAGATGGAGGAAAGGGTCGAGCTGCAACCAGGAGGCAAGTTACCTAAAATCCAGTATACTGCACAAAGTTTGTGTTTCTTACCTGATGTTCCCAATGGATTGCAAACCTCGAAGGTATCAATATACAAGCATTGGGAAATTCTTAAATCCTCACCAAAAGAAGGATTGCTTTTGTAATTCTTGCCATTGTGAAAGCACACATACTGGTTTACATTTGCAGATAAGGTTGTATGATTATCAACAAACTTATCAACAATATCCTTCCAAGCAAGTAACTGCTGTAGAGACTTCAGTAAGGGAACGTACTGAAATGTTTTGTTGGACCTTGCCTTCGGTACATACTCAACAGGTTCCACAACCTTAAATTTTTCCTTGTAGTATTGTTTGCATCTGAAATCAGATGACAATGCACCTCCCTTAGCTATAGCTTTTATCAAAGGATTATCAGTAGAAATGGCAATGCTGAGTTCATTAATTAGGAGCTGGTTAACCTGGAGGTTATGCTTTTTGAAAATGTCAATAGCTGTACTGTACAATATAGGCAATGGTATAGAGGTAAAAATGAAATGTAACTCCTCAAGCAAGCCATCTATGGCTGAACACAGTACATGTGAAAAGACCTAATTTCAAAAGAACAGTTGCCAATTTTTTGATGATTGTTTCTTGCAAGTTCTCATATGGTGTCAGTTTCAATCAAATTATGGCAATCCAAGTCTGAAGCAGTCTGACCAAGATCACCTGGATTGTCTTCGGATAGATGGTCACCATTTACATTACTACTTTTTACTACTTCAGCTTTAAAGTCTTTGTACAATGTGCGTGCTTCCTACTCTTGTGTGACTTATAAATAGCATATATAGGTTTGAAATGTACAATTCTGAAACACACAAGTACTGTTTCATAGCGCTTCAGAAGGCTGTTGATGTGAGAAAAGTACTCTTCAGTAGATGGTATTTCACTTCCAGGGCACAAAAGGCACATAAAAACTTCTTGTTCTGCACTTCGACTGCATAACACATCAACATGACAATGACTCAGATGACTTTTAAGAGCATTCCGCGTTTTGAATAAGCATGGGCATTTCATAGTATGTGCATGAATATGAGTTTCTCTGACCATAATGGCCATGCTTCAATTTGTAGTGTTTTAATAAATGGTACCTCGTAGATTCAGGCTCAGAGCACTGTTTGCACCTCCACATTCAGAGCCTAAAAAGAAGAGAGACAATGATTAGTCCTTTCTTCAGCTCACAAAATTTATACGGCTTATAAAACCAATATAAAACCTATGTAAATAACAGTTAGATATTGTTACATTGTGCCTCTGAGTCAGTTGCACCACACGTGTATATATTTCTACCAACTGCAATTAATGGATTTAAGTTAAGATTTTTTTACAACTGCATTTAAGCCTTTGGCTTTGCATTTATCAGGTGAAACAGTTGCTGTTGAATGCAAAATTCAGACAACTTATGTTCAGCAAAACCACTTTCATGGAAAATGAGGCAAACTTATGAAAGTTAAGTATTACTCTAAGATGATTTTGTTGTGTGGAGTTTGTGTGTGTGTGTGTGTGTGTGTGTGTGTGTGGCCTGTGAGGCTTGCCGTATGGACCCTGGGTGTGACATCAGGCGGGCACGGCCAATGTATATAGTTCTGTGTTCCTCTTAATAAAGTTCAGTTTGCTGCATGGCATAACTCTGACTCCGACCATCATTTCCATACATAACATTTTGGCGACGAGGAGAGACTATGGGGGCATATGGGCTACCTCCACCATTATCACCGTTTCTGGAATATCCTGTAGCTGAACTAGATGGCCATGTTCGAGGGATACATTGCAGCGCTGGGCCTAAGTAGACTCGACGGAGTACGAAGACGAGCACTTCTGGCCCATCATCTTGGGGTAGAAGGTCGGAAAATTCTCTGCATGTTGGGAGAAATGGAGTCTTATGCGGATGCTACCGGGCAGCTGGCCGACTATTTTGCCGAACATACGAGGACCACAAAACTGCGGGTAATGGAGCTGTTGGCACCAAAAGATGCTAAGCTAGCTAGCTTGGGAAGGCTAGCCGCTCAGTCAGTGACTATGGGGAAGTTAGCCACAAAGCTAGGTGCGCACCAAAACCAAGCTACGTGCTACCAGCTAGACTTCGAGGTAGAACCGGGGCCATGAGTGGGGGAGCCCCCGGTCACCGAAGATGGCAAGCCAGCCAAGGAGCTTAGTACGTGACCGTAGCACTGGTGATGTTGATGGCACAGTGAGCAACAGCAGCATGAAGGGACAACAGCGACCGGACGCAACTGAGTCTTCCCCGCAGCTGGAGTCCAGGAAGTGGGAGCGTGGGAGCAAGTAGGCTGAAAACCCCGAGAAGCAGCAGTGACAGCCGGGTGCAGAAGCAGTGCAGCGGAGCACCTTGGACGGAGGTGCTGGGTGCAGCGGCAAAGCGCCTGGGTTGAAGGGTGATGCCGACGAGAGTGATGCTGGGAGCCCCGGGACAGTCGGACAACAGACAGGAAGTGCTGGGCACCACGGAGGTCAGGCAGAACCTCAGTGCCAGAGCTCAAAGCACCTTGGACGAGGGTGCTGGGCGTTACGGCGAGGTGCCCAAGTCAAAGAGCAGCGCTGACGAGCGAGCGTTAGTTTTCACCGGAGTTCGGCCACAGGGGGCTGGAGAGTTTGGGGCTACAGCGTTGGCAGCTACAGCGGTGTTGAAGGTGGTCAGGAGTGGACCAACAGGCAAAGAGGAATGGCGTGCCAGACAGCAGCACTGTGGGCCCAGAGGAGAGAAGCAGTCGGTGGTGAGAAGAGACATTCTTGCCGGGGAGGTTGACTTCGATCCCGGGGGCAGGCGGTAGCCAGGCGCACGCATGCCGTGGGGCTACCCTGGGCCTCCGAGCCGGTTTTATCCTTGGCTGCCCATAGACTGTGGTGTGACATAAATGACTATACTGTAAATATGTTTACATGATTGCGTGAGGGTATGAATGTGTTGTTGTGGGATTATTTTACACATTTTGAGACACGCAGCGCTATCTTAGTTGTTTTGGGTGAATGTGTTAGGCTATTCCAGTTCACTGTTTCCCTGATATTTCCCTTAGTGCATGATTGGGGTCCTAAATTGGGGTGGGTCTGAATTGTGTGTATGTGTTTTGAACTTTTGTTAGGGGGAGGGGAATGTTGTGTGTGTGTGTGTGTGTGTGTGTGTGTGGCCCATGAGGCTTGCCGTACACACCCTGGGTGTGACGTCAGGCGGGCACGGCCAATGTATATAGTCCTGTGTTCCTCTTAATAAAGTTCAGTTCGCTGCATGGCATAACTCTGACTCTGACCATCATTTCCATACATAACAGATTTATTAGATTTTAATAAATCATCTTAGATTTATTTACCTTATTTTGGTTTAATATTTTAGTTGACAAAATGATGTAAGAGATGCAGTATGAGCTGATACAAAACAAAATCATCTGGCCATTTAAGAATCCAAGTAACAACAGCTTTGCATGTGTTACACTTATCACAAGAGGACAAATACACCTCAGTGAAACACCACAAACTCATTAATTTGGATAAAATATCAGAGAAAAACATTTTCATCCTCAATATTGCAATATTACCCTCAAAAAGAGAAGTACTTTAAAAGCACATATGTAAAGGCTTTCACCTTTACATATCTTAATGAAGTTGATACACAATGTAAACTCTTTTTTTAAGTCTCTCTCAAAACACGTCCTCATCCCACGTCCACACACAAGAACCACCTGTGTCCACCAAAACCGTTTTTTCCCCTCTTGTTAGGAGCGTCTACTTTCTGTTCATTTTCTAAGTAGTCTTTACCATCATCAATATTTAACATCAACAGCTTGGAGAGATGTGTATTTTCTTACCATTTTTATGGGGATTAGTGTCGTTAGAGGGTCTCGGTGCAAAATGTGTGAAACGCGACATTGAGCTGTGAGTGACAGTGCTAGGATACAAGGCTGAGACCTTTGTGTGCCTGCGCCCCAAAAAATACATCCACAATGTTTGGTTTTTACATGCTCGGTGGACAAGCAACCCACACTGAAAAAGCACACGGCAGCTGGTCTTGGGTACTAGAATGTTCAAACATAATAAAGAAATCCACCATATTCCTGGGGGTGCTGCTGTAGGAACGATTATGGACGGAACTTCCGGTTTTGGCTGACCTAGTGTTAAATCAGTCAGTAAGAGTGGAGTATCAGAGGCATTTAAAATAGCGTTTTTAAAAGTTTTTCAAATTCATGTTAATGTATAGTCCACGTGGGTGAGACAGTTTCGAGGAAAAAAGTTCAAAAATCACTATCAGTCCACTTTAACGGTGAGTTAAGGAAAATCAATAGAAAAAGTTCAGCAGAATAAACATGGCGTCTGAGGAGAGGGAAAAATGGAGTTTTGGAGTTTTACTCCAAGTAAGAGGGGTTGAGTTCAACAAGAAAGGATGATCTCTCCTCAGATACCAGAGAAAAAATGCACACAGAAGAGACAAAAGGACTTCAGAGAGAACTGAACTGTAAGACAACCAAAAGACAACTGAAAGAACACACTTTCCTACTAAGGCGTTTCCCTCTTTAAAATGAGAGCAATTCTTTGGTCCTAAACATATGACTGGCAGCGGGAAGAAACCAATTATCGGCTATCATGGGAGATTTAAATGGATTATGGTCCAATTAGAAAGCAGTCCTTTGTCTGTAGCCGACCAATAGAATGAAAGGGGGACGTTGTCCAAACAGAGACTGGCTGGTGATTGGCCTGAGCCTGTCAGATGACTTGCATATGCTTTTGAATATGAAGAACACATACTGATTAAAGAAAAATACAAAGAACCACCTTATATACAGTATATATATATATATATATAAATATATATATATACAGTGGGGCAAAAAAGTATTTAGTCAGCCACCAATTGTGCAAGTTCTCCCACTTAAAAGATGAGAAAGGTCTCCAATTTTCATCATAGGTATACCTCAACTATGAGAGACAAAATGAGAAAAAAAAATCCAGAAAATCACATTGTCTGATTTTTAAAGAATTTATTTGCAAATTATGGTGGAAAATAAGTATTTGGTCACCTACAAACAAGCAAGATTTCTGGCTCTCACAGACCTGTAACTTCTTCTTTAAGAGGCTCCTCTGTCCTCCACTCATTACCTGTATTAATGGCACCTGTTTGAACTCGTTATCAGTATAAAAGACACCTGTCCACAACCTCAAACAGTCAGACTCCAAACTCCAGTATGGCCAAGACCAAAGAGCTGTCAAAGGACACCAGAAACAAAATTGTAGACGTGCACCAGGCTGGAAAGACTGAATCTGCAATAGGTAAGCAGCTTGTTGTGAAGAAATCAACTGTGGGAGCAATTATTAGAAAATGGAAGACATACAAGACCACTGATAATCTCCCTCGATCTGGGGCTCCACGCAAGATCTCACCCCGTGGGGTCAAAATGATCACGAGAACGGTGAGCAAAAATCCCAGAACCACATGGGGAGACCTAGTGAATGACCTGCAGAGAGCTGGGACCAAAGTAACAAAGGCTACCATCAGTAACACACTACGCCGCCAGGGACTTAAATCCTGCAGTGCCAGACGTGTTCCCCTGCTTAAGCCAGTACATGTCTAGGCCCATCTGAAGTTTGCGAGAGAGCATTTGGATGATCCAGAAGAGGATTGGGAGAATGTCATATGGTCAGATGAAACCAAAATAGAACTTTTTGGTGAAAACTCAACTTGTCGTGTTTGGAGGAGAAAGAATGCTGAGTTGCATCCAAAGAATACCATACCTACTGTGAAGCATGGGGGTGGAAACATCATGCTTTGGGGCTGTTTTTCTGCAAAGGGACCAGGACGACTGATCCATGTAAAGGAAAGAATGAATGGTGCCATGTATCGTGAGATTTTGAGTGAAAACCTCCTTCCATCAGCAAGGGTATTGAAGATGAAACGTGGCTGGGTCTTTCAGCATGACAATGATCCCAAACACACTGCCCGGGCAACAAAGGAGTGGCTTCGTAAGAAGCATTTCAAGGTCCTGGAGTGGCCTAGCCAGTCTCCAGATCTCAACCCCATAGAAAATCTTTGGAGGGAGTTGAAAGTCCGTGTTGCCCAGCGACAGCCCCAAAACATCACTGCTCTAGAGGAGATCTGCATGGAGGAATGGGCCAAAATACCAGCAACAGTGTGTGAAAACCTTGTGAAAACTTACAGAAAACGTTTGACCTCTGTCATTGCCAACAAAGGGTATATAGCAAAGGACTGAGATGAACTTTTGTTATTGACCAAATACTTATTTTCCACCATAATTTGCAAATAAATTCTTTAAAAATCAGACAATGTGATTTTCTGGATTTTTTTTCTCATTTTGTCTCTCATAGTTGAGGTATACCTGTGATGAAAATTGGAGACCTCTCTCATCTTTTAAGTGGGAGAACTTGCACAATTGTTGGCTGACTAAATACTTTTTTGCCCCACTGTATATACACTACCGTTCAAAAGTTTGGGGTCACTTAGAAATTTATTTATTTTTGAAAGAAAAGCACTTTTTTTCAATGAAGATAACTTTAAACTAATCAGAAATACACTCTATGCATTGCTAATGTGGTAAATGACCATTATAGCTGCAAATGTCTGGTTTTTGGTGCAATATCTACATAGGTGTATAGAGGCCCATTTCCAGCAACTATCACTCCGGTGTTCTAATGGTACAATGTGTTTGCTCATTGCGTCAGAAGGTTAATGGATGATTAGAAAACCCTTGTGCAATCATGTTAGGTCTGCAATGCTGTAATTGCTGCAAATGGAGGATTCTTTGACGAAAGCAAAGTTTGAAGGGAAAAAATTATTATTTCAAATACAAATCATTATTTCTAACCTTGTCAATGTCTTGACTATATTTTCTATTCATTTTACAACTCATGGTGGTAAATAAGTGTGACTTTTCATGGAAAACACAAAATAATTGTCTGGGTGACCCCAAACTTTTGAACGGTAGTGTATATACAGTATATATAAGATAAACAAACTTCAGTGATTCATAACTAATTTTCATTACTACTTCCTTAAGTATGCATTAAAATAAGGTTCGTTGAAGCATATTTTCAGGCATGCAACACATTTCGAATCAATGTTTAATGAAACATTTTAAAACCATGATTGTTTCATCACAGAGTTGGTCATCTCTTCAAATAGTGTTCTGAGAATTATCCTGAAGAACGAAAAGCTTGAAGAGAGAGTTAACCTCTTGCACTCCGTTGTACCGCAGACGGGCAAGTCTCTGCGTCCTAGAGCGCACGAGGGTGCACAAGAGCGCCCTCGTGCACTCTAGGACGCATGATGGAGATGGTGATGTAGGTGGTGTATGGCGTCCAAGCGCGCACTGAAAATAAAAGCTGCAGACACAGCCGCGAACAGATTTAGTTCATCTGATTGAACCTCTCATTCGGACTAATAAGAGCCTTGAATTGGGTTTCTGAAACCTTGAAGAACCAATCACTGAAAACCTAGCAGAAGAACCCACCCTACCAACGCTGTGAATGCAGTGAGCCAATTGAAGCAGAGAAGTTAGCGAGCTGTTTTTTTTAAGGCTGGGTGAAGACTGACGCTGCAGCGGATCAAAAAAGGACCCGCAGGAAGAACCCCACAGACCCAGCAGCACGGAGACCATCCACAAATGCAACCTGTGTGACAGGGACTGCCATTCGTGCATCGGCATGTTCGGCCACAGGCAGTGCTTTTTTTGTTTTTGTTCCAGCAGAGTAGACGCTATGATTTCGTCCATGGTCATAGACCGACGGAGGCTGACGACGAAGGCTGAGTGACACACATGCATTTGCCAGTCTATTTTTAATTACTACTGTTATTTGTTTTGAAAAATCATTCGCCAAAAACCGCAATCATGGAAGCGCAAAACCGCAATAATGGAATTATGTTTTGATCGGGTCGCGAGACCAGCGTCGCGTTCGTCTGACAATGAGAAAGAAGTTCGCCAGCTCCGCTTCTGCTGTGAAGAGGTAAGGTGTTCTAAGCTAAGTTATCCTTTATCCCTGAAAATTGTAATCAAAATGACTTTTGACTGATTGGTAAATTACAGCTGTGCGTCATTGCTGCATGACGGACCGTGGCGCAACGGGCGATGTCTTTTCTCTGTAGCGAGGGGGGGGGACAACTCCCCCAACACACACACACAGACACAGCCCTGAGTGTCACCTTTCATTAGAGCCCAAAATGAAGCTTCTACATTGAAGCATTCAAAAGTTACAGACGTTTTTCCAAACTGTGCCATTTGGCACAATTTGGCACAGTTCCAAAACGCCTGGGAACTACCTGAGAACAAAGCTGTGTAATATATTCATTTTTTGTGGTATTGTTACAAAATTTGGACCTCAGCTGGATAACACTTGGTTCTACATTTCTGTTGCATTTTCCAGCCCGGATCTGAAGCTGTGTGTTGTTTGCAAGCATTTGTATCCAAAAAAACACCCAGGCCAAATTTATTTTCTTCAAGTTCACTATGTTTAGATGACTGTAACTCAGTGGCCAGAGCACTTAGAGAGATTATGACTGTTTTGCCAAAAAATTCAAAGTGTTTTCTTTTAAATGAGACCAACCCCATGAAGATGCTGCAAAGGGTTGAAGAACAGCTTTGGATTTAATTTGGGCACATTATTTTTTGGCGTTTTTAGGGAAATTGACCAGAGTGCAAGGGGTTAATGTTCTGTCAAAAAAACAGTCCAGCAGTTGACAGAAGTAATGCAAACATATTCCTGAGCTGTCCAAAGGGGCAATGTTGAGCTTTGGATAATTCCTGGGAAACTTTGAGGGATTTTGTTGATAGGCCTGGAACGTTTCAAACCGTTCTTGAAGCATAAAACTGCCTGGTTGGGGAGGAAGTTCTGGGATTTATGATCTCAGACTAATCCGTTCCTGGCACGAACAGGATTCTTTATCGTCCCTTTTACCATGGAATGTGTTTTCAAACTGTGGTGCTTAGGTGAAGGAAACAATTCTTGACCAGACTTTTGGGTGAAACAATTTCTTTAAAGTGAAGAGTGATTTTATAGATTGGAACCAAAGGGGTTGACGCTACAATCTATAAATGCAAGAAATCTCTGTCTGTGTGTGTGTTTTGTGTGTTTGTCCGTCTGTTCCACGCATATCTCTTGAACCGTTTGTCAGACTGGCCTCAGATTTTAAACATGGTTTCCTGAGGCTACGAGGGTGTGCATCCCCCGAATATGGAGTCACTCAGTCAAAATATGTAATTTTTATCAATAAAGGTTTTAGCCACCGGTCTGTGTCTCTTCATGAGCTGGCTTCAAGAGGTGTGGCCGGGGTTTCAGATTGACTCCATACTGATTGGACAATACGCGGCATCACAACCATGTTGATTGGATAACACACAGCATCACAACCTGTCAGTCACCACAGTGTTCCCGGGACAAAACAAGGAAATGAAAGTTAGAAGGATAGAAAAAGATAATACTGAAGATTTCATGCTTAAAAAATTATACCATAAGTTGCCGTGATTGCGTAGGTCTAAAGGATAATTTACCATACAGTATGTGGAGAATAAGGTGTGTGAGCAGACTGGGCGGAGCGTCAGTGAGGACCGGGTCTGACAAATCAGCACAACATGCCAGGAGAAGCAGCGTTCAGACCTGGCTCAAGGGCATGCTAACTGATGGCGATTTAAAAAAAAAAAAAAAAAAAAAAGTTATTTTTAATAAAGGGAAAAAAAAGATAATGTATGGAGTTGTAGAAGAGCTGGAAATAACGAGGCGGTTTTGTATCACAAAAGCAGAGTCTTTAATGAACAACTCTTCTATCTTGTCTCATCATGGTGCAGAGCTTGGCAGAAGGCAAAGAGAAAGAATTCTGCCCAGCTCGCTGGTTAAATACAGGCACACATCCAAGACATGCAAAACACAAGCTGAAATCCCCCGTTATCTAAATCCCCATTAGTCCTGTTAACTCCTCCCTCCGTCATGGGAGGTGATGGGAAAACCTCTCCTCGCCTAAGGGGGTGAAGGTGTCAAGTCTGTTGCCATGGCGTCCTGTGAGCCATTGGTCTTCACACGGTGGTGAGATTCCTTTGTCCTTTCAGAGGTGTGAAATTCCTTTGCATATGTTGCCCCACACATTTCCACATGCTCCAACGTATGCAGGTATGGAATATATGAGTAATATATACCACAGGCCCCCCAAACAACTAGGAAAGGACAGAATCAGAATCAGAATCAGAATCAGGTTTATTGCCATTGTTCATGTAGTACACAAACTAGGAATTTGTCTCGGTGCAATGCTGCAACATTAAACATGATACGATAAAAGAAATAAACTATACATGCAATAAAGTGTAGAATAAGAGTAAGTGATACTGGTCAGCAGTTAAAATATATTAGCGAGCAGCAGATACTGTGGAGAACTATATAGTGCAGTCGGTAATGCAGGAAGAAAACAGTGATGATTGACATGAGTCTGGTTGAGCTGCTGTACATAGTGCACGAGAGTCAATAAGTCACTTAGTGTTCAGCAGTCTGATGGCAGAGGGGAAGAAGCTGTTCATGTGACGGGAGGTTTTAGTCTGGATGGACCGAAGTCTTCTACCAGAGGGGAGGGGGGCAAACAGTACGTGACCAGGGTGTGAGGGATCGGCTATGATCCGGCCAGCACGCCTCCAGGTCCTGGAGATGTACAGATCCTGGAGAGATGGGAGCTTGCAGCCGATCACCTTCTCAGCAGTGCGCACGACGCGCTGCAGCCTTAGTCTGTCCCTGGCAGTGGCTCCTGCGTACCACACGGTTATGGAGGTGGTGAGGATGGACTCGATGATGGCTGTGTAGAACTGCACTAACATCTTGGTGGGTAGCTTGAGCTTCCTCAGCTGCCGCAGGAAGAACATCCTCTGCTGGGCTTTTTTTGATGAGTGAGCTGATGGTCGGCTCCCATTTGAGGTCCCTGGTGATGGTTGTGCCTAGGAAGCGGAAGGAATCAGCAGTGGTGATGGGAGAGCCTGAGAGGGTGAGGGGGGGCAGAGGGGTAGTGACTTTCCTGAAGTCTACAATCATCTCCACTGTCTTCAGAGCGTTCAGCTGCAGGTTGTTATTGTTGCACCAGGACGCCAGCTGGGCCACCTCTCTCCTGTAGGCGGACTTGTCGCCGATGGAGATGAGCCCGATGAGGGTGGTGTCGTCCGCAAACTTGATCAACTTGACAGACTGGTGGCTGGAGGTGCAGGAGTTGGTGTAAAGGGAGAAGAGTAGGGGGGAAAGTACACAGCCCTGGGGTGATCCGGTGCTGATGCTAGTAGAGTCTGAGACAGTCTTTCCCAGCCGCACATGCTGCCTCCGGTCCGTCAGGAAGTCGGTGATCCACCTGCAGAGGGAGTCAGGCACGTTGAGCAGGGACAGCTTATCCCGGAGCAGAGCGGGGCGGATGGTGTTGAATGCGGAGCTGAAGTCCACAAACAGGATCCTGGCGTAGGTTCCCGGGGAGTCCAGGTGCTGCAGGATGGAGTGGAGGGCCAGGTTGACTGCGTCGTCTACAGACCTGTTGGCTCGGTAGGCAAACTGCAGCGGGTCCAGGAGAGGGGTGGTGATGGACTTGAGGTGGGGCAGGACCAGGCGCTCAAAGGACTTCATGACTACAGAGGTGAGCGCTACAGGTCTGTAGTCATTAAGTCCAGTGATCCGTGGCTTCTTGGGGACAGGGATGATGGTGGAGGATTTGAGGCAGGACGGCACGTGGCATAATTTAAGGGAGGTGTTAAAAATGTCTGTGAAGACAGGAGCCAGCTGTTTCGCACAGTGTCTCAGGGTGGAGGGAGACACGCCGTCCGGGCCGGGGGCCTTGCGCGGGTTCAGTCTGGAGAACTGTTTGAGCACGTCCTGCTCACTGATGATAAGGGCAGGGGGGGAGGAGGGGGGGGTGCCTTTAATGAAGTAGGGATTGTGGAGGCTGTGGAGCTGGAGGGAGGGGGGGAGTTGGACACAGATGACGAGGTGTCAAAACGGGCATAGTGTTGGGACAGTCTTTGACAAAGGGCTTTGTCATCCTGACCTTTAGGAGCCTGAGGCCGATAGTTGGTGATTTGCCTCAGTCCTCTCCACACGGAAGCCGAATCATTAGCAGTGAACTGCTGCTGGAGTCTCTCTGAATACACAGATTTAGCCCTCTTCAGCTCTCTGTTAAACCGGTATTTAACCTCCCTGTAGCAGCCCCTGTCTCCACTTTTCAGCGCTGCTTCCTTCTCCTTCCTGATCTGTCTGAGCTTAGCTGTGAACCAGGGTTTGTCATTAGAGTACCTCACCCTGGTGCGTGATGGAAGAATGCTCTCCTCACAAAAGTGGATATATGAGTTCACAGTGTCCGTGTACTCATCCAGATCCTGCGTGGCTCCTTTAAACATGCCCCAGTCAGATATTTCCATGCACGTTTCCAGCTTCTCCTCAGCTTCATTGGTCCGTTTCTTCGTAGTGCTCACGACAGGTTTAGTGAGCTTCAATCTCTGTCTGTATGTGGGAATGAGGTGAACCATCACGTGATCAGATAATCCCAGCGCAGCGCGAGGAACAGCGCGATATGCGTCTTTCACTGTGGTGTAACAGTGATCCAGTGTGTTTAATCCTCTGGTGGGGCATTTAATAAACTGTTTGTAGCGGGGGAGATCGTGGCTCAGATTGCACTGATTAAAGTCGCCAGCCACAATAATCAGCGAGTCTGGGAAACTCCGCTCTGTGTGTTGAATGTGATCCGCGAGCACGCGCTGAGCTTCGCGCGTGTCCGCGTCGGGAGGGGCGTACACAGTGATCAGTATAAAAGAAGCAAACTCCCGCGGGGAATAAAAAGGCTTGCAGTTGATAACAAGAAATTCCAGGGCGGGAGAACAGTGTTTGGAAATTACCGTTACATCAGAGCACCAGCTGCAGTTGATGTAGAAGCAGACTCCGCCTCCTGTGGTCTTGCCGGAAAGCTCTGTGTCACGATCAGCACGAAAGAGCTGGAAACCCTCGAGGCGCAGCGCGCTGTCCGGTATATTTTCCCGGAGCCAGGTCTCAGTAAAGCAGAGGGCAGCCGAGGAGGCAAGGTCCCTAAAACGCATCAGCAGTCTCAGTTCATCTACCTTGTTAGAGAGAGAGTTGGTATTGGACAGAAATATGCCAGGCAGCGCCGTTCGCGAGCCTCTCCTGCGAAGCCGCACGAGAGCGCCCGCTCGTCTACCTCTCTTCCGCCGTCTCACTTTTCGAGCCAAGCAATGAACCAGATTGGCGGCAGGGGCTAAAAAAACTGGGAGGAGGTCCGTGGGGGTGAAAGTCCTGATATTTAGAAGTTCTTCACGGGTATAAGTGCAAGCAGACACACAATTGACAAACAAAAACAAACAAAGAGCGCAGCGAAGCACCATGTCGACCGCTGTGGGCGCCATCTTGGTCTTGGGTCACACAGAAAGATTCACAGTCTAGGGTAATTACTAAGACATACTACGTGTTACAGCTGTTGTCACAGAAGAAACTTCCAAGCAGCCATGCTCCTAAGAGAGTTCAGTGAAAATATAACAGCATAGTATAATCATAAGTCAGTCCTAAACTGTTGCGGCACAATTAGCGAAAAATTGCAGAGTGGTGTAATCAGTCCTTGTGCAGTCTGGGTTTCAATCTTCTCCCAAAGCTGCTGTAGGCTGGTTTAGGCGTCCTGCTGGGACCTTGTTGTGAGGACTCTGCAGTGTGGGAAGGAGAGAGATTATCTGTTCCCTGCCTGGGGGTTGAGACTTTTTCCTTGGGGGGTCTACCTCGCCGAGGTGCTCGCGCCAACTGTGCAGGTTTGTCTCTCAACAAGAAGGCAGGTTTGAGTCTGTCAATGCTGAATGCTGAACGTTTCATTTCTATCCCCATAATCAAGCACAAAGTGTTTGTCACCATTTTCCAGCACTCTGAACGGGCCATCGTATACTGGGCGTAACGTTGGTTTAAGGGCTTCATGCTTAACAAAAACAAACTCGGCGTTTTTTAAAGTTTGAGGAACAAAAACTCGCGGAAAGGAGTGATGAGCTGGACCGTGTAGAGAGTCCGGTCTGTTACTGCCTAAAAACCTTGGGACTGGAAGGTGCCCTGGTTCCGGGTTTTCTGGTAAAAATTCACCTGGTAGTCTAATAGGCTGAGCAAAGACTAATTCTGCAGGGGAAGCGTCTAAATCCTCTTTAGGTGCCGCATGCAACCCCAATAAAACCCAGGGAAGTTTATTTACCCAATTTGTGTCCGTTAATGAGGCTCTGAGGGCGGCCTTTAAGGACCTGTGAAAACGCTTGCATAACCCATTAGCCTGAGGGTGATAAGCGGTGGTACGGTGAATTGTTGCCCCTAAACTGTTGGACATGGCTGACCAGAACTCTGAGACAAATTGAGGCCCCCTATCTGACGTGATGTCTGATGGGACGCCGGAACGTGCCACCCAATTTGTTAGAAAAACGCGAGCGACTTCCTCCGCTGTAGTTGCCGCTAGAGGGACTGCCTCTGGCCAGCGCGTGGTGCGGTCTATCATTGTTAGCAGGTGTGTGAAACCCTGGGAGGAAGGCAGCGGCCCCACGAGGTCGACATGAATGTGGTCGAACCTTCTAGCAGGGATGGGAAAAGGCTCCAGAGGGGCTTTTGTGTGTTTGTGTACTTTGGCGCGCTGACAAGGAATGCAAGTTTTTGCCCATTCTTTTACGTTTTTGCGCAGGCCTGGCCACACAAACTTTTCGGCAACCATTTTGACCGAGGCGCGCACACCTGGGTGCGCGAGGGAGTGAATTGCGTCGAAAATACGGCGGCGCCAAGCAGCCGGTACTAACGGGCGAGGTCGGCCGGTTGAAACATCGCATATTGGGGGGGGCACGCAGACGCGCAACCCTTTTTCCTCCAGCCTTAACCCTGTTGGTCCAGACAGGAGCGCGCGCACGTCCGCATCACTACCTTGTTCTTCCGCCATGGCTGCATAATCTATCCCTTCATGGATAGGTGCTGCATATGTGTTTGCGTTAGAGAAAAGCTCAGCTGCTGAAGCAGTGTAATCTGTCTCCTCGTGCTCTGGCGGTGCCACAGCGCGAGAGAGACAGTCCGCTACTACGTTAAGTTTGCCCGCTACTTGTCGAATGTCTGTGGTGAACTCTGAAATCGCAGCTAGCTGTCTTTGTTGTCTGCCCGACCAAGGTTCTGAAATTTTAGCCATAGCAAAAGTGAGCGGTTTATGGTCCACAAAAGCCGTGAAACTCCGCCCTTCTAACCAAAACTGGAAGTGGCGGATGGATAAATGGAGCGCCAGCAGCTCCCTGTCAAAAGTGCTGTACTTGCGTTCCGTCGGGTTTAGCGATTTGCTAAAAAATGCTAAAGGTTGCCAGACCCCCTTGACAAGTTGTTCTACAACTGCCCCTATGGCCAAGTCTGAAGCATCTGTGGTTAGAGCAATGCGGGCCGAGGGATCTGGATGGACTAACATTGTGGCGTTAGCTAGGGCGTTTTTAACTTCCGCAAAAGCGCGTTCGCGTTCCGGGGTCCATTCGACCGCGTTGGAAGCTCTCTTTTTTTTGAGCGCGTCATACAGGGGCTGCATGAGCTGAGCTGCATGAGGGAGGAAACGGTTGTAAAAATTAACCATCCCCAAAAATTCCTGTAGCGATTTGACCGTTTGGGGCCGTGGAAAACCTTCTATCGCATGAATTTTGTCTGGAAGCGGAACTGCCCCTTTCGGGGAGACTCTGTGTCCCAAAAAATCAATTTGCGATACGCTGAATTTGCATTTGGCTGGATTAATTATTAATCCGTGCTCTTCTAGCCTCTGAAAAACGGCAGTGAGATGCTGCTCGTGCTCTTCCTCCGATGAGCTGGCTACCAGCATGTCGTCGAGGTAGACGAAAACAAAGGGGAGGTCGCGTAAGACTGCGTCCATCATACGCTGAAAAGTCTGAGCAGCACCTTTGAGGCCGAAAGGCATTCGCAGGAATTCAAAAAGGCCGAAAGGGGTTATAACCGCTGTTTTAGGAATGTCTTCAGCTCGGACTGGAACTTGGTGATAACCGCGGACTAAGTCTATTTTTGAAAAAATGCGCGCACCCGCTAAATGTAGTGAAAAGTCCTGTATGTGAGGAATGGGGTAGCGGTCATGCGCTGTAGCGTTGTTTAATCTGCGGTAATCTCCGCACGGTCTCCAAGAACCGTCGGATTTCGGAACCATGTGAAGTGGTGAAGCCCAAGGGCTCTTTGAACATCGGACAATGCCTAATTTTTCAAGAGCTGCAAATTCGTCCCTTGCTATGTTGAGCTTGGCCGCGTCTAAGCGGTGAGCTTTGGCAAAAACGGGAGGTCCCGTTGTTGGAATGAAGTGTTTAACCCCGTGTTTGGCTACAGTGGCTGAGAATTTGGGGGTTGTGAGTGCTGGAAATTGGGTGAGGAGTTGCTCAAACTTACCTCCTGCCGTGGTGACGTTGGCCTGCACGGGTGGTGGAGAGACTCGAGCTGAGCAAGGAATAGAAGCAAAAGACAGTGCATTAACCAGGCGCCTATTTGCTAGATCAACTAATAACCCGTGTGCACACAGAAAATCTGCGTCTAACAAGTTAAAACTCACCGCCGCTACAACAAATGTCCATCTGTAGCTGCGGCCGTGAATGAGGAGATGCAGGCTCTTTTCCCCAAACGTGTCGATGTCAGAACCGTTGGCTGCCACTGCTCTATTGCCCCGGGTGCCCATGGCTCGATCTGCGTGGGAGGGCATGATGAAACTCAGCTGGGCTCCTGTGTCGATGAGGAACTGCTTGCCTGTGTGTCCATCCGTCACGTATAACAGCTTATTTTTCTCGCCGAGAACCGCTGCCGTTAACGGCCCTCGGCTTTGGCGTTTCCCGACATCGTAAACTTGCAGAGGGGGAACACATTTCCGGGCTTTCTCGGCAAAGCGGTGGTGATAATAACAGACATCATTCTGTTTGTTGCGCTTGGGCCGCGCTGCTGTCACCGTGGGTTGAGCCTGCTCCGTGGTTTGTGACTCTCCAAGGTTCGGGGCGTCAGTTTTGAGGTCTGCGGATGCCGCTGTGGGTGTCCAATCTCTGCAGGCGTTGACGAGTCGATAAGCCTCGTTGGCCGGTGTGCGGAAGTCCTGATGATTGTTGCACTTCATACTGGCGAGTGTCCCTCTCATGTGTGGTGGTAGCGTGCTGAGGAAAATAAATTGAAAGAGGAAATTATCATTGTCCTCCTCCTTGAGCTGCAGTAAATCCTCCATGAGGGTCTTTGGATTGCCCCCTCTGTGGCCGTAGACTGCCAGGATTTTTTCGGCTCTTTCTTCCGCCGACGGGACGTAATTCGCCACGATGGTCGCCTTGAGTGTCTCATACTTGTCCCGGGCCGGTGGTTGCTGGATCAAGCTTCGCACACACCTCGAAGTGGCGGAGTCGAGTTTGGAGACGATATGGTAGAACTTAGTATCGTCTGCCGTGATGCCCGCCAGTATGAACTGGGCTTCGGCTTGGAGAAACCAAGAGGCCGGGTCTTCTCGCCAGAAATCTGGCAGTTTAACAGCGACAGCGTTTGTGCACATCATCACTGTTGTGCCCGCCGGGTGAGAGTGCCTTGCCTCGGCTCTCACGGCGGTGCTGGAGCCCGGTTGAGCTCTCTCGGTACCCTCTGCCGGGGGGAACAGCTGTCTGCTTGTTCCCTCGTCTGCGTTGTCGCTGGCGTAAGTCAGATTCGCCGCGGATGAGTCGCTTGAAGAACGCCTCAGGTCCATACTCGCGTCAAGGTCACCAGTGTAGAAGAGCTGGAAATAACGAGGCGGTTTTGTATCACAAAAGCAGAGTCTTTAATGAACAACTCTTCTATCTTGTCTCATCATGGTGCAGAGCTTGGCAGAAGGCAAAGAGAAAGAATTCTGCCCAGCTCGCTGGTTAAATACAGGCACACATCCAAGACATGCAAAACACAAGCTGAAATCCCCCGTTATCTAAATCCCCATTAGTCCTGTTAACTCCTCCCTCCGTCTTGGGAGGTGATGGGAAAACCTCTCCTCGCCTAAGGGGGTGAAGGTGTCAAGTGTGTTGCCATGGCGTCCTGTGACGCCATTGGTCTTCACACGGCGGTGAGATTCCTTTGTCCTTTTCAGAGGTGTGAAATTCCTTTGCATATGTTGCCCCACACATTTCCACATGCTCCAACGTATGCAGGTATGGAATATATGAGTAATATGTACCACAGGAGTGTGCTTTTGCCCTGGGGTTGATTTATCATGGAAAAGAGCTGAGCTCTGTGGTTCGAGCGATCAGCTGATTGGATCCAGTGTTCTGACATTTTGGCATATCTATCAGAACAGCTGATATACATACAGAACATACAGTAGAATTGAAATGGCGTTTCTATCTCTCTTCAGTGGTGTGCACAATATAAAAAAAGAAAAGGAATAAAACTGGAAAAACAACAACAGCAGTCCATGTACAATAATGCTACCCGTAGTACAAATAGTGACAAAAGATAGACTTAAGGTTTAATGCTTAAAAAAATTATACCATAAAGTTGCTGTGATTGTGTAGGTCTTATGGATAAATCGACATGAAGAACATGAGGTGGGGGGTGTGTGGCAGCTGAACCGGTGGATCACAGTCCTTTGGAGGCACATGGGTAAAGAAGCAGCTAATGGGTCTCAAATATTTGTAAACGTGTCCTGATATAGTATTGCACTAGTTTATTGACAATACACAGAAGAAATTCAATAATGAGATGAGATGAGATGAGATAAGATTCAACTACACTTAACTCCATCACTGAACAGTGATATAAACTAAACTAAAATAATTATAATGATGACTGAACAACTCCCATTCCCCAAAGTGCAAGATACACTATTATCTTGAATATAAGTGAAAAAAAAATCGCACAAATAAGAGATCTGACAAACAAATAAACAAGGGATCTGAAACAGTCGCTAATATTGGACGTCCCATTCATTTTCAGTATTTATGTATTCTGTAATTAATATTCACACAGTCAAATAAATCTTAGTGCCATTTACTCCCTTTTATATTTGTCAAAGTCTAACATGTGATTGCCTACATATAGGCTACACCTCTTTGTATTCCACTTTCAAACACAGCCTACATTTGGGCCTGTAAAGCATAATGGGGATACCTGAACCAAATACTTGCGTTCTACGGGCAATGCACTAGTTAAAAATAAAAACATTAAAACAAAACATTATCATTAAAAACATAAAAACCATAACCCATAACCAAACTAAAAAGCCTGTTTAAACAGCAGTGTCTTCAGCTGTATTTTAAGTGTCAGCAGAGTGTACTGAATGCAAAGACAGTGGTAGAGCATTCCACAATTTTGGGGCCACTGCCTGAAAGACTTTATCACCTCAAGTTTTAAAATGGGTCCGAGGGACAGCCAGTAAGAGTTGATCCAAGGACCTCAGAGACTGTGGGGGGTTATACACTTTAAGCAGCTCAAAACAAACAAACAAACAAATTTAAATATTAGACAAAGATAACACAAGTAAACACAAAATGAAGTTTTTAAATGAAGGTGTTTCTTATTAAGGGTTAAAAAAAAATCCAAACCTGCATGGCCCTGTGTGAAAAAGTAATTGCCCCCCTGTTAAAACATAAATTAACTGTGGTTTATCACGTCTTTGGAAGCTGAGTTCAATTTCTCTAGGCACACCCAGGCCTGATTACTGCCACACCTGTTCTCAATCAAGAAATCCCTTAAATAGGACCTGCCTGACAAAGTGAAGTAGACCAAAAGATCCTCAAAAGCTAGACATTATGCTGCGATCCAACGAAATTCAGGAACAAATAAGAAACAAAGTAATTGAGATCTATCAGTCTGGAAAAGGTTATAAAGCCATTTCTAAAGTTTTCGGACTCCAGTGAACCACAGTGAGAGCCATTATCCACAAATGGTGAAAACATGGATCAATGGTGAACTTTCCCAAGAGTGGCTGGCCGACCAAAATTACTCCAAGAGCACAGCAATGACTCATCCAAGAGGTCACAAAAGACCCCACAACAACATCCAAAGAACTGCAGGCCTCACTTGCCTCAGTTAAGGTCAGTGTTCATGACTCCACCATGAAAAAAGTAGACTGGGCAAAAATGGCCTGCATGGCAGAGTTCCAAGACGAAAACCACTGCTCAGCAAAAAGAACATAAAGTCTCATCTCAGTTTTGCCAGAAAACATCTTGATGATTCCCAAGACTTTTGGTAAAATAATCTGTGGACTGATGAGACAAAAGTTGAACTTTTTGGAAGGTGTGTATCCCATTACATCTGGCATAAAAGTAACACAGCATTTCAGAAAAGGAACATCATACCAACAGTAAACAATGGTGTGGGTAGTGTGATGGTCTGGAGCTGTTTTGCTGCTTCAGGACCTGGAAGACTTGCTGTGGTAAATGGAACCATGAATTCTGCTGTTTAGTAAAAAATCCTGAAAGAGAATGTCCGGCCATCTGTTTGTGACCTCAAGCTGAGGCACACTTGGGTTCTGCAGCAGGACAATGATCCAAAACACACCAGCAAGTCCACCTCTGAATGGTTTAAGAAAAACAAAATGAAGACTTTGGAGTGGATTAGTCAAAGTCCTGACCTGAATCTGATTGAGATGCTGTGGCATGACCTTAAAAAGGTGGTTCATGCTCGAAAACCCTCCAATGTGGCTGAATTACAACAATTCTGCAAAGATGAGTGATCCAGAATTCCTCCACAGCGCTGTTTAAGACTCATTGCCAGTTTTTGCAAACAATTGATTGCAGCCCCCTCATGGATCGTCACCTTATCGTGGTGGGGGGGTTTGCGTGCCCCAGTGATCCCAGGAGCTATGTTGTCCGGGGCAATTTGCCTCTGATAGGGTCTCCCAAGACAAACTGGTCCTGGGTGAAGGGCCAGACTAAGAACGATCCAACAGACTCTCATGATAAATTGTATATCAAGGATTCAGTGTACCCCGCCCGGTATGGGGTTACCGGGGCCCCACCCTGGAGCCAGGCCTGGGGGAGGGGCTCGAAGGCTAGCGTCTGGTGGCCAGGTTTCCACCCATGGGACCCGGCCGGGCTCAGCCCGAAGGAGTTACATGGGTCCGCCCTCCAGTAGGTTCACCACCTGCAGGAGGGATCATGGAAGTCCGGTGCTATGTGGATTAGGTAGCAGTCAAAGGCGGAGACCTTGGCGGACTGATCCCAAGCTTTCTAAACTGGCTTTTGGTACGTGGAATGTCACCTCTCTGGTGGGGAAGGAGCCTGAGCTGGTGTACGAGATTGAGCGATACCGGCTAGATATAGTCGGCCTCACCTCAACACACAGCTCCGGTTCCGGAACCAGTCTCCTGGAGAGGGGCTGGAGCTTGGCCTTTTCTGGAGTTGCCCCGGGCGAGAGGCGACGAGCAGGGGTAGGTATTCTTGTATCGCCCCACCTTGCTGCCTCTATATTGGAGTTTTCCCCGGTGGACGAAAGGGTTGCTTCCCTGCGCCTTCGGGTTGGGAAACGGGTCCTGACCATCATTTGTGCCTATGCACCAAATGATGTTTCAGAGTACCCACCCTTTTTGGAGTCTGTGACTGGGGTGCTGGAGGGTGCTCCTCCTGGAGACTCCATTGTCCTACTGGGGGACTTCAATGCGCACGTGGGCAACGACAGTGAAACCTGGAGGGGGGTGATTGGGAGGAACGGCCTGCCCGATCTGAACCCGAGTGGTGTTCAGTTATTGGACTTCTGTGCTAACCACAGTCTGTCCATAACGAACACCATGTTCAAGCATAAGGGTGTCCATATGTGCACCTGGCACCAGGACACCCTAGGCCGCAGGTCGATGATCGATTTTGTTATCGTATCATCAGACCTGCGACCGTATGTCTTGGACACCCGAGTAAAGAGAGGTGCAGAGCTGTCAACTGATCACCACCTGGTGGTGAGTTGGATCCGATGGCAGGGGAGGAAGCCATTCAGACCTGGTAGACCCAAACGTATAGTGAGGGTGTGCTGGGAGCGTCTGGCTGAGGCCCCTGTCCGGGAGGTCTTCAACTCCCACCTCCGGAAGAACTTCAACCACATTCCGAGGGAGTCTGGAGACATGGAGTCTGAATGGGCCATGTTCTCCACCTCTGTTGTTGAAGCGGCGGCCCAGAGCTGCGGCCGCAAGGTGGTCGGTGCATCTCGTGGTGGCAACCCCCGAACCAAGTGGTGGACACCAGTGGTGAGGGGGGCCATTAAGCTGAAGAAGGAGTCCTATCAAGCTTGGTTGGCTTGTGGGACTCCCGAAGCAGCTGAGGTGTACCGGCAGGCCAAGCGGAGTGCAGCTCGGGTGGTTGCTGAAGCAAAAACCCGGGTATGGGAGGAGTTCGGTGAGGCCATGGAACAAGACTTTCGGTCGGCTTCAAAGAGATTCTGGCAAACTGTTCGGCGGCTCAGGAGGGGAAAGCAGCTCCCCGTCCACACTGTGTATGGTGCGGATGGGACACTGTTGACTTCAACTGGGGATATCGTCGGGCGGTGGAAGGAATACTTCGAGGATCTCCTCAATCCCACTGATACGCCTTCCACAGAGGAAGCAGGGTTTGGGGACAAGGGGGATGACTCGCCTATCACAGGGGCTGAGGTCGCCAAGGTGGTTAAAAATCTCCTTGGTGGCCGGGCCCCGGGGGTGGACGAGATTCGCCCCGAGTACCTCAAGGCCCTGGATGTTGTTGGGCTGTCATGGTTGACACGCCTCTGCAACATTGCGTGGAGGTCGGGGGCAGTGCCTTTGGCATGGCAAACCGGGGTGGTGGTTCCTCTCTTCAAAAAAGGGGACCGGAGGGTGTGCTCCAACTTTAGAGGGATCACACTCCTCAGCCTCCCTGGGAAGGTCTATGCCAAGGTACTGGAGAGGAGAGTCCGGCCGTTGGTCGAACCTCGGATTCAGGAGGAGCAATGTGGTTTTCGTCCTGGCCGTGGCACATCGGACCAGCTCTTTACCCTCTCGAGAATTCTTGAGGGTTCGTGGGAGTTTGCCCAACCAGTTTACATGTGTTTTGTGGACTTGGAGAAGGCATTTGACCGCGTCCCTCGTGGATTTTTGTGGGGGGTGCTTCGGGAGTATGGGGTATCGGGCTTGTTGTTACGAGCTATTCGGTCTCTGTACGACCGTTGTGAGAGTTTAGTTCGTATTGCCAACACTCGGTCGGAGTCATTCCCAGTGAGAGTTGGACTCCGCCAGGGCTGCCCTTTGTCACCGGTCCTGTTCATAATTTTTATGGACAGGATTTCTAGGCGCAGCCAGGGAATGGAGGGTGTCATACTTGGTGACCACAGGATCTCATCTCTGTTGTTTGCAGATGATGTTGTCCTGTTGGCTTCATCCAGCAATGACCTACAGCTCTTGCTGGGACGGTTTGCCGCTGAGTGTGAAGCGGCTGGGATGAGAATCAGCACCTCCAAGTCCGAGTCCATGGTCCTCAGCCGGAAAAAGGTGGATTGTCCTCTCCGGGTTGGGGACAGGCTCCTGCCCCAAGTGGAGGAGTTTAAGTATCTTGGGGTCTTGTTCACGAGTGAGGGGAAAATGGAGCGAGAGATCGACAGACGGATTGGAGCAGCCTCTGCAGTGATGCGGACGTTGTACCGGTCTGTTGTGGTGAAGAGGGAGCTTAGTTCTAAGGCAAAGCTGTCGATTTACCAGTCAATCTACGTTCCTACTCTCACCTATGGTCACGAGCTTTGGGTAATGACCGAAAGAACGAGATCGCGGATACAAGCGGCTGAAATGAGCTTTCTCCGTAGGATTGCTGGACTCACCCTCAGAGATAGGGTGAGGAGCTCAGTCATCCGGGAGAGGCTCAGAGTAGAACCGCTGCTCCTCTACATTGAAAGGAGTCAGTTGAGGTGGTATGGGCATCTGATTAGGATGCCTCCTGGACGTCTCCCACTTGAGGTGTTTCAGGCACGTCCCACTGGGAGGAGACCCCGGGGCAGACCCAGGACTCGGTGGAGAGACTATGTCTCCCAGCTAGTCTGGGAACGCCTTGGTATCCCCTCTGAAGAGCTGGAGCAGGTGGCTGGGGAGAGGGAAGTCTGGGCTTCTCTGCTTGAACTGCTGCCTCCGCGACCCGGACCTCCGGAAAAGCGGTAGAAGATGGATGGATGGATGGATGGATGGATTGATTGCAGCTATTGCTGCTAAGGGTGGCTCAACCAGTTATTAGGTTTAGGGGCAATCACTTTTTCACACAGGGCCATGTAGGTTTGGACTTTTTTTTCTCTTAATAATAAACACCTTCATTTAAAAACTGCATTTTGTGTTTACTTGTGTTATCTTTGTGTAATATTTAAATTTGTTTGATGATCTGAAACATGTAAGTGCGACAAACATGCAAAAAAATGAGAAATCAGGAAGGGGGAAAACACTTTTTCACACCACTGTCTTTGGGGGTCTGATCATGAATGGCCCTAAAAACAAGAACTAAAATTTTAGATAGAATCCTAAAATCAGCTTGGAGCCAGTGAAGTGCTGCCAAAGCACTTCATGTGTGCTCTTTTCTTAGTGTGGGTTAAAAGTCTGGCAGTCAAATATTGGACAACCTGGAGGCGTTGAAGATGCTTTTGGCTCAGACAAGTAGTCTAAGCGAGAAGAAATAAAAGTATGAATAATCATCTCAAGTTCCGCCTTCCACACCAGGGTTCTCAACTTAAAAATATTCTTCAGATGGACAAAACAATTTCTAATTAATTGATTAATGTGGTGCTCAAGTGACATAGCTGAGTCAAAACTAACACCAAGATTCCAAAGACTTGCCTAGACAGAGGAGTCTAGGGTTACCATGTGGTGCTTAATAAGCGGGATCTTGTTTTCAGGAGCGATAATTAATGTCTCTGTCTTGCCTGAGTTAAGCTGTAAAAAGTTTGCATTTAACTACTGTTTGATGTTAGACAAGCAGTTAGTTAAAGATGACAGCATATGAAACTCAGACTCCTTAAAAGAGCAATATAACTGAATATTGTCAGCATAAAGATAAGAAATATCTGTGAACTGGCTAATTATCTGTCCCAGCGGCAGAATGTAAAGTAAAAATAAAATGGGTCCTTGAGCTGAGCCTTGTGGTACCCCACAAGAATACTGTGCTGTTTCAGAAAAAAATCTGATTCATGAACATGTTAAAGGTTCTGTTGATGAGGTACGATGACAACCATTTCAAAACAGAACTCGACAACCCTAGCTCTTTGAGTCTGTTGATCATTATACAGTGATCAACAGTATCAAAGGCTAGAACTGTGTATTTAATGTTTCTGTTGTCTCGCTTTCTTTAGCTCAGTTTTTTTCTAAACACTTTCCTTGATAGCCTCCATGTTGCAGTCTATGTTGAGAGAGAAAGAGGGGGCATGGGAGTGCATTTCTGGAATGCACCCAGGAGCTGTTGAGATTCTATGGTGGTGAAACTTGGGGTAGGGTTAAACAGTTTTATGAGTCCATATTAAATGGAGCAAGAAAGTCCAATTTCAGCGTTCAGTCTGGCTTGACTGTGCTACATGTCTAATATAATAAAGATGTATACAATCCAGTCAGCTACTGTAACAGTTAGCAGCTCAAATGTCCTGGAAAATAAGAACAAGGTGTGGCCCAAATTTTTACAATAACAGAATCACAGTTCTCTCATCACTGCAATGATTTCCTGATGTTGACATGGTTTGGCTCCTTCTGTTGTCTCACTTTCTTTAGCTTAGTTTTTTTCTAAACACTTTTCCTTTTTTATTTTAGTTGGTGGAAAGAGTAGAAAGTTGACATGTCGAGGTTGCATGTCTATAAATTTTTTTTCCCACCACTGTTACTGTTTATATCAAATTTGGAAAAAAAAGTTTGAATACCACAGACTATGAATAGACCTGATAGATGCACCCACTACCTGCATGTCTGACAGGTTTTCCACACCATGTGAACAGAAGGACAGAGGTGGGCCTCGGGTTGTAATCCCCTTTCAGATGACCTATTATGACATGCCTGAAAGATTTGCTTGGCTCTCTTTGTCAAAATGTAACCCTTAAAACTTCACAACCTCAGCCTCTTATAATTCTGTTTTTCTAAAAGCAACAACTGTATGCAAGATGCTGTGATCCTGTCTGCCATAACTGGTCTCACCTCGATCTATGCTGCCACAGTCACCTACACCATCATTGGATTCAGGGCTACTGAGAAATATGATACCTGTATGAACGAGTGAGTAGTTTTTGGATTAAAAAAAGATGTCTAATGCTGATCACATAATTAAGAATGGCTAACATCTGTCATTATATCTTCATAGAAACATCAGGACATTACTTAATGCATTTGATCTTCCTGAGGATGCAGTCAATCAAAGCAACTATGACACAGCCCTTATTCATCTGAACAGCTCCTATCCTGAAACTGTACTCGGACTGGGCCTCAAAACTTGTGACATGCAGAAACTCCTTAGTGAGGTTACTATTTTGATGATGAGCCATCATATTTTTTTGTCACTATTGTTCTCTAATCTTGATTGCATTTGTTCAGGGAGTGGAGGGAACTGGTCTGGCCTTTATTGTCTTTACAGAGGCCATCACAAAGATGCCTGGTTCTCCAGCCTGGTCGGTCCTCTTCTTCGTCATGCTTCTCTGTTTGGGAATTTCAACCCTGTTTGGCAACATTGAGGGAGTAGTGGTCCCCTTAAAAGACTTGAATCTGTTACCTCAAAAATGGCCACAAGAAGCACTGACTGGTATTCTTTTACATAATTAAAATCAAACTCATTAACTGGGAAGCCCAGATGAAAGCAGACTGTGTGGATTACATTGTCAGATTATGCTCTGTTGTTTTTGTTTCAGGAGTAACATGTGTTGTCGCCTTCATCCTCTCACTCCTGTTTGCACAGAATTCAGGATTGTATTGGGTAACACTCTTTGACAACTTTGCTGGATCTGTTCCCTTGCTGTCCATCGGATTGGCTGAATTGATTGCTGTTTCATACATCTATGGCATAGACAGGTTTGTGGAAAAAGCTTCAGTATTTGCATAATGTGCATTTTTAATAATATGCAAAACTAACACATGAACAGCCAAAAATCAAACACTCTATATCAAAGGAATATTGTATTATGTTCAAAAAGGCACTTAACAATAATATCTGTAATCTATAATATCAATCAATCAATTACTGGACATGAGAGTAATTTATCAAGCCCCTATTATGCTTTTATAGGGGTCTCCCTTTATTTTAGTTGATTATGTGGGATTTTTGTAACATTATATAATCTGCAAAGCCAAACAGCCCACAGTCTGCCTGCACTAGAGTTGCATCCTACAAAAATTTAGAACTACAACTCTCCCTGAAATGTTTCGTTTGGATTTGTTATTCTCTGTTAAGAAATCATTGCACCTGATGCAGACCTGCCCCCCCAGCTGGTCTGGCACACCCTTCCCTCAGAGAAGAAGTGGAAATTCTCCACTGTGCCTCATAGCTACAGTGCAGTTAGCTTAGTTAGCATGCTAGCTACTGGCCTGACCATGGTTTTAAGAGCTCTTTGCTGTAAATTCTAGTCATCCCACTAGACGTCCATGATCCCAGTGTAATGTCTGGAAATAATGGGAGTTGGAGTCTCTTCATGCAGCAACCAACTGAACCTTTATTAAGCAGAATGCTCAACTATATACAGAGTGGGCTGTGCCCGCCGACGTCACCCTTTGGGTGGGCACGGTATCCCAGACACACCTATTCTCATACATAACATTCTCCCCCCTTTAGAAAAATGCAAAACCACACACACCATTGTAACCTCCCAAATTTAGAAACTCGAATCACGCACTAAGAACAAGGACAATAGTATACTGTTATGAACATCCTATCACATTCACACAAAACAACTAAACTGGACCTAGTCTCTGAAAAGTAAAATCAATCCCATATTACCCACACTCACTCACATGCACACCAGCATAATATATACAAAATACATATATACAAATATATACACATAACATGTTAAGTAACACCATGGTCTCTAGACCACCATTCACAAAACTGCCTCGGAGGCCCAAGGGCAGCCCCACGGCATATGCGCCCCTGGCCTCTGTCCACCTCCAGGGTCGAAACCCCCCTCCCTGGTGAAAGTGTCCTTTCCCGCCATAAGCTTCGGCTTCACATGAATTCCACTTGCCCGAGTCTCGTTCCCGGCCTGGACCTCATCACTGACCCACAGAGAAAACTGGGTCGACTTCCAGCATTCTCCACGCCATGACTGGACCTCCCTCCTGGGTCATGCTGCCCCACCAGCCCGGTCTGGACCCTTCCCACGGTGGTGGCTTTTGGCACGCCCTAAGACCGCATCTTTAGGTCCTTCTCCACTCTCTTCTCTCTTGGCCCCGAACACTTCGGCCCCCTGTGGTCGTGCTCCGGTGATGGCTGAAGCCCACTCTCCGGCGCTGCTTGCTGCCTCGGGCGCTTCGTCGTAGCACCCAGCACCCTCATCTAGGGTGCTCCGCCGCACCACCACCATGTCCGGCTGTTGCCACTCACCTTCGGGGTTCACAGCATCATCCTCACCAGCATCGTTCTCTGACCCAGGCACCTCGATGCAGTTCTCGACTCCCTCGTTCCATGTGTCTTACTGCGTAGCCTCCGTATTCGGCTGCTGTTCACCTCCAGGGCACACGCCATCAGCCTCGCCGGGCCCACTCACCGACCCGGGCTCCTCTCCGCTGCATCCAGTGCTCTCGGTGTTGGTGCTCTGCTGTGCTGTCACTGTGTCCTGCGGCTGCTGCTCCTTCCCAGGGCCATCAGCCCGCCTGGTCTCGCTTGCCCGCTGCATAGCTCCCACAAGCGGGGTTGACTCCGGCTGCACTCCCTCTCTGCCGTCATCGTACACCGCACCATCTGACCCACCAGTGCTATGCTCCTGCACCATGCTGAGCTCCCCGACCGGCTCGCTATCCTCAGTGACAGGGGACTCTTCCACACTTTGCCCCAGTCCCACCTCGATGTCCAGCTTGCTGCTCACTGCCCGATTTTGGCACGAAGTTAGTTCCTCAGCTAGCCTGTCCATCGGCGCGGAATGGGCTGTTAGCCTCCCGAAGCTAACTAGCTCCCTCGTTACAAGCACCAACAGCTCCAACGCCCGCAACCTCATGGCCCTCATACGCCCAGCAAAGTGCACGGCCAGCCGCTCGACGGCATCCTCATAACCCTCCGCTGCACCCAGCGTATCAAGGATTCTCTGGGCCTCCGCGCCAAGATTGTGGGCCAGGAGTGCCCACCGTCGTCTTCCGTCTAGCCTGTGTAGGCCCAGCGCTCTGATGTACTCTTCAAATGAAGCTCTCCAGTCCGGCCAGAGGACCACCAGCCCTTCCGCACGCTCCAGAAACTGTGCCAATGGCCGAGGCAACCAGCACGCTCCCATTCTTCTCCTTGTTGCCAAATGTTATGTCTGGAAATAATGGGAGTCGGAGTATCTTCATGTAGCAACCAACTGAACCTTTATTAAGCAGAATGCTCAACTATATACAGGGTGGGCCGTGCCCGCCGACGTCACCCTGTGGGTGGGCACAGCATCCCAGACACACCTATTCTCATACATAACACCCAGCTCTTTCCAGATATGATAATATATCTTGCGTCATTCAGATCTTTTTTTTTTTGTTGTTGTTTGTTTGTTTGTTTGTTTTATACTGGTATGACACACCAGAACTTTTGGCATGGCTAGCTTAGTGACTAGCAACAGAACAGAACATTTTGGGCCTATTTTTTGCTGTTGTTCTAATTTTGATGATTTGGGCTTGTATAGATTTTAAAATTAAATTACAGATCATGATGTGGCTACTAAAGTTGATGTCAAGAAACAAATATTGATGCTATGTTTCATTTTAGAGAATGCAAATTTATTTTTTCATAAATAATTAAGGATCTATGTTATTTTATTGCATCTAAATTTTTCACTTGTTTTTGTCATCTGTCTACATCATGTCTTCTGCGTGCTGCTGCTGCTTTTTCAACCAGAAGACAAGCATAATATAAAGTCATAAAATATATTACCATTAAATAAATCCTTCTTGTATGACAGGTTTAATGAGGACTTGGAGTTCATGATTGGAAAGAAACCCTGTATCTTCTGGCAGGCTTCATGGAGGTTCATCAGCCCCATTATAATCCTGGTTATTTTAGTTTTTTACTTGGTGACTCAAGTCCAAGAAGAACTCACCTATTTAGTCTGGGACCCCAATTCTGTAAGTTTAATAAGTTATTTAATAAAACAATTCTGTGTTCATATGTGTACACCTGCAGTATGAGATTTTAAAAAGTAAGCTATTTCAGTAAAGTAATATCTTATGTTAAGCAATGAAGAACTGTGTCATAAAATGTTTTACTTGGTAGATCTCATTATTTTTTCCTGCTTTCAGGAGGTGTTCCCTGTTCTGGCATCAATACCATATCCTTCTTGGATCAACGCAATCATCTTTCTTGTGGCAGGGATTCCCAGTCTAACAGTGCCTACTTATGCATTATGCAGGCTGGTCTTTGTGTGCTGCAAGAAAAAGCTAAAATCCAATAAGATAAATCTTAACCAGTTATCTTAAGCCAAAGGAATATTTAAAAAAAAAAACAACACAACTATTAATTCCAGTGTTTTCCAATACCTCTACACCTCCAGCTGTAATACAAAGTACAAAAAATTAATAGCTAAAAACTATTTTTACCATTGTTTTAAAACATCTACTACTGACCAATATCATCTTTCAAAAACGTTAAACATACTGAAAAAAATAAAGTCTAGATTTCGCAAATTTTTACTGGTAGGCTGGGCTTATACACTTTATTAAAAATAAATATATAATCATTTATTGACACTATAGCAAGTGATTAACAAGTTTTAAATAAGCCTTTTCTGTCTGTCTGTGTCACTGTATTTTTTTTTATTCAGTTTACTTTTTTATTTTATTTTTTCTTGATCTGTAATGTTTTATATATTTTATTATTATACATTGTTCAAAAAACACAAAGATATATGAGAAAACACATTATAAATAATTAACAGGGTTGAGCACCCCTTACCTCAGACATGGTTTAACCCCAAAGCTCATCAACAAATGGGAACTTAGAAGCTCAGCTGATGTCTGACATTGTACATCATCAAGAACGTGTAAAGAACCTGCTGATGATGTGCATACCATTGCTAAGGCATTGTTTACATCCAACACATAGTTTTTTGAAAACAAAAAAATAAACAACTATGTGTTTAAAAGTTGCACACTAAATTTTAGGTGAACTCCATCTTTAGCTTTAATTCTAACACACATGTAAAGGTTCATCAACTGGGTAAGCTTATGCAGTGTCAGAACATTTATATACATCCAGAACTGCATTACTTTTTCACCAAGATCTTGTATCGATGATGGCAAAGTTGATGATGAAGAGGATGGTTCATCAAAATCCTTTCAGGTTTTAAAATGTGTTCGCTAGTTCTTAACCTTGTTTTAGTAGTTTCAGTCTTCTTTCAGTTTTTTTTACTTGCAGGCGAATAACCTCACCTTTCTGAAACAGACCCAGGATTAAATAACCTGTGGACAACTGAAAAACACATCACGTATTTGCTCAGTTAAATCCAGGCAGTGACTTGTTATTGAATGAGCAGTACACATACTACACTCGTGAACTGATGCACTGGGCAGGCAGGGCCGAACATACGGTATGTACACAGATTCCACTTGTGCTGTTGTTAAAAAAAAATGATGATAAATGATCATTATTATCTACAGCGGTGTGAAAAAGTGTTTGTCCCCTTCCTGATTTCTCATTTTTTTGTATGTTTGTCACACTTAAATGTTTCGGCTCATCAAACAAATATAAATATTAGACAAAGATAACACAAGTACACACAAAATGCAGTTTTTAAATGAAGATGTTTATTATTAAGGGCAAAACAATCCAAACCTACATGGCTGTCATGAAATACCTCTCTGGGCAGAGAGGAGAAGAGAGACCCAGACGTTCGACTGCAGTTTGTGATATTTATTAACAAAATAAACAAAAAGTCCAGACAGAGTGCAAACACAAAATTCCAAAAGTGCATAAAGCAAAACTTATGAGCAGGAGGGAGAACACAGGATACACACAAATACAAACGTCAGAAGGAGGACAGGGTTCTTACATAAATGCTTCTTTGTGACACCAGCAAACAGAAAAGAAATAACCACCCTTAAACAGGGCCAGAAATAACTGAACACAAATGATAACCAATGTGAATCACATGTGTGGGCTGGGGAAGACGGTGATGACAGCTGTGAGTCATGTGGAGAGTAGACGGGGATGACAGCTTGACAGGGGCACTACCTACAACCGGGGAAAAACCCGGAAGTGCCTCTGACAGCTGCAACCCCGAGAGAGAGAGAGAGAGAGAAAGAGAGAGAGAGAGAGAGAGAGAGAGAGAGTTTTGAGTTTTAAAAAATGCCTTTATTGCACAATTCAAGAAAATGTAAGAGCTCCAATATCATTCCACCAAGTGTTTCACACTGGAAAAGTGCAAACATAAGTCATCCCCCTCCCCCACACAACACAAAGTATTCCTTGCAGTCCACCCAGTCCACATTGCCAGTGGCAGTAGTCCGAGTCTTCCTTGTAGTCCGTGCAAAGACGAGCCACAGGCCTCCAGTTGTTAAGCAAGGCCAAGTCCCCTTCCTCCGGCAGCAGAGATAGCGCTGTGTGCCCGCAGCCAGTTCCATTGAGAGAGAGAGAGAGAGAGTTTTGAGTTTTAAAAAAATGCCTTTATTGCACAATTCAAAAAATGTAAGAGCACCAATATCATTCCACCAACTGTCTCACATTGGAAAAATGCAAACATAAGTCATCCCCCCCACACACAACACAAAGTATTCCCCGCAGTCCACCTATTCCAAATTGCCAGTGGCAGTAGTCCAAGTCTTCCTTGTAGTCCATGCAAAGACGAGCCACAGGCCTCCAGTTCTTAAGCAAGGCCAAGTCCCCTTCCTCGGGCAGCAGAGATAGCGCTGCGTGCCCGCAGCCAGTTCCGTTGTACGTCCCAGAGACATTTTCCTCATCTCAGGTGGATTGTAGTCCTTAGACCATGCAGGATTTTTAAGCAAGTCACCTTTGCAGCAGGCTCGTCCAGATTGTAGAAAGAAAATGTTGGGGCATCCATGCCCTGCAGGCGAGTAAACCGTGACCTTGTAGTCCGTGCAAAGAAGAGCCACAGGCCTCCCGTTTTCAAGCCAGGCCAAGTCCTCGTCTTTGGGCAACAAAGATAGTGCTGCGCGCCGGCAGGAGACCGGTAAAGATCCAGTTCTGTGACAGTCAATTACAGTCAATTAGAAACATCATAAAAGTCTGATTGAACAATATCCCAAAAATGCGTAAAACAGGCAGAGGAACGACTGCCATTTATTCCTTCTGTTGGGTGTGCTTGACCCCTGTTCCCCCTGCTGCTTTACGCGGGGCTGTCAGGTGTTTTTTGAGGCGAAAATGTTTCCTTTCATCCAGGAGGTCAAGACCAACCTGCCTTCTTAGCACATTAACAGACTTAATGAATTTATCAGTGTCACTGAAGTAGTCAGTGACTTTAATGGCCTTGTTATAGGTTTCATCCAGAAAAGCATTTTCAGCTTTTTAGCAGCTGACTGTCGCTGCTCCGTCCCCTGCTCTGAAATGGTAGCAGCCTCCGGAAGCACAGCCGCTGATGTTACACAGCGAGATTCTGACGCACCATCAGTGACATTTTGGGCGCCATCACCAGCGACGCTCCCGGCCGTAAGCTGGGCTGCGGGCGCCACAGCCGGGCTGTCCACAGACACAGCAGCAGGCTCCGGAGCAGGACCGGCGGAAGCCCCCGCAACGTCGTCCGCAGTAGCGGCGGGAGCGGAGGCCACGCCGGCAGCCTCAGCTGCGGCAGAAGGCCCCGCCACACCGTCCGCAGCAGCGGCGTGAGCGGAGGGCACGTCGCCGGCACCAGCCGCGGCCCCATCAGAGCCCCCCGGCCTCTGCCTGTGCGGACAAGTGAACCATTTATGGCCCACGTCCCCACATTCAAAACATTTCATCTGTCCTGAGCTTGCATACACCATATAGGAGCCGTCCCCGTGTTTGACCCGGAAGGACACGTCCAGAGTCGCAGTTGGCGAGTCCAAAAACATGAACACCTGTCGCCTGAGTGATTTCACATGTTTTAACTTGGTCTCCTTGCATCCCAAAGTCAGAGTTCTAAACGGGCCCGCAAACTTCCCAAATCTACTGAGCTCCGTCGCCAACTGCTCGTCAGTGATGAAAAGTGGAACACCTGAGACGGTGATATGCATTGATGGGACAGATAAGGGGGACACCTGTACATACGTATCCACGATAACAACACCACTTGCAATCAGGGTGTGGACATCCTCTTCAGCAGCCAGAAACACAACTACAGCTGATAACGTTTCTTTTCATCCAGGAGGTCCAGACCCACCTGCCTTCTTAGCACATCCACAGACTTAATGAATTTATCAGTGTCACTGAAGTAGTCGGCGACCCTAATGGCTTTGTTATAGGTTTCATCCAGAAAAGCATTTATTTCTTCCAGTGAATACAAACTCGTGTTTGTACTGCATTTTGCCTCAATAGACCCAGTATTAGACACAGCGTCGTTCTCAGATTCCATTTCCTCAGCAGCACAACTCAGCTGACTGCTTGGTTCTCCCAGGCCAGTGGATTCATCATGGGCCACAGTTTCCTGGACGCCACCCTCAGCAGCTGACTGTCGCTGTTCCATCCCCCGCTGTGTAACGGTAGCAGCCGCCGGAAGCACAGCCGCTGATGTCACACAGCGAGATTCTGACGCACCATCAGGTCGGTGCTCCGTCCCTTCCTCCGAAGCGGGAGCAGCTGCCGGTGGCCCAGCTGTTGACGTCACACAGCGAGATGATTGTGACGCACCATCAGTGACCCTTGTGGCGCCATCGCCATCAACGCTCCTGGCCGCAAGCTGGGCCGCGGGCGGCACAGCCGGGCCATCCACAGACACAGCGGCAGGCTCCGGAGCAGGGGTAGCGGGAGCGGAGGCTGCGCCGCCGTCCGCAGCTGCGGCGTGAGCGGAGGGCTCGCCGCCGGCACCATCCGCGGCCCCATCAGGGCCCTCCGCCCGCTGCCTGTGCGGACAAGCGAACCGTTTATGGCCCACGTCTCCACATTCAAAACACTTCATCTGTCCCGAGCTCGCATACACCATGTAAGATCCGTCCCCGTGCTTGACCCTGAAAGAGACTTCCAGAGTCTGAGTGCGAGTCGAGAAACATGAACACCTGTCGCCTGAGTGATTTCACATGTTTGAACTTGGTGGCCTTGCATCCCAAAGGCAGAGTTGTAAATGGGTCCGCAAACTTCCCAAATCTGCGGAGCTCCGTCGCCAACTGCTCGTCAGTGATGAAAGGTGGAACACCTGAGACGGTGATTCTCGTTGATGGGACAGATAAGGGGGACACCTGTACATACGTTTCCCCGATAACAACACCGCTTACAATCAGGGTGTGGACATCGTCTTCAGCTGCCAGAAACACAACCACAGCTCTATTCATTCGGGAAGCAAAGCAAACCGCGTCAGGGCCCACCTGCTCGGCCACAGCCTCCAGGACCTCCTCCACAGTAACAGCGCTGTCCGGGGGAATGATCCTCACCCCCTGGTGGATAGATGGAGGTGGCTTTCCCAAGGCCGCCATCCTCCACCCACAAAAACAAAAACTGGAAAAGCGACCAGCAGTAGAAAACCGAAAAAAAGTCCAAACAAGCCACGGAGTTCCCTATTTCCACCCTCCTCCTTCGGCCGCCAAAGGCTGCCTCTCTCTGCAGCCTCTGCTGCCTCTCACTCTCTCTCTCTCTCTCTCTCGAGAGAGAGAGAGAGAGAGAGAGAGTTTGAGTTTTAAAAAAATCCCTTTATTGCACAATTCAAAAATGTAAGATCGCCAATATCATTCCACCAAGTGTCTCACATTTCAAAAGTGCAAACATAACTCATCCCCCTCTCCCACAGAACACGAGAGAGAGAGAGAGAGAGAGAGAGAGAGAGAGAGAGAGAGAGAGAGAGAGAGAGAGAGAGAAAGGAATAGGCAAAATACGAATATTAATCTGATGATGATGAATAAAAAAAAGTAAGCCCAAACATGTAAATAACAAAACTACAATGAACGTAAACAGGAAAATAAGTCATACTAAGAAATGATACAGAATATGTGAAAACCAACTAAAGAAAAAATAACAGGAATTCGAACTCAAAAATACAACATTATACAAATAAGGAAAACAGACAAAGAGACAGAGCACGGTGGAATCCCCCAGTGCTCAGCTCGTGACAGAGCGCCCCCTCCCGAAGGGGTGGACACCAGACACCCCACCCAACACTGAAGGAAGAAAAAGGACCCACCCACACCAAGAACCCACCCCACCAAAAAACAAGAAAACAACCCCACCCTGGGTGGGAGGAAGGAGACCCAGGCACGGAGGGACTGAACCAAACCAGAGAAAATAAGAAGAACTCCCATGACTCACACCCCAGAAAAATCCAGGCCAGGAGGGAACAAAAAACAAAAAAAAATCCCACTCAGGATTCACTCCAGCAAGACCCAGGGGCCGTAGGCCCCCTGGGCCAGAGAACTGGACAGTTAAGGTGGCCGACAAAAGTCCCAGACCTGGCAGACGGCATGATGGTAAGAGTCGGGCGGCCTGCCGGAGAATGTGGGCCACCCAACCCAACAGCACAGTCTGTCAGGTGGTCTGCCAGAGTTCTTTAACCACCTAAACAGAAGAGATGGTCCAGGGGGTGGCTGCCCAACAGGGACAACCACCAATGAGGAGGATGGAGGAATTGGGGGACCTGCAACGGCCTCAGGCAGAGGAGAGGGAACCACGACAGCCTCGGGCAGAGAAGAGGGAACCAAGACAGCCTCGGGCAGAGGAGAGGAAACCACGACGGCCTCAGGTAGAGGAGAGGGAGCCATGACGGCATCTGGCAGAGGAGAGGGAACCACAACGCCCTCAGACTGGGCTGCAGCACCTTTGGTGGCTCCAGCTTGGAGCAAAGCCACACCTGCAGTGGCTCCGGGCTGGAGTAAGGCTGCACCTGCGGTGGCTCCAGGCTGGAGCAACACTGCACCCATGGTGGATCCCGACTGGGCAAGAGCTGCACCCTCGTTGGGCCCAGACTGGGCCAGCACTGCACCCACAGTGGTCCCCGGGCTGGAGCGTAATGCCCACGGCGGGCCCACACTGGAGCACAGCACCTATTTTGGATTCAGGCTGGGGCACAGCACCCACAATGATCCCTGACTTGGACACAGCACCCACGGAGACCCTGACAAAGGAGGAGCTTCACCCACGCTGGTCACGGGCTGGGACAGAGCACCCCCGATGACCTCAGCTGATGGGGAAGCAGCACCCTTGGCAGGAGAAGCTGGACCCATGAAGATCTCAGGTGGCGCAGTTGGACCCAGGGAGACCTCTGGCAAAGTGTGACCAACCTCGGTGACCCTGGGAAAAGGCTGAAACAGGAAAGACAGAGAAACAGGGTCAGGGTCACTGGTGGCAGTGGAGCCCGGTGAGTTGAGCTCAGGTGTAGCTGACGACCGCACCTGGCTTTCCCCACCAAGAGCCAGACAAGATCTCTTCAACAAAGAAACAATGAATACTAAGGAGAGCACTTGCCTGAGCTCAAGCTCCACCACCGCCCAGGACTCTGTCAAATCCAAGCAGCGATGTCTCGGGTCCGGCCCTCCGGAGGTCCAGCTTCGGCCCTGCTGCAGTGGCCCCTACAGCAGGCATGGTGGTGGATACAGTCCCAAGGCCCCCCCAGCAGAGTGGCCTATGCAAGTGGCTTGCCCGACGTGGATGCAGGAGGTCGGTCTTCTGCTGGCGCTGGACCAGGGGACATTCCTTCATTGGTGCAGGCTTCCGCTTGATCTCATTGCTCTCCCTCCATCCAGACCATCGCTGCAGGGCTAGGACCAGGTCCTCCAGGGCCACAGGCTCCTCCATCGTCCAGTGGTTCAATCCTGAGGACGGCGGGCACTCAAGGGGCAAAGGAGGAGACACGGAGAGAGCAGGTGAAAGGCCTTTAGCTGCAGTGGGTGGTGAGAGCTCAGGGGACTGCATAAACTGAACCTCACCACCGGGAATCAGGCTAGACAGTTTTTGTGTTGGTGATTGAGAATGAAAAGACATTTGTCTGTATTCCCGGGGCATGATGTTCTCTGCTGCAGCAGATGTAGAGTCCGCCCTCTCCGTGGCTGCCTTTGTTGCGGACCCCTCCGAGTAAGGTAGAGAAGCCACCCCAGTGGACGTGGTGACAGGCGGAGCCGGGAAGGAGGTCAACCAGTCCTTCAACAGCAGGAGGACTTGTCAAGGAAGAGGGAGAGGCAGCAGCAGTGGAGGAGGAGGCTGACAGGACAGCCAGAGAGGAACAACCCTGTGAAGGAACTGCTGCGGTGGTCTTCGGCCTCGATGAGGGGGGAACTGCTGACGAGGAGGTGGAGGCGTTCTTCCGGTGGGATTTCCCTTGGCGACGGCGGAAAGCGAGAGGCGGAGATGTTGGCTCATGGTGAAGGGGGAGAGGCCCCGGAGTCAGGGGATGCTTACTCGTCGGTTCAAACTCCGGGCCCCCCTGTGAAACCTCCTCCAGCTCCTGGGCAAGATACAGGAGGAGCCATGGCTTATTTTCCAGTAGAAGCTCTGTCTCTGCTAATATGACCTGCCTGCATTCCTCCAGCTCCTCGGCCAATGGTGCTGGCCAGTGTTTGGGAGGAGGAGGTGGAGTTGCCGCCGGAGAGCAGCGAGAGGCTGGAGGCGTCCGTGTATGCGGATGCTTGGGCTTCGTTGGCGCAGGCACGGACATTGGAGTGGTTTCCCCCAGCCCGTGACTCATAGGTTGAGTGGCGACTATGGAGAGGAGTAGGTCAGCAAGCGCCGGGTGGTCCCACAGGCTGGGGCATGTCTCGAGTACCTGTGCTGTGTCCTCCAGACACTCTCGGGCTGCCTTGGGGGTTCGGGAGGCTCAAGCTTGCGTGAGGATATCTTCCACAATACTCACAGCCCACCGCTCAGTTTCACTCAGACCAAGAATTGGAATTTTCTGTGTAGCTGACATAGCGAGATCCCTGGTGGGAAACAGAACTGGGGAGGAGAAGGAGAAAACGGCAAACCCTTGCTGCGCTTGGGGTTTTCAAATTGGCCGGGTCCCACTGCCCAATCGCCAAACCACAGGTGTGAGTCATGAGGAGAGGAGATGGGGCTGACAGCTTGACAGGGGCACCTCTCACAACTGGGGAAAAACCCAGAAGTGCCTCTGACAGCTGCAACCCTGAGAGGGAGAGAGAGAGAGAGAGAGAGAGAGAGAGAGAGAGAGAGAGAGAGAGAGAGAGAAGGAATCAGCAAAATACAAATATAATGTTATAGCGTGACCTTGAGTTCCAATTTATAAAATCATTCTTTGCGGAAGAAAATTGTTTCAACTCAAAAGTCTGGTCATGAACTGCTTCTATCATCCAAGGACCAGGGCTGTAACACTATCCATCGGCCATAAAGTGGAAGTTAATCCCTTCTTCAGGCCTTAGTCATTCTCCCTTTTCTGCTCTTTGGCAAAGGAATGTTTCAAATTGGCAGATTTATGGTTGACCTAATCCAGACTTGAGGGAGTCAAGATTCTCCAGTAAACAACCAGACAGTTTCACAGTGCCATCTGATCAACGAATCAGGAATATTTAATATTTTTTTCTCTTTGCAGTGGAATTTATGCAATATGGACAAATAAACTAATTCATATTCCTTCTCTCAAGACAGTATCTGCTCCTGAAGACATGGTTGAACTCTTGGGATGGACAGTTGGGTTTCAAATTCTTTTGTTGATATGATTTGATATGTGTTGCTTTATTTTCAGGACGAAATTAATTCTTGCATGCTTACTATTACGACTTAATTACAGTTACAATGTAGAGACATTGTTTGTTCCCTTATGATTGAGTAGAATATCTTAGTCACTAAAGTTGAAGGAATTTATGCTTTATTCAGCACACATACTTTAGGATATCAAATGTCTCTCTCTGCTCTGTGGGGGACCCCCACCTCAGAGACTTTAACTAAGCAATAGAGCTCAAGGTTCCCTTGTATTTCCCTTTTTAGGTAGAGTTTATGACTTTTGTTGAACGAAGCTCAAATGTAATTGGTTCAGCTCAGATTTCATGAAATTCAGTGAGATTCTGCCACACCCAGAAAAAACTTTCCTTTGTTCAGTTTTGGGGCATTGGTCAAGCTGCAAGCAGCAGACATCTCTGCTTTTCCATTTTTTCCCTCTCTTCCAAGAAAGGTCCAGAGCCTGTCATGCTCTGTGATAATTCTTTTTCTTTTCTGTTAAGTTTGCATTTTTACTTATTTTAATCATTTCTTTTAAATCACCATGAAAGAAGATTTTGTTTGATTTTTTTCAAGCTTAAACTCATTTAAATCACCAACATAGGAATGAAACAAAATTGTAACGTGTTTTGCCTCCGTTTTGAATTTCTGTGGGACTTTGCACAATAAATCAAGTCCTTCTTTAGTCCATAAGAGAAGACCTCACCCAGCTTGCTGAAGAACAGCCTTTGTGATATCGGGAATAGGCAATAACCGTGGTAAGGAGCCTGTCTGCCAGTCTTCCAACAGAACCCACACTGGTCCAGTTGAAACAGAACCAAGTGGACTGCCTGCTACCTACTGGGACGCAATGACTCTGTGACTGGCGGTCTGTTGTTTAATTTAAATTTAATTTTTCAGAATATTCCTGGTGTAAGTTCTTTAAACTTAACCCTATAAGTGTATATGTTGCCGATCTGCGACATAACTCCTAATTGTCATATCCGGCTCTAGGGAGCCGGGCAATCAGAGCCAGGGACAAGCCAGTGAGTCGAGATGGTTTATTTTGGGTAAGGGATAAGGGATGAGGAGAGCACAGATACTCATGCAGAGGTACACTCACAGGTTGCACAGCGCAGAGGTAAGCAGCTCGTACCGGACGTGGGGGTAGCAAGACGTACATCCTCACAGCGGGATACAAACACAGGAATGCTGCAAGGGGAGTTGAGGCTGACACCAGACGAAGGGGCTTCAGCCTAGCAGTGCTTATGTCGCAGCCCCGAGTCATCGAGGCTGCTCCTATTTATCCTCATTGGCAGCGCCCCAGCTGATGAAGACTAATTGGCCCCAGCCGTCCATAATGCTGCCAGCTGGGGGCCAGCTGAGACGCTGCTCAATGGGAGGCAGGGATGAGGGAAAACATGGGCTCAGTGCCGAGACGGCATCTCAACCCATGGTGACAGAGCCCCTCCCTCAAGGTCGGGCTCCTGAACGACCAGGAACATCCCAGCCCCCCCCACCCCCACCTAGGGTGGGAGGAAGGGAGGCGGACTGGAGGGGAAGAAGCCAAGGGAAGGACAACACCAATGGGGCAATGTAGGGTAGCGGGAAAGAAAAACCCAAATACAATACTGACAAAACTGAATAATTAACCCAGGTACAGATGGGGAGAAAAACTGGGTCAACACGCCGGTTACATACTACCCAGAGAGTACCAACCATGCGTGACCCAGAGCAAGAAAAAAAAGAACCACCAAAAAGGTACAGGGCAAAAAATGCTGAGTATGGTCAAATAAAGGGAAAACACAATACACAGCACCAATATAAGTACATACACACAGTCACCAAGAAAAGTGACTGGAACAAATGGACAATTACAGAGCATGGTGTTACGGAAAACAAGGCACATGACTCTATAATGAACCAACAGGGCATAAAAAAGAAATACTGAGTGCAGGCAAAGAAAAACCCACACACATGAATATATAAATACCCACAGTCACCTAAAGAAATGAAAGTGACTGGAATGAATGGGCAACTGCAGAGTATGGTCTGAAAGGGAACAAAACATAACTCTACAATGAAAAAACGAGACTAAAAACATGGTACAAAAAATAAAATGCTGGGTACGAGGGGAGGAAAACGCACAGCACTATAAATACACATCCACCAACAGGACAGACATTACACCCAAGTGACCTTAATAACGATAAAAGAAAAAGTGACACCCGAGGTGTATGGCAGGCAGAGTCCAAAAATAGCCGAGATGGCTCCGGAGATCTCCCCGCCCATTGTCCAGCTGGCGAATCAGGGGAAGAGAAATGTTCGGACGGCGAACTCTGGACCCAGATCCCAGGAATCCAGTCCAACGGCTGCCGAACCAGGCCGCCCAAAGGCAAACACAGACCAGTGGGGGGAAACCAGATCGCCGAACCGAAAGTTTTGCGGGTCGGGTCGTCGACCCGCATCACTCAACCACCAGGACCGTTGAGACGGACGAAGGGTCAGAGCGGATCCCGGTGGAAGAGGCTCAGGGGAGAGCCGATGACGAGGGCGGCGGGCCTCAGGGAAACGGCCACCTCCTCACCGGACCTGGACAACACTGGGGCAGCACCCACGTCGGACCCCGATCGGGCCTCAGGCGAACCCACGTTGGACCCCGATTGGGTCTCGGGCGAACCCACGTTGGACACTGCACCAGAACCGACCTCCAACGTTGAACCCGGACCCTCCAGCACCACGAGGAACAGCAACTCCTCGCCGGTGACCCTGGAAGAAGGCTCAGAAGAGAAAACAGAACCGGGATCAGGATCACCGGCAGCGCCAGAACCCGGCGAGACGAGCTCAGACGCAGCGGGCGGCTGCACCCTGCTCGTCTCCCCTGGAGATAGGCTGAAGTGCTCAAAGATAAAAAGAGAGAAAAGAAAGGAGAGCACTCGCCTGATCTCGGGTTCTGACGCCGTCCAGGACTGCGAAGATCCAGGATCCGTCGTCAGGAGGTCGTTGTCAGGCTCCCATCTAGCCGCGTCGGGCCCCGCAGCCAGCACGATGGTCAGCGCAGCTTGAGATCCCTCCAGCTCAGGTAACCCCGCCGACGACCCACTCGGCGTGAAGCCAGAAGAATCTCGTCCCGCTGGACCGAACCGCTCCTCCGTGGAGACCCAGGGACGCTCAGTCGTCAGCGTAGACTCCACGCAGCAGTCAGTCCCCCTCCTCCGTCCGCAATGTAGCTGCGGAATCACAGGCCCTCTCCATATCCCACCACGTTGACCCGGAGCCGGGGACCGCTCGGCGGAGAGAGACACAGAGGATGCGGGATTAGGAAAACAGGTTACAGCAGGTGGGGAGAGTTCAGGGAGCTGCGAACCCTGAACTTCTCCTCCAGGGATGTGACAGAGCAAATCATTAAGCAGGTGTGAAAAAACAATGACTTGCCTGCCCCCTGGAGGTTGAGTATCGCCTGCTGTAGTGGAATCTGCTTCTTCCTCTCCCCGCCCGGCGATAACGGAGGACCCCCCGGGAATTCGTCTGAGGATCGCTCGCGTTGTCTCCAGCAGAGAGCTCACCAGGCCGGGATTCCAGGCACACACAGCGGTCAGGAAGCGCGTCGAGGAGGAGGGGGAAACAGCCGGGGTGAGCCAGCCCGAATGTCCAGGAATGACAGCGGGGGAACGAGGCTCAGGGGACGAGGCTGTAGGATCTCCACACTGACGAGGCGAAGGGATGACAGCTGCGTGGGAGGAACGGTCCTGACGATGACCCAGAACTGGATCCGGACGAGGTTCGTGCAGAGGTGACTCGGCGATGTGATGACGACTACTCCCAGGGGACGAAGCGAGGGGGAAACCCAGGATTCGCCGCTCCAGATCGGAGATCGAGACGAGGAAGGCGTCGAGCACGGGAAAGCTTCGTAGCCCTGAAGTCCTCACCATCAATCTCACTGCCGCCGCCACATGCCTGAAGGTGGTGACAGGAAACACAGTAGAGCTCGCGACAGCCACTCGACCCCGGACATAACTGCTGTCAGCTGCGGCTCCTAGAAGGGAATCCCGAGTGACGTGGCGCAGGTCGGGGGAAGTCCTCTGGTTGGCGCGAACTCCCGGACTGGAATGGCGGCAGGAACGGGACTCCGAAGCGGGGAAAGACGTCGCCCACTTCGACTCCCTGCCGGGATTTCCATCCACCCCGTGGAGCTTCTCTCGCTGTGTACCTGCAACGTCTATCCTGGCACTGTCCCCCAGATGGTACAGAGAGTGAGGGTGACAGTCCAGGAGTTCCTCAGCACGGCCCGGATGCCAGCGTCTCGCGTTGGAGGCGTCGTGCAGGGTGAAGAATGTCCCGTCGACAGCCTCCGAGATGGACCTTAGCTCGTCGCCCTGGCGCCGGAAGTGACTCCTGGGAAACGGCATGCTAGCAGCGCTGACACCCGGACAGGAAGGTACATTTCCACAGCGACTCACGGCCGCCGGCAACTCTTCTGGCTGCGACATACTGTCATATCCGGCTCTAGGGAGCCGGGCAATCAGAGCCAGGGACAAGCCAGTGAGTCGAGATGGTTTATTTTGGGTAAGGGATAAGGGATGAGGAGAGCACAGATACTCATGCAGAGGTACACTCACAGGTTGCACAGCGCAGAGGTAAGCAGCTCGTACCGGACGTGGGGGTAGCAAGACGTACATCCTCACAGCGGGATACAAACACAGGAATGCTGCAAGGGGAGTTGAGGCTGACACCAGACGAAGGGGCTTCAGCCTAGCAGTGCTTATGTCGCAGCCCCGAGTCATCGAGGCTGCTCCTATTTATCCTCATTGGCAGCGCCCCAGCTGATGAAGACTAATTGGCCCCAGCCGTCCATAATGCTGCCAGCTGGGGGCCAGCTGAGACGCTGCTCAATGGGAGGCAGGGATGAGGGAAAACATGGGCTCAGTGCCGAGACGGCATCTCAACCCATGGTGACACTAATGGCCAAGAGTGGTAAATATTTTTTGCCAGTAAAATTGTTCAGATTTCCAAGGCTATAACTTGATAGTGGTAAGAGATAATGGCTTACTGTCAATTAGAAAGATGTAAAATATGATCCAAAGTTTCAGATAGGAATAAATTTACACATCTAATTTGCATAATGTCACGGCACCTCTTTAAATTCCATAACTCAGTCAAAACTGGACTTTTGATGTATTTACACAAAAAAATGGTTGTCTTTTGACACCGTTTTTTGTATAGAGGTACCTCATCATCTTATCTCCATCTATAATCAGTACATTTAAAAAAAACCCAGAAATTTCTCACTTACTTTTGACAAAGAGGGGCTAGATGGCTGGGTGGCAAGGCCGCTGCGTTTTTACCCGTCATGGTCCATATTTTGCGTTCTGCCAGTAATTTAAAATCTCTACCACATCTACAAAGTCTTATGATTATCCCACATAAATTTCATTTGTATCCCATGGCTATTTTGCGCGTACAAAGCCGAAAAAGGGACGTGATGATTGTGGCCGTATTAGCTTTCTGGGGTAACTGCTTAAAACAGGAAAAGGAAATGAGGAGTTCTTCTTCTTTGGTGTATTACGCGTCATCCACTGAGTCCTCCAAAGGATGTCTGCTACCTTTTGAAACTGGCAAATCAGTACAGTCAGTACAAATTCCCAATGCAGGCGATCATGTCAGAGTGAGAAGGCAGGGGCAGTGCTGCGCTCTGCCACTAGGGGCACGCAAATTCTCACACTCAAAGGATTAATGTCATGCAAACCCCCATCAGAATTTCAAAATGCATTTTGTCCTTTCATTAATTTGCGTTCTTTTTCAGAGTAACACCAATTTTCAGTTTTTATAAATAGTTAATCATCATTTTCTTCATAAAATTGCATCCACTTTTCTTAACCGATGCTATTTGATGTTTTTTTTTCTTCCAATTTCCAGTATGCTGACAAATTAAACTACACTTTATTTGGTTCCACAAATGCTTGATTCATAAGTAACTCTGTAATAGTCTATGATGCCCATAATACAGTACATGTTGAATTCTCTGCTTTAAAGTTATCCAAATGTGTTAACCTATTCTGACATTTCTTATTAAACCATTGAAAGACATTTGGGAGTTATTGTTTGATTTCATGTCAGTCTTCTTGATAATCACCTGACAAGAACTCACAAGGTTTTTTTTTTTGGTTTTTTTTTTCTGAGACTGATTCATAATTTGTACAAATGAAGAATTGTTAATAAATTTTCCATTATCTGGACTGGTGCCCTAACGAGGATCTGAGTGTAATGAAAATAAATCTTCATTCCTACTCACATTCATATTTACATTAATCTTTGTACCAACATTAAAATACCTATAAACCCATAAATCCGATACAATGTGATGATGATAAAGACAAGTAAACCCAAACATGTAAAGAACAAAACTACAATGAACATAAACAGGAAAATAAGTCATACTAATAAACGATACAGAATTTGTGAAAACCAACTAAAGATAAAATAGCAGGATTTAGAACTCAAAAAGATAACATCATACAAATAAGGAAAACAGGCAAAGAGACAGAGCACGATGGAATTCCCCCGTGCTCAGATCGTGATGGGGCAAACACTTTTTCACACCACTGTACATAATAATAGTCTCACTTGTGTATGTTTTATTTGTAGTTCATCTGGGTTTACTGACTCTTCTGTAGTATAACCAAAGTTTTTGTCTTTTATGATTGCACTGTCCAGTGAACATTGAATAATATTAATTTATTTCTTTTGTTTCTGTTTTAATCTTTCCTTTAATAGTTAAGTTTCACTGAGTAATAATGTACAGTATGTAGGTAGATGGATCACCCTTTTTCAGAGCTCATTTGTTAGGTTTTGACCGTGCTTTTAGGAACTGCAGTAAGATTTGGCATTGCTAATTGTGGTGTGTGTTGGTGCTTAGAATGCACAATCACAAGACAAAATATCTGGTCCAAGTTAAATATGATCAAACTTTTCTGGCTCTTTTAGCATTCCCCAGAATCAGTCCATATCAAACTTTCCTGGTTTCAAACTTTTCATTCTGTCCAGTCCCTGAGAAGTCTGGGATAAAATCATCTAGGAATGATTACAGAAGTTGATCAAATTCAAATCCAACTCTTTAGCAGAGGAAAAAAAAATGGTGCATACTGTAAATAAAATTAAGCATCTAAACTGCTACTTGTGACACACTGAAAAATGTATTTTACCCTTCTAAATTTTGCTAGTCAAAAGTTTTTCAGTATGGGTTTTGGATTGAGCTGTTGATTAGTGATGTTGATATTGGGTTTTACAGATGCATATTCAACCCAGCAGATGGCACAATCCTCCTGCTTGGGAAACAGAGGAATAACATATGAGAAATATACATTGAAAAAGCTTTGAGTTTGATTTTGTACAATAGATGTAGCAGAAGCAGGGCTTGACATTAACACCCGTCCCCCTGTAATGTAGTTATAAGACATATTATTGTGTGATGTGGGTGGTGGCTCCACCTTTCCGGTTCCGCCACCACCCTGGGTATAAAGGACTGATGCAGAAGAGGCACGGTCTCTTCTGCATCTGCCTCTGCCTAGACGGGAGCACCTTGTGTCACTGTGAGTCACTCAGTAAAATCACGTTCTATTGCACCTTCAACCTCGTTATTGAAGTACTGGTTATGGACATAACATTTGGCAACAAGGATAAAGACATGGATAGAGGAATTTCGGGCATTCGGCAGTTTCTGGAGCTTCCCGGCGAGCCACCGGTTCCGTGGGAGAGGTGGTTTGCCGCATTTGAGAATTATCTGGTGGCATTGAATCTCGGTGAACTAGAGAAATTGCGTGCATGAGCGATTCTGGTCCATAATCTTGGCATGGAGGGACAACGTATTCTCAGCACACTGGGAGAGAGCAACAGTTTTGAGGACGTGGTTGGGCTAATGGCGTGCTACTTTTGTGCTCCTGTGAACGTCATCGTCCGGAGGATTCAGTTCCGCCAGCTCCACCAGCAGACTGGAGAGTCGGTGCAGCGGTATGTTGCAGACTTGCTCCAGCTGGCTGGGAATTGCCAGTTTGGGACCTTAGAAGAGGAAATGGTCTGTGATCAGTTTGTGGAGCAAACACTGTGTGCAGCAGCATGGCCAAGGCTCCTCACACATTCCGGTGAAATGACGTTGGCCAATGCTGTGGAGATGGCCCAACAGTTTGATGCAGTGGATAAACTGTCACGGGACCTCGGTGAGAGAACAACGTTGAAGCAATATGGCTCACAATCAGCGGCGCAGGCTGTAGACTCGGATAGTGATGATAGCGTGGAAGACAAAGAAGAATACGCTACAGTTATCAAAATAAGATCCGCCCCGGGATTGCCAAAATGTTTGGGCTGCGGGTCTACCAAGCACTGGTACAAGGCAAGAGAGTGTCTGGCAAAAGACAAATGCTGTGGCAAGTGCAGACTCCTACATCATTTCGCCAGGGTCTGTAAAAAATTTGAGTGAGGGGAACGGCAACGTGAAGTGGATTCCCCCGCCACGACTCCTACGGTTATCCACACCATCTCCCCAAGCACAGAAGGCCGTACGTATTTAACGGTTACGGTTACGTTAGTTATTCAGGGGTACAGGTACCTTTGGCTGTCAGATGATTCATGGAGACACCCCAACGAACTGCGGTGCGCCAACAAGGAGAAGGAATTGTCGGGGCTCCGACGTGGCTCATTTCCAGGGATGAAGAGACGGAGAAGCTCTGGACGGGACCCGCCAGACGAGTCCCCAAGGAAGGGGCCTCTCCATCGAGACTGCACGATAACAAAGGGGTGATAGGTTGATCTACATGTGTGATGTGAATTGCCTAGGCTATGTAGTCAATGTTTCTTATGCAGAGTTGCTATATAAATTGCCCATGTGTAAAAAAACAAACAAACAAAAAAAACAGGTAATGTTTGTACTACCGTGTTTCGAGTATATATATATTACTGTGTGGTTTGCCTGGGATGTGGTGTGGTTTTATTGGGAGTGTTAATAGCTGAGCATGAATGCACATGTTGACTGGTAAACTGTTAAATCGAGGTTTTGATCTGTCTATATATGTTTATGGGGTTATTTTATGTTATAATAGGAACACGGCAGTATTTTATTTCATGGACTTTATATTAACAAAGACTGCAGAATAATCCGTCGAGTCGTGTGGAGGTGGGACAGTAGTCCACCTGTGCCCTTCTAGTTTTAGTTGTGTGTGCATGGATAGGCCTACTTTACTTGTTTATTATTAGAGTGTGACTCGGGTACTAAATTTGGGATGGTCTAATTGGGGTGCATGAGTTTTGGACTTTTTTTTAAAGGGGGGTGTAATGTAGTTATAAGATGTATTATTGTGTGATGTGGGTGGTGGCTCCACCTTTCCGGTTCCACCACCACCCTGGGTATAAAGGGCCAATTCGGAAGAGGCACGGTCTCTTTTGACGTTCACCTCTGCCTAGACGGAAGCACCTTGTGTCACTAGTGCACCTCCGGCCTTGTTATTGAAGTACTGGTTTTGACTGTGCACTGCAGCTGGCTGCAGTGCACAGTCGAAACATGTAAAGAAGGTAAAAACATCTTTCTATTTTTGTCTTTAATAAGAAAAAAGGTAAATAATTAAAAGAAGACAAAATGAACCTACTTGAGCTAGCAATCATAATGGCCCTATCACACCTTGACAATTCAGACAGCATATCCCAGACGTATGAAAAATTTGGAGAACACACTGGTGAACGTCGAATAAGTTATGGATGAGTTTTGTATAAGAGCACGCAGAAGAACACTGAAGCACTCTGGTATGTCGTCTGCCGAGCTCCTCTGAAAATTTTCAGCATGCTGAAAATTTTTTGACATATTCAATGTATGGCTAAAACGTTCCGCATACATGGGGCACAAGTTGTAGGTAAGTTATGCATTCATTCACACACGTTACTTGTAAGTGACTCATAAGTTATTTATAAGTCGAAATACATTGAGACAAATTTCTAGTGTCCCCAAAACTTATTTCTAATGTATGAGTAATGCTCTTTGAACTTATGTGTAACTTACTGAATGCATTTCTAACTTACAGCTTCCATATAATGGTGTGTATATATATATATATACAGTATATATATATATATATATATATATATGTGTGTGTGTGTGTGTGTGTGTGTGTGTGTGTGTGTGTATGTATGTATGTATGTATATAGATAGATAGATAGATAGATAGTGGGAGGCAGTGGCTCAGGAGGTAGAGCGGGTTCATCCAGTAACCAGAGAGTTGGTGGTTGGAATCCTGCTCTCTCCAGCCATCCTGCCATTGTGTCCCTGGGGCAAGACACTTTACCCACCTTGCCTCCATTGTCGATGACACTGGGTATGAATGTGTATAAATGTTTGGTAGTGGTCAAACAGGCCGTTGGTGTTGATTGGCAGTCACGTTTCCTTCAGTCTTCCCCAGGCCAACTGTGGCTACAGCAGTAGCTTACCACTATCAACGTCTGTCTGGAGTGAATGAATAATGGACTCACTGTCAGCGCTTTGAGATATCACTTGACATGTAAATCTAATCCATTATTATTATTATTATTATTATTATTATTATTATTATTATTATTATTATCATCATATACAAAAAATACAAAAAAGTGCAAGTGCAAAAATACAAAAAAAAAAAAACCTGCAGCATTGGTTCACAGGAAAAACCCAATAAACTGACCTTGTTCTTCTATTCAGAGAAAGTAAAGAGATGTTTCATACCTTGACATGTTTCAATTGTGTGATGGTCTCTGTGTAGACTGAGTGACACCTGTACTGATTAAGAGCTGACTTGACCCACCTGCTCTCTGTTCTGATCAGCTCAGGTGCTGCCTGCAGTGCATATACGAGTACACACACACACACACACACACACACACACACACACACACACACACACACACAGAGAGCTAAATACACGTAATTGTTCATATAACGGGAACTTTCGGGGACTGTCTGAGCCAACTTAAGTGTAACACTTTCAAGTTACAGGATATTATGAAGATCTAAATTGCTGTTTAGCCCTCCTTATCATGTTTTTACCTTTGACTGCAGTCTGTACCATCAGCTGTCCAGTGCTGTTCTGATAGATATGCCAAAATGTCAGAAAACCAGAGGAGGTGGATCCAATCAGCTGAAGAGATCACGCAAAGCCCAGAGCTCAGCTGTTTTCGACTATAGATCCCACTTTGTTGTTCCTTGACTGCGGCTCTCTGCTGTTTTGGAGTCCACACCGGCGAAAGCACACTCCATGCATTATCTTGTTTTTGTTTTTTTTTACTTTATTGAAAATCAAATTTTTATCACCCTCAGTTTGTTTGCCTTTGAGCCAGGTTGTGACAACTGTCATCTGACGTTTGTGACGTGTCACATCAGCTGTTTTAGATGTGACCGACCTAACAGATTTGACAGTTCTGCTAGGTTGGTCACACACCTCGCCATGCAATGGTCTTTGGAGGGGAGAATCATCTTGCTTGAACAGAGTGGAGCTCTCGCACATGTAGGATTCATGAATCAGGAGACGATGGCAGTTTAGCATGACTGCGCTATATATAAGTTAAAATAAACTTTGCATAAGTTATGCATAAGTTTTTATCATTTTATCCCACTGGCCTCCAGAACCTGCCCTGTGAATTTCAGCCCCCATCTCCCAGCAGTTGTACCTTTCGCACCTCTGTGTTCATGTAATAGCTTCCCTACAGATGTTCATTCAAGATTTCCCCTCCTAAACTTCCACATATCCGGGGATGCTGAAATTCGAGGATGCATACTTTCATAACCTCAGCAAAGCACATATCAGATCTGAGGTCAGTCTGACAAACTAGTGTATTTTTCACTTTGGGGAATGGGAGTTGTTCAGTCATCATTATAATTATTTCAGTTTATATCACTGTTCAGTGATGGAGTTAAGGATCACCTGTTATTTTCTGAGGTCTACTCCTCCACCACTGTGTCAGAGAAGGTAAAAACTTTGACATAACATACAGTACATCCGGAAAGTATTCACAGAGCTTCACTTTTTCCACATTTTGTTATGTTACAGTCTTATTCCAAAATGTATTAAATTCAGATAGATAGATAGATGTACTTTATTGATCCCAAACTGGGAAATTACATTTTTCTTCCTCAAAATTCTACACACAACACTCCATAATGACAATGTTAAAAAAGGTTTTATGAGATTTTTACAAATTTGTTAAAAATAAAAAACTAAGATAAGATAAGAAAAGACTTTGTTAGTCCTACGATTACAGCAGCAAAGGGATAGCAGCACTCAGAGTAATAGTTAATGAGATAATAAGGACTGGTTAGCCAAAGCAGCAGATGAATATACATATGTACATAGATATATACACAGTGCAGGAGCATTGCAACTAGATGGAATAAACAGCATTACGGTTTCTTAAGTTACCCTGCAGAATATGAGTATGTACCAAGACAATATATTTCACATTTGAATCACAGTGTTGTTGCCACCCTCAGTAATGATTGTTATTATCTAAGTTGTGTATTGGAGGGGACGATTTCTATTGTGCAAATTTGTTACATTTAGTACATTTAATACAACTTCTGCGAGCAGCCTGGTTAGGTTATAAAGTCTGACAGCTGCAGGTAGGAAGGTCCTGCGGAACCTCTCCATCATGCACCTAGGATGGCACAGCCAACCACTAAATGAGCTCCTCAATGCGTTCACCATGTTCTGCATGGGGTGGGACTCAGACTCCAGCAGAAATGACAGCTTAGCCACCATCCTCCTCTCTCCTATCTCCTTCACTGGGTTGAAGTGTCACTACAGAACAGAGCTAGCTTTTTTGATCAGTCTGTTTAGTCTCTTCCTGTTGGCTGCCGTGATGCCGCTGTCCCAGCAGACCACTCCAAATAAGAAATCACATGTACATAAGTATTCACAGCCTTTTCTCAGTACTTTGTTAATGACCTTTGGCAGCAATTACAGCCTCAATTCTTTTTGAATATGATGCCACAAGCTTGACACACCTATCTTTGGGCAGTTTCACCCATTCCTCTTTGCAGCACCTCTCAAACTCCATCAGGTTGGATGGGAAGAGTCAGTGCACATGCCATTTTCAGATCTCTCCAGAGATGTTCAATTGGATTCAAGTATGGGCTCTGGCTGGGCCACTCAAGGACATTCACTGAGTTGTTCTGAAGCCACTCCTTTGATATCTTGGCTGTGTGCTTAGGGTCTTTGTCCTGCTGAAAGATGAACCGTCACCCCAGTCTGAAATCAATAACACTTTGGAGCAGGTTTTCATCCAGGATATCTCTGTACATTGTTGCATTAATCTTTCCATCTATCCTGAGTAGTCTCCCAGTTCCTGCTGCTGAAAAACATCCTCACAGCATGATTCTGCCACCCCATGCTTCACTGTAGGGATGGTATTGGCCTGGTGATGAGTGGTGCCTGGTTTCCTCCAAACATGACGCCTGGCATTCATGCCAAAGAGTTCAATCTTTGTCTCATCAGACCAGAGAATTTTGTTTCTCATGGTCTGAGAGTATTTCAGGTGCCTTTTGGCAAACTCCAGGTGGGGTGTCATGTGCCTTTTACTAAGGAGTGGCTTCCGTCTGGCCACTCTACCATACAGGCCTGATTGGTGGATTGCTGCAGAGATGGTTGTCCTTCTGGAAGGTTCTCCTCTCTCCACAGAGGATCACTGGAGCACTGACAGAGTGAAAATCGGGCTCTTGGTCACCTCCCTGACTAAGGTCCTTCTATCCTGATCGCTCAGTTTAGACGGCCTGCCAGCTCTAGTAAGAGTCCTGGTGGTTTCGAACTTCTTCCATTTACGGATGATGGAGGCCGCTGTGCTCACTGGGACCTTCAAAACAGCAGAAATATATCTGTACCCTTCCCCAGATGTGTCTGTGTGGTGTCCTAAAAATGACGTGGGCTACATTGACAATTGGAGCTCTTTTTGGGGAAAACCTGGTCTTATGAGACGAGACAGCATTCATCCCACTTTGGATGGTGCTTCTCATTTATCTAACAATCTGGCATCTTTTTTATCCAAATTTCCAAAACCGTGACTACTCAGAGTTGGGACCAGGAAGCAGAGTCGCAGTCTTACCCGCCTCTCTGCAGCTCCTCTTCATCCGCCACCCCTCAGCTTAGCCCCTGTCTTCCCCATCAGAGAATCGTTGTCTGCTCCCTCCAAAGTAAATAAAAATATAATGTATAAGCATCCCAAAGTGATAAAGCAAAATATTGGTAAAACTCAAATTAAACATAAAGCCTCTAAATTGAATGATTTGGCCTCTGTTCCTCCTCATAATTTAAAAATTAAATGTGGTTTATTAAATATTAGGTCTCTAACTCCCAAGTGTCTGTTAGTCCATGATCTGTTAATTGATCATCAGATTGATTTAATTTCCCTTACAGAGACTTGGTTAGGGCAAGAGGATTATGTTGGTTTAAATGAATCAACTCCCTCTGGTTATTTAAACTGTCAAAATCCCAGAAGTTCTGGTCGTGGAGGAGGAGTAGCAACAATTTACCATTCCAAATTACTAGTTAATGTAAAGCAAAAAACATGTTATAATTCCTTTGAGGGCCTGGTCCTCAGTGTTGGGCACTTTAGCAATTTCAGGTTAAACCCAATTTTATTTGCCATAGTTTATCGTCCCCCATCAACCTATTCAGAATTTTTATCCGAATTTGCTGATTTCTTAGCTGATTTAGTGCTGAAATCTGATAGAATAATTATAGTAGGGGACTTTAATATACATGTGGATGTAGATAGTGACTGCCTTAATGTGGCTTTTAATTCAATATTAGACTCGATTGGGTTTTCTCAGAAAGTAGGAAATTCTACTCATTACCTCCACCATACATTGGACCTTGTTCTGACATATGGCATAGAAATAGAAAATCTTGTAGTGTCTCCTCATAACCCTGTACTGTCAGACCATTGTCTGTTAACCTTTGATTTTACTATTTCAGACTATTTGGCTCCTAAAGAAAAAAAAAAATATTATCACAGTAGATGCCTCTCAGATGATGCTGTTTCCAAATTTATGCAGATTGTTTCCTCTATGCCATGTGTCAACACAACGGAAATAAGCTATAGACAGCTTGCTCCTTCTGTAATTGATAACATGGTGGATAGTGTTTCAGCTTCTCTGCATCAGGCTCTAGACTTGGTGGCCCCCTTAAAAAAGAAAAAGTCTAATCAGAGATTTTTAACTCCTTGGTTCAACACAGAAACTCGTAGCTTAAAACAGAAGACTCGTCAATTAGAAAGAAAATGGCGCTCTACTAATTTATGTCATATCCCGAGCGCTTTGTCCGCGCTCGGGTTATTCCTCATCCCTGTCAGCTTTTGACAGCTGGTGTCGTCACACAGGTTTCCCGGGCTCTGATTGGCCAGACGCTCGGGAGCTCTCAGCTGTCAGAACCTGGGCAGCTGTGCCGCGTTTCCAATCATGAGCAGCTGGCTTTAAATGTCAGTGCGAGTGAACTGGACGGCGCGGCTGTCTCGTCAGAAGTCCTATGACTTTCCCCTGTCTCCTTACCACATGCTCCCTGGGTTCCTCGACGTATCCCGCTGCATGTAAGTGATTTATTTGGAACTGTCTTCTCCCTCGCTGACGTTCCTTCCTAATTACGGCAGACGAGAGCTCCTCGTCACTGCCATAACTCTCTATTGTGAATTTATGTTGTGTTGTGTAACGAAGCCTGCGTGGCAAAGTTATGTTGTACACCTAAGTCCTGTGCTTTATAAATAAAAGAACTGAACTGCAATTTACTGAACTGAGGCGTCTTATGCTGGCTCGTGAGGGCCAGCCGTGACAGTAGACAGCCGCCAGAAGGAGACGCCGTTCTCAGTAAGTTGCGTTCTGGGAACTTTGTCCTTCCTATCCAGGTACGCGGCGTTGGAAATATGCCATCTCAGCGGAGTCATTCTCGGGGTTCCCACGTCCTGCTGACCAAGGCGCTGGAGGAGGTAGATGAAATCCTCATTATCGCCTCCGACCTCGATGGGCATCCAGACACCTCCCTCGCCCCTCCTCTCCTCGGTTATCAGCCCGATGAACAGTGGTATTTAGACCGGGCTGAGGAGGTGCTTGACCGTCTGCCTTCCCGCTACAACGGTCACCCCGAGGTCGACGCGAGGAGACTCGACATCGCTGCCCAACGCCAGACAATTCTGATGTACGAAGAGGAGGAGGCTGCAAGGTGGAGTGATCTCTGGCTCCAGCTGCCTGAGGCGCTGGAGGAGGTGGATGACTTCATCAGCGCTTCCGCCAGCCTTGACGACTCATCCGAAGCGCACTACTACCTGGACTGCGCTGAGAGAACGCTCGACCGGTTGTCTTCCCGCTACGCCGACCACTTGGACGTCCAAGCGAGGAGACAAGAGATCGCCGTCCACCGCGAGGCGCTCCAGGAGATCGAGGAGGAACGAGGCCAAAGGCGGAGTGACCGGAGCTCCCGCTGCCCGCTCTGGAATCCGGACCCTTCCCTCGATCCAGTCCTGGAGTTCGCACCATCCGGGGCCCGTCGTAGACGTCGACACCGTGGCCAGAGACGTTCTCAGCGTGACTCCCCTCCGGAATCCGCTCCGGTTCACTGGGCTGACCCCATTCATCCCACTGCTGTCTCTTCGGCGTCTCACCTGGAGGAGACCCCAGCAGCCTTTCCCCCCGGGCCTGCTTTCCCCGCTGAGCTGTCAGCGCGTCACGCCCGGCCTGACTTGGCTGTTGCCCCCTCCGCTTCGACGCCTTCTCCAGCGGCTGGGAGTTTGAGAAGTTTTGCTCCAGTGGACAGCGCGGCTACACCATCCCGAGTGGCCCCCTCTCCTCCAAGAGAGTCTCCGGCCACCACCCGGTGGGAGGAGGATGGAATGACGTTCCCAACGGCAGGTTCCACCGCTCCTCCGGGAGCCAGGCAAGTTCAAGTTCACTTTTTTCCATCTAATAGTGATTTGTTCTGTCTGACTCCTGGGGGTGAGGCTCGGGGTTTGCAGCCCCCCGAGCCTCAACTCCCTGCTGATATGTTAATTAAACCCGCTGCCTCTGTGTCTCCCCCTGCTGAGCACGCTTCGACCTCTGAGGAGCGTCACCAGACGAGGAGTGAGCCTGCGGCCCTCGGGCAGAAGACCCCAGCCTCGCAGCCATTTTCTGGGCAGAGGAGGTCGGACGATTGGTTGGAGCCTGTGCCGACGACGGAGCGTCCCCGGGACTCCGCAGATGAACAGTCTGGTCCAGCGGGCCGAGAGCCCCTCACCTCCACGCCACACGAACAACTAGCGTGGACGATGACGTCGGGGGGTCCTCGAGCTGCAAGAGCCCCTCTTCCAGGGGCGGATGACGTCGCGACGGAGTGGGAACCGGACGACGACCTCCTCCCGTTTGAACCCGGAGCATCGAAGTCCTGGATGGCGGCAGAACCCGAGATCAGGCAAGTGCTCTATTTTCTATCCCTCCTCTTCTTTCTGGAGCATTATTGCCTGTCTCTCGGGGGGGCGAGCCGGGTGCAGCCGTCTGCTGCGCTCGAGCCTGTCTCGCCGGGCCCTGCCGCTGCCGGTGATCCTGATCCCGGTTCCTTTTGTTCCTCTGAGCCTCTCCCCAGGGTCACTGGAGGCGAACCTGCTCTTGGTGCCACCTTGGAGGGTCCGGCTCTCGGCATGGGGTCCACCAGGAGTGCTCCGCCGGTTCAAGCGGAGCTTGACGTCATGGAGGTTCCGGCCCAATCGGGGTCCGACGCGGGTGCTGCTCTCGCCCGATCGGAGCTTGACGTCATGGAGGTTCCGGCCCAATCGGGGTCCGACGCGGGTGCTGCTCTCGCCCGATCGGAGCTTGACGTCATGGAGGTTCCGGCCCAATCGGGGTCCGACGCGGGTGCTGCTCTCGCCCGATCGGAGCTTGACGTCATGGGGGTTCCGGCCCAATCGGGGTCCGACGCGGGTGCTGCTCTCGCTCGATCGGAGCTTGACGTCATGGGGGTTCCGGCCCAATCGGGGTCCGACGCGGGTGCCGCTCTCGCTCAATTGGAGCTCGGCACCATGGTCGTTTTGACCCAAGTGGGTTCTGGAGACTGTGTAGCTGACCCGCCGCTGAGCGCTTTCCAGGCCATGCCCCGTCCTCGCCGTGGCCCCTTTTTCCCCGCCTTTGAGACTGCGGGGGTAAATTCCGGCTGGCCCGGTTCGCCGACCTTCCCCCAGCCATTCTGTTGGCAGGCCGATACTGCCCGACCACCCGGTGACCGGCTCTTTCCTTTTGGCGTCCGGGTCCGGCCTCCTGACAAGCTGGATGGTTCTTTTGGCGCCCTGGTCTGCCCACCGGAGACATGGTTTCCCTCGGCCCGGGGTTTGGCTGGGCCGTTAGGGCACGTTCCGCTGCCTTTTCTGGCGACCTGGATGCTGGGTGCTGGGAGGCCTCCTGAGCGGAGTTGTTTTACTCTATTCCCCAATGGGTTTTTTTTTTTCCTCTCCTTCTCTTGCCCCACCACTGACTTGTGACTGAAATACCCCACTGGGGATTGGACTTCATGTTTAAGGTGACTGTTTTCCGTGGATGGACATATGTTCTCTTGCCATGGCTATCATGAGTATTGCATGTTTCTTTAGGGTGTGGTTGTTTATTTCCTATGTTACTCCCTTACTCGGGTCTAGTTCCTTTTTTTTTTTTTTTTTTTTGGCACCTGTGTTGTCTTTTGGTTTTGACGGTTTTCTGTACACATTAACTTGGAGAAGAAGGTATTATCTGTCCTTTTATTTCCTTGATCCTGCCTTGTGGTATTGACTAGTGTTCCTTGTACCCTCATCTTGGCTTTCTTTTTGTGGTTATGTGTGAGTGATGTCCATCTAGCGTTGACTTTTCTTTTTATTCATCTTTGTCCCCGTTTATGTACGGTTTCTGCCTTTTTTTTTTTCTCTCTCCCTCCCTTCCCCGATGTTTTTGTCCCCTTGTTGTGAGTTGGCCCTGCTCTCCCTCCACCTGCTTCCCCCTCCACCTTCCCTGGGGTGGGGTGGGGGGGCCTGGATGTTGCGCGCGACCAGGAGTTCGCGTAGAGGGAGGGGCCCTGTCATATCCCGAGCGCTTTGTCCGCGCTCGGGTTATTCCTCATCCCTGTCAGCTTTTGACAGCTGGTGTCGTCACACGGGTTTCCAGGGCTCTGATTGGCCAGACGCTCGGGAGCTCTCAGCTGTCAGAACCTGGGCAGCTGTGCCGCGTTTCCAATCATGAGCAGCTGGCTTTAAATGTCAGTGCGAGTGAACTGGACGGCGCGGCTGTCTCGTCAGAAGTCCTATGACTTTCCCCTGTCTCCTTACCACATGCTCCCTGGGTTCCTCGACGTATCCCGCTGCATGTAAGTGATTTATTTGGAACTGTCTTCTCCCTCGCTGACGTTCCTTCCTAATTACGGCAGACGAGAGCTCCTCGTCACTGCCATAACTCTCTATTGTGAATTTATGTTGTGTTGTGTAACGAAGCCTGCGTGGCAAAGTTATGTTGTACACCTAAGTCCTGTGCTTTATAAATAAAAGAACTGAACTGCAATTTACTGAACTGAGGCATCTTATGCTGGCTCGTGAGGGCCAGCCGTGACAATTTAGATGAAATCTATTTAGCTTGGAGAAATCATCTTTTAATTTATAAAAAATCTCTTAGAAAAGCTAGAACGAGTTATTACTCTGCATTAATAGAAGAGAACAAGAATAATCCCAGGTTTCTTTTCAGTACTGTAGCCAGGTTGACAAAGAGTCAGGACTCTGTCAATCCTAGCATCCCCTTAGAGCTTACTAGTCAGGACTTTATGAACTTTTTCAATAATAAAATTTCATCCATCAGAGATAAAATCAATCAGATTCTTCCCACAGTTAACTTAAATACTGTAACTATTACAACTCCTTCTATTGATGTCTGTCTTGATGAGTTTACTCCAATCGACCTTTGTGAGTTAGACAAAATAGTTTCCTCATCCAAACCTTCAACTTGTCTTTTAGACCCTATTCCTACCAGGTTATTTAAAGAAGTCTTCCCACTTATTGGTAGCTTTATTCTTCATATAATCAATTCTTCATTAACTTTAGGCCATGTACCGCAGGCTGTTAAAACAGCTGTAATTAAACCCTTACTCAAAAAGCCAACGCTAGATCCAGGAGCTTTAGCTAACTATAGACCAATCTCTAATCTCCCTTTCATTTCAAAAATCTTAGAAAGAGTTGTTGCTATGCAATTATTTGACCACCTGCAGGGAAATGGTTTACTTGAAGAGTTTCAATCTGGGTTTAGAATCCATCATAGTACTGAAACAGCCTTAGCGAAGGTCACTAACGACCTCCTCATTGCATCTGATAATGGACTAGTTTCTGTACTTGTCCTTTTAGATCTTAGTGCAGCTTTTGATACTATTGATCATAATATTCTACTTGATAGATTAGAACACTATGTTGGACTTAATGGAACTTCGTTGCAGTGGTTTAGATCTTATTTATCTGATAGGTTCCAGTTTGTTCATGTAAATGATGAGTTTTCTTTCAGCTCAAAGCTTAGTCATGGAGTTCCACAGGGATCTGTGCTAGGCCCTACTCTTTTTAGTTTATATATGCTTCCGTTAGGCAACATTATTAGAAAGCACTGTATACATTTTCATTGTTATGCAGATGACACACAATTATACCTGTCAATGAAGCCAGATGATACTAATCAATTAGCCAAGTTAGAAGCCTGTCTTAAGGAAATCAAAGCTTGGATGACTTGTAATTTCCTGCTATTAAATTCAGATAAGACTGAAGTCATTCTTGTTGGTCCAAAAAACCTTAGAAATTCCTTTCCAAATCAAACTTTCAGTTTGGATGCAGTTACTCTTTCTCTTAATAGCTCTGTGAGGAACCTTGGAGTTATTTTTGATCAGGATTTGTCCTTCAATTCACATATTAAATTTGTTTCTAAGACTGCCTTCTATCATTTGCGTAATATTGCCAAGATTAGGAGCATCTTGTCTCAGAGTGATGCTGAGAAGCTGAACCACGCTTTTGTTAGCTCGAGATTAGATTATTGTAATTCTTTATTATCAGGCTGTCCTAAAACATCTTTAAAAAGTCTTCAGCTGATCCAAAATGCTGCAGCAAGAGTTTTAACAGGTACTAGAAAGAGAGATCATATCTCTCCGGTTCTGGCCTCCCTTCATTGGCTTCCCATAGAGTTTAGAATTAAGTTTAAAATCCTTCTTCTTACTTACAAAGCTTTAAACAATCAGGCTCCTTTTTATTTAAAAGATCTGATACTACCGTATCATCCTAACAGAGCACTACGCTCCCAAAATGCAGGATTACTTGTAATACCTAGAATCTCCAAAGTACAATGGGAGGCAGAGCCTTCAGTTATCAAGCTCCTCCCCTGTGGAATCAGCTGCCAATCTGGATTCCGGAGTCAGACTCAATCTCTGTTTTTAAGAATAGGGCTAAAACCTACCTTTTTGATATAGCCTACAATTAGGGAGGGATCATGTGTTTCTGAACCCTCCCTTAGTTATGCTGCTAATAGGTTTAGTCAGCCGGGGGACCTCCAGTAATGCATTGGGCCTCACTCCTTTCCTCACTCTCTATGAAATATTTTTTTTTTGCTGGTCATTAACATTTGTTTGTTCTCTCCCATAGATTGAGTCCCCATCGTGCTGTTTGCTCTCTACATGTCTGTTCTTTTCTTCTTCTCTATCCCCTCACCCCCCAGCCAGTCGCAGCAGATGACTGCCCCTCCCTGAGCCTGGTTCTGCTGGAGGTTTCTTCCTGTTAAAAGGGAGTTTTTCCTCTCCACCGTCGCCAAGTGCTTGCTCACAGGGGATCGCCTGATTGCTGGGGTCTTTCTGCAACTGTGGGGGTCCCCCCTTCAGTTGATAGTGCTATGAGATGACTGTTGTTGTGAAATGGCGCTATATAAATAAAGTTGAATTGAAATAAATAAAGTTGAATGTGTGCCTCAAGACAATCCTATCTTGGAGGTCTACAGACAATTCCATTGACTTCCTGCTTGGTTTGTGCTCTAACATGCACCGTCAACTGTGTGACCTTATACAGTATAGACAGGTGTGTCCGCCTTTCCAAATCATGTCCAATCAACTGAATTTACCACAGGTGGACTCCAGTTAAGCTGTGGAAACATCTCAAGGATGATCAGTGGAAACAGGATGCACCTGATCTCAATTTTGAGCTTCAAGGCAAAGGCTGTGAATACTTATGTACAGTTAGGCCCAGAAATATTTGGACAGTGACACAATCTACATGATTTGGGCTCTGCATGCCACCACATTGGATTTGAAATGAAACAACTACAACGGGATTGAAGTGCAGACTTTAACGTTTAATTCAAGGGGTTGAACAAAAATATATGATTAAACATGTAGGAATTGTAGCTATTTTTATACAAACGCTCCTCATTTCAGGGGTTCAAAAGTAATTGGACAAATAAACATAACCCTAAGTAAAATGTTACTTTTCAATATTTTGTTGAGAATCCTTTGCAGGCAATGACTGCATGAAGTCTGGAACCCATGGACATCACCAAACGCTGGGTTTCCTCCTTTGTGATGCTTTGCCAGGCCTTTACTGCAGCTGTCTTCAGTTGTTGCTTGTTTGTGGGTCTTTCTGCCTTAAGTTTTGTCTTGAGCAAGTGAAATGCATGCTCGATTGGGTTGAGATCTGGTGATTGACTCGGCCATTGCAGAATATTCCACTTTGTTGCTTTAAAAAACTCCTGGGTTGCTTTTGCAGTATGTTTTGGATCATTGGTGAAGCGCCGTCCAATCAACTTTGCTGCATTTGGCTGAATCTGAGCAGAAAGTATATCCCTATACACTTCAGAATTCATCCGGCTGCTTCTGTCTTTTGTCACATCATCAATAAACACAAGTGACTCAGTGCCATTGGAAGCCATGCATGTCCATGCCATCACACTGCCTCCACCATGTTTTACAGAAGATGTAGTGCTTTGGATCATGAGCTGTTCCAATTCTTCTCCAAACTTTCTTCTTCCCATCATCGTGGTACAGGTTGATCTTAGTCTCATCTGTCCAAAGAATGCTGTTCCAGAACTGGGCTGGCTTCTTCAGGTGTTTTTTGGCAAAGTCAATTCTAGCCTTTCTATTTTTGAGGCTGATTAATGGTTTGCACCTTGTGGTGAATCCTTTGTATTTACTCTCATGAAGTCTTCTCTTTATGGTAGACTTAGATACTGATACACTTACTTCCTGGAGAGTGTTCTTCACTTGAGTGGATGTTGTGAAGGGTTGTTTTTCACCATGGAAAGGATTCTGTGATCATCCACCACTGTTGTCTTCCGTGGATGTCCAGGCCTTTTTGAGTTCCCAAGCTCACCAGTGCACTCTTTTTTTCTCAGAATGTACCAAACTGTTGATTTGGCCACTCCTAACATTTCTGCTATCTCTCTGATAGATTTCTTCTTTTTTTCAGCCTCAGGATGGTCTGTTTCACCTCCATTGAGAGCTCCTTTGACTGCATGTTGTGTGTTCACAGCAACAGCTTCCAAATGCAAACGCCACACCTGGGATCAACTCCAGACCTTTTAACTGCTTAATTGATGACAGGTTAACGAGGGAAGAGCCCATGCAGCCTTGTTATTTTTTTTTTTTTGCAGCCTTCTGAGTCAATTGTCCAATTACTTTTGGTCCCTTGAAAAAGAGGCGGCTATGTATTAAAGAGCTGTAATTCCTAAACCCTTGCTCCAATTTGGATGTGAATACTCTCAAATTACAGCTGAGAGTCTGCACTTTAAGCCCATATTGATTATATAATTGTATCCTGAATATGTTTTCGTAAACAGCTAAAATAACAAAACTTGTGTCACTGTCCAAATATTTCTGGGCCTAGCTGTATATGTGATTTCTTAGGTTTTTATTTTTAATAAATTTGCAAAAATCTCAAAACTTTTCTCACACTGTCATTATGGGGTATTGTGTGTAGAATTTTGAGGAAAAAATGAATTTAATCCATTTTGGAATAAGGCTGTAACATAAAATGTAGAAAAAGTGAAACACTGTGAATACTTTCCGGATGCACTGTACAAACACTTCACAGGATTAAAATTAACGGCTTACTTACGCATTATTAGAGCACACAAATTCAGGTGGAGACTGAAGAGCCGGTACATCATGCTTCCTTGTTACCACGTGATCACAATCAGTCCTCCTTGGTCTCACTCTGGTCTTCCTCAAGAACTTGCTTTATTTTGTATAATTTTCATGTGATCTTGTAATTCAAACCCCGTTCTTATCCGTGCGGCTTCAAAACACAAATGAAGCTGGTAGGGATGGACACAAGGCTCCCTCTGCACTGCATCCACAATGGACTGCATCTAGAGTCAGTGGAAATCCTGGGTTATGCATCATGTCCGCTAGTCCATTTTTTGTCAGAAGGCATTGCATAGGGATTGTGTTGTGGTGCAAGGATGAGGCATAAACAGGTCGAGTCACAGAAAATATGCGATATTATGGAAAACCAATAATCAAAGAGCTCTGTCCTGGGCGAAAGACTGCCATTTGTCCTGCTGCTGAGAACACATAGGCTGCACCTGACTGGTCACCGGATCTGGCCGTGGGTAGTCTTCCACGGACTGAAGCTACCAGACAACATGGTGGACTGCAAGTCTATCTTTAAAATAAAACAGTTGCAGCTGATGAATCCATTGTTATCTGACATCAAAAGGCGCTGTTTTAAACGTTCAGCACCACATCGCTCAACCGATGCAGGCCAGCTGCCTGGACTGCTTTTGCATAAATTTATAAAAATTTCAACTTTATGCCATTGAGAGGTAGTGGGAAGCACAAGCTACTGGACACAGCGCAGCCCAAATCTCCCCATACCAGAGACAAATGCTTTCTGTTGCATTTCACATACACAATGAATGGGAAGAAGGAAAACGATGGATCCAGTGGACACATACCATGAGTTGTCATCAAGCAGTCTTATTGTTTCATTTTTTTTTAAATTTTTTTTTTAGTTTACTGTTTATTTGCCTGCTGATTATCGAAAGAAATTATGGAATTAATAAGCTGGGCTTTGAACGCAATTGACACTATCTTTTCAACGAGGAAAAGTGCCCCGGGGGAGGTTGTTTGCCCAGCAGGAACGGCTCCAGCGGGCTATTTACGGGAGACAAGTAATTGGAAGCTCTTGTGCCTGACTGATCTTTTTATCGAAGATGTAGAAGATCTTTACGTCTTCGTTGTAATGGTGATTGGGACCGTTCTGATTGGATCTGGAATCGTCCTGGTGTACCACAAATTGCTGAAGATGGATACAACCTATCAAAATGCTGGCCAGGCGAGGTGCATCCATCAAATTGAAAAAATGGAGAGGACCCTGATAGCGACAAATGGAGAACTGTCTCGGAAGGTGGATTACATCATGATTACACTTAAGGACATCCAAGATAGATTCAACACCCAGCAATGAAGGATTATGTACTGAATCTGTAAGAGAATATAAAGTTTTTCTCTGTGTTCAGTACCATTCGGCTTTAATCCGGCTCCCTCACAAAAATCCTCCTGATCATCTGCAGTCTTTGTTTTTTCAAAACATTGAGCTCATGGCCTTCGGACAGGCAGCTGCATGGCCAAGGACAAAAACTGCCAGCAGTTAGACACAACATCTCCTGCCAAAGAGTCCTTGTTGTTCTTAACTGATACAACACTCACACTTCAACATTACACTCATAGTGATCCACACAACTGATGATAAGATGACACACACTGCTCTCTCTGTGTCTTGTGAACTTTTGGTCTGCTGATTGTGCATTGAGGGCTTTTTTTCCTTTGTAATCATAATATTGATCATATGTGACCACTATTCTGAAATCAATGAGTTTTTTGCTCCTTCCTATTGTATTATTCTTATGCCACCTGTACCCTTCTGTTGGCAGGCGCGTTTCAGATGCCGCCGCGTCACCGGAAATGCAGGTTCATTTTCTGTGTCAAGTCAAATCCCTCGTATGTTATCAGAATCTGTTAATGTACTTGGCAATAAATCTTTTCTGAGTTCTGAGTTCGGATTTGAAAGGGACATTACATACTAATGAACATTAATACAAATGTAAGTATGCCAGATTTAGCAATACTGCTAATTTTCATCTGTAGTCACCCGGCGGGTCACAAAAACACACAAACAAACAATCATACATGAGAAGAACATCTGCAATGAAACGTGGATTTACTAAAGTGCAAAAGTTAAGGTGTTGGAAAACAAAAAATTCAAATGTCACACGAGTGAAGTGCTGTGTATGCGTACACACACACACATGCACCCAAGCACCCCACAGCAACAACAGCAACAAACAAGAGGCGAGGCATATGAGTGTGACGCCCTGGCAGATATATATATGCCCATGCATATATGGAACAACTAGTTATGGGTACAGTTTTGATTGTTTAAAAGCCAATTTTTACGATGCATCTTAAAAGTGTTTAGTGTGGCACGTTCTCTGATTGCAGATGATATGTTATTGCAGATCTTGGTGCCCCTCACCGATCGCACAGATTGATCAAATGTGGTGCATCTGTGGGGGACCTCACAGTCTCCTCTCGTGATTGCTCTGGTGGTTGTACCGGTGACAGTGCTCAGTGTAACATTTTCTCCTAGGGGAGGTGATGCATATCCATTTAGTAGATAGCCTTTAGCCTTTATTGTAGATATAAGTTGAAACCAACTCTTGAGCAGATATGATTTTTAAATATTTTGATTAGGCTGTGGCCTGACATTAAATTATGGATCAAACTTGTGTAACTATGTCAAAGTAGACATGCTACTGAAATACACTGAGACTAAGTATGCTATTGTTGCAAAAATATGTCTTACAGAGGTGTGTAGTAACTAGTTACATTAACTCAGGTTTATGTACTCAAGAAATTTTTTTTCACAAATTTGTCATTTTACTGGAGGATATTTTAAATTACTATGGCACCTCTTTTTTCCTTTCTTTTGTCATCAGTGTTTTGAACATCACATAAAATAGTCATAAACATATACTGAACCTGAATACATCTATGAAGAAAAAAGTACATTTGATCACATTCTTTGGGTTACTTTTGATTTCAGTGGTATGACATTTTCAAAATATTGTAATAACTTATTCTTACCGGAAATGACTGCATACGTAGTCATTTTAGTGAATTTACCATTTCATTATGTTGAATTTTTGTTCTTCTATTCTTCTTAGAAATTATTGAATAAAAATATAACTGAATATATTAGCTGTCTAATTTCTTATATGGTATGACTGTGAGTTATATTCAGAGGTTACATACAGCATATAGTATGAAAAGTATATTTTTTCTCAAATCAGTGCAATTAAAGGAAAGACTTTCTAAACTGCTGAGAGTCAAGTTACACATTTTGAAGAAAAATGTTGCAAATTTAAATGCAAGCATCACAAATTTATAAGAAATAAGTCACAAATGTTGTTGACAAGCCTTAAAATTTTTAGAACATTCTGCATGTGTAAGAAAAAGGTAAAATTTATAATGAAAAAATGCAAATTTTCATGAGAAAATGAACATTTATGCAAAAAGTTTCAATTACACAAGGAAAAAATTGTCAATTTATGAAAATGTCACAAATCAGAAACAAAAAGTTGCACATTATTGAGAAGAGAGACAGAAATTCAGAAAAAACTTCACACATCAGTAAGAGGTAAAATAATTATTCACTTTTCAAGTACATTTTTAACCAGATTTTTCCTTACTCAAGTATTTTTTTTTTCATGACTACTCTTACGTATTTGAGTAAGTAACATTACAACCACTGGCAAAAAAAATATGGAATTACCACTCTAGATAGATGTCCATTCAATTGTTTAATTTCATAAAAAGAAAAAAAAATTATTACATCAGTTTTGTTTCTTTCTTGTTAAATGTTTCTTTAAGCCGGAGGGTTGGCATTTTGAAAAAAAAAATAGTTTTGTGACGTGTGATCATTTTTTTAGGTTTTTTTTTTAGATAAATTAAACAATTCACTCAACACCCTCTAAGAGAGGTGATGCCATGATTTTTGCCAGGGTTTGAAAAAGGAAATGCAGCTTTTACAGCCATTAATGGCTGTGTGTTGAGTTATTTTGAGGGGACAGCAAATTTACACTTTTATGCAAGCTGTACATTGACTACTTTACATTGTATCAAAGTGTCATTTCTTCAGTGTTGTCACATGAAAAGATAAAATATTTTCAAAAATGTGAGGGGTGTACTCACTTTTGTGAGATACCGTACATTTACTGCTGTTAACAGCCTATTAATGCAGTCTTAGCAGGCAACATACCTTAAAAACACGTTCTCCGCCAGAGCACTCTTCCCTCTGGCTCCCTCACTCTCACTCTCTCCTTGACCATTTGCACACAGAGCAGCACCTAGGCTTCAATTAGCACTACCTCTGCTAATATATAATTGCATTTAAGAATGTGGTTCTAAATACGGCAAACGTGATATAAATAAATAATTGATTTTTGGAAATGGACTGGTGGGCTGCAGTGGATGAGGGGGCACCAACCAGTTGCCCATCCCTGGTTTATGCTGTTGTACTGAGAGCTATGATATGTTTTAGTGCATTTGTGTACTATGAGACATACCTCTGTATGCTAATTCTCTCTTCTCTCCCTCACTTCTCTCGTCTCCACTAGAAGCCACACACACCACACACATACACATCTGGGCACGTGCTTCACACTCACCTCTATCTCCATGCACTCTCCCATAGCTGTATGCATAGTATGGACTCATGTACCATATTCAGTGCTGTAATGCCCTGTTGGTCTGTTGCCTGCCATTTGAGATGCTGTTTAAAGGTGGATTCACACTACAACATTTGGACTGACTTTTACTGGCGTTTTGGCAAACGTCTGCCTCTGCTGGCAAAAGTTAATGATTGCTGGTGTTTGTTGGCAAACACTGTCGAAAGTTGTGTTCTTTGAAAATTTTCAGCATGCTGAAAATTTGCCGAGTTTTGGAAATACACGTTGGTGAAAGTTGTGCTCAGTTTGTAAAAGTTCTTGAGCACTGGACTATAAGTTATGGAGAGTTTACCTAAGTCAGCCTAAGTTAAAGCTGGGTTCACTCTATAACGTTTAAACCGACTTTTACAGATGTTTTGAAAAATCAGAGAAATACTCAGCACAGGTCAGCTGACATCAGCATTAGGCGACGCTCATATAAAGATCAGCGTTTGTGGAGTCTTCCTGCTGTTTTGCTTCTGGAGTGAACACATCTCCCTTGGGCATACATTTCAGTATTTATTTTCATTTTATATTTCTACATAGTTACTTCTGCATACCCTTTCCCCCTGTTCATTCATTCATTCGTCTAAAAAATATCCCATAGATTAATTAAAAAAAACATGTTATCTCCAAACAAATACTGTACATTATCCTCTTACATATATATTTTCTTTGTTAAAATTTCCCCCGCTCTCTATTTCTCGTTCGTTCGTTCGTGCATGTCTGAACTGAGGTTTGATCTAAAAACATTTGTTTTCACCAGCATTTCAGTCAACGTTTGCCAATGGAGCTTAACTTAGGCTGACATAGGTGAACTCTGCATAACTTAGGCCAGCCCTCAGGAGCTTTTACAAACTGAGCACAACTTTCACCAACGTTTATTTCCAAATGTCGCCAAATTTTCAGCATGCTGGAAATTCTCAATGAATACAGCTTGCACCAGCATTTGCCAACAAGCACCAACTATCATTAACTTTTATCAACTTTTGCCAGCAGAGCCAGACGTTTGCCAGAACATCAGTAAAAGTTGGTCCAAACATTGTAGTGTGAATCCACCCAAAAAAGCAGGTCCAGAATGGTCCAGAGAGCCTCCACAAATGCTGATCTTTGTATGAGCGTTGCCTGACACTGATGTCAGCTGAACTGCGTTGAATATTCTTAGCTTAAGTTAACCTACGTTGGCAAAAGTTTGACAATGCTGAATGCAACGCTGGGAAATGCTAGCAAAAGTTTGTAAAAGTTAGTAAAAGTTGGTGTTAGCTATTTCACCAATGTTTGGACTGATCTCTCTGATTTATCAAAACGTCAGTAAAAGTCGGTCCAAATGTTACAGTGTGAACCCAGCTTAATAAAGTGGACTGAAGTGAAAATCCAGCTCTGATTCTCTGACCGGAATCTACTATCCATGTTGGTCACTTCGGCCAGATGAAACATTATCCATAACTGAGTGAGGAACACTGCAACAGAGAACAAACAGGTAAGAATGCTCAGGTTAAAAATCAGCTGGATGGTTTAATGTCATGCAACCAGATGCAACACACAGACATGAATGGGTTTGAAAATTCAGGAAAAGAGGATGATGCCTGTGTAAACTTTCATAAACTTTCATTAACGATGGAATGGAAGATGGTCCTGGCCCGTGGGGAGATGGAGTGCTCCCTCTCTTGTTGCTTTTGCCGACCAAGAGTCTCCCTCCTCTCGTGCAGGGGTCTGCCAAGATTTGTGGCTGTCTAGCGCAGTCCCTCCCAGGCAGGAGGGGAGAAAGAGATCTGGCGCGGCATCCCATCAACCCCAGCCACAAAGCAAGTCCGTTCTTGGCGGCCCCTGATGGGTGGAAGTCAGGGAGATTGCTGGGGGAGAATTGCGACTGCAGGCAAAGTGCAGGAGGTCTTGGCCTGACTGGAATCTCAGGGGCGCACATGTGGATGCATCTCCTGTTTCTCTGGGGAGTTACAGTGAAAATTAAAATGCCACACACTCCTTATTCATTCATTTATGCTACTAAAAATAAACACATTAATGCCTAATAATCCCATGATGAAAACAAAAATGTGGATGGAATAAAAATCTTCAGACTGACACGCCTCCTCTCATGCACCGCATATCCCTATGGAACATATACATCCTCTCTGTTCATTCATTCCCCTAAAAAAATTACACATTAATGCCTAATCTATATAATCTAATGGTAAGTCCGTACTTAAAATGAGAGTGTGGATGGAATTAAAATATATGTATATATATATATATATATATATATATATATATATATATATATATATATATATATTTAGTGTGTGGTCATATAATATAATCGCCTGTCATTTTATGAGCATTTTGTATGGGGATGCAACCACTGATCATCTGCCAGTTGCGATGTCAATAAATATTGGACATACTGTATACCTGAGAAATACAACTTATGATTAAGTAGGGAGAAGAAGAAGAAGAGGATATTTTGGCATACCATGTTAAAACAGATGAACTTTTGCATAATATTAATCTTCCCAGAGATGCAATTATGTGTCGTGACATTTGTATTGTACTGTGTACTTTATGAAATATATAATAAAGGGACCTCGAGAGCGGAGCAGAGGTTCACTTCATTTATTTGTAGAATCTCAACTCACTTATGCGCATGCGCGCATGATACATTCACTGACCATTCTGTATCACTACATCTCCCCCTTTTAAACCAATGTTTCCCAGCTGTTTACAAAAATCATGAATTATATCTTTTTATCACATTAACTTAAGACTAAACATAAATCCTCAAAATAAACTTTGAATGTGCACCTTCTGCATCTCATTATTCATCTCATTCTTGTCCCCTCCTTTTTTTTTTTTTTTTTTTTTTTTTTACAATACTGCAACATTCAAACTCATAACACATAAGAACTTAACTGAGAGGCAGGGTGGACTACCTGATCCTCTCTGTTGTGGTGTGGAGGTTTATTCTGCTCCGTGTATACACACAACACTATACTACAAATTCAGTCTTTTGACTGGCTTGACCGCTCTGCCCACTCTGGTGCGTATGCCCGGATCTGGGGTGGTCGATGGTGAAGGCACAACTCTCAAATGAGAGCGGTTTCTTCTGAGATTGCCATTCGAAGTGTCAACGACGTAGGACCTCGGTGTCCCAGCTGATCCAGAAACTACTCCAGTGCGTGGTTCGTTCTTGATCCAGACTCTCTGGCCTGGCTGGAGCGGTTTCTTCTCCTGTGCTCTGTGCTATATCCCTCAGCCTGTTTTCTTTTAAGCTCTTTGTCTTTCAACTCAAAAGCTCTCAAGTCCGGCCAAGCTGGTGTGAGGGTGCTTGGACACACTGGGAGAGGTGTCTGGATGTTACGCCCCATTAGGAGCTGCGCGGGGGATGCCCCATGAGTGAGAGGGGTCGCTCTGTATGCCATCAGCGCTTTGTGAGGGTCCTCATTCTTCTGTAACAGGGCCTTCATGGTTCTAACAGCACGTTCTGCTTCTCCGTTGCTTTGGGGGTAACGGGGGCTACTGGTGAGATGCTGGAATTTGTAATCTGCAGCAAACTCTGCAAACTCTGCTGCTGCAAACTGTGGGCCGTTGTCAGTGATGAGTGTGTCAGGCACTCCATGACGGCTGAGGATGGCTTTCATTTTAAGAATCACAGCTGACGCTAGAGTGCTTGTGACGTTAGCAACCTCAATGAATCGGGAGTAGTAGTCAATGACCACCAAGTAATGACCTTTCTTCCATTCAAACAGGTCGGCGGCTAGCTTTTGCCATGGGCGTGATGGCAAGTCAGGAGAGGTTCTGGTGCATTGTGACATTCCTTAGCACAAACTTCACACTGGCGTACCTTTTCTTTTATCTGACGTGTCAGACCTGGCCACCATACTGCTTCATGAGCCCTCGCCATACACTTCACCATTCCCTGGTGGCCCTGATGAAGCGTTTCCAAAATGTTTGGTTGCATGCTTGCTGGAATCACTATTCTTTTCCCTTTCATCAGGAGACCATCAGCCATCAACAAGTCATGTCGGTACTGCCAATAGGACTTCAGCTGCGGAGCTGAACTCAGTCTGTCCCAACCTGTGCGGATCAGAGAAGACAGCTGCGCACACACTGGATCCTCTTCCTGAGCTCGCCTAATCTGCATCCATATTAGCTCCTTCAACACCATCCGTGCTAGTCTGTCTCAGTGTGGTTTGTTGCTTTTTAATTTCCTCGTTTTGGCGAATTTTCGTCATTGCTTTCGTTAGAGTTAGCTTTGAGTCGAGCTGTAACTTCCCTGAAAGCGTGTGGTCTATAATACCCACGACTAAGCGATCTCTTATCATCTCCTCTTTGAGGATTCCATACTGACAATACTCAGCTAGGACGGCTGTGATGAACGCCTCGGCTGATTCACCAGGCTCCTGGCAACGTTTGTTAAACTTGGCCCTCTCATATATCACGTTATGTTCACAGATGAAATGTTTTTCAAAAGCGTCTCTTACTTTCTCGTAGTCTTTCTTGTCCACTTCAGCCAGTGCTAAAGTGTTAAGCACATCATCTGCCGTGTCTCCCATAGTGTATATTAGCGAGTTCACTTGATACTCTTGACTCTTCTGGTCGAGTCCGGCAGCCATGCGGAATCTTTCAAAACGTCTGATCCAATTTGGCCAACTAGCGACATCCCTGAAGTCAAATGCCTCGGGCGGGCTTATTGAAAATAACGTATCCATTACCTTCCGACGTCTTCGTCACATTGTCGCTAGCTTGGAATGCTTGCTAGTTCAGCTCATGAACTTGAAAACTTTTTTTTCCTCTGTACAGCCCAACTGGAAGGAAACTTCGCTTACATGCTTTTTAAAGCTTCTGTCTTCATATTAGAGACGGGTCGCCGACTTCTGACACCATGTATTGTACTGTGTACTTTATGAAATATATAATAAAGGGACCTCGAGAGCGGAGCGGAGGTTCACTTCATTTATTTGTAGAATCTCAACTCACTTATGCGCATGCGCGCATGATACATTCACTGACCATTCTGTATCACTACAACATTAACTGTAAAGATGAGAAGCAAAAGAAAGACATCTGTTTGCTTTATGGTGACATAGTTAAAGCTTTGTATGATGGCAGTAAGCCCTACTATAAATACAAAAAATGTGCTGTTAGGCCTGGTTGGAGGAAATATGTTGCTGATTACTGTGCAGATGCTCATAAAGCATTTAAATCTTGGACTGAAGCAAGTAGACCCAGATATGGGCCTGTGTTTGAGCATAAAAAAACATACGAATGCAAAATATAAGTATGCTGTTCGTTTTATTTGTAAAAATGAGGAAACCATGAGGGCTGATTCAGTGGCTGAAAAGTTGCTGTGTAACAATGTTACAGGTTTTTGGAATGATGTGAGAGTACTAAATAATTGCAAAGTATCTTTACCATGTACTATTGATGGAGTCTCTGGGACTGACAATATAGTACAGTTATGGAGGAGGCATTATAATACCTTGTTTAACTGTGTTCACAACGATCTGTATGAGGCAAATAACACTGAGGATCATGACACAAAAATCAATTTGTCACATCAAGTATACAAGGCTATAAATGAGATGACTGTAATAAAGCACGTGGCATAGATCACATTTCTACAGAGCATTTAAAATATGTGAGCCTGAGGTTAGCTCCTCTACTAACTCTATTTGTTTCACTGGATTTATGATCCATGGATTATTGCCAGACTCAGTGATGTCTGTTTTGTTAGTGCCAGTCATTAAGGACAAAGCTGGTAAGGCAGGCATCCTTGATAATTATAGGCCGATCGCCTTAACCGGTGTTTTGTCTAAGGTTTTAGAAAAGATTCTCCTGGACAGACTGAATAAGAATATTGGCTCCACTGATAATCATTTTGGATTTAAAGCCAAGCATGGCACTGACATGTGTATATTTTCACTAAAGGAAACCGTGAACAAATGCAAAACAGAAAACGCATCAGTTTGTATGTGTTTTATTGATGCTTCTAAGGCTTTTGATTGTGTCAATCATATATTGAGTGAAAGAGGTGTGCCAAAATATAAGAATTATGCCATACTGGTATGCTAACGGCAGCGCGGTGGCGGAATGGTTAGCGCCGCGGCAGCACAGCAACTCACCCTTGGCCGGGGGATCCTGGGTTCGATCCCAGCCCCCGACCAACAGTGATCTGTGTGGAGTTTGCTTGTTCTCCCAGTGTCTGCGTGGGTTTACTCCGGGATTTTTCCGGTTTCCTCCCACATGTCAAAAAAACATGCAAGTTAGGTTAATTGGCATCAAACTGGGGATTCTAAATTGTCCTTAGGTATGACTGTGAGAGTGAATGGTTGTCTATCTCTCTGTGTTGGCCCTGCGATGGACTGGCGATCTGTCCAGGGTGTACCCTGCCTCTCGCCCAAAGATGCTGGGATAGTCTCCAGCCCCCCCGCGACTCGAAAAGGATTAAGCGGAAGAAGATGGATGGATGGTATGCTAACCAGACCATGAGGGTGGAGCAATTGTATTTCAGACCCATTTGGGGTTAGCAATGGCGTCAGACGGGGGAATTTTGCCTCCAGCTCTTTTTTAATTTTTATGTTGATGATCTGTCTGGGTCACTTAGAGCTTGTAAAACTGGGTGCATGATTGGTTGCACTCTTGTCAATCATATTTTGTATGCTGATGATCTTGTGATATTTAGTCCAAGTAGTGCTGGTCTTCAGCAGCTTCTGTCTGTCTGTTCTGTATGTGGTTTGGAACATGACATTAGATATAATGCTACAAAAAGTGCTATCATGATATGTAGAACCAAGGAGGACACATGTTTAACATTATTTTAAATTATCAGGGAAAGTTTTGCCAGTCTGTAACAAGACTAAATATCTTGGACATATCATCACTGACCTATATGACTGATGATGAAGATATCTACAGACAGTGTTGTTTGTTGTACGCACAGGCTAACATTCTGTGTCGGAGGTTTACTGCATGCTCACATGAGGTTAAGTTGTCTCTTTTCAGAGCATACTGTACACCCATGTATACTACACATTTATGGGCCAATTATAAGGCAGGGAGTTTGAAGAGATTTCAAGTTGCCTATAATGATGTTCTTAAGACTGCTACTGAAGAGGCCTTGATGGTCTAGTGCAAGTGAGTTCTTTGTGGCAGCAGGAATTAGAATTTTTGGAGCCATTTTAAGGAACCTTTTGTTTAAATTTATTTGTAGGTTAATGCCTCTGAAAATGAAATAATTTTATATTTAACAGGGTTACGAATTAGTACCATGCGTTATCAGGCCCTGCTGTGGAGGCACTGGGACACCTGTTTGTGCTGATTGTGAATTCTGTGTATATTTTTTTTCATTTTTCTTTTTCTCTTTAGGTGTTTGTTTTTAACTGGACCTGTGAGTCTGAATAAAGGTTTATATATTTATAATGACTGTTACAACTCTGTCTATTAAAATAGCAGAAAATCCCAGCCATGCTGTTTGCCCATGACAACAATGCTCTTCTGACAACAGACCTCCTTTTGCCTGATCAAAAGCAGATTCTCATGAAATGCCTCACAATAGTGATCGCTGAGATTGTGCATGGCCACATCTCTTTGAAATGAGCCTCCACCTCCCAGCGCAAAGTGGGCACACTGTAATTTCCCAGTTTGGGATCAATAAAGTACATCTATCTATCTATCTATCTATCTATCTATCTATCTATCTATCTATCTATCTATCTATCTATCTATCTATCTAACACAAAGCATAAAAAACAGACAATGCACTGACAGAAACTAACAAAAACACTGGTGTACGACAAGAAGTCTGGTGGAAAAGTCTGCTGATGATTGTCAAAATAGGGCCCAAGATATTTAATGTTCAAATTGATAAATGTTATTTTTTTTGCAAATATTTTTTAAATTATTTATTTTGTGAACTTTATTGATCCCCAGAGGGGAAATTCAGGGCATCTACCTGGATGGATTAAGCAGCCACAGTACGGCACCAATCCGTTCACCATTCATACACACATTCACACCTAGGGAATTTAGTCATTTTGAATTTGATGCCTGCAATACATTCCAAAGGAGTTCAGACAGGGGCATGTTTACCACTGTGTTACCTCATCTTTCCTTTTAACAACACTCAATTATTTTATTATTTATTATTTTATTTGTACCTGCGGGTACAAATAAAGTAACCTGAACCAATAAGCATTTAAGAGCTGAGGACACTAATTGTTGAAGTTTTGTAGGTGAGATTCTTTTTCATTCTCACTTGATGTACGACTTCAGTTGTTCAACAGTCTAGGGCAGGGGTCACCAACCTTTTTGAAACTGAGAACTACTTCAAGGGTACTGAGTACTATGAAGGGCTACCTTCGAAGGGCTGTCTGAAAAAACATTTTGTTGGTCTGTGGAATAAAGTTTTTTTCGTGAAATTTTCAGTCAGAACCTGTCTGCTCTCTGCCTGCAGCACACACACACACACACACACACACACACACACACACACACACACACACACACACACACACACACACATATATATATATATATACTGTATATATAGTGGGGAAAAAAAGTATTTAGTCAGCCACCAATTGTGCAAGTTCTCCCACTTAAAAGATGAGAGAGGTCTCCAATTTTCATCATAGGTATACCTTAACTATGAGAGACAAAATGAGAAAAAAAAATCCAGAAAATCCCATTGAAGGATTTTTAATGAATTAATTGGTAAATTCCTTGGTAAAATAAGTATTTGGTCACCTACAAACAAGCAAGATTTCTGGCTCTCACAGACCTGTAACTTCTTCTTTAAGAGGCTCCTCTGTCCTCCACTTGTTACCTGTATTAATGGCACCTGTTTGAACTCTTTATCAGTATAAAAGACACCTGTCCACAGTCTCAAACAGTCAGACTCCAAACTCCACTATGGCCAAGACCAAAGAGCTGTCAAAGGACACCAGAAACAAAATTGTAGACCTGCACCAGGCTGGGAAGACTGAATCTGCAATAGGTAAGCAGCTTGGTGTGAAGAAATCAACTGTGGGAGCAATTATTAGAAAATGGAAAACATACAAGACCACTGATAATCTCCCTCGATCTGAGGCTCCACGCAAGATCTCACCCCGTGGGGTCAAAATGATCATGAGAACGGTGAGCAAAAATCCCAGAACCACATGGGGGGACCTAGTGAATGACCTGCAGACAGCTGGGACCAAAGTAACAAAGGCTACCATCAGTAACACACTACGCCGCTAGGGACTCAAATCCTGCAGTGGCAGACGTGTTCCCCTGCTTAAGCCAGTACATGTCCAGGCCCGTCTGAAGTTTGCTAGAGAGCATTTGGATGATCCAGAAGAGGATTGGGAGAATGTCATATGGTCAGATGAAACCAAAATAGAACTTTATTGTAAAAACTCAACTTGTCGTGTTTGGAGGAGAAAGAACACCATACCTACTGTGAAGCATGGGGGTGGAAACATCATGCTTTGGGGCTGTTTTTCTGCAAAGGGACCAGGATGACTGATCCGTGTAAAGGAAAGAATGAATGGGCCCATGTATCGTGAGATTTTGAGTGAAAACCTCCTTCCATCAGCAAGGGCATTGAAGATGAAATGTGGCTGGGTCTTTCAGCATGACAGTGATCCCAAACACACCGCCCGGGCAACGAAGGAGTGGCTTTGTAAGAAGCATTTCAAGGTCCTGGAGTGGCCTAGCCAGTCTCCAGATCTCAATTCCATAGAAAATCTTTGGAGGGAATTGAAAGTCCGTGTTGCCCAGCGACAGCCCCAAAACATCACTGCTCTAGAGGAGATCCGCATGGAGGAATGGGCCAAAATACCAGCAACAGTGTGTGAAAACCTTGTGAAGACTTACAGAAAACGTTTGACCACTGTCATTACCAACAAAGGGTATATAACAAAGTATTGAGATGAACTTTTGTTATTGACCAAATACTTATTTTACCGAGGATTTTACCAATTCCATCCATCCATCTTCTACCGCTTTTCCGGAGGTCCGGGTCGCGGAGGCAGCAGTTCAAGCAGAGAAGCCCAGACTTCCCTCTCCCCAGCCACCTGCTCCAGCTCTTCAGAGGGGATACCAAGGCGTTCCCAGACTAGCTGGGAGACATAGTCTCTCCACCGAGTCCTGGGTCTGCCCCGGGGTCTCCTCCCAGTGGGACGTGCCTGAAACACCTCAAGTGGGAGGCGTCCAGGAGGCATCCTAATCAGATGCCCATACCACCTCAACTGACTCCTTTCAATGTGGAGGAGCAGCGGTTCTACTCTGAGCCTCTCCCGGATGACTGAGCTCCTCACCCTAACTCTGAGGGTGAGTCCAGCAATCCTACGGAGAAAGCTCATTTCAGCCGCTTGTATCCGCGATCTCGTTCTTTCGGTCATTACCCAAAGCTCGTGACCATAGGTGAGAGTAGGAACGTAGATTGACTGGTAAATCGACAGCTTTGCCTTAGAACTAAGCTCCCTCTTCACCACAACAGACCGGTACAACGTCCGCATCACTGCAGATGCTGCTCCAATCCGTCTGTCGATCTCTCGCTCCATTTTCCCCTCACTCGTGAACAAGACCCCAAGATACTTAAACTCCTCCACTTGGGGCAGGAGCCTGTCCCCAACCCGGAGAGGACAATCCACCTTTTTCCGGCTGAGGACCATGGACTCGGACTTGGAGGTGCTGATTCTCATCCCAGCCGCTTCACACTCAGCGGCAAACCGTCCCAGCAAGAGCTGTAGGTCATTGCTGGATGAAGCCAACAGGACAACATCATCTGCAAACAACAGAGATGAGATCCTGTGGTCACCAAGCATGACACCCTCCATTCCCTGGCTGCGCCTAGAAATCCTGTCCATAAAAATTATGAACAGGACCGGTGACAAAGGGCAGCCCTGGCGGAGTCCAACTCTCACTGGGAATGACTCCGACCGAGTGTTGGCAATGCGAACTAAACTCTCACAACGGTCGTACAGAGACCGAATAGCTCGTAACAACAAGCCCGATACCCCATACTCCCGAAGCACCCCCCACAAAAATCCACGAGGGACGCGGTCAAATGCCTTCTCCAAGTCCACAAAACACATGTAAACTGGTTGGGCAAACTCCCACGAACCCTCAAGAATTCTCGAGAGGGTAAAGAGCTGGTCCGATGTGCCACGGCCAGGACGAAAACCACATTGCTCCTCCTGAATCCGAGGTTCGACCAACGGCCGGACTCTCCTCTCCAGTACCTTGGCATAGACCTTCCCAGGGAGGCTGAGGAGTGTGATCCCTCTAAAGTTGGAGCACACCCTCCGGTCCCCTTTTTTTGAAGAGAGGAAACCACCACCCCGGTTTGCCATGCCAAAGGCACTGCCCCCGACCTCCACGCAATGTTGCAGAGGCGTGTCAACCATGACAACCAACAACATCCAGGGCCTTGAGGTACTCGGGGCGAATCTCGGTCCACCCCCGGGGCCCGGCCACCAAGGAGATTTTTAACCACCTTGGCGAACCTCAGCCCCTGTGATAGGCGAGTCATCCCCCTCGTCCCCAAACCAATTAATTTACCAATTAATTCATTAAAAATCCTTCAATGTGATTTTCTGGATTTTTTTTTTGTCAATTTGTCTCTCATAGTTGAAATATCCCAGACTTCCCTCTCCCCAGCCACCTGCTCCAGCTCTTCAGAGGGGATACCAAGGCGTTCCCAGACTAGCTGGGAGACATAGTCTCTCCACCGAGTCCTGGGTCTGCCCCGGGGTCTCCTCCCAGTGGGACGTGCCTGAAACACCTCAAGTGGGAGGCGTCCAGGAGGCATCCTAATCAGATGCCCATACCACCTCAACTGACTCCTTTCAATGTGGAGGAGCAGCGGTTCTACTCTGAGCCTCTCCCGGATGACTGAGCTCCTCACCCTATCTCTGAGGGTGAGTCCAGCAATCCTACGGAGAAAGCTCATTTCAGCCGCTTGTATCCGCGATCTCGTTCTTTCGGTCATTACCCAAAGCTCGTGACCATAGGTGAGAGTAGGAACGTAGATTGACTGGTAAATCGACAGCTTTGCCTTAGAACTAAGCTCCCTCTTCACCACAACAGACCGGTACAACGTCCGCATCACTGCAGATGCTGCTCCAATCCGTCTGTCGATCTCTCGCTCCATTTTCCCCTCACTCGTGAACAAGACCCCAAGATACTTAAACTCCTCCACTTGGGGCAGGAGCCTGTCCCCAACCCGGAGAGGACAATCCACCTTTTTCCGGCTGAGGACCATGGACTCGGACTTGGAGGTGCTGATTCTCATCCCAGCCGCTTCACACTCAGCGGCAAACCGTCCCAGCAAGAGCTGTAGGTCATTGCTGGATGAAGCCAACAGGACAACATCATCTGCAAACAACAGAGATGAGATCCTGTGGTCACCAAGCATGACACCCTCCATTCCCTGGCTGCGCCTAGAAATCCTGTCCATAAAAATTATGAACAGGACCGGTGACAAAGGGCAGCCCTGGCGGAGTCCAACTCTCACTGGGAATGACTCCGACCGAGTGTTGGCAATGCGAACTAAACTCTCACAACGGTCGTACAGAGACCGAATAGCTCGTAACAACAAGCCCGATACCCCATACTCCCGAAGCACCCCCCACAAAAATCCACGAGGGACGCGGTCAAATGCCTTCTCCAAGTCCACAAAACACATGTAAACTGGTTGGGCAAACTCCCACGAACCCTCAAGAATTCTCGAGAGGGTAAAGAGCTGGTCCGATGTGCCACGGCCAGGACGAAAACCACATTGCTCCTCCTGAATCCGAGGTTCGACCAACGGCCGGACTCTCCTCTCCAGTACCTTGGCATAGACCTTCCCAGGGAGGCTGAGGAGTGTGATCCCTCTAAAGTTGGAGCACACCCTCCGGTCCCCTTTTTTGAAGAGAGGAACCACCACCCCGGTTTGCCATGCCAAAGGCACTGCCCCCGACCTCCACGCAATGTTGCAGAGGCGTGTCAACCATGACAACCCAACAACATCCAGGGCCTTGAGGTACTCGGGGCGAATCTCGTCCACCCCCGGGGCCCGGCCACCAAGGAGATTTTTAACCACCTTGGCGACCTCAGCCCCTGTGATAGGCGAGTCATCCCCCTCGTCCCCAAACCAATTAATTTACCAATTAATTCATTAAAAATCCTTCAATGTGATTTTCTGGATTTTTTTTTTGTCAATTTGTCTCTCATAGTTGAAATATACCTATCATGAAAATTGGAGACCTCTCTTATCTTTTAAGTGGGAGAACTTGCACAATTGGTGGCTGACTAAATACTTTTTTGCCCCACTGTGTATATATATATATATATATATATATATATATATATATATATAATATATATATCGTCGGCCTCCGTCAGTCTATGATGACCATGGAAGAGAATCCTAAACGTCTACTCTGCTGGAACAGCACCGCCTGTGGCTGAACAGGCCGATGCGCGAATGGCAGTCCCTGTCACACAGGTCGCACTTGTGGGTGGTCTCGGTGCTGCTGGGTCTGTGGCAGTTCTTCCTGCAGGTCCTTTTTTCATCTGCTGCAGCAGTCAGTCTCTCTTCACCCGCCTTGAGCTGTCTGGTCAGGGTGCCTCTCCGTTTGGAGCGGTCCGTTGCAAGGTCCTCCCAGCGCTCTGTGTTGATCTCCAGGGCCTTCATGTCTCTCTTGCAGAAGTCTCTAAAGCGCAGCTGTGGGCGGCCAACATCTCTCCTGCCAGTTGCCAGTTCTCTGTAGAGGACATCTTTGGGGATTCTGCCATCCTCCATACGGTGAATGTGGCCTAGCCAGCGGAGCCTGCGCTGCCTGAGTAGAGTGAACATGGAGGGAAGGCCGGCGTGGGACAGAACTTCTGTGTTGGGCACTTTGTCCTGCCAGGATATGTCCAGGATGTGGCAAATGCAGCGCAAGTGGAAGGAGTTCAGTCTCTTTTCCTGCTGGGCGTATGTTGTCCACGTCTCACTCCCATAGAGCAGTGTGCTGATGACGCAGACGTTGTACACTGCCATCTTTGTCTTGACAGAGAGTTTGGGATTCTCCCACACTCGTGTGGTGAGGCGAGTGATTGTGAAGGCTGATTTTCCAATCCTCTTGTTGATCTCTGTATCAAGGGAGAGGTTGTTGCTGATCGTGGACCCCAGGTACGTGAACTGATTCACGACCTCCAGCTCGTAGTCGTCAATGGTGATGGTTGGTGGTGCTTCCGTGCCTTGTGCCAAGACGTTTGTCTTCTTCAGGCTGATGGTAAGCCCGAACTCCTTGCATGCCTGGGAGAAGCGGTCCATCCGGGTCTGAAGCTCCTGCTGTGTGTGGGTTGCGACTGCAGCGTCGTCTGCGAACAGCATGTCTCTGATTAGAGCCTCGCGTACTTTGGTTCTGGCTTTCAGGCGGGCGAGGTTGAAAAGCCTGCCGTCAGATCTTGTGTGCAGGTAGATTCCCTCTGTTGCTGTGCTGAAGGCATGCCTCAGGAGCATAGCAAAGAAAATCCCAAAGAGGGTTGGCGCAAGTACACAGCCCTGTTTCACTCCGCTGCGTATGTTGAATGGCTCTGAGACGTTGCCATCGTGCTGCACTATCCCCTGCATGTTGGTGTGAAACGACTCGATGAGGCTTTGCAACTTTGGTGGGTATCCTATCTTTGGCAGGATCTTGAAAAGGCCCTCTCTGCTGACCAGATCGAACGCTTTGGTGAGGTCGATGAAGGCGACGTACAGGGGCATGTTCTGTTCTCTGCATTTCTCCTGGAGTTGGCGGATGGAGAATATCATGTCTACCGTCGATCGCTCAGCGCGGAAGCCACACTGAGACTCGCGGTAGACACGTTTGGCAAGCTTCTGTAGACGAACGAGAACAACTCGTGCGTAGACTTTGCCAACAACACTGAGGAGGGAGATGCCCCTGTAGTTGTTGCAGTCGCTTCTCTCCCCTTTGTTTTTGTAGAGGGTGATGATCTTGGCATCCCTCATGTCCTGTGGTACGGCACCTTCCTTCCAACACTGGCAGAGGACGTCATGCAATATATATAATCTCCCAAAAATGTGAAAGCCAAAAGAAAAAAAAAATTCCTCATTGAGAAATTTACTGTTCTTAATTTTCTGCTCCGTGTGTAATCATTCTCAAGGATTTTTTGGTTCAGCTTCCATTGTGGGGAATCAAACAGCACTGATGTAGTGTCAAAAAGTAAATGACATTTAATGGGATTTTATGTTATTTTAATGGAGAGAGGTGTAACAATCAAAATATAATCACCCGTCATTTTATTGATATGATGATACACTAAATATTTTTTTTTATTCCATCCACATTCACATTTTAATTACGGACTTAGTGTTGGAGTCTATAGCATTATTTTAGTATTTTTTGTAGATGAATGAATGAATGAATGAATGAATGAACGGGGGAAAGGGTATGCAGAAGTAACTACGTAGGAATATAAAATGAAAATAAATACTGAAACGTATGCCCAGGGGAGATGTGTTCACTCCAGAAGCAAAATGGCAGGAAGCCTCTACAAACGCTGATCTTTATATGAGCGTCGCCTAATGCTGATGTCAGCTGACCTGTGCTGAGTATATCTCTGATTTTTCAAAACATGTAAAAGTTGGTAAAAACACTATAATGTGAACCCAGCTTTTACTTAGGCTGACTTAGGTAAACTCTCCATAACTTATCCCAGCGCTCACAAACTGAGCACAACTTTCACCAACGTGCATTTCCAAATGTCGGCAAATTTTCAACATGCTGAAAATTTTCAAAGAACACAGCTTTCGGCAGTGTTTGCCAACAAACACCAGCAATCATTAACTTTTGCCAGCAAAGACAGACGTTTGCCAAAATACCAGCAAAAGTTGGTCCTGTCATGAATTGGCCCCTCCGGGGCAGAAAGACCCAAGCGCTGAACTGCAGTGTGACATTTATTAACAAAAATACCAAAACAGTGCAAACAACACAAAAACACAAACTAAGATAACTTACAGAGGATACACTCCAGAGCTGGAAAAGCTCTGGAGGTGATAAGGAGAAACATGGAGGGGATGAAGACCAAACAAGTCCAAATTATGCAGAACAATGCAATGCTGCAGCAGAGAAACAGTGAACTTGCTATCCTTAAATACTTGGACAAACAAATGAGCCACAGGTGTGGGCTAAGCAGGAAGGCGACCTAATTACCCACCGCTCACAGCTGGGAAGAGACTGTGAGCAGTAAGTGGGGATGTCTGAGAGAGGAGGGCACAAAAGTGACAATAAACCAAAATATCTACAGAAAACTGACAACATAATAATAATAGACAAGCAAAACTCAGAAATAAATTGAGTCTGAGCTCAGAGGGAATAATTGAGATCAGACTTATGACAGGTCCAGACGTTGTAGTGTGAATCCACGTTTAAACAGTGTTTCAACTGGCAGGCAACAGACCAACAGGGCATTACAGCGCTGAACATGGTACATGAGTCCATACTATGCATACAGCTATGAGAGAATGCATGGAGGTAGAGGTGAGTGTGAAGCACGTGTCCAGATGTGTATGTGTGTGGTGTGTGTGGTTTCTAGTGGAGACGAGAGAAGTGAGGGAGAGAAGAGAGAATTAGCATACAGAGGTATGTCTCATAGTACACAAATGCACTAAAACATATCATAGCTCTCAGTACAACAGCATAAACCAGGGATGGGCAACTGGTGGGTGCCCCCTCATCCACTGCAGCCCACCAGTCCATTTCCAAAAATCAATTATTTATTTATATCACGTTTGCCGTATTTGGAACCACATTCTTAAATGCAATTATATATTAGCAGAGGTAGTGCTAATTGAAGCCTAGGTGCTGCTCTGTGTGCAAATGGTCAAGGAGAGAGTGAGAGTGAGGGAGCCAGAGGGAACAGTGCTCTGGCAGAGAATGTGTTTTTAAGGTATGTTGCCTGCTAAGGCTGCATTAATAGGCTGTAAACAGCAGTAAATGTATGGTATCTCACAAAAGTGAGTACACCCCTCACATTTTTGTAATTATTTTATTTTATCTTTTCATGGGAAAACACTGAAGATATGACACTTTGATACAATGTAAAACAGTTTGTGAACAGCTTGTATAACAGTATAAATTTGCTGTCCCCTTAAAATAACTCAACACACAGCCATTAATGTCTAAACTGCTGGCAGCAAAAGTGAGTACACCCCTAAGTGAAAATGTCCAAATTGTGCCCAAATAGCTCATTAGTGTTACAAGGTCTCAGGTGTGAATGGGGAGCAGGTGTGTTAACCCTTTAACTGTCCACATTTTATGGACGGTTGCGTGCCCCCAGTGGCACAGCGCAGCAACTGCACGTGTCAATTTACTGACATCTCCCGGCTACACTGAGAATTTGTACTAATCTCTATTGATCTGACAGTTTAGAAGGTGGCAGACATGCACCGAAGGAATCATGGCTGACATGGAATATAGCAAAGAAGAAGAAATCCTCATTATTATTCTTCCTTTTTCTGCTTTGAGTTCACACACCAATGTAGATGTTGCCATGTTTGGTCATCGGGGCAGCGATCATGACTGAAACTGCATGAAACGGGGAAAATTGCCGCGTAATACAAACGAAATTCACGTGGAATAATCATAAGAGTTTGAAGATGTGGAAGCGGGTGTAAATTACTAAGTAAACGCGAAACATTGGCCACGATGGACGAAAAACTGAGCTCACACTACCAAGATGGCGGTGCCCACGAGCGGCTGGATTCCCACAGGAAAAATGCACCAAACAGAAAAAATATCCCCGTAATACAAATGAAATTCACATCGGATAATCATAAGGGTTTGTAGATGTGTAAGTGGGTGTAAATTACTAAGTAAATGCGAAACATCGGCAACGATGGACAAAAACGGACCGGTCACGTGGGTGAGCGAGCCCCTCCACCCAGCAACAGGTAAGAGAAATATGTTTTTGTTTAAACATTTTATTGATTTTCTGGTTCATATACTTTGAAGATTAGATAAAAACATACCCCTATAGAAAAAATCGGCGTAAAAAAAAATGGACCATCCTTTGTGTAAATGTGTCCAAAGTCCACTTTTGACTGAGTTATGTAATTTATATAGCTGCCGTGACATTATGCAAATTAGATGCATAAATTTATTCCTATCTGAAACTTTGGACCATATTCTACATCTTTCTAATTGACAGTAAGCCATTATCTCTTGTAACTTTTAAGTTATAGCCTTGGAAATCTGAACTATTTTATTGACAAAATTTTTTTTTTACCACTGTTGACCACTAGGGGCCTTGCGTTGCCCCATGTGCCACATGGCACCTAGGGCAATTAGAGGGTTAAATTTGGTGTTATTGCTCTCACACTCTCTCATACTGGTCACTGGAAGTTCAACATGGCAACTCATGGCAAAGAACTCTCTGAGGATCTGTAAAAAGAATTGTTGCTCTGCATAAAGATGGCCTAGGCTATAAGAAGATTGCCAACACCCTGAAACTGAGCTGCAGCATGGTGGCCAAGACCATACAGTGGTTTAACAGGACAGGTTCCACTCAGAACAGGCCTCGCCATGGTCGACCAAAGAAGTTGAGTGCACGTGCTCAGCATCATATCCAGAGGTTGTCTTTTGAAAACATACGTATGAGTGCTTCCAGCATTGCTACAGAGGTTGAAAGGGTGGGGGGTCAGCCTGTCAGTGCTCAGGCCATACACCGCACACTGCATCAAATTGGTCTGCATGGCTGTTGTCCCAGAAAAAAGCCTGTTTTAAAGATGATGCACAAGAAAGCCCGCTAACACTTTGCTGAAGACAAGCAGACTAAGGACATGGATTACTGGAACCATGTCCTGTGGTCTGATGAGACCAACATAATCTTATTTGGTTCAGATGGTGTCAAGCGTGTATGGCGGCAACCAGGTGAGGAGTACAAAGACAAGTGTGTCTTGCCTACAGTCAAGCATGGTGGTGGGAGTGTCATGGTTTGGGGCTGCATAAGTGCTCCCGGCACTGGGAAGCTACAGTTCATTGAGGGAACCATGAATTCCAACATGTACTGTGACCTACTGAAGCAGAGCATGATCCCCTCCCTTCAGAAAATGGGTCACAGGGCAGTATTCCAACATGATAACAACTCCAAATACACCTCCAAGACGACCACTGCCTTGCTAAAGAAACTAAGGGTAAAGGTGATGGACCGGCCAAGCATGTCTCCAGACCTACTGAGCATCTGTGGGGCATCCTCAAACAGAAGGTGGAGAAGCGCAAGGTCTCCAACATCCACCAGCTCTGTGATGTTGTCATGGAGGGGTGGAAGAGGATTCCAGTGGCAATCTGTGAAACTCGAGTGAACTCCATGTCCAAGGGAGTTAAGGCAGTGCTGGAAAATAATGGTGGCCACGCAAAATACTGACACTTTGAGCACAATTTGGACATTTTCACTTAGGAGTGTACTCACTTTTGTTGCCAGTGGTTTAGACATTAATGGCTGTGTGTTGAGTTATTTTGAGGGGATAGAAAATTTACACTGTTACACAAGCTGTTCATTGACTACTTTGTGTCAAAGTGTCATATCTTCAGTGTTGTCCCATGAAAAGATAAAATAAAATATTTACAAAAATGTGAAGGGTGTACTCACTTTTGTGAGATACTGTACCATTGTATGTTTCTGTGTCCACAAGGCACCAAATGATTGGTGAAGCCTGGTAGGCTTTGAGGTGGAGGTTGTTTTGCAGTGTTACAATTTTAATCTCCACCTGTCCAGCATCCAAGTTGAATGTTGCATTTAGTTGTTCAGCAGTGCATGTTATGTCCACTTGCATGAAAGGATTGGAAATGAATGACAAACATGGCTCAAGCTGATCAAAGTCACAAAACCTGTTCTCAAACTCTTGCCCAAGTCTGTTTATCACTTGATGGGGGCGGCTGTGGCACAGGTGTAGTGGGGCAAACTACTGATCAGAGGGTCAGGGGTTTGATTCCCGCTCTGTCTGCAGTCTGCATGTCGATGTGTCCTTGAGCAAGACACTGAACCCCCAGTTTCTCTTTGTGGGTAAGGCCAGCTTCTGTGTGTGGTAGCTCTGCCGCCATCAGTGTGTGAATGGGTGGATAGCAGGATATGTAAAGCACTTTGGTCATCTAGAGATGAGAAAAAGCACTATTATAAGTGAACGCCATTTGAGAGTACTTTTCTGCAACTTGTCAAAAGTCTCAAATGCACAAGCATTGTCTTTCAGCACTGACTGCACTGAGGGAAAGTGCAGTATTTTTTTTCGATGTAATTGCACAAAGAAAATGTTCATTTTGGCTTTAAATGCATTTACAGCACTTATCACGTCAGCAACAGTCTTACCTTTGTTTTGCAGCTCACATTTCAAAAGGTTTAGTTTCCCATTGATGTCCATTAAAAATGCAAGGTCAAGAATCCACTCAAGGTCCTCCAGCAGTGAGACGTCTTCGCCTTTGGATTGCATGAACTCTTTGATTTCACAAAAAAGTGACAAAAAACGCTACAAAACTCACCCCCTGCTGAGCCATTGGATTTTTGTGTGTAATAAAAGATCACCATATTCAGCTGATAGCTCTTCCAATAGCACCTTGAATATCCTGTGTTTTTTAGGTTTCGGAGCGGGTGCCATTTACGATTTTCATGACCGGAGTCATCACATGCTCAAATCCAGTCACTTTTGCACATATGGTATGCTGATCCCACCCTCTGACCATCGGTGACCCTTCTGTGTGGAGTTTGCATGTTCTTCCCATGTTTGCTTGGGTTTAATCCGGGTACTCTGGTTTCCTTTCACAGGCCAAAGACATGCAGGTTAGGTTAATTGGCATCAGCTGGGGATTCTAAATTGTCCTTACGTATGAATGTGAGAGTGAATGGTTGTCTGTCTCTCTGTGTTTGCCCTGCAATGGACTGGCAATCTGTTCAGGGTGTACTCTACCTCTTGCCAAAAGATGCTGGGATAGGCTCCAGTCCCCCCGCGACCCGAAAAGGATTAAGTGGTAGAAGATGGATGGATGGATGGATGGATGATGCAGTAGTAATGCAGGAATGGTGGGAAGTCTGTGTCACCTTTACAGTGCGTGATGAAACCTGCATGTTGGCCAGTCACAGCAGGAGCCCCGTCTGTAGTTACCGATACCAGCTTTTCCAATGGTACCTTTTTCTCTGCTAAAAACTTCTTTACAGCATTATAAATTTCTACTCCCCTCGTAATTGTTTTAAGAGGCAGTAGTGTCAGGAGTCTTCTTTTGTGGAGAAATCATCAAACACCATCCGAATGAAGATCATCAGCTGTGCTGTACTGCTGCTGTCCACGGACTCGTCACACTGGATGCTAAACCATCGGCACTTCCTCTCCCTGTCTGTAAATGCCTTCTTCTTCTTTATCAAAAACTGTGTAGCTCTAAATGAGGCTTCGGTTGTTTTTTGGGAATTTTTCAGTGGTCTTGTGAAAAGAGATTGCTGTTTGCCCAAAGGTGCTTTTAACTCACGTGCTTTCTCTGCCTGCAATGCGCTGCCCAGTGGGTAGGTAGCATGGTAGCTTTCGTGGCACGTATTGAAGTGTGTTTCAACATTGTGCCACTTTGCCGTTGCCACAGTCACCCTGCAAATGAGACACACACGTTTGTCTTTCATCGTAGTAAAAAAAAAAACCTCTTCTTCGCATTCACTATGAAAACAATAAGTTTTCTTTCTTTTTTCTGCCATGTTTTTGGAGGTAGAATCTGCATTCAACTCCTCATCATCGTATCGCCCACTGGCTTATCTCACCAAATGCTGAAACTTGTCATGCGCACAATACTGACTTTTGAACCAGAATAAATCATAGTATGTGTTTATTAAACATTTTTATTTTTAATTGTTTTTATATTTTCATTTTAAACTCTACACATCATTGCAAGTGTGATTTATAATGGTAACACAGTTAAAGAAATTTAAGATGAAGCTCATTGGTGACTAGTGCTATTTTCAGAACAGGCACAGGGGCAACTCATGCGGTCCCTGTGGGCGACCTGATGCCCATGGGCACCGTGTTGATGATCCCTGGTCTAGAGTCCGGTGGCCTGCCGGAAAACATGGGCTATCTAGCCCAGAGACTCAGTCCCACCGGAGGTCAGCCAGCGCTGTTCAGCCACCAGGGCCAGCGGGATGACGCAGGAGGTGGCCTGCTCACCGGGAGGCTCCCTGGTGGGTGACCGGACCGAAGGAAGGGAACCCCCAAAGTGTCGGACAGGAAGGAGAAGAAGGCCACGGCGTCCTTAGGCTGACCCACAACGTCCTCGGTAGTCCTGACTTGGGACACAGCTGCACCCGTGGTGGACCCCGACCAGGCCAACACTGCACCCTCAGTGGACCCCGACTGGGCCAACGCTGCACCCGCAGTGGACCCCGACCGGGCCAACACAGCACCCGTGGTGGCTCCCGGCTGGAGCTCTGCAGCACCCGCGGTGGGCCCCAACCGGGCCAATGCTACACCCACGGTAAGCGGGCCAACCCACTGAAGCACCAAGCTGAGGAGGCGATCGATGGAGGGAGCCCTGACGACCCTGGCAGGAGGAGCTGGAACAGTGGCGTCCTCCTCTGGTCAGACCGGACCCACAACGACCCTCTGGCGATGGCGCACCCTCTCCCGCAACCCTAGATGAAGGCTCAGCGATGGCAGGAGAGGATAGGTGGTTAGAGTCGCCAGTAGCGACGGAGCCTGGTGAAATAAGGCTGCATCTGACTCCCATCACCTAGAGCCAGGCAAGATCTTTCCAATACTGACGTAAGAAATATAAGAGAAAGAACCTGCCTGAGCTGGAGCTCCACCACCGTCCAGGACTCTGTCAAACTTGATGATGACATCCCAGGTCCGGCCTCGAGGAGGTCCATCTCAGGCTCCCACTCTGCTGCAGTAGCCTCCACAGCAGGCAAGATGGTCATAACAGTCCTCATGTCCTCAGGTGAAGTAACCCCTGCAGGAGATGGATCTGGCGAGGTGACTGAAGGCTGGCTCCATGCAGGCTCTGGAGCAGGATCCTCCAGGGCCTCAGGCTCCTCCATCGTCTGGTAGCTAAGTTCCAAGGCTGGCGGACACTCAAGAAAAATTGAAGGAGACACGAGAGCATAGGAAAAGAGTTACTGATTGCAGCTGGAGGAGAGGACCCAGCAGACTGCAAAGACTGGGCCTCCCCCTCGGACGACAGACAAGGTTTAACACAATTTAATTGATTAGAATGAAAAAACACTTGCCTGTCCTCCTGGTGCTTGTTGGTGACAGCTGCAGCAGGCTGACACTCATCCCTCTCCGTGTCTATGGTGCTCCCGGCCCCTTCAGAGGATGACGGAGGAGCCGGCCCTGATGACGTGGAGGTGGGCATGGGTGGGATACCCCTGGCAAATCTCACAGCAGCTGGAGGGGAAATGGCTGCCGAGGATGAGGAGGGTTTCTCCCGGCATCTGCCCGCAGGATGATGCTGTCTTCCGGATGCTGGAGCTGGTTTTGCCGGAGCAGGAGTGAGTGCAGTACTCTGGCGTGAAGCAGGAATGCCGGGGGCCCAGGAGCGCTTCCCTTTCGGCGCAAGCCCGGTCTTACTCAGGGGCTTCCTCTCCCTCACATTGTTCTCACGCCGTAATGCTGCCAACAGGTTGATCCTCTCAATTCCCTCAGCGTGTTCAGAAAGCTGCGGGCATTGCCGGACCTCTGCCTCCATCAGACCCACGTACCACAAAATATCCTCCGGGGTAGAGTATTCGCTTGCTGAGGAGATGAGCCCATCAATGTTCATCAGGGCTCTACAGCATACCCACCCCAAACTCAAAGGATAACTTCAGCTTGCGGCCATGACCACCCCAGCACAGACGGGTAGAAAAAAGAAAATAAAAAAACTGTTCAAAAGGAAAAAACAGATGTGAGGGTGAATCCGCTAAATCCAGGCTTGCTGGACTATTCTATCACGAGCCTCCTTGTGTGCTTTTATGCAGCGCATGGTGGAGGGGAAGGAAGAATGGAATTTAAGCACAGGATTCACCACAACACATTTATTAAACACAAAAGCAAATAGTTCAAAAATAAAGACTATCCCAAACGTTGAAGACTTACAAAAATAAACAGAAACATTTACAGTTGGCGTTCGGGGCCGACAATGCCCAGTGAACGTATGGAAAGGAAATGTGTTAACCACGGTTGCGCCCCAGGGCCAACATTGTTTCAAGGGGCGCAACAGAACCATGGCTGTGTGAAGTGGCTAACACGTCGTGATAGTGTTGACAATATTTGCTGACTGACAACAAGGCAGATAATGCAAACATAACATGAGTAGCCCGCGGTAGACTTAGAGTACTCCAGGATGCTCTACTGTAGCTGGAGGAGGGAACTGAGCTACGCTAAACAGTTTGTACTTACAGCCAGGAACAGTACAAAAAGCCCAAGTAGCCAACGGGCATACACCAACAACAGCTTCACTGAGGGGAATGGCGACAGTGAAGCTTTCCCTCAGAAGACAGTTCAACTGTGCAGCGATTAACGTCCGCATGGCAAAGCACAATGGTCCAGCAGTGTTTGACTGGCAAGAGCCGCCTAAGTACAAACACTGCTGGAATGACAAATTGGACACACCAGGGCGAGGCGCGGGAAAGATAATTACCAGGGCGAATCAGCGGGCTGTCAAAGAGAGAGGGGGCGTGGTCAGACTGGCAAATGTTAGACAGTGCCCACCAGAAAGTGGGTCAAAAGAGGCTGCCTGACAACCCCCAGCCAGAGCGGCGGCTACAGGCATGGAAAAGAAAAAGAACACAGACATAAAAACAACCAGAACCAAAAGGTAACAATACATAAACCCCGATGCCTGAGCCACAGAGAACGGTCAGAACCAAGCCTACGGGAAAACACCGGCTCGGTTCGTGACAAAGACAGAAATGGGGCCCTACTTTTTCTTTTTTTACACTTTTTTCAGGCCTGATTGAAATCCTACCTGAAACTTATTGTCTTCAGAAGTCTTCAAATCATGATGTAATTCAGGCATCTGGAATTACATCTGTAGAAAAATAAAGAAGTTTAACAAGTTGAATGTAGACTCTTGTCTATTATAAAAAACAACAACAATTCATGTGGAAGGTCTGTTGTTTGTTCACACTTACCAGTCCCTCTGTCATATCCTGGTGAGTGCTCGCCCCCTCCATCCTGTTTCTCCTGCCTCCCTGCTAATCACCTCACCTGGGAGGATTGACGCACCTGCTGCTTCTGCTGAACCAACGTTTATAAGGACCAGCTCTTCCATGATTCAACGCTGGCTCGTTTGGGTATACTGCCTCGGAGCAGAGTTAATCTCAAGCTTGCTAATTGCCTTGTGTTTTGGTTCTTTTACCTAAACATTTATCTCTTCCTTCTCCTTCAGGTTGCTGCCATTGAAGCGGTGTGTCTCCAGGGATCGCGGTGTGCTCACCAGCCTGTTGTTCTCCCCATTGCAGCTCCTCATCTCCACCCGGTCAGACTCAGCCCATCATTCTCCTATTCCAGCAGTTTCATCCTGCTGGTTCGTTTCTCCTCGCTGGGCACTGTGCTGGGTGCTCTCAGTCCCCACATAAGTGGTATAATTTGTATTCCCACTCACTCCTCCATTCCTCTTCCTAATCAGCTCTCGTCTTTTCTCCACAGGCTGCTGCTGCTCTGGCGAGTGACTGTTTTTCTCTAATCCCGCTCCTTTTGAGATTTAATAAACTGTCATGCGTTCCTGTTGTTTTCTGTGTCTCCTTTGGTGTTCCACCCTGCACTTAGGCTGACAGTCCAGTCAATATGGGCGGTGCAGTGGTGCAGTGGTTAGCACTGCGGCAGCACAGCAACTCACCCTTGGCCATGGGATCCCTGGTTTGATCCCAGCCCCTGACCAACAGTGATCTGTGTGGAGTTTGCATGTTCTCCCCGTATCTGCGTGGGTTTACTCCGGGAATTCTCCGGTTTCCTCCCACAGGCCAAAAACATGCAGGTTAGGTTAATTGGAGACTCTAAAGTGGCCCTAGGTGTGAATGTGTGTGTGAATGGTTAAGGGATAGCGCCGTACCGTGGCTGCTTCATCCATCCAGGTGGATGCCCTCAATTTCCCCTCTGGGGATCAATAAAGTATACAAAATCAAAAAAAATCAAAAAAAAATATGACACCCTCCAGGATTTTGCGATATTGTGATTGCACTAATTCACATGAAATCAGGCCATCGTTGCATCTTTTGAGCAACCTTGCAACTTTGTCTAATTACTGCAACTTTCCTGCAATTTTGGCTAATCCTCGTCAACTTCCACCAATTTTGCCAATTAAATTTGTCCCCGAATAGCACTCAAACACTCAGTCTAACCAATCAAATGCATCGCTGCACCGCGCTCACTTCCGTGTTTACAGTGAGTATTAACGGAACACATCAGCAAAAAACAGAGTGTGCGATTTAAAAAAAGCCACACACCCAGGAGTTCTCCCACACTCCCATCCTCCATCTTCCCACGTCTCTGTCATGACCACGTGTACGAAGTGCCGGGTTTGTGTTGAAAAAAGTCTGCCTGCCTAGAAAGCACCCCATTGCGGAAGCACACGTGAGGAGAGACGCTGTAAAATCACAAACAAATGAGCAACTCTAACTACAGTCAGTGTTGTAAAATTTTATACATCTTTAGAGGTAAAACGATTACTATATCTTGTCAATGAGCTTTAAAGCTGTGAATCACTGGTCTGGACATGGACCAACGCGTGCTGCTGGCAAACCCACAAGGAGAGCCCCTCCTTCTGGTAAAACTCTTGGTAAAGGAAAGACGAGTATCTGATGAGACAGGTGTGTGTCAAGACATGCAGCAGATAGACAGACAAGTAGGAGTCAGGGATAGAAAGTGAGAATATTCAGTTTTTTTCAGAAAAACACAGACAATACAGACAATACAGAGCAACAGAATAAATTATGTCTTTTTTTCTCTGCGCTCGGTACTGAATGATTGGGGACCGCTGCAGTTATGGAGTTTGCAAATGAAGGTGCAGCCATAATTTCCAAATTTATACTATTTAATATAAATTCAATGCAATTTAGCTGTTGCAATGGATAATTATTTTTTCATCCTTTTTTTCAAGTTCTCAGCAAGAGTAACCTACAGTGTTAGTCATTTTTATGACAAATTTATAAGTAGCTATTTCATTCTCACTTAATTGTGTTAAAGTCTGCATTTGCTGTTGCACAAAAGAGTTTTTCTGTACAGCAGAAGTTTCTGCTTAATTTACAAATCACTGTTTAGTAGGAAATTTTTGATAACCCTGTGCTTTTCTTGTGATGTTATATAGAATATCATTGCAGTAAACTATGAAAAAAGCATCTGCTTTGAAATTAGGAATTCTTCCCACAACTTTTAGTGCAAAAAAAACCCATCTCAAAACATCACAGCTTTTATCACAACTTTTTTAAAAACCTCCTGCAAATTCAGGCTTTTTGGGTCGCAACAATTATAAAAACATCCTGTGAAATCCTGGAGGGACTAACTTAAGCATATTTTCCAGCTGGGTCCTGTTCATGGTCTGTTGACTGGTCCATTTTGCAGAGGCATCTACACTACTCACAAAAAGTTAGGGATATTTGGCTTTTGGGTGAAATTTATGGAAAATGTAAAAAGTTCACGCTGCAAAGATATCATGAAAGGAGGGCATTTAAGTAGAAGCATGCAATGGTGATTTCCTCATCTCAAACAATTTATTGAAACAAAAGCCAACAACAGTGGTGGGTATACCATAACCAAAAATGTCAGTGTCTCAGTAACTTGTCATGTGCCCTTGAGCATCAATTACAGCTTGGCAATGACATCTCATGCTGTTCACAAGTCGACCTATTGTCTGCTGAGGCATGACATTCCACTCTTCTTGAAGAAAGTGCAGGACACTCCATTTGAGGTACCCCAGTCTCCAGCAGTCATTCCCAAATGACATGACCTTGATGAGCTGGAGCATTGTGGGCTATGAAGATGAAATTAGGCCTGTGTTGTTTATGCAGGGGCACATTGACTGGATTAATGATGTTATTCAGGTAATATTGGCTTGTCACTGTACCATTCACAAGGTGTAGGGCAGTTCTGTATTGACTAGACACTCCTGACGAGACTATAACATGGTGATGACAGTGGCTGATGCATAGCGCTCTCCTTGACATCTCCAACACGGCTGGAGGCCATCATTTCTGCTCAACGTGGATCGACTTTCATCAGAGAACAGCACTGAGGCCCACTGGTCCCTTGTCCAGTGTAAATGCTCCCTGGCCCATGCAAACGATGACACCTGTGCCTGGTGATGTGGTCAGGTACCCTTGCAGGTCATCAAGCAAACAGACCACGCTGATGTAAACGGTTTTGAATGGTCTTATGTGACATTTGGGTGCCTCTCACCTCTTTTAAATGTCCTGGAGATGAGTAGCATTCATCATCCGGTTCCACAGGCCACTGTTCACAATGAAGCAGTCATCAGTGTGGGATGTGGCCAAAGGACGTCCACTTCTATGCCTTTCTGTGACTCTTCCAGTCTCTGTGTTGCAACCTGCTGATGACACTCTGACACTCTAAGCTCAGTGGCCACTTCCCTCTGAGAACATCCTGTCTGAAGTCTTGCAATGGCGAGGTACTGTTGATCAGTTGTTTGGCGTCATCTTGGTCTCATGACATCAAAATGTGAACAGCACGATGAAGAGGACTGTTTAAATACCAATTCTAGGTGAACCAGAAAATTTATTGGTCGATTCATGGATCAAACACCTGTTGTGAATTTTGCCATTAAAGTGCTGATGACATGTTTTTGACTTCATCTAATTTTTCAACACATAATACAATATGACAAAATAGGTTGGTCTGTGCAGTTCTAAGTCAAACAGGCTTTTTTTCACTCGAATATCTGACGTTTTCATGAGCGCCACGTCACCAATTACGTCAGTGGCTGAAAAACTTTGCTGCCATGTAGTCACGTCATTGGGAGAACACAGCGCTTGGCTGCCCATTGTCCATACAGGATGGAAGCGGTAGAAAACATCGACTGGTTCCAGCACATGTAGTCTGGAATTGGTTTGTGTTGTCCAATCTTCAGATGATTATAGTTCCTAAGAATGGGATGATAATGAAGAATCTGGAGGCATCAGACCATATAGGTTTGAGCCGTGCCAAGCGGGTATCGTGCCTAGCGAGTCAGACTCAGAGAGTGATGGGTGGAGAGGCACACATGCCCGCCGCAACAGCAGCGATAAACACACGGCAGGGGAACACCAGTGTTATTCTTTTGTTACAGATATTGCAACAAATTATTTGTTCATAAATATAATTTATTTAAACCCGATTTTTCAATAAAATCATAGCAGTGTATTCTCTGTGGCTCAGTCATTGGGTTTATTATGGATTAGATTTTGAGTTCTTGTTGTTTTTGTTTTGTACGTGTGTTTTATGTGCGTTTTGAGCCACTTTCAGGTGGGCACTGTCCAAGATTCGCCAGTCCGAACACCCGCGCCCTCGCTCTTTGACAGTCAGCTGTTCATGGTTTGTGTGCATCATCTGCTGTGTTGTCAGCCAGTCAGTGTTGCCAGCGCTATCATGACGTGTTGGCCGTTCCACACAGCCGTGGTTCTGTTGCGCCCCTTGAAGCGATGTCGGCCCTGGGACTCAACCGTGGTCAACAAGTCTCCTCTCCATGTTCGCTGGGCGATGTCGGCCCCAAACGCCAACTGTAATGGCCCTTTTCCACTAGGCCCAGTCGGCCTTACTCTACTCTACTCGCCATTACTCGTTTCGGCCTCAATTGTGTTTCCATTACAGCAGGGTACGCCTGGGGTGGGTGGGATTTTTTTTACAGCAAGGCGGCGCCACACTCCCGTGACGTAAAACACGCGACCCAAGCAAAACATAACATGGTGGCTGTACAAGGCGACTCCTCAGTCTGTGGCTTTTTGTCACCGTAAATGCCAAAAAGGACCGCCAGACAAGGGTACAGGCAGCGAGACGAAACACTCTGGAATAGTACTGCAGCTTCTGGGAGAGCCGAAGACGTGAGGATATAAACTAGGTCATATATGACGGTAAGCTAATGGTTGCTAATGCTAGTTTGCTATAAGTACGTCGTACTATACTGTAATGTCTGCAAGTTATCGCTGTTAGGTACTAAAATATGTATGCTGTGTGTGTGTGTTTCAGATGGCTCTGTTGTGGGAAAATTAACGCTTCAAACGGTCGGTCTGGCGTTCAACACAGCCTGTCACTGATGTCAACACAGCCCGTCACTGATGTCACCCCAGCTTCACAAACGATCAGTGGTTATAGAGCTTAAGAATGTCTGTAGAAACGTTTATTTCCTGTGCAACAAATTGCTCTGATCTGCGTGAAAATCATGGAGAGACTGTTGAGACATCATGTCTTGTAGCTGCTCCAGCAGCACTGAGTCTGAGGTGGTGTCATGGCAAAAAATGATCAACTGTCACAACTTGATCACCAAATTAATAACTATATTAGCCACAAAATATATATTCAAAAAGTAAACAGTACTGAGTTAGGTATAATAAGATGTATTTGACAATTATGATGCATTTAAGGCCAAAACAAACTTGATCTAGGATTAAAAGCAATTAAAATAATGCAGTCACAAGGTTACATGGAAAATACTTGATTTACTAGTGTTCTGGCCCCGGATTATGAGCTGCATTTTGGCGTGCAATAACTGAGTCTGACGCATCTTTAATGTCCTTGCTTTCAACTTTAATGCATCAAACACCGTAAAGACTGAAACAGATCAAACACAAGAAATATTATTTCAGCTGTGGACACAAAATTCTAGTATTGCAGAAATTAAATCATACTGCATACACACAAATGTAAACATTTATGATCTCAAATTGATAGATTTTTTAGGTTTACTGAGTTGTTACAAGAAAGCTACCAGCAAAAATTATGCAGCATTTACTGTAAACAAATACAACAGATTATCAAATCCACATTTAAAAATTGTATGGCTTGTGCACATCAGATTTTCATATTAGAAACACACACAAAAAGTTTCTATTCTTTGGACATGTGCATATTCAAACAACCATCGTTAAACTTCAACAGAGTTAAACATTTCACTAACCACTTTGCCGGGTCGCAGCCTTCCGAGGGCAGAAATTCCTTGCAGGCTCTCACATTTTGTCTGCAATTAATAGCCCAGAATAAATACCCTGTAAATTGGTATTTCAGCTAATTTAAAGTCAAGATGTCAATTCAAAAACATAACAATAAAATTGACTAGAACTAGGCATCCAGTAAATAATGAAGGATTGCCAGATTTGCACTTCTAAAAACTACCAAGGCCATGCAGGCCGGGAATTGTAGCAGTGACTGACCAGAATAATACTGCATTTACTTCAAGTCAAAAATACATCCCTATTCACAAAATGAAGCTTCAAAAATTACTTTTTCACAACTATTACAGTTTTTTGCACATGCATGGAGACTAGGTGAAGGGTTACATAGGCATGGATTACCACTGACAGTCACATGGTCTAGTCACACTTCAACAAACTTCAAAAATATCATCATCTCTCAAACAACCTACAGAATATTGGGTAGATAATTGGATATGAGGGATTATTTCATCATTATGACAGTTTCACCCTACCTGGGCTGAAGTAAGCAGCTGGATGGCTTGGATTTTTGTTTTAGCCAGCCATGCTCAATCCGTCTGTTGCCATATTCTGCTGGGCAGGAAGTCTCAAAATCGTCTACTTCCTGTTGTGAATAATACTTATACCTCATGTATTTTTGATGACAAATTATTTCAATAATTTTTAAATCTCAAAGGACAAATTTCCAAACCTAGGTTTTAAAAAAATATGGAGGGAATAAAAAAAAAGGTAGGGAGTTCCCAAGGGATTCCCCAGAAGTCAAAGGTCATTTCCATGTTGGGGGTTCCCCCAGACACAAAGTAAACAACTTTGACTGGCACACAGAGCCAGGCTGTGAGTATATATACCTGCCAAAACAAATCTTTGGGAGGCATTGCTGTACAACCAAAAGTCAAATACTGGAAAGGATGTCACTGTTGACATATATAGCAGGGAAATTACAACAGTCACAAGAATTGCCATGTTTCTCACATGGATCAAACAAACACAGCTGCTGCCGTTACACTCCCACCAAAATCTTTATGATGGAAGACTATAAAGTCATGCCAACATAAAATTTTCACAATGTCACCTAATCTTTAACCGGCAGCAAGAGCACAACCCTTTGCACTGGTCTTTCCAGTTCGGAGACTGGCTTAATCTTCTCCCCACGAGCCACACTTCTGGCGTTCGAAATTCTCAGCCTCACTTTTCGGACAAGTCCGTCCTTGTCGGCCATTGCACTCGTCACAAGTCCAAGTGGCCACTGGTTTCTCGCCAACCCTTCATCCATCATGAGAACAATGTCTCCTGTTTGGAGGTTTCTTTGTGGTTTGCACCACTTTTGGCGATGTTGGAGATTCAGTAAGTATTCTTGTTTCCATCTACTTCGAAAGAGCTGACTCAGGTGTTGAACACGCCTCCAGCGTTTCCGTGCATAAACGTCCTGGGCGCAGAAGGCTCCTGGTGGAGGTAAGACTCCCTCAAGCTTGCCATGAAGTAGAGCGTTTGGCGTTATGGGAGGTTCGGCGAGTGGGTCATTCAAAGACGTTGGAGACAATGGACGACTGTTCACGATGTATGCTGCCTCATAGAACAGTGTTCTTAAGGAGGCGTCGTCTAGTCGTGTGTTCGCAAAGTCTATCACCGACTTCAGCGTCTTCCTCACTGTGCGGATCTGTCTTTCCCATACGCCACCTTGCTCACTAGCATGAGGAGCATTGAACTTGAACTCCACTTGCTTGTTTGCTAGAACTGTCTCCAGCTTGTCATGATCCAATTCGGCGAGAGCTTGTTTCAGTTCATTGTCAGCACCGATGAAGTTGGAACCTTGATCGCAGAGTATGCTTCTAACCACACCTCGCAATGCCAAGAAGCATCTTAGGGCATTGATGAAACAGTCAGTTGAGAGGTCGTCTAGAAGCTCCAGGTGAATTGCACGACTGTACAGACACGTGCACAGCAGTCCGTAGCGCTTCATTTCTGATCTTCCGCGTTTGATGAGATACAGGCCAAAGACATCCATTCCAGACTTGTAGAATGGAGGATGCGCTTCTGTACGTTCTTGTGGCAAGTCAGCCATCTTCTGACTCTCCGCTGGTCTTCTTTGCTTGCGACACATGATACAGTTGCGTATCACTTGAGCCACTGTCTTGGAGCCCCTTTGTACGTAATATCCTTGAGATCGTAGTTCATTCAAAGTTGAGCTGCGACCTCCATGATTGGTCTTTTGATGTACATGCCTGATGATGGCCTCGGTGACATGTGATTTTCTTGGAAGGATAATGGGGTGACATTCTTCCTTGGTGATGTCTTCTGCTTCACGAACTCTTCCCCCAACCCTTAGCAGGCCTTCTTCATCCAACATGGGATCTAGAGTCTTCAAGCAGCTTGACGTTGCTACGTTTCCACCTTTCCCCAGGGTTGTGATCTCTTCAGGAAACTCTTTGGCTTGTAACCACTTGATGGCTAGATTACGTGCTTTTCTGTCTTGGAGTAGACGGCTTGTCTTCGAAGACACTCTTCTTATCATAGTTCCCAAGATATTGTTCATGGTCTGCCACTTCGAAATCCTTTGTAGTACATCCAACAGTCCTGTTGGTAGAACAATGCTAGATGCCCCGAGACACTGTGCTTTTACTTCAGGGTCGCCAAGGTTGAGAGTATCGTCTGGCGAAGTCAGTGGTAGCTCTGGTTTGTAGAGAAATTCTGGGCCTTTCAGCCACATAGAGGTGCCCAGTTCTTTGGCCGACACGCCTCTCGAAGCTAGATCGGCTGGATTCGACTTGGTCGGTACGTGGTGCCATTGTTGCACTTCAGTTTTCTCCTGAATGTACTGTACACGGTTGCTGACAAACACGTGAAACCGCTTTGCACTGTTGGCAATGTATCCCAGCACGACCTTGCTGTCTGTCCAAAAATATTCCTTGGTGACCTGGATCTCGAGCTCTCTTCTGAGGAACTTGCTGATTTTCACTGACGTTGTTGCTGCTGTCAATTCAAACCGAGGAATGGAGACAACTTTTGATGGTGCCACTCTCGCTTTGCTCATGAGCAAGGCGCAGTCTATGTTTCCATCTTGGTCACACATTCTGACATACGAGCACTGCCCATAACCTTGAGTGCTGGCATCACTGAAATGATGCAACTCGAAAGACTTCACTTCCTTGTCAGGCTTGAAACATCTGGGTATTTTCAGATCCTCCAGTTCCTGAATATCTGCTTTCCAGCTCTCCCACCGTTCAATTATGACAGGCTCGACAGGTTCGTCCCAGGATTTCTTTTGCTTGCACAGTTCTTGCAGGATCTTTTTCCCTTGCAACACCACAGGGCTAACAAATCCATTTTGGTCATAGACTGACATGACTGTAGAGAGGATGCCTCTTCTTGTGTTGGGTTTATCCTGTAGCGTTATCTTGAACCTGAAGCAGTCATTTTGAACATCCCATCTTGTTCCAAGTGTGCGCTCAACCGGGAGAGGTTCCAGTTCCAAGTTTATTTCGGAGACGATAGTGGCTCTTTCTGAAGGTGGTATAGATTCCAGGACGTCTATGCTGTTCGACAGGAACTTATGGAGTCTAACTTTGCCCTTTTTGCATATTTCAGTGGCCTGGCAGATTAGCTCCTTCGCTTCACCCACGGTAGACAGGCTGCTCAAACCACCGTCCATGTAAAGGTTCCTTGTGAGGAATTTTGCTCCTTCAGGAAAACTCTCTTTGTGCATCTTTGCCAAGTACTTTATGCCATAGTTGGCACATCCTGGTGATGATGCGGCCCCAAATAAGTGTACAGTGAGCCTGTACTCCGCTGGCGGGAGTGTCAAGTCCCCATCGGGCCACCATAAGTATCTCAGTAGATCTCTGTACTGTGGCAGAACATCGAAGTTGTAAAACATCTGTTCGATGTCACAGGTCACTGCAATTTTGTCCTGATGAAACCTCAATAGCACGCCAAGCAAGCCATTCGTCAAGTCCGGACCCTTCAGCGGCATGTCGTTCAGGCACAAACCTTGGTACTTGGCCGAACCGTCGAAAACCACTCTTATCTTGTCTGGTTTTTGTGGGTGGTATACACCTTGATGTGGTATGTAATTGATGACTTGATTTGGTGAAGGAGGTTCAACACGCTCTGCATAGCCCTTTTGAATCATCTGGTCCATGAAGTCGCAGTAGTGGTTTCTAAACTTGTCATCCTTGCTCAATTTCCTTTTCAGAGAATTTAGCCTAGACATGGCCATCCCGTAGTTGTTGGGCAACTTCGTGGTAGACTTGATAGGCAATGGCATGGAGATTCTTCCATTTTCATTGATTTGGATGTTTTCTTCCATGATTTGCAGAAACGCGAGATCATCCTGGGAATAGCATGCTTCATCTTTGGTGTCGCTGAAATCTTGGTCGAGAACCTTCAGGATCTCACAGGGTGGTGGCACTATCAATTCTTTGGCAACAATCCTATGGCATACACCATTGTTGCCTTGTTCATAACAAGGGCCTCCAATGATGCTCCATCCCAAGTCTGTTTTCACAGCAAAGGCTTCTTCGGGATTTCCGGAGACTATCTCCACCGGTCTGAGTGCTTGTGGGCAGGAGTATCCAATGAGCAGTCCCACTTCACAGTCTTGAATAGGAGGAATGAAGGGGGCTATTCGAGCCAAATGAGGCATCATACTTGCCGCTACCTTTGAAGGAATGTTCTCCCTGTTGTGAGGGATGTGGTCTCTTGTGTAGCACGACTTGACTCGGACTTCGACAGTCGAGTCGTATCCTCTCAGTTTGATGTCTGAGAACTTCTTACAATAGACCACCGATGAAGATGTCATAGTTGTTATCTTCATTCTTGTTGTTTCATGTGGCATGCACAGCTTGGCTGCCAGATCCTCTGTGATATAGGAGCTGTCGCTTTGGGAATCAATCAGTGCATAAACCAATACTTCTTGCGAGCCAGCTTGGCCTGTCTTGACCCAAACAGGTACGATCATTGAAGTATAACTCTTCATGTAATCTTGGTTGGTTTTGTTTGAAATAGATTCAAATGTGTTTTCATCTTTTTCGGCTTCTGACTCTGTAAGCTTTGTGTCTGCTTTCTTCTTGTCTAAGTGCAGCAGAGTTTGGTGTTTGTCTTTGCACGTGTTGCAGGACACTTTAACTAGACACTTCTTTGATGTGTGGCCACGTCTGAGACATTTGAAGCAAAGGGCCTTGCTTCGAATGCTTTGTATTTTGTCATCATAAGGCAACTCTTTGAAAGCATTGCACTTGTAGATGAGGTGATCTTTGTCGCAGTAGGTGCAAACTGGAGAATTTTTGGCTCCACTTTTAGGGGTTTCTTTTTCAGCACTGGTGTTGGTGTTGGTGGCATGAGTAATGCCAGGTGCTCGTTTTGTCTTTGCCCTAGACTCGTTTCCTCTATTCGTGGTTGGCAACTTGTCTTGGTTTTGAGCAACCACGCATATAGGGTTGGTAGCCACTCTGGCTTCTCTGGCTATGAAGTCGACAAATTCTTGAAACGAAGGGTAGCCCTTTCCAACATCTATGTCTTCTGTAACACGCCGTGTCCACCTAGTGTTGCAATACTCGGGTAACTTGGTTGTTGTTTCCTGGATTTGGATGCAATCGTTCAAAACTTCAAGACCTTTCACGTAGGGGATAGCTTCTTTGAGGGTGCTCAGGAAATCGCTGAAATCTTGAAGACCTTTCTTATCTTTGCCTGTTACTTTGGGCCAGTCTCTCAACTTGTTTCTCAAGGAGAGTTGAACGGTGAAGGGGTGTCCGAACCGCTCTTCCAACGTGGTCCATGCACGGTTGTAGGCAGCTTCATCACTTCCGAAAAAACAACCTTCTACTGCCGCTCTGGCTTCTCCTGCAAGGTACTGCTGCAGATAATACAGCTTGTCTGATGGTGGAATTCCCTTGTTCTCAACAAGTGTCACAAAACTTTTGCGAAAGTTGATGAACTTGAGTGGGTCACCATCAAACACAGGAGGTGTGGGAACAGGCAGCCTTTATCTGCTGACGCTATCTGAGAAGGTTTGGGCGATGAAGGCCAACTGTGACTCTGCTTGGCTCGCGCAATCTTCAGCTTTTGGTGATTTGGCCTCAGGAGAAAAAGCAGGTGCCTCTGGATTCAGATAACCCTTACTAGGCTTGTCACTGCAACAAGAGATGTCATCTGACTTTTGGACTCTTTCCTCTTCTTCTGCTATTTCTAATTGTTCATGACAACTTTCCAAGGCCACCTTGTGTTTCTTTATCTTTGCGTGAAGTTCTGCACACTTTTGCTTAGCGCTCAATTCAGCCAGCTTCCTGGCCTTTTCTGAGGCATTACTTGATCCTGTTGAAGAGCCTGTTGAAGATTCTGAAATCTGTGTACTTACAGATACCTTTGACTGAATGGAGACTTTAGACTTGGCAGAAATATCAGACTCATAGTCTAACTTGCTTCCAAAGAGAGACCTGGAATAATTCATTCCCCAAGTAGTCTTGAGAAGGCCCTTTCTCTCCTTGTCTGCCATCATTGGATTCTCTCCAATTTGTTTCAAGGTTTTCGCCATGTCTGAGCACATTTGCTTAGCGCTGTCGACTCTGCGCCGCATCTCATTGTCTGGCGGGCACAAATCTCGACAGGCTTCATATGTAGCTGTCATTTCTTTGTCCAGGCGAATCAGGTCTTCCAAGTCATCTTCAGTTGTGTCCAAGACCTCATCTTTGTATGCATAAAAAAGAGCGAACACAGCCTTCTTTACTGTATGTTTGCATAAACTTTTTGTTTGCTCTGTCTACCTGTGCTTCTTGTTCTTCTTTTTTACTGATGACAGCATCTAAAGTCGCAACTCTGTCATTGAGGCTGTCGTATTCAGCAGAAATCTCTGGTGAGACAGACTTATCCTCTCCCTTTGTTTTCACTAACCGCCTGACTTCTTTCAGTCTCTTCATGCATGTCTCTCGTCTTTGCTTCAGCTCATGAAGTGGGACATGCCTGAGTTTTGTTTGTGCAGTGTTCTGGTTAGTCTTGCCAGTGGCGCCATCTTTTGGATCACTTGCATCTTCTTTTTCTTGAACTCCAGCCACCGCATTCTCTTCTTCTGGTTGCTTCTTGTCACCATTATTCTTTTCTTGTTCACTGATTGTAGCCAACTCCATTTCAAGAGTTTCTATTTCATCATGTACTGTTTTTGCATCAGTGTTGAGTTGAGCTCGCTCTTCCTCAGACAAGGTTTCAACTGCCAAGTCAGCGTTTATGGCTTGTAATTGCTCTTTGGCAGCTGTGATCTGCTCTCGCAATTCTTGCTCAGTTGCATTTTTGGCAGCTGCAGCCATTTTGTTGCAGTACAGTGTTTATGGAAAATAGTGAGGAAATGGGACAAAAAATGAAATGGTAATTTATATTACCTCTTTGAATAAAGTGAGTTTCGATTGCCGGCAGTATTACATACACTGTCAACTGTTTCAGTGAGTTGGTGAACTCTTTGTGACAGCATATGCCACCCGACAGTCGTTTTGGCAATCTAATGACCGTAAAAAAAAAAATGTTTAGTAAATCTGGATGGTCTGACAGACAATGCTAGCCAGGCTTAGTAATTGGGATTTTCACCAACCAGATTTCTTGAGTGAAAACCTGGAGATAAAAAATATTATGCAAACCTGAAACACAATGTGTCTTTTATGTTTACCTCGAAATTTCCACTCAAAATAACTGATTGGAAACTATACTTGAATTAGGGAATTCTTATCTTTGGGGTATATGATTCCCTAAATACTTTGAACTTGTACTTGATTTGATTAATTCAAAATTGAATTCAATTTGAGGAATCTTGAAATATACTTATATCATTGAATTGAAGCTCAACCAGCCCTTACCTCAGCCCTTGATCTTACTTGATCTTACTAGCCTGATTTAAATTGATGTTCAAAAATACTGATTGAAATACGCTAGCAACAGGATGTGCACAAGCACTACATGTACAATGAAAACAGAATAATGCAAACACTTCTCTCAACATCAGCACAAAATAAACACAGTATTCAGTGACTAATAAACTTGACTTTGCACTTGAGAAACACAAACTTAACTTGACTTGACTTGACTTAAAATGTGCCCTCAAGGTTCAATCACTGGATACATGTCCTTCACTTGCAGGCTGTAGCAGAAAAGTGAATGTCTCTTACTCAATTGTCATACACTAGCACTAGCACACTGGTGAGTGGCACCGACAGGATGTCACCATCACGATCTCGATGACACGGCACGACCCAACCTCTTGAATCTGCAGCGTTCCTTGCTTGCACACCCATGCTCGTCCACGATGACTTGGTACAGACGAGTATGAGGTAGTGTCTTTACTGTTCTGGCCCCGGATTATGAGCTGCATTTTGGCGTGCAATAACTGAGTCTGACGCATCTTTAATGTCCTTGCTTTCGACTTTAATGCATCAAACACCGTAAAGACTGAAACATATCAAACACAAGAAATATTATTTCAGCTGTGGACACAAAATTCTAGTATTGCAGAAATTAAATCATACTGCATACACACAAATGTAAACATTTATGATCTCAAATTGATAGATTTTTTAGGTTTACTGAGTTGTTACAAGAAAGCTACCAGCAAAAATTATGCAGCATTTACTGTAAACAAATACAACAGATTATCAAATCCACATTTAAAAATTGTATGGCTTGTGCACATCAGATTTTCATATTAGAAACACACACAAAAAGTTTCTATTCTTTGGACATGTGCATATTCAAACAACCATCGTTAAACTTCAACAGAGTTAAACATTTCACTAACCACTTTGCCGGGTCGCAGCCTTCCGAGGGCAGAAATTCCTTGCAGGCTCTCACATTTTGTCTGCAATTAATAGCCCGGAATAAATACCTTGTAAATTGGTATTTCAGCTAATTTAAAGTCAAGATGTCAATTCAAAAACATAACAATAAAATTGACTAGAACTAGGCATCCAGTAAATAATGAAGGATTGCCAGATTTGCACTTCTAAAAACTACCAAGGCCATGCAGGCCGGGAATTGTAGCAGTGACTGACCAGAATAATACTGCATTTACTTCAAGTCAAAAATACATCCCTATTCACAAAATGAAGCTTCAAAAATTACTTTTTCACAACTATTACAGTTTTTTGCACATGCATGGAGACTAGGTGAAGGGTTACATAGGCATGGATTACCACTGACAGTCACATGGTCTAGTCACACTTCAACAAACTTCAAAAATATCATCATCTCTCAAACAACCTACAGAATATTGGGTAGATAATTGGATATGAGGGATTATTTCATCATTATGACAGTTTCACCCTACCTGGGCTGAGGTAAGCAGCTCTATGGCTTGGATTTTTGTTTTAGCCAGCCATGCTCAATCCGTCTGTTGCCATATTCTGCTGGGCAGGAAGTCTCAAAATCGTCTACTTCCTGTTGTGAATAATACTTATACCTCATGTATTTTTGATGACAAATTATTTCAATAATTTTTAAATCTCAAAGGACAAATTTCCAAACCTAGGTTTTAAAAAAAAATATGGAGGGAATAAAAAAAAAAGGTAGGGAGTTCCCAAGGGATTCCCCAGAGGTCAAAGGTCATTTCCATATTGGGGGTTCCCCCAGACACAAAGTAAACAACTTTGACTGGCACACAGAGCCAGGCTGTGAGTATATATACCTGCCAAAACAAATCTTTGGGAGGCATTGCTGTACAACCAAAAGTCAAATACTGGAAAGGATGTCACTGTTGACATATATAGCAGGGAAATTACAACAGTCACAAGAATTACCACGTTTCTCACATGGATCAAACAAACACAGCTGCTGCCGTTACAACTAGATACATGTACTGTAGAAATATATATTCTCTGCGTCAACAATGTACTATACATGCATTCATGTAGTATTGCACTGGGAATTGCACTGACAATAAACCTTTGAAGTTTTTGCAGATGTCTCTTTTTTATATGTGAAGGTTACCACCATGTGGCACAAATTAAATATTAACAGATTGGAAAAGCTGTCTAAGAGCAATCCAGCAGTTTGAGAAATTTGGTGTAAGTCTATCAACAGAATTATGAACCATAAAGCAGTTTGTGTTAAATCACATCATCATAGCAGTCTGTCGTGGGTGACAGTGACTGTTTCATTTAGGTCTGATCAGATTCCTCCATGCAGCTCTGTCCTTAGCCTTCCGCTGCCAGGAACTCCTGTCTATATCCAACTTCTTGAAGTTTCTTTTTACAGTGTCTTTAAATCTGAGCCTTGGTCTACCCTGATTGCATTTGCCCTCGCATAACTGTGAGTAGAGTAACTGCTGAGGGAGACGCTGGTGGTCCATCCTCTAAACATGTCCGAGCCATCTCAGGTTCATCTGTATTAGCATGTCCTCCATTGATGGTAGACCAGCTTGTTTCAACACTTCTATGTTGGTTAACTTGTCTTTCCATGAGATGCTCATTATGGCTCGAAGGTGTCTCATCATGTACACGTGGAGTTTCTTCACCTGCACTCTGTGGACAGTCCAAGTTTCAGCACCGTACAATAGAGTAGCCAGTACTGTCACTCTGTACACTTTGCATTTCACACGGATAGACACAAGTCGATTGTTCCACAGTCTCTCCCTCAAGTTTCCAAACACAGCGCTTGCTCTTCCTTTTCTGAGAGATAGTTCATCCTCCAGCCTAGTATTCTCTGAAACAGTACTCCCTAGATACTTGAAAGTCTTGCACTTGACTAGTGGCTCTGTACCAATGCTGATATCTTCTGGTAGTGATGTTGATAATTGGAACTTTGGTGGTTGATAAAGGCACTCTGTCTTCTTGATGTTGATTTTGAGGCTGAATTGGCTAGCTGCTCTTGCAAATTTCTCCACTAAAGATTGCATATCTTCCACACTGTGTGCAACTAGAGCACTGTTGTTGGCAAAGAGCATTTCTCTTACTACCTTTATCGATGTCTTACTCTTGGCTTTAAACTGTGCCACACTGAACAAGTCTGCTTCTTTCCTTGTTTGAATGTATACTCCTTCTGAAGTGTCTTTGAAGGCCACCTCAAGCATGGCTGCCAGATATAGTGAGAAGAGTGTAGGTGCCAGCACACACCCTTGTTTCACCCCGTTGCTTACTGAAAAGTCTTTAGATACTGAACCACTCATTGCCACGTTTGCGCACTGGGTTTCCGGTGAGTGAGTGAGTGTTTCCAACTGAGCCACCACCGGAGTGGTGGCTCAGTTGGTAGAGCATCTGCCCCACACCCGGGAGGCAGGGGTTCAACTCCCGGCCGGGTCATGCCGAAGACCATATAAAAGTGGAACTTCCTGCCGTCCAGCTTGGTGCTCAGCAGTAATGGAATGGAGGAGGGAAATTTGTGGCGGTGCCTTGCATGGCAGCGGCCCTCAGATTCTACACTTGGGGTGTGTGTGATTAACACAGTAGATAGGTAAAGCACAATCTCGTTCTACCATACATGCGTGGGTGTGCAGTTGAATGACAATAAAGGGTGATTTAATTTTAATTTAGTACATTCTGCGAGATGTGTTCATTGAGTCTGTTCAGTAGTACACGTGAGAGAATTTACCAACAGTGGCTAGCAGTGATATGCCTCGGTAATTTCCACAATCTTTCCTGCCACCTTTCTTGAACAAAGGCACAATACTTGCATCCTTCCAGTCTTGAGGTACTGTCTGGGCATCCCATATCGCTTGGACGAGCTTGTGCAGGCAGTTGGTCAGCTGAACACCACCAAATTTCCACACTTCTGCTGGAATTCCATCCCTTCCTGGAGCTTTACCATCCTGTGTGTCCTGATAGCTGCCATTAGTTCATCAAAATTTGGTGGTTCATCCAGACTTGATACAGCTGGTCGCTGCACTAGAGCTTCTTTAGCCTCTTCACTGAGATCTCCAGGGTTGTTTAGTACAGTAGTTGGTCAAAGTGGTCTGCAAATCTGTCCAGGATCTTGTCTTTCTCCTGCAAAACCGTTTCACCATCCATAGCCTTTATTTGCATCAATCCTCTTGGTTTAGGGCCGTAGATTTCTCTCAAATCTGTGAAGAATGTTTTCATGTCCTTCCTGTCTGCTGCAATTTGAAGTTCCTCCACTTTTTCATCCCACCAGTTGGACTTCATCTCTCTGGTGTACTTCTGTAGCTCACTCTGAGCCTTTGAGTATTTCTTTTTCTTCAACCTTGTGTTAAACTGTAGGTTTTCCTGCCCTGCTGTATTCCTCGCTTCTAGTAGTTTCTTCAGGTGTTCATCATGCTCATTAAACCAATCTTGATGTTTCCTCTCAGGGTGACCTAATACATCACTCGCAGTCTGATACACCGTATCCTTCAGTGTTACCCATTTCTCTTCTATGTCATTCTCTGAGTTGTTGCTGTCCCAGTCTTTCAAGTTTTCATCCATTTCCTGTGTAAGTTCTTCCTGCTTCTTTTGGCCTTTCAGTGCACTAGTGTTTAGCTTCCGTGGTGGCTTCACACCTGTCCTGCAGTGCTGTTTTCGTCTGCAAATCCTTAATCTAGATCTCAGCATAACATGATCAGTACCACAGTCCACACCTCTCATTGCTCTGGTGTCCAATACATCCCTTATGTCTCTCTGCCTGACTGTGATGTAGTCTAATAAGTGCCAGTGCTTGGATCTTGGGTGCATCCATGTCTTCTTGTGTGTGTCCTTGTGCTTAAATAGAGTGTTGGTTATCACAAGGTTGTACTCTGAACATAGTGCAAGTAGAAGTTCTCCATTAACATTGTACTTGCCTACTCCATGACTGCCTAGCACTCCTTTCCATTTCTTAGTGTCCGAACCAACTCTGGCATTAAAATCTCCAACGAGTATCAGCCTGTCATCAGTCGGTACACACCTAATAGTCTCACGTAAATCACTGTAGAACTCTTCCTTCACCTCCTCTGTGTTGGTCATTGTTGGGGCATATACACTGATGAGTGTGGCATACATCTTCCGCTGTAGTGGGAGACTCATAGTCATTATCCTGTCGTTGATTGGCACCAGTTCCTCATCAGGCATTGCTGCTATCTCCTCTCTAACTGCAAAGCCCACTCCTGCTTCTCTCCTTTCTTGGGTTGATCTCCCACTCCAAAAGAAGATGTACCCATGGTCTTCCAAGCTGTCATATCCAGGCAATCTTGTTTCACTAAGTGCTGCTATGTCTACATTGTACCTGTTCATTTCCAGGGCCACAAGCGCAGTCTGTCTTTCTGGGCGCTGTGATGTTGTTCTGTCCAACAGAGTGCGTACATTCCATTCTGCTACACACAAGGCTGCTGCTTTCCTCTTCTTTTGTCTTCCTGCTACTAGCTTACTTTTCGCTGCCTGTCGGAGTGTGAACAGATCAGCACGGACCTTGTAAGCCCAGGCGACGTCCGAGCCGGTATGAGTTGCTTTCTGATTGACCATTTCATGAAACTGCTTGCAAAGTATTTGAGTACCGCTAGCTTTTGCTTGACTAGCAGCACATTCTTGGCATATAAAGGTACTATCAGTGGCAAGGACAAACCAAGACAAACTGACTCCAGTATCTGTTGCAGTGACTGACCAGATGATGTTTGTTTATCTCTGCTATTTGTGTAGTGCATGTCACGATGCACCGACTGGCACAGTCCACCACAGACTTTGTGACAGATGTGTTTATCTGCCAGGATGTCCAGTCTCACCGCGTGTAACTGGAAGTGGTCCACCACAGACCTGTGGCAGATAATGTTTTTAGTTCTGCCAGGATGCCCTGTTTCACCCTCCACTCCCTTGGAAGGGCGGGGATGCCGGTTGAGTGGCCAACGGCTCGACCCATGAGACAGGTAGTACCGGTTTACATGGTTATCCGGTAGCAAGCAAGCCAATTCCTGACCTGACCAATAGAATAGTGAAATTATATAGTGAAATTCCATTAAATCCATTATTTTTGATCATGGATACAGGAGAATCAAACATACAGTGCTTGTATATAGCTATTGGCATTTAATTGTATATTCAAATGGAGGCGTGTCAAGGGAGGAGTCTGGCACAACACATTACTGAATTTTTAAACAGTAATTTTATTACACAACACATTACTGCAAAAATAGTGGCACTACAGTAACGTGTTACTCGAAACACTGTTCTTCAGTCATGATATAGTGTTTTATTCTTGTATGCAGGGCTGGACTGGCCATCTGGCATACCAGTGGGCCGACGCACATGTGGGCAGTGCGTTGTCATCAATATAATTATGTAACTACAGCTTCAAAACCGCTGTTCACCAGCCTTTGAAAAACTGACAGCAGCCCATTCGTTTATTTTCATTACTGACACTGGACTGTCCATTCAAATCTCTTACCACACCCCTAACACCCCCACCCCTTCTTCCTAGTGTGCACTGGCCTCTTTTAGAGCTGAGTTTACTGTGGCAGAAATTGTGTGGCAGCAGAAGTGTTGGATGAAAATGGACAAATAAAAGCATAAAAGTGGAGTTGGGGGACAGGTGGCCCTTGCACCTCTTCTACAGGTAATACACCGTAAAATCTCATAATACTGAATGACGCTAGTCTCAGCTGGAATATTCTGCAAAGTTATGAATAGTTTTTTGGTCTGTCTGAATTTAATCAGTAAGGGTATGATGCATACCTGCAAACATTTAGGTTTCAAAAGTATGTGAGGTTTTTTCCTGGGGTGGGGGATAGAAAATAGGCTATTAATAGGCTACAAATAGTTTATAGCAAAAAATACTGCATATTTGCTCATTTTATTTTTGATTTTTAGTTTATGAGGAAAAAATGTCACAAATTTATAAGAGAAAAGTCTCAAATGTACAAGAAAAAAAGCCCTAAATTAGCACTAAACACAAATTATGAGTAAAAGTTGATATAAGTGGGAAAAAAATCTTTCAAATTTACAAGGAAAAAGTAATAAATTTAGAATTAAACTGTCATAAAGTTAGGACAAAAATCTCAAACTGTCCAGACTAAACTCACATCTCAGTAACTTCTTCTTAAACTGCTTTTGGGGTAATTACTCTTATATATATTTAAGTGATAATATATAAAGATAACTTATGTGTCTGCGTGGGTTTACTCCGGGATTTGAATTTATTTCGGATAGTACAGTACAGGTTAAAAGAAACTGAATAATATAACAGCAAGGTCAAATTAGACAAAGACTCCTCTTATTATACAATTCCACGTGAGTTATCCGAAATGGGTGATGGCTGAAGCCGCAGCTTATATTGCCCACCCATATTCCATCCAAGAATTCAAAAGAGAAAAAAGAGAAAACAAGACAAGAGTGATTACAATTCAAAACAAAGCTAAGACAAAATGTGACTGAGAGAAAAAAGAAAACTAAGCTAGGCTAAGTTAAGCGGTTACTATTCAAAAACAAATCTAAGACAAAATGTGACAGAGAAAAAAAGAAAAAAAAAACAAAAAAAACTAAGCTACAACACAACACAGGCTGGATATGTCAATCCTTATGTGAGTTTGCATGTCGTCTTGTAAATATGTTTGGAGTATTTCTTCCTTTAGTTTTTGTTTAAATTGTCCAAACGTTGTACATGATTTTAATTCAGGTCCAAAATCGTTCCATAATCTGACTCCTTGCACTGAAATACAGTGTTGCTTGGTGGTTGTTCTCACTGTAGGCTTTTGAAATATACATGTTCCTCTGAGGTGATATCGTTTCTCCCTTGTTTGGAACAACTTTTGGATATTTGCGGGCAGTGATAAATTCTTCACTTTGAACATTATTATTGCGGTTTTAAAGTCAACCAGATCTTTCAACTTGAGAGTTTTTTGTTTAAGAAAAAGTGGGTTTGTTGGTTCCCTGTAAGCTGCTTTGTTTATTATTCTAATAGCTCTCTTTTGAAGCATAAAGAGTGGATATATGTTTGTTTTATATGTATTTCCCCATACTTCATTACAATATGTCATGTATGGGAGTATTAATGAATGATACAAGGTGTATAGTGTGGGTTGATTCAGCAAATATTTCACTCTGTGTAATATTGCAATTGATTTGGATACTTTACCTTTAATATAATTAATATGTGACTTCCAACACAGTTTGTTATCAATTATTACTCCAAGAAATTTAGTTTCAGATACCCTTTCAATCTCTACACCATTAACACTGAGTTTGGGTACTGGGTTGTTGTGATGGTTGTAAAAGACTATAAATTTTGTCTTACTTAAATTGAGCGTTAATTTTTTTGAATCAAACCACAGTTTAAGCTTTCCTAATTCCTTTCCGAGTGTATCCAGAAGTTGTTCCAAATTGTTTCCACTGCATAGCAGATTAGTGTCATCAGCAAACAATATTAAGTCCATTTTTTCTGAAACTTTACATATATCGTTTATATACATATTGAATAATGATGGTCCCAAGACTGAACCCTGTGGGACTCCACAGGTGACCTTCAGTAACTCTGAGTTTTTGTTGCTAACACATACATACTGATATCTATTCTTTAAGTAACTACTTAACCAGGACAGTGCTACCCCTCTAATACCACAATTTTGTAGTTTCTTTAATAATAAATTGTGATCTACTGTATCAAATGCTTTTTTAAGATCCAGGAATACCCCAACTGAATACTCTTTATTTTCAATGGCTGTTGATATTTTTTCTGTAAATTCCATTAGGGCATATGCAGTTGTCCTCTTGTGTCTGAACCCATATTGCTGCTCACACAATAAATCATTCTTCAGTATGAAGTTGTCAATTCTCTCATAGAATATTTTTTCAAGTATCTTGGAAAATTGCGGTAATAGTGAAATTGGTCTATAGTTTGAGAGTTCCCCTCTGTCGCCCGTCTTGTATATTGAAATTACTTTAGCTATTTTCATTGCATTGGGAAATATACCTGATTGGAGAGACAGGTTACAGACATACGTCAGTGGTTTTACTATGCATTCGATAACAGTTTTGACTAATAGTATGTCAATACCATCACAGTCCGTAGATGTTTTACTTTTGAACGATTTAACAATTTCAATGACCTCTCTTTCGTCTGTGTTCTTTATGAAGATGGAGTCTTTTACAGCAGTGTTATTGCATATTGTATCACCTGTAGGCACCGTAGTGGGTATTTCTCGGGCCAGATTAGGTCCAATGTTAACAAAAAAATTATTAAATTCATCTGCAGGTGAAGCTATATTCACACTCTGAGTCGTTTTATTATTTTTTGGAATATTAGTTGGGTTGCTTGTATTTCTGCTTTTATTTCCAAGGATACTGTTGAGTATTGTCCATGTATTTTTAATATCTTATTATATATGTTAACTTATTTTTGTATGTTTTATACCGCTGCTCTGCTTCTTTTGTCCTTTTCTTTAGGAAAGCTTTATATAATAATTTTTTCTTTTTACACGCCTTTTGCAGTCCTTTGGTTAACCATGGCTTATCAGCAAATTTGTGTTTAAGCTTTTTTTTTACTAATGGGCAGTTTTTTCATAAAGAGTGGTTACAATGTTTATAAATGTGTCATAGGCTTCATTTACATCTGATACATAGACTTCTGTCCAGTCTTGCTTCAGCAAGTCCTCTTTAAAAGAATTGATTGCATTTGGTGATTTGTATCTAAACGATTTTGAAATTTTTTCTGTGTTGGGCCCCGTGTGGCCATGGATAAGTGCAAAGGTTGGCAAGTGGTCACTTATATCATTTATCAATAATCCACTTTCTATTTTCTTATCGATAACATTGACAAACAGGTTGTCAATAAGTGTAGCAGAGTGAACTGTGATTCTACTGGGATGTGTTATGTGTTATGTGTTATGTGTTATTTCCTCATGCTGTACATAGAGTTCATGAACTCTGTAACTACATTTTGTTGATGTGGATTCAGTAAATCAATATTGAAATCTCCACAAATTGCTACCATTTTCTTACTAGTAATATTATTGTACAGCTCGACTAATTTATCTCTGAATGTCTCAATGCAAGTTCCCGGCGTTCTATATATGCAGCTTATGATTAGATTTTTTGTTTTGTCTAGGTCAATCTCAACAGTAACACATCCCAAGATCCCTGGTAGTGCAAAGGACATTTCATTTACAAGCTTACACCTATACAGGTCATCAATATACAATGCAACACCACCACCCTTTTTTTGAGTTCTGTTAATATAAAACATCTGATATCCCTCTATTGCCATCAGGGGAGCCTGTTCTTCATTAAGCCAGGTTTCAGAGACTGCAATAGCTGTGAATTTTCTGTCTAGCTGTTTTAAATAGTCCTGAATCTGCGGAAAGTTTTTGTTAAGACTTCTGCTATTGAAGTGTATTATTGACAGTTTACCATCTAATTGCACTTGACTTTTGAATTGCTTTTCAGTGTAATATTCACAGTGGTTATGAATATTATTGAAAAAGTGGTTATCAGGATCAATATCATTCTCCATCTCTTGTGATTTATGTTCAGCATAGTGGCATATTTTCAGAGTTTGAGTTTCCTCACTCTGTGTCAGATGACTTCCTCCAGCTGGGGATAATTGATGTCTACTCGAGTCGGTCATAAGTTTTTGTTTATTTTGCTTATTTTTTTTAAAGTACTTTGGCATGGTGTATCAAAAGAACTATTCTTATTGTGTGTATGAATATGGATTATCATTGACTCATAATTTTTTTAATCGGTGTTCATCTGTATTTATTTAAGTCAGTAGCATCTCTGATCATTATACTCCTTGCTTGCTCTGGTGTTCCATTTAGTTTAATCCAAATTCTACAATTTCTTGTCCAGGTTGCCTGTATCTTATTTTGTTTTTTCAGCATCCGTGCCTGCCGTGCTAATTCAGCGGGGGGTTTTTTTGTCAGGTGTTCATTTAGGTAAACTTGAGTTCCCTGTAGCTTTTTGGCCTGCCTCAGTATGTCATTCTTTACCCTTCTGTTCACAAAGCGCATCACAATTGATTTCTTTGTTTTGGGATCTTTCTTCGGTAAAGCATAACAGGCTGAAATTGCATTGGCTTCTACCTTAATGTCTCTATTATTAAGGAACTGAAGCACTTGATTTTCTAAGGAGACTGATTCACTCATGGGAGCATTTTCACCATTCAGTCCTGTTGCGGCATGGGCGTATGACTGATATCTGATGTCTAGTCCACTTATAACTAGGTCATCAATACGAGAACCTTGTCCAAGATCCTCGACGCGTTGCTCCAAAAGACGCCCGCGTTGCTCCAGGTCCATAATTTTTTTGTCTTTTTCTTGAATTATTGATTGTAGGGCTTGTACATCTTCTATTAGGCCTATTATTTTGGCCTGCTGGCTAGTCAATTTGGCCAATTCTTCTAACATAAAGTTCAGAGATTTTTTGATTTCTTCCATTTCCTCTTTTTTTGGTGGCATTTTACTGACCTGTGGATAGAAATAAACAGAGAATCCAGCTAGGCCTCAACTAGCCCGGCCGCTGCTGGACCCTCTGCTCGCCGCCGCCGCAACCGAGCTCCTGCACAGCTCCTCCGCCAAGTAATGCTGCACAGCTCCGCTGATCACCGCCGTCGATCGCCGCCGCCTGCCGCCGTCTGCCTGGGCGGTTATGCCGCACACCGCCGGCGCAGCCGAACTCCACTGATCACCGCCGCTGATCACCGCCACCTGCCGCCCTCTGCCTGGGTGGTCCAGGTGGCCCCCGTCTCTCACCAACGTCGCTCCCGAGCTCCGATCCGGCTCGCGCTCGCGCTCAGCTGCCGCCTCGGTTAGTTCCTCCGGTAAGTCTTCATTGGAGGCTGAGTCACTTCATGTCTGAGTGAGGTGGCACAACTGGGCCAGCGTTAAGCTAACTAGCGTTAACTAGCATTAGCGTTAGCTTTGCAATCGCTTCGGGTAGCAGCAGCAGCTCTACCCGATTAAAGGGGGTATTCCAGCGGTTTTCTTACGGTGGTAGGAATTCAGCCCGTGGGTGTCCGTCACGAGTGCCGATCGCTGTAGGTTGGTTATTTTAATGGCAAAAAGCAGTGGCTAAGTCTCAGCACTGAGAAAGTGTGGCCATCCCGGTCGCCATCTTGGAAAAAAAAGCATCAAGCTGTAGAGGAGCTTGAAATAACGGAGCTTGAAATAAACCAAAGTTTATTATCAGCTCCTCCAACAAGTCTCATCTAGGTGCAGCAGCAGAAGAAGTAAGAGGATTTCTCCGGTTTCCTCCCACATGCCAAAAACATGCAAGTTAGGTTAATTGACATCAAACTGGGGTTTCTAAATTGTCCTTAGGTATGACTGTGAGAGTGAATGGTTGTCTGTTTTTCTGTGTTGGCCCTGCGATGGACTGGCGATCTGGCCAGGGTGTACCCTGCCTCTCGGCCAAAGATGCTGGGATAGGCTCCAGCACCCCCGCGATCCGAAAAGGATTAAGTGGTAGAAGATGAATGAATAAATGAATAACCTACTTTTACTCATGTACAGTTTTAGGCTACTCTACCACCTAAATTAGAGATTCTTTTAAATTGAAAATGTGGATTTTTTTAATGTGATTTTTATATCTACCTTTATGTTATGATTATTAGGGCCCGAGCCACTGACAATGTCAGTGGGCGAGAGCCCTATTGTAAGTAGGGCCCAAGCCACGATCAACGTCAGTGGCCGAGAGCCCTATTGTAATTAGGGCCCAAGCCACTGACAAAGTCAATGGGCGAGAATCCTATTGTAATTGTTAGAATTTTTTTTTTCTTCTTCTCCAGCTAAAATCTCATTTTTGGGGTAATGAACATGCATGAAAACTCATCGTTTTATGCAGGGACCTCAAGACTGGTAAAAAAAAAAAAATATATATATATATATATATATATATATATATATATATATATATATTGGAGGAAATATGAATGACCCCACAAAAAGGGCTCTACAGCGCCACCTAACATGTGAAGTCAATGGGGAGTGGCACACGCTTACTTTCGTGTAGAAAGATGAAAATCGGGTGAGATGTTTATCATATCAAGACATGCCAAAAACTCCATAGAAGTGATGGTCTACATTTAACAGGAAGTTGGCCGTTTTGGCAGGAAGTGGCGGTGATCAAATTTCCACCTCACACATTTGATCGAACTCGTCCTAGGGTTTTTGTCCGATTGAACTCATTTGTGGTGACAATCATCTATACCCATGTGCCATTAAAAGTTATTGAAAACTTTTCCAAATGACGGTTTGGCCATAGAGGCATGGCAAAGTTTGATGCCTCACCATGATCATTCTATGACCATTCTGATGGCAATAACTCTGGTATGCACTGTCGGATTTCAACCAAATACAATATTGTGGATATCAGTCCAATTCCAAACAGTTCTATAGAACAATATTCATAGAAATCTACAGCGCCACCTAGTGGTTAAAGGAAGAATTGTTGAAAACTGTTTTATTTATTACTCACATGCCACTTGCCAAAATGATGTGAAATTGCGCAACCGAGAGGTTTTGCAGGTCCTTCCTACCTACGGCAGTCAGACTGTATAACCTAAGCAGGGCTGCTCGCAGAGATAGCAAAAAAAAACCGTGACGACCTAATAGTACTGAATGCAAAAGACACAATAGACTTACACAATGGTCCCCTCCAGTATATACAACTAGGACAATATCGGTCGCTACGGAGGGTGACAATATGTATGGGTACATATTCATACTATGTAGGATAACTAAGTAGACGGTTATGCTGTTTATTCCATCTCGCTACAATGCTCCACACTTTGTATATATATATTTATATATTGATGTGTATGTATGTATATCCACTGCTCTTATTTATATCTTCCGTATCTTCTTAATTATTGCTCTGAGTGTTGCTATCCCTGTGCTGTTGCAATCCTGGAATTTCCCCATTGTGGGACTAATAAAGGCTTATCTTATCTTATCTTATCTTATCTTAAATTGTCTGAGATTTATCAGACCACAGGGATGATCATAACTGCACATCAACTTTACCATGACATCACACTTGTTACAATGGACATGCCCTCCTCGCCATTCAATCCGTGATCTTGTGAGGAGGGTTGGGAAGGCCCTGTAGTCATGAAATTTGGAGCATAGGTAGAGGTGACTGTCACCTGTAGTCTTATATGGGTCAGCAACACATAACTGATAGGTAAGAGTTACCATGGCGATATGGCGAAGGTTGACTCCTTGCCATGGAACATTGAAAAGTTGCAACTTGGACAAACTTCATCCGATTTTCACCAAATTGTCTACGATGGATATTAATCTGACCCTGCACACTCCTACGTAAAAATGCTTGACAAAACTTATAGCACCACCTACTGTTCACGGAAAAAACTGCGCCACTCGCATTTGAACAAACTCCTCCTGGGGGCCTGCTCCATTTGAACTCATTTTGACATGACAGCATCTATCGGCATTGGCCATTAAAAGTTATCAAATGTGAGTCGCAATCTCAAAAGGCATGGCCACAACACCATGGCAAAGTTTGACTCCTTCCCTTACAACATCAAACAGCTGTAACTTGAGCAAAACCTGTCAGATGTCCACCAAAATTTCCATGATGGAAAACAGTCCCGCCCCAAACGCGTCTACATAAAAATACGACAAAAGACATAGCACCACCTAATGGTTAAAGGAAGAATTGCTGAAAACTGTTTTATTTATTAGTCACATGCCACTTGCCAGAATGACGTGAAATTTTTTGAGGCTTATCAGACCACCTGGTTGATCATAACTGCACATCACCCTTAGCATGGCATCACTGCTGTTACCATGGACACGCCATTCACTCGCCACCCCCTCGCCATTCACTCCGTGATCTTGTTGGGAGGCTTGGGAAGGACTTGGAGTCACGAAATCTGGAACATTGGTTGAGGTGACTGTCATATGTAGTCCTATATGGGTGGGCAACACATAACTGACAGGGAAGTGTTGCCATGGTGACGTGGCGAAGGTTGACTCTTCGCCATGGAACATCGGAAAGTTGTAACCTGGACAAACTTTATCTGATTTTCACCAAATTTTCTATGATGGATAGTAGTCCAACCCCACACGTTACTACTTAAAAATGGTTGACAAAACTTATAGCACCACCTGCTGCTCACAGGAAGTACTGTGCCAAATGGTTTTCTTTATTATTCACACAGCACATGCCGTGGCGATGGGAAATTTTATGTGCTGCCTGGGTCTGACAGGCATCAGGATCCACGGGTGTGTGGGGGGTGAGGGTCCGCTTACAGTTGCTTGCAGCTTTAATTGTTAGAATTTTTTTCTTCTTCTCCTCCTTCTTCTTCTTCTCCTTCTTCTCCTTCTTCTTCTTCTTCTTCTCCATCTAAGAATTAATTTTTGGGGTAATGAACATGCATGAAAACTCACCATTTTTTGCAGGAACCTCAAGACTGACAAAAAATTTTATATTTTGGAGGAAATATGAATGAGCCCACAAAAATGGCTCTACAGTGCCACCTAACATGTGAAGTCCATGGGGAGTGCCCCTTGGGGAGGTGGTTAAAAATCACTTTGGTGGCCGGGCCCTGGGGGTGGACGAGATTCGCCCTGAGTACGTCAAGGCCCTGGATGTTGTAGGTCTGTCATGGTTGACACGCCTCTGCAACATTGTGTGGAGGTCGAGGGCAGTGCCTTTAGCATGGCAAACCGGGGTGGTGGTTCGTCTCTTCAAAAAAGGGGACCTGAGGGTGTGTTCCAACTTTAGAGGGATCACACTCCTCAGCCTCCCTGGGAAGGTCTATGTCAAGGTACTGGAGAGGAGAGTCCGGCTGTTGGTTGAACCTCGGATTCAAGAGGAGCAATGTGGTTTTCGTCCTGGCCGCGGCACACTGGACCAGCTCTTTACCCTCTCGAGAATCCTTGAGGGTTCTTTGGAGTTTGCCCAACAAGTTTAAATGTGTTTTGTGGACTTGGAGAAGGCTTTTGACCGTGTCCCTCGTTGTTTTTTGTGGGGGGTGCTTCGGGAGTGTGGGGTATTGGGCTTGTTGTTGCGAGCTATTTGGTCTCTGTACGACCGTTGTGAGAGCTTGGTTCATATTGCCAACACTCACAGGATTTCTAGGCGCAGCCAGGGAATGGAAGGTGTCATTCTTGGTGAGCACAGGAGCTTATCTCTGTTGTTTGCAGATGATGTTGTCCTCCTGGCTTCATCCAGCAATGACCTACAGTTCTAACTGGGACAGTTTGCCACTGAGTGTGAAGCGGCTGGGATGAGAATCAGTACCTCCAAGTCCGAGTCCACGGTCCTTAGCCGGAATCAGAATCAGAATCAGATTTATTGCCATTGTTCATGTAGTACACAAACTAGGAATTTGTCTCGGTGCAGTGCTGCAACATTAAACATGGAGTAGAACTAAAGATAAAAAAAACAAAACAACTATGCATGCAATAAAATGTAGAATATGAATGAGTAATACTAATCTATGCAATTTAAAATATATTAACAAGCAGCAGATATTGTGGAGTTCCACATAGTGCAGTCGTTAGTGCAAAAGAAAACAGTGATAATTTTCATGAGTCCGGTTGAACTGCTGTACGTAGTGCACGAGAGACTAATAAGTCACTTAGTGTTCAGCAGTCTGATGGCAGAGGGGAAGAAGCTGTTCATGTAACGGGAGGTTTTAGTCTGAATGGACCGAAGTCTTCTGCCTGAGGGGAGGGGAGCAAACAGTGCGTGTCCAGGGTGTGAAGGGTCAGCTATGATCCAACCTGCATGCCTCTGGTTCCTGGAGATGTGCAGGTCCTGGAGGGATGGGAGCTCGCAGCCGATCACCTTTTCAGCAGCGCACACCGCACAACGCGCTGCAGTCTTAGTCTGTCCCTAGCGGTGGCTCCTGCGTACCACACGGTGATGGAGGTGGTGAGGATGGACTCGATGATGGCCGTGTAGAACTACACCAACATCTTGGTGGGTAGCTTGAGCTTCCTCAGCTGCCGCAGGAAGAACATCCTCTGCTGGGCCTTTTTGATGAGGGAGCTGATGGTCGGCTCCCACTTGAGGTCCCGGGTGATGGTGGTGCCCAGGAAGCGGAAGGAATCCGCAGTGGTGATGGGAGAGTCTGTGAGGGTAGGGGGGGGCAGAGGGGCTGTGACTTTTCTGAAGTCCACGATCATCTCCACTGTCTTCAGAGCGTTCAGCTGCAGGTTGTTGTGGCTGCACCAGGACGCCAGCTGGGCCACCTCTCTCCTGTAGACGGACTCGTCGCCGTTGGAGATGAGCCCGATGAGGGTGGTGTCGTCCGCAAACTTGATCAGCTTGACAGACTGGTGGCTGGAGGTGCAGGAGTTGGTGTACAGGGAGAAGAGCAGGGGGGAAAGTACACAGCCCTGGGGTGATCCGGTGCTGATGCTAACAGAGTCTGAGACAGTCTTTCCCAGCCGCACATGCTGCCTCCGGTCCGTCAGGAAGTCGGTGATCCACCTGCAGAGAGAGTCAGGCACGTTGAGCAGGGACAACTTGTCCTGGAGCAGAGCGGGGCGGATGGTATTGAATGCAGAGCTGAAGTCCTCAAACAGGATCCTGGCGTAGGTTCCCGGGGAGTCCAGGTGCTGCAGGATGGAGTGGAGGGCCAGGTTGACTGCGTCGTCCATAGACCTGTTGGCTCTGTAGGCAAACTGCAGTGGGTCCAGGAGGGGAGTGGTGATGGTCTTGAGGTGGGGCAGGACCAGGCGCTCAAAGGACTTCATGACTACAGAGGTGAGCGCTACAGGTCTGTAGTCGTTAAGTCCAGTGATCCGTAGCTTCTTGGGGACAGGGACGATGGTAGAGGTTTTGAGGCAGACCGGCACGTGGCATGACTTCAGGGAGGTGTTAAAAATGTCTGTGAAGACAGGAGTCAGCTCTTCCACACAGTGTCTCAAGGTGGAGGGAGACACACCGTCCGGACCGGGGGCCTTGCGCGGGTTCAGTCTGGAGAACTGTCTGTGCACGTCCTGCTCACTGATGGCAAGGGCAGGGGGGGAGGAGAGGGGGCCGCCTTTGATGAAGTGGGGACCATGGAGGCAGTGGCGCTGGGGGGAGGGGAGGAGTTGGACACAGCTGACGAGGTGTCAAAGCGGGCATAGTGTTGGGACAGACTTTGACAAAGGGCTTTGTCGTCCTGACCCTTAGAAGCCTGAGGCCGATAATTGGTGATTTGCCTCAGTCCTCTCCACACAGAAGCAGAGTCGTTAGTAGTGAGCTGTTGCTGGAGTCTCTCAGAATACACAGATTTAGCTCTCCTCAGCTCTCTGCTAAACCGGTATTTGACCTCCCTGTAGCAGTCCCTGTCTCCACTTTTCAACGCTGCTTCCTTCTCCTTCCTGATCTGTCTGAGCTTAGCTGTGAACCAGGGCTTGTCGTGGGAGTATCTCACCCTGGTGCACGATGGAAGAATACTCTCCTCACAAAAGTGGATATATGAGGTCACAGTGTCCGTGTATTCATCCAGATCATGCGTGGCTCCTTTAAACATGCCCCAGTCAGTTATTCTCAAGCACATGCTCAGCTCCTCCCCAGCTTCACTGGTCCATTTCTTCATAGTGCTCACAACAGGTTTTGTGAGCTTCAGTCTCTGTCTGTATGTGGGAATCAGGTGGACCATCACGTGATCAGATAGTCCGAGCGCAGCGCGGGGAACAGCGCGATACGCGTCCTTAACTGCAGTGTAACAGTGATCCAGCGTGTTCTCTCCTCTGGTGGGGCATTTAATAAACTGTTTGTATCGGGGGAGTTCGTGGCTCAGGTTGCTTTGGTTAAAGTCGCCAACCACAATAACCAGAGAGTCCGGAAAAGTCCGCTCCGCTTGTTGAATGTGATCCGCGAGCGCGCGCTGAGCCTCGCGCACGTCCGCGTCGGGCGGGACGTAAACAGCGGCCAGGATGAATGAAGCGAACTCACGCGGGGAATAAAATGGCTTGCAGTTGATGAATAAATATTCCAGAGCGAGAGAACAGTGTTGGGAGATCACAGTTACATCGGAGCACCAGCTGCTGTTGATGTAGAAGCAGACTCCTCCGCCTGTGGTCTTGCCGGAGAGCCCCGAGTCTCGATCAGCACGAAACAGCTGAAATCCCTCGAGGAGGAGCGCGCTGTCCGGTGTCCTTTCCTTGAGCCAGGTCTCAGTAAAGCAGAGGGCACACGAGGTGGAGAGGTCGTTAAATCGCATCAGCAGTCTCAGTTCATCTACCTTGTTATAGAGAGAATTGACGTTGGACAGAAATATCCCAGGCAAGGCCATGCGCGTGCCTCTCCTGCGAAGCCGCACGAGAGCGCCCGCTCGTCTTCCTCTCTTTCGCCGTCTCACTTTTTGGGCTAAAAGGTGAACCAGATTGGAGGCAGGAGCCAAAAAAACTGAGAGTAGGTCCGTGGGAGTGAAAGTCCTGATATTTAGTAGCTCTTCACGGGTGTAAGAGCAGCCAGACACACAATTGACGAACAAAAACAAAGAAAACAAAGCACAGCGAAGCACCATGGCGACCACTGTGGGCGCCATCTTGGGTCAATCCCATTGGGAAAAAGGTGGATTGCCCTCTCCGGGTTGGGGACAAGCTCCTGCTCCAAGTGGAGGAGTTTAAGTATCTCGGGGTCTTATTCACGAGTGAGGGGAGAATGGAGCGAGAGATTGACAGACGGATCGGAGCAGCATCTGCAGTGATGCGGAGGTCGTACCGTTCTGTTGTGGTGAAGAAGAAGCTGAGCTCTAAGCCAAAGCTGTCGATTTACCAGTCAATCTGCGTTCCTACCCTCACCTATGAGTCATTACGAACTTTGGGTAATGACCGAAAGAAGACGATCGCGGATACAAGCGGCTGAAATGAGCATTCTTCATAGGATTGCTGGACTCACCTTCAGAGATAGGGTGAGGAGCTCAGTCAACCGGGAGAGGCTCAGAGTAGAACCGCTGCTCCTCTACATTGAAAGGAGCCAGTTGAGGTGGTATGGGCATCTTTTATCTCACAATTAATTTTATCTCATAATTAAGCTGCAACAACACAAGTCACTTTTGTTTTGAATTAACTGCCAAATGACCTAGAAATAATGAGCTGAAACTTGTTTTTATTCATATTAAATAATGAGACAGTGGCACACTGGCCAACACCAAATTGTATTATTTTTTACATCCTAGGGCATTTTGGATGTACTGAATAAAAAAAATTCATGTTTTTCACCTTCAGGTCAACGTTTGGAACAACAGTATTATTATTTTCCGTTTAGATGATGCTACACTCCTTCTAAAGTATTGTAATTCTCTGAATTTGGAATGCCGATAGAACATTCAATTTACATATACTTGTACCTACTTTGACTTGGTGCTAATTTTTTATGATATTTCAATAAAAAGAACAGAAAGTTTACAAAAACATTTGTTTTTTGGTCTAGTTAAAAATTACATTACCTTTACAATGGTTGACCCCTGACAGGATGATCAGCATCATTTTCATCAGACTAGGCAATGGAATTTCTATGTAATTATACTGTTTTATAATTCAGTGTTATAACAGACAAACCACACTTTCCAAAACAATTCCATTTTATTATATACAAAATATTAAAATAAAAAAAAACTTTGCAACACAACATGAAGGTTAATCGACATTTTATACACGCCGACCACTGAGTGCCTCTACACCAGCTTCCCAAACTGGGTCAGGAAGGCTCGGTTGAATGAAGCCGTCTCTGCCTGTTCTGGTTCAGGAAGGCTCGGTTGAATGAATCCGGGCGGGCTGTCGCAGCGGACGCGTGGGATGGTTCTACAAGGAAAATGCACACAATAAAATACAGCACGAAAGTGCAAGATATACAGAAAAGACAATAGTTTTTAACAAGAATACATAAGCTTATTTCAGTGTATTGTTCACATGAATAATTAAAATAAAAGCTTTAGTCCGCAGTGTGCTGCAATAAAGCAGCGATCATCATCCACAAATGAACAGCTTTTTTATTGCATAAATAAACTGAGCGTCTTACCGAATATATTTGCGAAAAAACGCACAATAAAAAAAAATTAAAACTCACCGTTAAAGGACTCCAATGTCGAGACCTCCCGGTATATTTTTTCATTCCGGGCGGCTCCGTCTAACTCGCGCTGGATACGTTCGTCTGACAATGCAGTGAGCAGACACTGCACCTCCTTATTGGTCCATGGAACACCCTTATTACGCGAAGCCATTTTTGATAGAGAATAAATGAAAATAGCACAGCAATACACTGAAAAGAAACCGCCAACAGTGGTTGCGTGCTGAGTAATGGCGGTCGTGAAGATTCTTTTTTTTTTTTTTTCAAAAACTTTATTGAGAAGGTCGTGAAGATTCGGTAGAAGAGGAGGAGGAGAGGGGCGGTTACAACCTGACCAATCAGCGCCGGTTACGACCTGACCAATCAGCGGCGACCAGTCTGTTAACGTCACAACACGGCACAGCTCAGCACTGCTGTACCCTGCCCTGGAGCGGGGCAGAGAATCGCGGCTGTTAAACCGTGTTGGGGCTTGTGGAAAAGCGTACAAAGCATGCTGAGCCGTCCCGTGTCGCGCTAAAGCGTGCTAGTGGAAAAGGCCCTATACACACCTGGAAGCTGCCCAGGTGTGAATGTGTCTATTGCTGGTTGGACCAACGATGGATCCACTTCAGTTTGCCTACCAGCATAGCATCAGGATGGAAGATGCAGTGATCTTCCTCCTACATCCTTCCCTGTCCCACCTGGAGAACCCTGGGAGCATTGTGAGGATCATTTTTCTTTGGTTTCTCCACTGTGTTCAACACCATCCAACCAGTGATCCTTAGGGACAAGCTGCTGTGTGCAGTGGTGGACCAGCACCTGTCATCGTGGATCCTGGACTACCTCACAAACCGACCACAATTTGTGAGAACCCAGGACTGTGTCTCTGACACCATCATCTGCAGTACGGGGCCCCCCCAGGGAACAGTTCTGGCTCCCTTCTTGTTCACCATCTACACTGCTGACTTTTCACACAACACACCCACAGTGCCATCTACAGAAATTCTCTCATGACTCAATTGTCAGCCTCATATCTGATGGGGTTGATGCAGAGTACAGGGGACCTATCCAGGACTTCTTGGACTGGTGCCTACGGAACTGCCTCCAGACCAATGCGAGGAAAACTAAGGAACTGGTGGTGGACTGTCGCAGGTGAGGACAACCCCCCCACAACACCAGTAAACATCCAGGGAACAGACATTGAGATGGTGACATCTTACAAGTACCTGGGTGTTCACCTGAACAATAAACTAGACTGGTCACACAACACCAACGTGCTCTACAAGAAGGGGCAGTGCAGGCTGTTCCTCCTGAGGAGACTCAGGTCTTTTGGAGTGCAAGGGGCACTCCTGAAGACCTTCTCCAATTCAGTGGTGGCATCAGCCATCACATTTGAAGTGGTCTGCTGGGACAGTGGTATCACGACAGCCAACAGGAAGAGACTGAACAGGCTGATCTAAAATGATAGCTCTGTACTGGGGCGATGTCTTGACCCAGTGGAGGAGATAGGAGAAAGGATGATGGTAGCTAAGCTTTCATCTCTGCTGGATTCTGAGTCCCACCCCATGCAGGACACGGTGAACGCACTGAGGAACTCATTTAACAGTAGGCTGTGCCATCGGAGATGCATGACGGAGAGGTTCCGCAGATCCTTCCTACCTATGGCTGTCAGACTTTATAACCTAACCAGGGCTGCTCGTAGAGATTGTGATACATGTACTAAATGTGACTACTTTGCAAAATAGAGATTGTCCACTCCAATACACAACTAGAACAATAACAATCATTACTGAGGGTGGCAACAACACTGTTGATCCAAATGCGAAATATACTGTCTAGGTACATACTCATATACTGCAGGGTAATTTAACAAACCGTAATGCTGTTTACTCCATCTAGCTGCAATGCCCCTGCACTGTGTATATATCTGTGTACATATGTATATTCATTCATCTGCCACTTTGGCTAACCAGTTCTTATTATTTTATTAACTATTGCTCTGAGTGCTGTTATCAATTTGCTGCTGTAATCCTGGAATTTCCCCATTGTGGGACAAATAAAGGCTTATCTTACAACCACAGACTGACCTGTGGCCACTGAACAGCTTAACCCACTTGGGGTTAAGGGCCTTGCTCAAGGGCACCACAGTGAGGTTAAGGAGGGTGGGGCAAACACTGCTATGTCCCACCCAGATCTGATGCTGCTGGTCCAAGTATTGAACAAGTGACCCTCGGCTCACTAGTCCACATCCCTAACCGTTAGGTCTAACATAATGTCTAACGCCTAACATCACCATCGGTGGAGTTTATCTCTTCTCTATTATCAGCAAAGGTAACTAAGTTCAAATGTAATGTGACCAGTAACGTACACTACCGTTCAAAAGTTTGGGGTCGCTTAGAAATTTCCTTATTTTTGAAAGAAAAGCACTTTTTTCAATGAAGAATAACTTTAAACTAATCAGAAATACACTCTATACATTGCTAATGCAGTAAATGACTATTCTAGCTGCAAATGTCTGTTTTTTGGTGCATTGTCTACATAGGTGTATAGAGGCCCATTTCCAGCAACTATCACTCCAGTGTTCTAATGGTACAATGTGTTTGCACATTGCATCAGAAGGCTAATGGATGATTAGAAAACCTTTGTGCAATCATGTTAGGTCTGTAATGCTGTAATTGCTGCAAATGGAGGATTCTTTGACGAAAGCAAAGTTTGAAGGAAAAAATTATTATTTCAAATACAAATCATTATTTCTAACCTTGTCAATGTCTTGACTATATTTTCTATTCATTTTACAACTCATGGTGGTAAATAAAAGTGTGACTTTTCATGTAAAACACAAAATTGTCTGAGGTGACCCCAAACTTTTGAACGGTAGTGTACATTTAGGAAAAGTAGATTAAAAAACAAATTATTCTTTCTATATTGGAAGATCAAAAAGGCCATATGTTTAATGTTTGATAGTATATACAGGGAAAAGCATTCACAGCACTTCACTTTTTCCACATTTTGTTATGTTACAGCCTGATTCCAAAAAATATTAAATTTATTTTTTCCCCAAAATTCTACACTCAATACACAATAATGACAATGTGAAAAAAGTTTGGTTTTTTTTTTTAAAGATTTTTGCAAATTTATTAAGAATAAAAAACTAAGAAATCACATGTACGCAAGTATTCACAACCTTTGCTCAATACTTTGTTGATGCACCTTTGGCAGCAATTACAGCCTCAAGTCTTTTTGAATATGATGCCACAAGCTTGGCACATCTATCTTTGGGCAGTTTTGCCCATTCCTCTTTGCAGCACCTCTCAAGCTCCATCAGGTTGGATGGGAAGCATCGGTGCACAGCCATTTTCAGATCACTCCAGAGATGTTCAATTGGATTTAAGTCTGGGCTCTGGCTGGGCCACTCAAGGACATTCACAGAGTTGTCCTGAAGCCACTCCTTTGATATCTTGGCTGTCTGCTTAGGGTCGTTGTCCTGCTGAAAGATGAACTGTTGCCCCAGTCTGAGGTCAAGAGTGCTCTGGAACAGGTTTTCATCCAGGATGTCTCTGGACATTGCTGCATTCATCTTTCCCTGTATCCCTACTAGTCTCCCAGTTCCTGCTGCTGAAAAACATCCCCACGGCATGATGCTGTCACCACCATGCTTCACTGTAGGGATGGTATTGGCCTGGCGATGAGCGGCACTTGGTTTCCTCCAAATATGACGCCTGGCATTCACACCAAAGAGTTCAATCTTTGTCTCGTCAGACCAGAGAATTTTGAGAGTCCTTCAGGTGCCTTTTGGCAAACTCTAGGTGGGCTGCCATGTGCCTTTTACTAAGGAGTGGCTTCCGTCTGGCCACTCTACCGTACAGGCCTGATTGGTGGATTGCTGCAGAGATGGCTGTCCTTCTGGAAGGTCTTCCTCTCTCCACAGAGGAACACTGGAGCTCTGACAGTGACCACTGGATTCTTGGTCACCTCCCTGATTAAGGCCCTTCTCCCCTGATCGCTCAGTTTAGACAGCTGGCCAGCTCTAGGAAGAGTCCTGATGGCTCCGAACTTCTTCCATTTATGGATGATGGAGGCCACTGTGCTCACTGGGACCTTCAAAGCAGCAGAAATTTTTCTGTACCCTTTCCCAGACCTGTGCCTCGAGACAATCCTGTCTCGAAGGTCTGCAGACAATTCTTTTGACTTCATGCTTGGTTTGTGCTCTGACATGCACTGTCAAATGTGGGACCTTATATAGACAGGTGAATCCCTTTCCAAATCATTTCTAATCAACTGAATATTCCACAGGTGAACTCCAACTGTTCCAGGCGCCGTTTGGTGACATAACCCCTAGTGGTCAAGAGTGGTAAAGATTTTTTTGTCAATAAAATAGTTCAGATTTCCAAGGCTATAACTTGAAAGTTTCAAGAGATAATGGCTTACTGTCAATTTGAAAGATGTAGAATATTATCCAAAGTTTCAGATAGAAATAAATTTACACATCTAATTTGCATAATGTTACGGCAGATATATAAATTACATAACTCAATCAAAAGTGGACTTTGGACATATTTACACAAAGAATGGTTTGATTTTTTTGGCACCATTTTTTTTACACCATTTTTTCTACAGGGGCATTTTGTTATCTTATCTTCAAAGTATATGAACCAGAAAATCAATACAATGTAAAGAAACAAAGAAATTCATCACTTACTGTTGGCGAAGGGGGACTCACTGGCTGGTGTGGTCACTGCGTTTTTGTTCATTGTGGTCATTATTTTGCATTCTGTTGGTCATTTACACTCTCAACCGCATCTACAAAGTCTTACAATTATCCCACATAAATTTTGCTTGTATCCCACGGCTATTTTCCATGTACGAAGCTGTTTATGTCAAGGTGCATGATGATACATGGTGGCCATATTTGTTTGGGGAGCTCAGAGAAGGGAAAAGGAAGAATAATAATGAGGATTTCTTCTTCTTTGGTGTATTCCGTGTCAGCCATGATTACTCCAACGTATGCCTGCCACCTTCTGAACTGGCAGATCAGTATAAATCAGTACAAATCCTCAGTACAGCAGGGGATGTCAGTCAGTTGGCAGGTGCAGTTGCTGTACTGTACCACTGGGGGCATGTGACCTGTCCATGAAATGTGGCTAGTTAAAAGGTTAAGCTGTAGAAACATCTTAAGGAGGGTCATAATACCAGTCCCAAAGAAGCCCGTCCCATCCAGCTATAATGACTACCAGACCGTAGTGCTGACTCCCATCATAATGAAGTGCTTCGAGCGGCTGGTCATGCAGAACATCAAGTCCATCCTCGATTCCTCCCATGACCCATCTCATTTTTGAATACACATCAAACAGATCCACAGAAGATGCCATTGCTGATGTTCTCCATCTAGCCCTCACCCACCTAGACTCATAGAAGTCCTACGTGAGAATGCTGTTCTTGGACTTCAGTTCAGCATTCAACACAATCACCCCACAGCACCTGATACAAAAACCCAGACACTTGGGACTCAAAAACTCTCTCTATAACTGGCTGCTGGACTTTCTCACAGGGAAGCCACAGAATGTGTGGGTTGGCAGCAACACCTCCCAGATCATCACTCTGAGCACAGGGGCCCCACAAGGGTGTGTGCTCAGCCCGCTTCTCTTCACCCTGCTGACCCATGACTGCTTACCAGCCTACAACACCAATCACATCATCAAGTTTGTGGATGACACGACGGTGGTGGGCCTCATCACCAACAACGAGGAGGCCAACTACAGAAATGAGGTGAGCCAACTGGTCCAGTGGTGTAAAGACAATAACCTCTTCCTGAATGAGGGAAAAACCAAGGAGATTGTGGTCAACTTCAGGAGGGGACACACACAGCACCCCCCTCTGATAATCGATGGTGCAGCTGTGGAGATGGTGAGCAGCACCAAGTTCCTGGGGGTGCACATCTCTGAGGACCTCTCCTGGTCCAACAACACCACATCACTGGCCAAGAAGGCTCAAACTCGCCTCCATTTCCTCCACAAAATGAGGAGAGCATCAGTCCCACTCCCCATCATGTGCTCTTTCTACCGGGGCACCATTGAGAGCATCCTCACCAGCTGCATCACAGTGTGGTATGGAAGCTGCACCGCCTCCTGCCAGAAGACACTGCAATGTGAAAGCAGCCAGCAAGATCATTGGTGCCCCTCTGCCCCCCCCCCCGGAAAGCTACCTCACCTGCCTCACCCGGAGAGCCATCAACATCACAGGCAACACCTCACACTCCCTCTTCAGCCCCCTGCCCTCATGAAAAAGGTACCCCGGAGCCTTTGGGGCTGCTCCACAAGGCTGTTAAACAGCTTTGTTCATCAGGCTATGAAAGAAAAATTTATCTAGCTCAAAGACTCTGGTCCTGGAGAAATAAACAAGACAGATCTGCCACATTGAATTGCCTTTATTTCTGCATGCAGAAGCAAAAGTACAGGAAGAAGTTCAGCCTGCTCTGCTCTGTGCTCAAAGGGTGCACCGAGTTTTTTTTTTTATAGCTTTCAGTACACTGCTCTGCATCTGGGATGTTGATACAAGTCAGAGGAGTAAAGAAGAGAAGCGGGGAGTCAAGGGAGGGAAAAGCGGGGAAGAAAAACAGTTCAAATACCTAACAGGTCATTGTGACATTATCAGAGCTTATCCTGGAACACAGAAGTAAAGCAGGCATGTCAAAGAGATTATTATTGTAACTTAGATCATCCTTTACACTTATTTCTGACCTTCAGTTTCTAAAACCTATGAAGCCCAATAAACAGTATGCAGCTTATGCCCTAATGAAATTACAATGGGCAGTTTACAAAAAACAATTCATATATGGAGACATACTTATAAAACGTGATCCCTTGTTACTCAACAGATTAATGCATAGACAGTAAATTTCCACCACATTTCCCTTCTCTTGGCCATATATGACCATTTGTACAAGACTGTCAAAGTAAGAAATCAGCAAAAGTACACCCTCTCAGGTTTAAACTGATGCATCATGAACAGTGACATAGAATAATGGCATGTGTAAAGAGTCACAAGAGGTTGTTTTTATGAGTGTGAGCACAGACACTTAGATAAGGAGCAAGCCAAATGAATGGAAAGAGGGGAGTTCAGGAAAACCTTGAATGGCTATGGGTCACGGTCAGATATGGTTAGGGAGGAGTGGTGTAGCATATTAACAGCAAACATTTAATATTTACTTGTTAGCATTATCATAGCCATCAGGGAAAGGGAGGTGTGACATATCTAAGGCAGTGTGATTCAACATTTTCTGCTGGATGGTGTCTGAAGCCTGTTCAGCTGTGGGGAGAGCTGTGTAATGCATCATGTTAATAGCAAACATTTTCAACATTATATTATGGATAATTGGACTCAAGCAGCAACCACAGAACAACAAAATTAACAGAATCATTAACAATATCATACCTATAAGGTATGTACAGTGGGGCAAAAAAGTATTTAGTCAGCCACCAATTGTGCAAGTTCTCCCACTTAAAAGATGAGAGAGGTCTCCAATTTTCATCATAGGTATACCTCAACTATGAGAGACAAAATGAGAAAAAAAAATCTAGAAAATCACATTGAAGGATTTTTAATGAATTAATTGGTAAATTCCTCAGTAAAATAAATATTTGGTCACCTACAAACAAGCAAGATTTCTGGCTCTCACAGACCTGTAACTTCTTCTTTACGAGGCTTCTCTGTCCTCCACTCATGACCTGTATTAATGGCATCTGTTTGAACTTGTTATCAGTATAAAAGACACCTGTCCACAACCTCAAACAGTCAGACTCCAAACTCCACTATGGCCAAGACCAAAGAGCTGTCAAAGGACACCAGAAACAAAATTGTAGACCTGCACCAGGCTGGGAAGACTGAATCTGCAATAGGTAAGCAGCTTGGTGTGAAGAAATCAACTGTGGGAGCAATTAGAAAAGCCCATTGATAATCTCCCTTGATCTGGGGCTCCACGCAAGATCTCACCCCATGGGGTCAAAATTATCATGAGAATGGTTAGCAAAAATCCCAGAACCACATGGGGGGACCTAGTGAATGACCTGCAGAGAACTGGGACCAAAGTAACAAAGGCTACATCAGAAACACACTAAGCCGCCAGGGACTCAAATCCTGCAGTGTCAGACGTGTCCCCCTGCTTAAGCCAGTACATGTCCAGGCCCATCTGAAGTTTGCTAGAGAGCATTTGGATGATCCAGAAGAGGATTGGGAGAATGTCATATGGTCAGATGAAACCAAAATAGAACTTTTTGGTAAAAACTCAACTTGTTGTGTTTGGAGGAGAAAGAACACCATACCTACTGTGAAGCATGGGGGTGGAAACATCATACTTTGGGGCTGTTTTTCTGCAAAGGGACCAGGACGACTGATCTGTGTAAAGGAAAGAATGAATGGGGCCATGTATCGTGAGATTTTGAGTGAAAACCTCCTTCCACCAGCAAGGGCATTGAAGATGAAACGTGGCTGGGTCTTTCAGCATGACAATGATCCCAAACACACCGCCCGGGCAACGAAGGAGTGGTTTCGTAAAAAGCATTTCAAGGTCCTGGAGTGGCCTAGCCAGTCTCCAGATCTCAGCCCCATAGAAAATCTTTGGAGGGAGTTGAAAATCTGTGTTGCCCAGCGACAGCCCCAAAACATCATTGCTCTAGAGGAGATCTGCATGGAGGAATGGGCCAAAATACCAGCAACAGTGTGCGAAAACCTTGTGAAAACTTACAGAAAACATTTGACCTCTGTCATTGCCAACAAAGGGTATATAACAAAGCATTGAGATGAACTTTTGTTATTTACCAAATACTTATTTTACCGAGGAATTTACCAATTAATTCATTAAAAATCCTTCAATGTGATTTTCTGGATTTTTTTTTATTTTGTCTCCCATAGTTGAGGTATACCTATGATGAAAATTGGAGACCTCTCTCATCTTTTAAGTGGGAGAACTCGCACAATTGGTGGCTGACTAAATACTTTTTTACCCCACTGTAAGTGTGTATGCGTGCTGTATATTTCTGCTAAGCAGCGTTCGGCGTACACTCAGATTGTTTATGACGGCTGTCAGGTGCAACAGTGTGTGGTCTTGTATCTTCACACAGCTTGGCTTCTTCTCGTCCTAGTCTACAACGTAGGGTGGTGGTTGTGGCTAACCACTTACTTCTGCTTCTCGTCCTAGTCTACAACGTGGGGTGGTGATTGTGGCTAACCACTTACTTCTGCTTCTCGTCCTGGTCTTGTCTGGATTCTTCTGGCTTGACTGCTGGGACCTTTCTGCAGTGTGTTGCATGGATCCACATTGCCCTTTCTGCGATCTTCACAGCTGTGAATTTTGTCAGAAGGACCTGGTAAGGACCCAACCACCGTTTGCTGTGCCAGTCCTTTCATTTGAAGCTTTTGATCACCACCCAGTCACCGGGCCTGATGTCATGGAGGAGCCCCTCTGCAGGCCTAGGCAGGGCAGCTTTAACCTGTTGAGAGATGTTTTGCAATTGGCAGGACAGAGCAGAGCAACAGGCTAACATGGTATTTTCAAAAGGTGATGTGGTTAGTGGGGGTGCTGGTCTCTTTTCCATGGAGAAACCTAGAGCTGGGGGACGAGCAAACAGAATCTCAAAAGGTGGCATATTTCTTCTTGACTCGCATGCACATGTACATGAGTGCTAATGGGAGGCACTTAGTCCAAGGTAGGCCTGTTTCATCTTCAAGCTTTGCCAGTTTGTTTTTTAGGGTACCATTTTCACGTTCAATGGTGCCACTTGACTGTGGGTGATAGGCACAATGTTTTCTCAAGTCAAAACCCAATGTGAGACTCAAATTGGTCAAGGCTTCATTCACAAAATGTTTGCCATTATCACTGGAGATTTTCTCTGGTATTCCCCATCTGGGAATAATTTCTGACAACAATGCTCTAGCTACTACTGTGCTTGTTGCATGTTTAGCTGGAAAGGCTTCTACCCATTTGGACCACATGTCAACCATTACCAAACAGTACTTTTTACCCTCAGCTATTGTTGATTCAATGAAATCCATTATTAGATGCTGGAAAGGCCTTTCAGGGGGCGAATGAGTGGCTAAAACCTGTTTAGGAGTCTTATGAACATTGTTAGTAGCACAGATTAAACATTTTTTGCAGAAATTGTCAGTATAGACAGTGAAACCAGTGGTAAACCAGTTAGCATGGAGTGGTTGTATCATTCCCTCTTTTGACACATGATCTCTTCCATGTGTCAACTTAGAAAAATGATGAAAAAAATGAACTGGGAGGCAGGGGAGGGTGTTTGGGCCTCTCCATACACCAGCCTGATCTTTATAGCATCCTTTCTTTGTCCACTTCTGGCATTCCTGTGGGGAGGAACAAGACTGCATGGAGACAAGGGAATCAGTGGGTGGGGTAAAAGGAAGACAAGAAGGGGAGGGAGAGGGGAGGTGGGCAGCTGAGAATGACAGAGCAGCAGCCTTGGCTGCTGCATCAGTGCGAACATTGCCCCTGGACACCGATTCAGCAGAGGAGGTGTGAGCCGTGCACTTGCATACCGCCACAGAGGAGGGGAGAAGGAAGGCTTCAAGGAGCCTGGAAACATAGACAGAGTTCTTTACAGGTGTACCTGCAGAAGTGAGAAAATTGCATTCACGCCAGAGGGTGCCGAAGTCATGGACTACACCAAAGGCATAGCATGAGTCAGTATAGATGGTAGCAGATTGACCTGCTGCATAAGTGCAGCCTTCTGCCAGGACAACAAGTTCTGCAGCCTGGGCAGAAAGATGAGATAGCAAAGAGCCAGAGAGTAATGTGCAGTGGTCATTACACACTGCCCAACCCACTTTGTTGCGGCCTACAGAAGGGTCAACAGATGCAGAGCCGTCAACATACAGGACAAGGTCTGGGTTGGGGAGCAGACTGTCAAAAAGGTTAGGTCTAGGAGAGGTGACAAAGTCAACCAAGGATAAACAGTCATGGCCACAGTCTGCGTCATTGTCACAGGAGGGTGAGGGAAGATTGGTGGCTGGGTTGATTGACTGTGCACAGCGTTTGACAGTAAGATTTGGTGATTCGAGGAGGGTAGAGTGATATCTAAGCCACCTGGCATGGGATAGATGTGATGACTTCAGTTCGTTCAGAAACAGTGCAACAGCATGAGGAACATACAGGGTAAGCGGAGAATACAGAACAATATCATGGGATGCCTCTACAGCACGTTCAGCTGCAGCCACAGCACATAGGCAAAATGGGAGCCCTGTTGCGACAGCGTCCAATTTTCAGGAGTAATATGCAACAGGGTGGAGTTTGTCACCGTGGGGCTGCAGGAGGACAGAGGTCATACATCCGGACTTTTCATCAACATACTGGACAAAAGGTTAAGAGGGGTCAGGGAGGGAAAGAGTGGAAGGAGATAGAAGAGCTTTTTTCATATTTTCAAAGGAGTCATTGCAGCAGGTGTCCACTCAAGTGGGAAATGTGAGGGACCTTTTGATGGAATGATTCCCCACATTGGTCTTTCAATGCATGAAAAATCAGGGATGAAAGAGCAGGAATAGGAGGCCATGCCAAGAAAAGAAAGGAGCTCCTTTTTGGTTTATGGTTTATCCATGTGACAGATTGCATCCACATGTTTGGGAGAGAGGGATTTGCCCTGAGCAGAAATTTGGTGGCCCAGGAATGCGACCATTGGTTTGCAGAATTGCAATTTGGGTTTGGAAGCTTTGTGGCCTTCTGCAGCTTGGTGACACAAAAGCTTCAGTGAGTCAGATTGGCATTGTTGTTTGTCTGGCGCACATAACTAAAGATCATCAACATATTGGATCAAAACAGAACCTTCTGTCAGCTGAAGAGAACTCAAAGAATCTTTGAGAGCCACATTGTAAATGGTTGGACTTTCACAGTAGCCTTGAGTCAATCTGGTCAAAGTGCAGAGCACCCCATTGAATTGGAATGTGAACCAAAACTGTGAGTCTTTATGGACTGGGACACTGAAAAATGCACTGGACAAGTCCACTACTGTGAAATAGGTGGAATTTGGTGGAATCTGACTCAAAATGGTGTGAGGGTTAGGAGCCACAGGCGTGCGCTGAACAACTGCAGCATTCACTGCCTGGAGATCCTGAACAAAATGCCATTCGGGGGGTTGGTCTTTGTTCCTGATTTTATTTACTGGAAAAATTGGAGTGAGACAGGGGAGTCAGGGTCTGGGACCACAATCCCTTCTTTCAATAGTGATTCAAAAACAGGCATGATACCATCACATGCTTCAGGTTAGAGTGGGTACTGCATGCATTTGGGTCTGAAATCAGACTTAGGCGTGCTCACCACAGGAGGGCAGTTTTTTATTAGCCCTACATGATATTTGTGCGCAGCCCACAGTGATGATGGAACACGTGAGAGTATCGGGTCAGAGTCATGTGCTGTGGTCAGCGCAGTGATAGGGGAAATCCACCTGTACTGTCTGTTGTCATCTAACGTCTGTATGAAGTTCTCACAAGGGAGGGAGACTGTGTATTCTGCATGAAACATCTGCAGAGATGGTGAAAATGAAATTACATTCAGGCCTAAATAAGAGAGTGGCTTTGACGGTTCCCAAACATCAGCATGAAATGCAGCCAGAGCTCGTGGCCCCATATCACGCCATGCTGAGGATGGGGTTTTAGTGAGTGAGATGTGTGGGTGGCTGCCGGAAACTAAAAACAAACTGTTCATAGCAGGTGCCAGATTAATCAGCAAAAAGCTGAAATCAGCATTCCAAATGATGTGGGAGCTTTGCAGTGGAGTGGGCTTAATTTGTAACTACTTGCTCTCATAGTGTGTGTCAGGGCCCTGTGAGAGATGCGATGTGCAGTGTGTTCTGTGCTGAGGCATAAAAACAGTGGAATTTGGAGATAATGCTCTCCCAAGTTCCACAAGGTCAGAGCTCTCTTTTTCATCTAACAATGTCCACTCATAAATGTACAGTGATGTTGGAGTTTTTGCAAAGGTCAAGTCACGGGTCTGTATCTTTGTCCCATGCGGTGTGCAGGTGACTGAGAGTGACAAGCTGCACATTAAGTCTCTACCTAACAAATTAAAGGGACATTGTGGTGAAAAAAGGAATTTGTGAGTGAAATCACATCCATCCACTACACATGACCGTGGTTCAGTGAAAAACTCAAGTGTGAAACCTCCACTTGCCACTTGTGATGTGAGTAAGCAGGAGGTGAGAGGGGGCTTTAAACCTGATGATGATGACAAAATTGAGTTGGTTGCCCCAGAGTCTACCATAAAATAAATCTACCAATTTCCATAAAATTTTAACTGGCAGAACAGGCAGCTCTCTAAAATCAGAGGTTGAATACTTAGCTAGGGTGGCATAAACATCATTGTGGTGATATGTGTGTGTATGTGTTACTGCAGCAGCTTTTTTATTAGCAAGCTCATGTATGGCGTCTGCTGGGGGTGAGAGTAAAGATGGCGTGCATGTACCAGTCTTATCTGCCTGGCATCACTGTTGCTGCTGTTGTATCAGCCCCTGGTCTTGTGCTTGTGAATGGGGCTGTGGCTGTGGTGTGGTGTGCTGTTGCCAGGCCCGGTGTCCTCCACGCTGAAAGCTTCCTCTGCCAAGTCCTCGTCCTAGAAAGGCATTTCTGGGTTTAAGGGGGCAATCCTTGGCCCAGTGTCCCTGTTTGCAGATGTGACAACTGGAAACTTGAGGGCAGTCTTTCATCCAGTGTCCGTTTTCTCCACAATAACGGCACTGGTCGGGGCCAGCAGATGATCCTGGGTGTGGCTGGGCAGGGGTCAGAACCCACTTGGCCATTGTGAGGAGAGCCTTTTCCAAGTTATCCTCCTTTGCCTTGATCTTCTTCTTTGTGGCACTCTCAGCCTTTCTGTGATGGTGTTCTGCAAGACTCAGTATTTCATGTGATGTCTGGGTTTCCCATCCTATGCACGTCTATTTCACATTTGCAGCCAGGCTGGGGAGAAGGCCTGCCATAAACCACATGTTCAAATGCGTGCCATATGCTCCCTTATCTGTCATGTAATCTTCAGGGCATGGAATGGCAGCCACCCCGATGAAGAATTTCCTTAGTCTGTGGAAGTAGTCCCCCGGGGTCTCATCATCTTTGTTTGCAATTCAACACTTTGGCCAAGTCAGAACATTTGGCACATTCCTTTACGACTGCTCTCATCAAACGTTCAAGCGCCCCTTTGTAATCTTTATTCTTATCATCAATGCCCTCAGTGCCCCAAATCAAGATGGCTTGGCCGGACATCCACTTCCATTAGGGGCATTAGCTTTGCCATATTAGTGGGGGTGCACTTCTGTGCTATGATCCTTCAAAGCTCATGGAAAGTTGGTCGGTAAGTTTGGCAAAATGCCAGCAGCTGTTAACAAAAATACATTGGATCATTTTCCAGCTGTGGAAGTGTTGCTGCAAACTTGGGTATGTCTTCGGGTGCCCATGGTCTGAATATGGCTTCTGGGCCAGATTCGCCCATAACCTCCACCATTAGGGCTCTTAGATCTGTCTCGTCATCCGTGTCTCCTTCATTCTTTCTCTTTTCTCTTTTTTTTTCCATGCAGACGTACACTGTCGTGGAAGGAAGCTGGATCTTTGAGGCTTCTTAATTCTCTCATTCCCTTATGGTGTATTACCTCCATCAGTGTCCCCTTTCCGGCATCATCATCTTCTTTCATAATTGGCGTAGCGGGGGGAGCATCATCTTCTGGCATGCACATGTTAGGATGGGACCCAGGCAGAGCTGGATACAATGCTACCGTAAAATGGTTAGTAGGATGGGTAGTGGGGGGAACTGGATGGTCGCGTTTGTAGGGAGGGGGAATAGGGCCCCCAGCAGAGTGTAAAGGTTGTTGTTGTTTTCTATATTCTCTGTCCTTCTTTACCTGTTCATTCTTTTGTCTGCCCTGTTCCTGCTTATCTCTATGCTTCTTTGCTTCCATCAACCACATTCCTGCTGCACCCTTCTCTGGCTGCAACTGCATCAACTTTTCTCTGTCCCTCTTGCTTTGTTTTTTACGTGTCTGTACTTTCTGAATGTCAACATTAATCTTATCTCTCAAAGCAGCAATTGTTTCAACAGAAAAAGAACCCCCCACAGGAAATCCATCTTCACAGATCCATTTGTCAATAAATTTCACACTTTCCGGACCATAATTATCGGTCATGTATCTCACTCTAGCACCTCCCAGGTCTCTGGGTGTCTTTGACTTACAAGACCCCATCACCGGACACAAAATTCAACCACCAAGCATCCCCAGTGCGTCCACTGTATTTCCTAACCCCGATAAACACAGGTGTCGTCTACAGCTCAAATAATAATAGTCCTGCCGTGAAATTAACCCACCAGATTCCAAAAATAGTCCTGCCGTGGAATTAACCACCAGACTCCAGAAATAATCCAGCCGTGGAATTAACCACCGGATGTCACGGAAAGAAGTCCAGCCACAGGAAATTATCCTGCCGGACTCCACAGAAACAGTTCAATAAGAGTGAAATCTATGACCGATAAATCAACAAATAGTCTTAATAAATCTAAAATATAGTTTAAATGTACTTACATTCAACCTAGGAGGCTTGTAAAATGGATTCTTCAGGATAATGTGTCACCCCTTCATCACCGTTGTGCTCCAGTGACCAAACTGGGCGGAAAAAGCCATACTCCGTTCGGGATGATCAGTCCATGCCGACGAACGAAGATTGCCGATCAATTATCCCACTTCTGACATCAGTTATGAAAGAAAAATTTATCTAGCTCATAGACTCTGGTCCTGGAGAAATAAACGAGATGGATCTGCAGTTGAACTGCCTTTATTTCTGCATGCAGAAGCAAAAGTACAGGAAGAAGTTCAGCCTGCTCTGCTCTGCTCTCAAAGGGTGCAACAGGTTTTTTATAGCCTTCAGTATACTGCCCTGCATCTGGGATATTGATACAAGTCAGAGGTGTAAAGGAGAGAAGCAGGGAGACAAGGGAGGGAGAAGCGGGGAAGAAAAACAGTTCAAATACCTAACAGGTCATTGTGACATTATCAGAGCTTATCCTGGAACACAGAAGTAAAGCAGACATGTCAAAGAGATTATTATTGTAGCTTAGATCATCCTTTACACTTATTTCTGACCTTCAGTTTCTAAAATCTATGAAGCCCAATAAACAGTATGCAGCTTATGCCCTGATGCCCGGACATAGCTCCCCAAATCAGGTGCCAACCTGATCGTCACTTCCTTGTGGTAACGTATCGTCACTTCCTGTTTTGCTGTCTGCCTGTGTGGTTTGCTCTCCAGCTCTCCAGCCACTAGCTAGCCACTAGCTATGGCTACTACCTCTCTTTCCTCTCCTCCTCTGGTGTGCTCTCTCTGTCAGATGTTTAGCTACACCTCTGCCTCTTTTAGTGATAACGGTAAATGTAATAAATGTTGTCTTTTTGAGGCGCTCGAGGCGAGGTTGTCTGATTTGGAATCCCGGCTCCGCTGCATTGAAACACCGTCTGCGCCAGTTAATCTCGACGGACGCCCATTAGCTGCAGCGGAGCTAGCTAGCTTAGGTCCCACTGTCAGCGGTTCCCCGGCTCTCCTCAGCAGCAAGGAGACTGGGTGGGTGACGGTGAGAAGGAAGCCTAGTCGCAAAGCCCCGGTTCACCACCAACCTGTTCACGTTTCTAATCGTTTTTCCCCGCTCAGCGACACACCCGCTGAGGAAAAAACTCTGATCATTGGCGACTCTGTAGTCAGAAACGTGAACCTAGAGACTCCAGCGGCCATAGTCCAATGTATTTCTGGGGCCAGAGCAGGCGACATCGAGTCAAATTTGAAAATGCTGGCTAAAAGTAACTGTAAATACTCCACAATTGTTATTCACGCCGGCATTAATGACATCCGTCTCCGGCAGTCGGAAGTCACGAAACTTAATATAGAATCGGTGTGTGAGTTTGCAAAAACGATGTGTGCCACTGTAATATTCTCTGGGCCCCTCCCCAATCTGACCAGTGATGACATGTTTAGTCGCTCGTCATCCTTGAACCGCTGGCTGTCTGTGTGGTGTCCTAAAAATGACGTGGGCTACATTGACAATTGAAGCTCTTTTTGGGGAAAACCTGGTCTTATGAGACGAGACAGCATTCATCCCACTTTGGATGGTGCTTCTCATTTATCTAACAATCTGGCATCTTTTTTATCCAAATTTCCAAAACCGTGACTACTCAGAGTTGGGACCAGGAAGCAGAGTCGCAGTCTTACACGCCTCTCTGCAGCTCCTCTTCATCCGCCACCCCTCAGCTTAGCCCCTGTCTTCCCCATCAGAGAATCGTTGTCTGCTCCCTCCAAAGTAAATAAAAATATAATGTATAAGCATCCCAAAGTGATAAAGCAAAATATTGGTAAAACTCAAATTAAACATAAAGCCTCTAAATTGAATGATTTGGCCTCTGTTCCTCCTCATAATTTAAAAATTAAATGTGGTTTATTAAATATTAGGTCTCTAACTCCCAAGTCTCTGTTAGTCCATGATCTGTTAATTGATCATCAGATTGATTTAATTTCCCTTACAGAGACTTGGTTAGGACAAGAGGATTATGTTGGTTTAAATGAATCAACTCCCTCTGGTTATTTAAACTGTCAAAATCCCAGAAGTTCTGGTCGTGGAGGAGGAGTAGCAACAATTTACCATTCCAAATTACTAGTTAATGTAAAGCAAAAAACATGTTATAATTCCTTTGAGGGCCTGGTCCTCAGTGTTGGGCACTTTAGCAATTTCAGGTTAAACCCAATTTTATTTGCCATAGTTTATCGTCCCCCATCAACCTATTCAGAATTTTTATCCGAATTTGCTGATTTCTTAGCTGATTTAGTGCTGAAATCTGATAGAATAATTATAGTAGGGGACTTTAATATACATGTGGATGTAGATAGTGACTGCCTTAATGTGGCTTTTAATTCAATATTAGACTCGATTGGGTTTTCTCAGAAAGTAGGAAATTCTACTCATTACCTCCACCATACATTGGACCTTGTTCTGACATATGGCATAGAAATAGAAAATCTTGTAGTGTCTCCTCATAACCCTGTACTGTCAGACCATTGTCTGTTAACCTTTGATTTTACTATTTCAGACTATTTGGCTCCTAAAGAAAAATATTATCACAGTAGATGCCTCTCAGATGATGCTGTTTCCAAATTTATGCAGATTGTTTCCTCTATGCCATGTGTCAACACAACGGAAATAAGCTATAGACAGCTTGCTCCTTCTGTAATTGATAACATGGTGGATAGTGTTTCAGCTTCTCTGCATCAGGCTCTAGACTTGGTGGCCCCCTTAAAAAAGAAAAAGTCTAATCAGAGATTTCTAACTCCTTGGTTCAACACAGAAACTCGTAGCTTAAAACAGAAGACTCGTCAATTAGAAAGAAAATGGCGCTCTACTAATTTAGATGAAATCTATTTAGCTTGGAGAAATCATCTTTTAATTTATAAAAAATCTCTTAGAAAAGCTAGAACGAGTTATTACTCTGCATTAATAGAAGAGAACAAGAATAATCTCAGGTTTCTTTTCAGTACTGTAGCCAGGTTGACAAAGAGTCAGGACTCTGTCAATCCTAGCATCCCCTTAGAGCTTACTAGTCAGGACTTTATGAACTTTTTCAATAATAAAATTTCATCCATCAGAGATAAAATCAATCAGATTCTTCCCACAGTTAACTTAAATACTGTAACTATTACAACTCCTTCTATTGATGTCTGTCTTGATGAGTTTACTCCAATCGACCTTTGTGAGTTAGACAAAATAGTTTCCTCATCCAAACCTTCAACTTGTCTTTTAGACCCTATTCCTACCAGGTTATTTAAAGAAGTCTTCCCACTTATTGGTAGCTTTATTCTTCATATAATCAATTCTTCATTAACTTTAGGCCATGTACCGCAGGCTTTTAAAACAGCTGTAATTAAACCCTTACTCAAAAAGCCAACGCTAGATCCAGGAGCTTTAGCTAACTATAGACCAATCTCTAATCTCCCTTTCATTTCAAAAATCTTAGAAAGAGTTGTTGCTATGCAATTATTTGACCACCTGCAGGGAAATGGTTTACTTGAAGAGTTTCAATCTGGGTTTAGAATCCATCATAGTACTGAAACAGCCTTAGCGAAGGTCACTAACGACCTCCTCATTGCATCTGATAATGGACTAGTTTCTGTGCTTGTCCTTTTAGATCTTAGTGCAGCTTTTGATACTATTGATCATAATATTCTACTTGATAGATTAGAACACTATGTTGGACTTAATGGAACTTCGTTGCAGTGGTTTAGAGCTTATTTATCTGATAGGTTCCAGTTTGTTCATGTAAATGATGAGTTTTCTTTCAGCTCAAAGCTTAGTCATGGAGTTCCACAGGGATCTGTGCTAGGCCCTACTCTTTTTAGTTTATATATGCTTCCGTTAGGCAACATTATTAGAAAGCACTGTATACATTTTCATTGTTATGCAGATGACACACAATTATACCTGTCAATGAAGCCAGATGATACTAATCAATTAGCCAAGTTAGAAGCCTGTCTTAAGGAAATCAAAGTTTGGATGACTTGTAATTTCCTGCTATTAAATTCAGAAAAGACTGAAGTCATTCTTGTTGGTCCAAAAAACCTTAGAAATTCCTTTCCAAATCAAACTTTCAGTTTGGATGCAGTTAGTCTTTCTCTTAATAGCTCTGTGAGGAACCTTGGAGTTATTTTTGATCAGGATTTGTCCTTCAATTCACATATTAAATTTGTTTCTAAGACTGCCTTCTATCATTTGCGTAATATTGCCAAGATTAGGAGCATCTTGTCTCAGAGTGATGCTGAGAAGCTGATCCACGCTTTTGTTAGCTCGAGATTAGATTATTGTAATTCTTTATTATCAGGCTGTCCTAAAACATCTTTAAAAAGTCTTCAGCTGATCCAAAATGCTGCAGCAAGAGTTTTAACAGGTACTAGAAAGAGAGATCATATCTCTCCGGTTCTGGCCTCCCTTCATTGGCTTCCCATAGAGTTTAGAATTAAGTTTAAAATCCTTCTTCTTACTTACAAAGCTTTAAACAATCAGGCTCCTTTTTATTTAAAAGATCTGATACTACCGTATCATCCTAACAGAGCACTACGCTCCCAAAATGCAGGATTACTTGTAATACCTAGAATCTCCAAAAGTACAATGGGAGGCAGAGCCTTCAGTTATCAAGCTCCTCTCCTGTGGAATCAGCTGCCAATCTGGATTCGGGAGTCAGACTCGATCTCTGTTTTTAAGAATAGGGCTAAAACCTACCTTTTTGATATAGCCTACAATTAGGGAGGGATCATGTGTTTCTGAACCCTCCCTTAGTTATGCTGCTAATAGGTTTAGTCAGCCGGGGGACCTCCAGTAATGCACTGGGCCTCACTCCTTTCCTCACTCTCTATGAAATATTTTTTTTTTTGCTGGTCATTAACATTTGTTTGTTCTCTCCCATAGATTGAGTCCCCATCGTGCTGTTTGCTCTCTACATGTCTGTTCTTTTCTTCTTCTCTATCCCCTCACCCCCCAGCCAGTCGCAGCAGATGACTGCCCCTCCCTGAGCCTGGTTCTGCTGGAGGTTTCTTCCTGTTAAAAGGGAGTTTTTCCTCTCCACCGTCGCCAAGTGCTTGCTCACAGGGGATCGCCTGATTGCTGGGGTCTTTCTGCAACTGTGGGGGTCCCCCCTACAGTTGATAGTGCTATGAGATGACTGTTGTTGTGAAATGGTACTATATAAATAAAGTTGAATTGAATTGAATTGAATTGATGAGATTACAATGGGCAGTTTACAAAAAACAATTCATATATGGAGACATACTTATAAAACATATGATCCCTTGTTACTCAACAGATTAATGCATAGACAGTAAATTTCCACCACAAGGCCATCAGGACCCTGAACTCTGCCCCCCACCCCCCCAGACCATAACGCACTCACCCACAGAATAACTACCTCAGCTGTTGGCACAGAATGACTGGCACACCAGCAGTAATACAGTCCTGTGAAAAAGTGTTTGCCACCTTCCTGATTTCTCATTTTTTTGTATCTTTGTCACACTTAAATGTTTCAGAGCATCATCCATCCATCCATCTTCTACCGCTTTTCCGGAGGTCCATGTCGCGGAGGCAGCAGTTCAGGCAGAGAAGCCCAGACTTCCCTCTCCCCAGCTACCTGCTCCAGCTCTTCAGAGAGGATACCAAGGCGTTCCCAGACCAGCTGGGAGACATAGTCTCTCCAGTGAGTCCTGGGTCTGCCCCAGGGCCTCCTCACAGAGGGACATGCCTGAAACACCTCAAGTGGGAGACGTCCAGGGGGCATCCTGATCAGATGCCCATACCACCTCAACTGTCTCCTTTCAATGAGGAGGAACAACAGTTCTACTCTGATCCTCTCCTGGTTGACTGAGCTCCTCACCCAATCTTGGAGGGTAAGTCCAACAATCCTACGAAGAAAGCTCATTTCAGCTGCTTGTATCTGCGATCTCATTCTACCGGTCATTACCCAAAGCTCATGACCATAGATGAGGGTAGGAACGCAGATTGACTGGTAAATCGACAGCTTTGGCATAGAGCTCAGCTTCTTCTTCACCACAACAGAACGGTACAACGTCCGCATCACTGCAGATGTTGCTCCGATCTGTCTGTCAATCTCTCGCTCCATTCTCCCCTTACTCGTGAATAAGACCCCAAGATACTTAAACTCCTCCACTTGGGGCAGGAGCTTGTCCCCAACCCGGAGAGGACAATCCATCTTTTTCCGGCTGAGGACCATGGAGTCGGACTTGGAGGTGCTGATTCTCATCCCAGCAGCTTCACACTCAGCGGCAAACTGTCCCAGTAAGAACTGTAGGTCATTGCTGGATGAAGCCAGCAGGACAACATCATCTGCAAACAACAGAGATGAGATCCTGTGCTCACCGAGCATGACATCCTCCATTCCCTGGTTGCGCCTAGAAATCCTGTCAATAAAAATTATGAACAGGATCGGGGACAAAGGGCAGCCCTGGCGGATTCCAACTCTCACTGGAAATGAGTCCGACGAGTGTTGGAAATACAAACCAAACTTTCATAACGGTCGTGCAGAGACTGAATAGCTTGTAACAACAAGTCCAATACCCCATACTCCCAAAGCACCCCCCATAAAAAACAACGAGGGGCGCGGTCAAAAGCCTTCTCCAAGTCCACAAAACACATGTAAACTGGTTGGGCAAACTCCAAAGAGCGCTCAAGGATTCTCAAGAGGGTAAAGAGCTGGTCCAGTGTGCCACGGCCAGGACGAAAACCACATGATCCTCCTGAATCTGAGGTTCAACCAACAGCCAGACTCTCCTCTCCAGTACCTTGGCATAGACCTTCCCAGGGAGGCTGAGGAGCGTGATCCCTCTAAAGTTGGAGCACACCCTCAGGTCCCCTTTTTTGAAGAGAGGAACCACCCCGGTTTGCCATGCCAAAGGCACTGCCCCTGACCTCCACGCAATGTTGCAGAGGTGTATCAACCATGACAGCCCTACAACATCCAGGACCTTGAGGTACTCAGGGCAAATCTCGTCCACCCCCGGGGCCCGGCCCCCAAAGACATTTTTAATCACCTTGGCAACCTCAGCCCCTTTGATAGGCGAGTCGTCCCCCTCATCCACAAGCCCTGCTTCCTCTGTGGAAGGCTTGTCAGTGCGATTGAGGAGATCCTTTAAGTATTTCTTCCACTGCCCAATGATATCCCCAGTCAAAGTCAGCAGTGTCCCATCCGTACCATACACAGTGTGGACAGGGAGCCACTTCCCCCTCTGAGCCACCGGACAGCTTGCCAGAATCTCTTCGAGGCTGACCGAAAGTCTTGTTCCATGGCCTCTCCGAACTCCTACCATACCCGAGTTTTTGCTTCCGCAACCACCCGAGTTGCACTCCGCTTGGCCTGCCAGTACACCTCAGCTGCTTCAGGAGTCCCACAAGCCAACCAAGCTCGATAGGACTCCTTTTTCTTAATGGTCCCCCTCACCACTGGTGTCCACCATTTGGTTCAGGGGTTACCACCATGAGATGCCCTGATGACCTTGCGGCCGCAGCTCTGGGCAGCTGCTTAAACAATAGCGGTAGAGAACATGGCCCATTCGGACTCCATGTATCCAGACTCCCTCGGAATGTGGTTGAAGTTCTTCTGGAGGTGGGAGTTGAAGACCTCCTGGACAGGGGCCTCAGCCAGACGTTCCCAGCACACCCTCACTATACGTTTGGGTCTACCAGGTCTGAATGGCATCCTCCCCTGCCATCGGCTCCAACTCACAATCAGGTGATCAGTTGACAGCTCTGCACCTCTCTTTACCCAAGTGTCCAAGACATACAGTCGCAGGTCAGATAACATGATAACAAAATCGATCATCGACCTGCGACCTATAGTGTCCTGGTGCCAGGTGCATATATGGACACCCTTATGCTTGAACATGGTGTTCGTTATGGACAATCTGTGGTTAGCACAGAATTCCAATAACTGAACACCACTCAGGTTCAGATCGGGCAGGCCATTCCTCCCAATCACCCCCCTCCAGGTTTCACTGTCATTGCCCACGTGTGCATTGAAGTCCCCCAGTAGAACAATGGAGTCTCCAAGAGGAGTACTCTCCTGCACCCTAGTCAGAGACTCCAAAAAGGGTGGGTACTTTGAACCATCATTTGGTGCATAGGCACAAATGATGGTCAGGACCCATTTCCCAACCCTAAGGCACAGGGAAACAACCCTTTCGTCCACCGGGGAAAACTCCAATATAGAGGCAGCAAGGTGGGGGGATACAAGAATGCCCACCCCTGCTCGCTGTCTCTTGCCCGGGGCAACTCCAGAGTAGGCCAAGCTCTAGCCCCTCTCCAGGAGACTGGTTCCGGAAACTGGAGCTGTATGATGAGGTGAGGCCGATTATATCTAGCCGGTATCTCTCAACCTCATACTTCACCTCAGGCTCCTTCCCTACCAGAGAGGTGACATTCCACATCCCAAAAGCCACTTTAGGAAGCTTTTGATCCAACCGCCAAGGTCTCCACCTTTGACCACCACCTGATCCACATACAGTAGCACCAGACCCCCATGGTCCCTCCTGCACGTGGTGAGCCCACTGGAGGGCGGACCTATGTAACTCCTTCGGGCTGAACCCAGCCGGGTCCCATGGGCAGAAACCTGGCTACCAGATGCTAGCCATCGAGCCCCTCCCCCAGGCCTGGCTCCAGGTTGGGGCCCCGGTAACCCTATACCTGGCAGGGTACATTGAATCCTTGTTCTAGCATTCATCATGAGAGTCTGTTGGATCGTTCTTAATCTGGCCCTTCACCCAGGACCAGTTTGTCTTGGGTGACCCTACCAGAGGCAAATTGCCCCAGTCAACATTGCTCCTGGGATCACTAGGGCACGCAAACCCCCCACCATGATAAAGTGACGATCCATGAGAGACACGGATCATCAAACAAATTTAAATATTAGACAAAGATAACACAAGTAAACACAAAATGCAGTTTTTAAATGAAGGTGTTTATTATTAAGGGAAAAAAAATCCAAACCTACAGTGGTGTGAAAAAGTGTTTGCCCCCTTCCTGATTTCTCATTTTTTTGTATGTTTGTCACACTTAAATGTTTCAGATCATCAAACAAATTTAAATATTACTCAAAGATAACACAAGTAAATACAAAATGCAGTTTTTAAATAAAGGTGTTTATTATTAAGGGGGAAAAAAAATCCAAACCTACATGGCCCTGTGTGGAAAAAGTGATTGCACCCTAAACCTAATAACTGGTTGGGCCACCCTTAGCAGCAACAACTGCAATCAAGCATTTGCGATAACTGGCAATGAGTCTTTTACAGCACTGTGGAGGAATTTTGTCCCACTCCTTTTTGCAGAATTGTTGTAATCCAGCCACACTGGAGGGTTTTCGAGCATGAATCGCTTTTTTAAGGTAATGCCACAGCATCTCAATTGGATTCAGGTCAGGACTTTGACTAGGCCACTCCAAAGTCTTCATTTGGTTTTTCTTAAGTCATTCAGAGATGGACTTGCTGGTGTGTTTTGGATCGTTGTCCTACTGCAGAACCCAAGTGCGCTTCAGCTTGAGGTCACAAACAGATGGCCGGACATTCTCCTTCAGAATGTTTTGGTAGACAGCAGAATTCATGGTTCCATTTACCACAGCAAGTCTTCCAGGTCCTGAAGCAGCAAAACAGCCCCAGACCATCACACTTCCACCACCATATTTTACTGCTGGTATGATGTTCCTTTTCTGAAATGCTGTGTTACTTTTGTGCCAGATGTAATGGGGCACACACCTTCCAAAAAGTTCAACTTTTGTCTCGTCAGTCCACCGAGTATAAAAGTCATGGGGATCATCAAGATGTTTTCTGGCAAAACTGAGATGGGCCTTTATGTTCTTTTTGCTCAGCAGTGGTTTTCGTCTTGGAACTTTGCCATGCAGGCTCATTTTTGCCCAGTCTCTTTCTTATGATGGAATCATGAACACTGACCTTTACAGAGGCGAGTGAGGCGTGCAATTCTTTGGACGTTATTGTGGGGTCTTTTGTGACCTCTTGGATGAGTCGTCACTGCACTCTTGGGGTAATTTTGATCAGCCAGCCACTCCTGGGAAGGTTCACCACTGTTCTCCGTTTTTGCCATTTGTGGATAATGGCTCTCACTGTGGTTCACTGGAGTCCCAAAGCTTTAGAAATGGCTTTTATTGTCATGCGGTAGCCCTCGCGAGCCACCATAAGACGCCACACCGTCACCAGAGAGTTGCATTAGTGTCTTTATTAACGGTGAAATCACAACAGAGCAAGCCGCTGAGGCTATGACACATAGTCTTCACACACAGGAAGGCGTAAGGCTAACAACAAGCTCACTCACGGGTCCACAGGGTTAGACGGTCCCACCACAGACAGGCAATGTAATATAATCCATGTAACACGATCGCTACGACGATCAGAGACGGACACTGCTGCAAGGATGCAGCCACTGGCGCTGGCTTAAGAAGCCGGCCGCTAACGACCGCAAATGCAGAACAGCTGTTCAGGCCTTGACAGCTGAACAGAAGCTTCCCCGAGCGCTGTCACAATAAAAGCTCGGAGAGCCGGAATAATAACACCGCTGTCAAGACCAGACAGGAATAGCCCGAGCGTGAATAATATTAGCGCTCAGGTCATAACAGTGCCTCCCCCTCAAGGGCGAACTCCTGGGGGCCCAGTAACACCTAGCCCCACCACCACCACCACCTACCCCCCCAAGGCGGGCGGGTGGGGAAGTGGGCAAGGAGGAGGGAAAACGCAGATAGAACAAGGCCCCAGAAAAAAAAGAAACACATCCCCAGACATACCCATCACATTCCAGACAGAAAATAATGGAACAAATAGGAAACTTACTCACAGGACATGCAAGAGTTACAATACACGGGGCACAAACCATACAGAGCATGATTTACAGGACACAAAAGTTTTTCCACAGTGACCACAGACAAACTGTTTAACTCCAGTATGCATGACTTCATGTGGTCTTAAGGAACTCATCTGAGTAAAGGTCTTTCCACACTGTTCACACACAAACTTTTAAATGCCACAATGGATCAGTTTATGCTTCTAAGTTACCCAAGTGCATGAAACCTCTGCCACATTCTTCACAAAAGTACTGTTTATCCCCCCCAAAAAACATCATCCTCAAACACCAGGGTACCTATGAAAAACCACAAAGTAACATGCTATGACCCCTCAGATAGGAAGAGAAAAAAAAACAAAAACATACTACATCAATCATACACATGCGGCAATCTTATTCCAAATGACCCTCACACCATACAGTCCAAACAGACGATGGCAGGCGGAGACCAAACGCCCCAGGCATAGTTCCGGCGGTCTCCCTGTGTCCGATGGCCGACGGGTGGTCACGGGGAACAGTACGTGGTCGGGCGGCCTGACCCAGTCCCAGGCCCCGAGAGTCAAGTCCTCCGGCAGCCGAACCGGGCCTCCCAGTAACAAACACAGTTCATCGGGTGGCCGGCCCAAGGCGCCGAACAGGCAAAACAGCTCCTCGGGTGGCCGACCCGCATCCCTCAGCCACCAGAACCATGGAAGAATAGCGTGCGGCAGCCTCCCCGACGGAGAACCTACATGGGAGCGCCAGCCTGCAAGAAGAAAACCTCCAATGGCCCCCAGCGCTGACGACCCCAGCTGGTGGCTCCTGAGAGGGGAATAATCGTAATGATGAGCCCACATCACGTCAGGCGGCGAAGGGTCTGCAGCTCCTCCACCGAGCTTGATCCACACCGATGCGACTGTTGAAGCTCCACCTGCATCGGACCCCGATTGGGTCACAGCTGCACCCGCGTCGGACCCCACTGGGCCTCGTCGGACCCCGATTGGGTCACAGCTGCACCCGCGTTGGACCCTGATTGGGTCACAGCAGCACCTGCGTCGGACCCCGATTGAGTCACAGCTGCACCTGTGTCGGACCCCTGCTGGGTCACAGCTGCCCCTGTGTCGGACCCCTGCTGGGTCACAGCTGCCCTCGTGTCGGACCCCGACTGGGTCGGCACCGCATCGGCAACGACCTCCACCCCCGAACTTGGGACCTCCTGCACCGCGACCTCGACAGATTCCAAGCCAGCGGCACTGTGAAGAGGCTCAGAGGAACAGAGAGGACCGGGATCAGTATCCCCGGCAGCGCCAGAGCCCAGCGAGACAAGTTCGGGCGCAGCAGACGGCTGCCCCTCGCTCGCCTCCCCGCGAGGCAGGCAAAAATGCTCTAACACACCACAAAGGAAAACAAAGAAGAGCACTTGCCTGCACTCGGGCTCTGGAGCCGTCCAGGACCCTCGACCCGCTGGCTCGGGCTGCTCCTCCGTAGAGACCCGGGGACACTTCCTCGTCGGCTCAGGCTCCACACTGCAGTCCGCTCTTCTCCTCTGCCCATGACATGGCTGCGGGACCGGAATTATTCCCAGAGCCGCAGGCCTCCTCCTCATCCGACGACGTAGGCCTAACGCCGAGGACCACTCAGTGGAGGAAGACACAGAGGCAGCAGGTTCAGTACAGATGACTACAGCTGGTGGTGGGAGCTCGGGGAGCTGCAAACCCCGAACTCCAGCCCCAGGAGTCAGACAAGACAGATCACAATTATAAGTAGGGGAGTGAACTTGAACTTGCCTGTCTCCCGGAGGGAGGACGGTACCAGCTGTAGAGGGCATTACTCCTTCCTTCGCCCACTGGATGGTAACAGAGGACCCCCCGGGAGGACGAAGGGAGGCCGCTCTCAAGGGCCCATGGACGGGGCTCGCCGAAGCAGGACTCTTGTCACACACAGCAGCTGGAGAAGGCATCGAAGACGAGGGGGCGACAGCCGAAACGGGCCGGGCACGACGTGCTGACCGGACAGCAGGGGAAGATGGCCTGGGGAGAGAGGCTGCGGGAATTCCCTCCTGACATGACGCTGAAGAGGCAGCTGACTGGTTGATTGGGTCATTCCGGCGGCCCGGAACTGGATCCGGAACAGGAGCTTGCTGGGGATGCCCTTGGCTGCGGCGCTGATGTCTACGATAACCCCTGGATGGTGCGAACTCCTGGAGTGGATCGAGGACAGGAACAGGATCCCAAAGCGAGGAGCATGGACACCTCCTCCTCTGCTTCATGCCATAGTCCTCCTCCACCATACAGAGTATTTTGCGTTGCGCGGCGATGCCATCCCTCCTCGCGCCGACTTCTGGGTGGTCGGCGTAGCGGGGAGAAAGATGATTGAGCGAGTCCTCAGCACAGTCCAGGTGCCATAGTACGCTGTGGTCGTAGTCGAGGAGGGAAGCAGAGATGAGCGTCTCATCCACGTATTCCAGGACGTCAGCCAGCTCGTGGCTCGGACTCCGAGCGCGGCCCCTCCGCGACGGCATTCCTCCAGCACACCATACCCAGACAGGAAAAGAGCAATGTCCTATTAACACAACTTACTGGCGAAAGGCGTCTCAGGTTGGCGTCACCGTTAAAACGCCGTTTTGGCAGCAGTGTACTGTCATGCGGTGGCCCTCGCAAGCCACCATAAGACGCCACACCGTCACCAGAGAGTTGCGTTAGTGTCTTTATTAACGGTGAAATCACAACAGAACAAGCCACTGAGGCTATGACACATAGTCTTCACACACAGGGAGGCGTAAGGCTAACAACAAGCTCACTCACGGGTCCACAGGGTTAGACGGTCACACCACAGACGGGCAATGTAACATAATCCATGTAACACAATCGCTATGACGATCAGAGACGGACACTGCTGCAAGGATGCAGCCGCTGGCGCTGGCTTAAGAAGCTGGCCGCTAACGACTGCAAATGCAGAACAGCTGTTCAGGCCTTGACAGCTGAACGGAAGCTTCCCCGAGCGCTGTCACAATAAAAGCTCGGAGAGCCGGAATAATAACGCCGCTGTCAAGACCTGACAGGCCCGAGCGCGAATAACATTAGCACTCGGGTCATAACATTTATAATCTTTTCCAGACTGATAGATCTCTATTACTTTGTTTCTCATTTATTCCTGAAATTCTTTGAACTGCAGCATCATGTCTAACTTTTGAGGATCTTTTGGTCTACTTCACTTTGTCAGGCAGGTCCTATTTCAGTGATTTCTTGATTGAGATAAGGTGTGATAGTAATCAGGCCTGGGTGTGGCTACAGAAATTGAACTCAGCTTTCCAAAGATATGATAAACACAGTTAATTTATGTGTTAACGGTGGGGGGGGTCACTTTTTCACACAGGGCCATGTAGGTTTGGATTTTTTTTTTTTTACCCTTAATAATAAATACCTTCATTTAAAAACTGCATTTTGTGTTTACTTGTGTTATCTTTGTCTCATATTTAAACATGTTTGATGATCTGAAACATTTAAGTGTGACAAACATACAAAAAAAATGAGAAATCAGGAACGGGGGAAACACTTTTTCACACCACTGTACATTTGCTGCTGTATGTCTCTGCACTTTAACTGCAACTATTTGCACAAATGCCATATCTGCTGCTGTTTGTCTGTCATTGCAATACTGATTATGTGCAGTCCTGTTAGTCTCTGTGACATGGTTCAGGTGACCCACAGAACAGACAAGACTCAGGATAAATACAATTAACGTATTTTATTTGTTAACGTGAGTGATTGGATGAGTGAGTGCGGGTATATGGTGTAATGTCGTGTAGTGCAATCCGTGTACTCCAGCTGGGCCGGCAGAGCACCGTACAAACTGGCAACCCTGGGAAGAGACAAGGGCCGTTAGCTTACAGTTCAACCTATGCAGCACTTTAGATGTTGCAACGCTTACTGTCAACAGATGTTGGAGTTGCTCAGGTGGCACCGAAGCTGTAGCCAGGGAGACAGTGTCTGCGGGCAGGTTAGCTGAAGGTGGAAGAAAGGGTCTGCCGCCTGGAAGGAGATGGAGGTCCGCCGTTGCGGGCTCCGCCTGTGCACAGGGGAATCGGACAGGTTTAGTAGCAATTAAGCTTACTTGATAGTTGGTCCGGGCGGAACCAACCCGAACATCGTTCAGCGGGGCTTGGAAGCCGAAGGCTGGACGGTTGAGTGCAGGGAAGCACGGAGGCAGGGTTTGGAGTGATTCACAGGAGAGAATCAGACGACTCCGCACCCAGCACTGGTCCTGATGGGAATAAATAGGGCCACAGGAGATGACAGGCAGGTGCGTGCACAGGTGCCGTGATTGGCGGCCATGACAGTACTCCCCCTACGGCACGCCTCTCGGCGGGTGTTCCAACCTACCCGGGTGCGTCCGATGGAAGTCCCTAATGAGCTGCTTGTCGAGCACGAGGGCGGGATGCACCCAGGACCTCCACTCCGGCCCATAGCCCTCCCAGTCCACCAGGTACTGCAGACCATGCCCCCGGCGGTGGACATCCAGGATGGAAGAAACGGATCACGCCGGGTCGCCGTCAATCAGCCTCGGTGGAGGTGGAGACCTGGGAGGGGGACACAACAGGCTGGAGGAGACAGGCTTAACCTGAGAGACATGAAAAGTTGGACAGATGCGGAGGGAGGATGGGGAGAGTTAGACACACAGACACTGGGTTAATAATTCGACATATAGGGAACGGGCCAATGAACCACTGGGCGGTCTTCTTACGTTCCGCCTTCAGGTTGATGTTTTTGGTAGAAAGCCATACCTGCTGACCCACCTGATAAGCCGGGCCCGGAACTCTGCGTCGATTGGCCACCGTGGTGTTGCGTTCCGCTGTCCGTCACAGTGCCGTTCTGGCTGTCCTCCAAATCTGCCGACAACGTCTTAGATGGGCCCGAACTGATGGAACGGCAATGTCCCCCTCCTCTTCAGGGAACAGCAAGGGGTTGTAACCCAACGAGGCCTCGAAGGGGGGCATGCTGGTGGCCGAGGACACTGCTGTGTTATGGGCATATTCAATCCAAGGGAGGTGTGTGCTCCATGATGATGGGTTGGCAGCTGTGACACACCGCAACGCTGCTTCCACCTCCTGGTTGGCTCGTTCACATTGCCCGTTGGATTGCGGGTGGTAGCCGGAGGACAAGCTCGCCATATCCCCTAAGGCGGTGCAAAAAGCCTTCCAGACTCTGGAGATAAACTGGGGCTCTCAGTCTGACACTATGTTCTGTGGGATGCCATGCAGCCAAATTACATGCTGAACCAGCAGATCGGCTGTCTCCTTGGCAGACAGTAACCCCCGCAGAGGGATGAAGTGAGCCGCTTTAGAAAACCTGTCCACCAGCGTGAGGATGGTGGTAAAGTTGTTGGACGTGGGGAGGCCTGTGATGAAATCCAGTGCCACGGGGGACTATGGTCTACCCAGGACGGGGAGGGGATGGAGCAGCCCGGCCGGCGGCAACGAGGACATCTTCCCAGTAGCACACTCAGGACAGGCGTGGATGTACTCCCCCACGTCCTTCTGGAGGGATGGCCACCAAAACGACCTCTGTAGGAGCGCCACCGTGCGTGCCCTTCCCGAATGGCAGGCGAATTTGGAGGTATGCCCCCACTGGATGACCTCCCCTCGGACCGCTGTGGGAACAAATAATTTGCCCGCTGGACCCCTCCCCCCCCGGGTCGGCTTCGTCAGACTGCGCCCTTATGACCTTATCCCGAATGCCCCAAGCGAGGGTGCCCACGATGCATGCTGGGGATAGGATGGTGTGCTCAGCCTTCTCTGCTGTCTCTGGGGTGAACTGACGAGACAGGGCGTTGGGCTTGGTGTTCTTTGACCCAGGGCGGTAAGTGATGGTAAAGTCGAACCGTCCAAAAAACAGCGACCAACGGGTCTGCCGGGCGTTCAGCCATTTAGCGGTCCGAAGGTACTCCAGGTTCTTGTGGTCGGTCCAGACGATGAATGGCTGTGACGCTCCTTCCAACCAGTGCCGCCACCTCCTCCAGGGCCAGTTTAACCGCCAACAGCTCCCTATCCCCGATGTCGTAGTTTCGTTCTGCTGGGGACAGGCGGTGAGAGAAGTAGGCGCAGGGGCGGATCTTACCGTCTGCCGGAGAGCGCTGGGACAAGACAGCCCCCACTCCAGAATCTGAGGCGTCCACCTCCACCAGGCACTGAAGAGTGGGATCCACCTGCGTCAGGATAGGCGACGATGAGAACCTAACCTTCAGCTCAGAGAATGCGGCGTCCGCCTCTTCTGTCCATCGAAAGGGGACCTTGGTGGAGGTCAAGTTGATGAGGGGGAGGGTGATACGGCTGTAGTCCTTAATGAACCGGAGATAAAAGTTAGCGAAGCCCAGGAACTGCAGCAGCTGTTTCCTCGATGCGGGGATAGGCCAGTCCACCACCGCCTTCACCTTCACTGGATCCGGCATGATCTCCTTCGGGGCGATAATAAAGCCGAGGAAAGAGGTCCTGGAGACGTGGAACTCACATTTCTCTGCCTTGACGAAGATCTTATTCTCCAGCAGCCGCTGCAAGACTCGCCTAATGTGCACGCGATGCTCCTCCATGGACTGAGAAAAGATGAGAATGTCTTCAAGGTAGACAAACACAAAGGTGCCCAGAAAATCCCTCAAACAATCATTAATAAGACGCTGGAAGATGGCCGGGGCATTGGTCAGCCCGAACGGCATGACCAGATATTCGAAATGCCCACTAGGGGTCCTAAAGGCCATCTTCCACTCATCCCCCTCACGTATCCGCACCAGGTGATAGGCATTGCGCAGGTCTAATTTGGTAAAGCAGCAAGCCCCCCGGAGGGAATCGGACGCAGAGTTGAGGAGGGGGAGAGTGTACTTATCTTTGATAGTGATGTTGTTAAGTTCCCGGAAGTTGAAACAGGGCCTGAGGGAGCCGTCCTTCTTCCCCACAAAGAAAAACCCTGCCCCCACCGCCGAAGATGAAGGTCTAATAATACCAGAGCTGAGAGACTCCTTAATATATGAGTCCATGGCCGCACGCTCCGGAGCAGACAGGTTGTAAAGTCTGCTAGATGGCAGCGGAGCACCAGCCCGCAGATTAATAGCACAATCATATGGTCCATGAGGGGGAAGGGAAAGGGCTTGGGATTTACTGAATACGGCCCCAAGGTCATGATATTCCGGTGGCACTTTTGACAGATCCGGGGGGGGGGGGGGGGAGGCAGGGACATCCAGGGGCATGGCAGGCGAGCATGCAGCAGACTGCAGACAGGCACCTAGGCAGAAAGGGTTCCACGACACAATACTTCCCGAATGCCAGTCAATTGATGGATTATGCAGGTGCAGCCAAGGATAGCCCAGGATGACCGGGGACGATAACACCGGCAAGACAAACAAATTTAACTCCTCCCGATGGTTGCCCGAAATAATAACTGGCACCGAGGCGACCCGATGAGTGACAGTAGCCAACGATGCCTTAGACAGGGCAATAAGCTTAAGGGGAGTTTTTAACGGCTGCATAGGTAGACCCAGACGGGTTGCCAGACTCCTAGAAATGAAGCTCTGCTCGGCCCCTGAATCAATGAGTGCATGTATCTTATGTTCCTTGTGACCAAAGCAAAACCGAATAGGAATGAGAAAACGGGTGAGGGGATTGTTACAGTTTACGTCCGTGAGGCCCCCTACTTCGATGCACGGACTTCCCCTTTTGGCCGTCTAGGACAGGAATTCAGGTCATGCTCCTCGCTCCCGCAATAGACACACAACCCCCAGCTCACGGCGGCGCTGTCTCTCTGCAGCAGGAAGTTTTGATCCACCCACTACCATTGGTTCTTGGTCCTCTGGGAGGTCAGTAGACGGGAGGGCCAGCAGGGGGGGCTGGAGAGAATGGCGAGGCATATTCCCCGAGCGGCCGGAAGTCTTGCGCTCCGCAGCTTGTTCCCTCAGACGGTTGTCAAGGCTAATGGCCTGGGAGATACACTCATGCAGCGTAGAGGGTTTCTCCAGGCAGGCCAGCTCGTCCCGCAGGCTAGGGCTCAAACTCCTCAGGAATATACTACTCAGGGAGGCATCTTCCCACCCGACCTCCATAGCCATGACCCAGAAGTCAACAGCGTAATCGGCTACTGCTCTCGACCCCTGCCGAAGATTTAACAGGCGAGAGGTGAGTACATCCTCCCGGTCCGAGTGACTAAAAACCTCCTGGAATTCCTGGGTAAATTGAACCTACAGTTAGGCCCACTGTCACTTTGGACAGTGACACAAGTATTGTTATTTTAGCTGTTTACGAAAACATATTCAGGATACAATTATATAATCAATATGGGCTTAAAGTGCAGACTCTCAGCTGTAATTTGAGAGTATTCACATCCAAATTGGAGCAAGGGTTTAGGAATTACAGCTCTTTAATACGTAGCCACCTCTTTTTCAAGGGACCAAAAGTAATTGGACAATTGACTCAGAAGGCTGCAAAAAAAAACAAAACCAACAAGGCTTCATGGGCTCTTCCCTCGTTAACCTGTCATCAATTAAGCAGTTAAAAGGTCTGGAGTTGATTCCAGGTGTGGCGTTTGCATTTGGAAGCTGTTGCTGTGAACACACAACATACGGTCAAAGGAGCTCTCAATGGAGGAGAAACAGACCATCCTGAGGCTGAAAAAAAAAAGAAGAAATCCATCAGAGAGATAGCAGAAATGTTAGGAGTGGCCAAATCAACAGTTTGGTACATTCTGAGAAAAAAAGAGTGCACTGGTGAGCTTGGGAACTCAAAAAAGCCTGGACATCCACGGAAGACAACAGTGGTGGATGATCGCAGAATCCTTTCCATGGTGAAGAACAACCCTTCACAACATCCACTCAAGTGAAGAACACTCTCCAGGAAGTAGGTGTATCAGTATCTAAGTCTACCATAAAGAGAAGACTTCATGAGAGTAAATACAAAGGATTCACCACAAGGTGCAAACCATGAATCAGCCTCAAAAATAGAAAGGCCAGAATTGACTTTGCCAAAAAACACCTGAAGAAGCCAGCCCAGTTCTGGAACAGCATTCTTTGGACAGATGAGACTAAGATCAACCTGTACCACGATGATGGGAAGAAGAAAGTTTGGAGAAGAATTGGAACAGCTCATGATCCAAAGCACTACATCTTCTGTAAAACATGGTGGAGGCAGTGTGATGGCATGGGCATGCATGGTTTCCAATGGCACTGGGTCACTTGTGTTTATTGATGATGTGACAAAAGACAGAAGCAGCCGGATGAATTCTGAAGTGTATAGGGATATAGTTTCTGCTCAGATTCAGCCAAATGCAGCAAAGTTGATTGAACGGCGCATCACCAATGATCCAAAACATACTGCAAAAGCAACCCAGGAGTTTTTTAAAGCAACAAAGTGGAATATTCTGCAATGGCCGAGTCAATCACCAGATCTCAACCCAATCGAGCATGCATTTCACTTGCTCAAGACAAAACTTAAGGCAGAAAGACCCACAAACAAGCAACAACTGAAGACAGCTGCAGTAAAGGCCTGGCAAAGCATCACAAAGGAGGAAACCCAGCGTTTGGTGATGTTCATGGGTTCCAGACTTCATGCAGTCATTGCCTGCAAAGGATTCTCAACAAAATATTGAAAAGTAACATTTTACTTAGGGTTATATTTATTTGTCCAATTACTTTTGAGCCCCTGAAATGAGGAGCGTTTGTATAAAAATAGCCACAATTCCTACATGTTTAATCATATATTTTTGTTCAACCCCTTGATTTAAACCTTAAAGTCTGCACTTCAATCCCGTTGTAGTTGTTTCATTTCAAATCCAATGTGGTGGCATGCAGAGCCCAAATCATGAAGATTGTGTCACTGTCCAAATATTTCTGGACCTAACTGTATGTCATGAAAGCATAATCAGCCCTAGCCATAATCGCGTAAGCTCATGCTACAGCCCGCCCCTCTAACAGATTGATCATATAGCCAATGCAGCTCTGGTTAGTGGGAAAATCTCCGGGAACCCGTTGGAACACTATTTCGCACTGCATGAGGAACCCCCTGGCTTCTCCCAACACCCCTTTAAAGCGGGTGGGAGTAGGGACGGGAGTGAGCCGACTAGCGGGACCTGTAGAGTGAGGGCTAAGAGTAGAGCTAGTGGTGGAGCTAGCGGTAGAGCTAGCGGGAGCTGAGGAGCTAGCTGGTGCTGTGGGGAAACCCTGTGGGCTAGCTAAAAGATCTAACCTATCGGTGATTCGAGTTAGCTGGGTTAGCATCATCTGTTGCTGGTACACTAATTGGTCTACCCGAGCCTCTAGATGGTTAACTCGGCGCACGAGTGCGCTGTCTGCCGGGTCACTTTGGCGGAGTCGTACTGACATGGTTCAGGTGACCCACAGAATAGACACGACTCAGGATAAATACAATTAATGTACTTTATTTGTTAACGTGAGTGATGGGATGCGTGAGTGCGGGTATATGGTGTAATGTCACGTAGTGCAATCCGTGAGCACCATACAAACTGGCAACCCTGGGAAGAGACAAGGGCCGTTAGCTTACAGTTCAACCTATGCAGCACGTTAGATGTTGCAACGCTTACTGTCAACAGATGTTGGAGTTGCTCAGGTGGCGCCGAAGCTGCAGCCAGGGAGACAGTGTCTGCGGGCAGGTTAGCTGGAGGTGGAAGAAAGGGTCTGCCGCCTGGAGGGAGATGGAGGTCCACCATTGTGGGTTCCGCCTGTGCACGGGGGAATCGGACAGGTTTAGTAGCAATTAAGCTTACTTGATAGTTGGTCCGGGCAGAACCGACCCGGACGTCATTCAGCGGGGCTTGGAAGCCAAAGGCTGGACGGTTGAGTGCAGGGAAGCACAGAGACAGGGTGTGGCGTGATTCACAGGAGGGAATCAGACGACTCCGCACCCAGCACTGGTCCTGATGGGAATAAATAGGGCCGCAGGAGATGACAGGCAGGTGCGTGCACAGGTGCCGTGATTGGCAGCCATGACACTCTGCACCTACACTACCACATTGGACTGCAACTCACCTCCTTCCTTGCTCACCTCCGCCCTCTGGTGGGACCAGCGATGGATCCACTCCAGTTCGCCAACCAGCATGGCATTGGGGTGGAGGATGCGGTGATCTTCCTCCTTCACCGTTCTCTGTCCCACCTGGAGAAGCCCGGGAATGCGGTGAGGATCATGTTCTTTGACTTCTCCAGTGCTTTCAACACGATTCAACCGATGATCCTGAAGGACAAGCTGCTGTGCACAGGGGTGGACCAGCACCTGCCATCATGGATCCTGGACTACCTCATTAACCGGCCGCAGTTTGTGAGAACCTGGAACTGTGCATCCGACACGATCATCGGTAGCACGGGGGCCCCCCAGGGAATGGTTTTGGCTCCCTTCCTGTTCACCCTTTATACTGCGGACTTCTCACACAACACAACACACTGCCATCTACAGAAGTTCTCTGATGACTCTGCGATCATTGGCCTCATCTCCAACGGAGATGAAGCTGAGTACAGAGGACTTATCCAGGCCTTCGTGGACTGGTGCCATCGGAACTGCCTACAGATCAACGCGAGGAAAACTAAGGAGCTGGTGGTGGACTGCCGCAGGCAAGGACAACCCCTCACAGCACCAGTAAATATACAGGGAACAGACATTGAGATGGTGACATCCTACAAGTACCTGGGTGTTCATCTGAACAATAAACTAGACTGTTCACACAATACTGACGCACTCTACCAAGAAGGGACGCTGCTGAAGACATTCTACGACACGGTGGTGGCATCAGCCATCACTTTTGGAGTGGTCTGCTGGGGCAGTGGCGTTACAGCAGCCGATAGGAAAAGACTGAACAAACTGATCAAGAAAGCTAGCTCTGTCCTGGGGAAACACCTTGACCCAGTGGAGGAGATGGGAGAGAGAAGGATGGTAGCTAAACTGTCATCTCTGCTGGAGTCCAAGTTCCACCCTATGCAGGACATACTGAACGCACTGAGGAGCTCATTTAGCAGCAGACTACATCATCCTAGGTGCACAACCGAGAGGTTCCGCAGGTCCTTCCTACCTACGGCTGTCAGACTGTATAACCTAAGCAGGGCTGCTTGCAGAGATAGCAAAAAAATGTGACAACCTAATAGTACTGAATGCAAAAGATGCAATAGACTTACAGAATGGTCCCCTCCGGTACACAACTAGGAAAATACTGGTCGCTACGGATGGTGACAATATGTATGGGTACATAATCATACCATGTAGGATAACTAAGTAGACGGTTATGCTGTTCATTCCATCTAGCTACAATGGTCCGCAATGTGTGTGTTTATATATTTATATATTTATTCCATCTAGCTACAATGCTCCGCACTGTGTGTGTTTATATATTTATATATTTATTCCATCTAGCTACAATGCTGCGCACTGTGTGTGTTTATATATTTATATATTTATTCCATCTAGCTACAATGCTCCGCACTGTGTGTTGATATATTTATATGTACATACACTACCGTTCAAAAGTTTGGGGTCACCTCAGACAATTTTGTGTTTTCCATGAAAAGTCACACTTATTTACCACCATGAGTTGGAAAATGAATAGAAAATATAGTCAAGACATTGACAAGGTTAGAAATAATGATTTGTATTTGAAATAATTTTTTCCTTCAAACTTTGCTTTCGTCAAAGAATCCTCCATTTGCAGCAATTACAGCATTGCAGACCTAACATGATGGCACAAGGGTTTCCTAATCATCCATTAGCCTTCTGACACAATGAGCAAACACATTGTACCATTAGAACACCGGAGTGATAGTTGCTGGAAATGGGCCTCTATACACCTTTGTAGATATTGCACCAAAAACCAGATATTTGCAGCTATAATAGTCATTTACCACATTAGCAATGTATAGAGTGTATTTCTGATTAGTTTAAAGTTATCTTCATTGAAAAAAGTGCTTTTCTTTCAAAAATAAGGAAATTTCTAAGTGACCCCAAACTTTTGAACGGTAGTGTATGTATACTCGCTGCTCTTGTTTTTTCTTGTCTTCTGATTGTTGCTCTGAGTGTTGCTATCCCTGTGCTGTTGCAGTCCTGGAATTTCCCCATTGTGGGACTAATAAAGGCTTATCTTAACTATGAGTATTACATCTCTACTTTTCTGTATGTAGGATTGCTGGGTTTCATCATCGTTAATTGTTTATCTTTATTTGCTCTATGCAAGGTCTGGGTCTATCTTTTGTCGCCATTTGCACTATGAGTTGCATTGCTGTACATAGACTGCTGTTGTTTTTCCAGGCTTATTCCTTTTTCTTTTTTATATTGTGCACACCACTGAAGAGAGAGAGAGAAATGCCATTTCAATTCTGTATGTCCCGTATATATAATAATACTGACAAATAAAATCTTTGAATCTTGAATGATCAGTGGAAACAGGATGCACCTGAGCTCTATTTTGAGCTTCGTTGCAAAGGCTCTGAATACTTTTGTACATGTGATTTCTTTGTTTTTATTTTTTTTAAATTTGCAGAAATCTCAAAGAAAACTTTTTTCATGTTGTCATTACTGGGTATTGTGTGTAGAATTTTGAGGAAAAAATGAATTTAATCCATTTTGGAAAAAGGCTGTAACATAACAAAATGTGGAAAAAGTTAAGTGCTGCGAATACTTTTCAGATGCATTGTAAAACAGCTGGGCAGAGTGCACTCTTGCTAATCAGTAAACTCACCAAGATGAAAGGTCATAAACGTGTTTCATCTTTGCCAAGTGCCTAGAACACTAAGCTCTTATTTTGATTTTCGAGAATAAGAGTATACCGGCGGGCTGCCATGAGACTAGGGCTGTCAAACCCAGGGCTGGATTTTCGAATCCCCAGTTATGACGATCTGGAGAGAATGGACAAGGAGGAGGCTGAGGATAGACCCAAATGGGACAACAAAGCCCAATACATCTTAACCTGTGTGGGCTTCTGTATTGGGATAGGAAACGTGTGGCGGTTTCCTTACTTGTGTCAAAGTCATGGAGGAGGTAAGCTCAGATGAAACATTAAAGGGTATTCCTCTTTGTCACTGCTATTTTCAATAAATGTTTAGCTCACAGCAATGTGGTGGCGTTGAGATTTGCTGGATGTTTCTGTATTTTTTATGTTATTTTTTTCCTGGAGCAACCAATTGCAGCAGTTCAGAATTAGTAACAGGCTCTGGAAAAAGACAATGTTGATAAATACAAGAACTCTTCACCATCCCCCTTTCAACACAGAAAATTTTGATTGTAATGTACTTTTTAAAACTTCTCCTGCTTTTTAGGGTAATTTGTATTTTACTGCATCTACTGTTTCTGTCCATTATTATTACAATTCATCCTTTTTTATGTTTTCTCACTTATTTTGGGACGTTTGTCTTTGTAAGACAGATTAATTTAATGGAGAGATGGGGAATTGGGTCAAGAGAAGTGGAGAGACAAGCAGGAAAGATCTTTCTTGTTAAGAATCAAACCAGAGAGGGGCGCTGTTGAGCTCGCAATGGAGTAAGACGTGTGTGAGGCGTGGCTCCTGCAGAGTTTGTGCAAAATTATTTTTTTGGCACTCTTACATCTATCCCATGGAAAATTAATTGAGGCGTTTTCTACCCTTTGTGACTCGGTGGAGTAATTTAATACGTCCAACAAGGGAGCTAAATCTTGGACTGCATCACACCAGCAAAGGTCTACAAGGCAGGTGGAAGCTTTGGCCTCAGGTACGTTAACTCCGCCTGGTGGCGGCGCTTCACCTGGAGGGAACAACAGTGTGCTATCACTGAAGCCCTAAGGATAGAGCTGTTAGCCACATTACGAGCGGACATTGCAAAAAAAAAAAAAAAAACAGAACGCAGATGCCTCGTATCCCGCTTGTTTTATGCCCGTTACGCTAATTTTACCTAACGGGAGGGAGAGGGTTGCGCCGCCTCCCTGTAACTATTCCCACCCACATCAAGTAGGACTCATATGCAGTGGAAACACAAGCGGACCGAACTGTACCGTACCGTACCGAAACGGGCCGAAGTGACCGTAGTGGAAAAGGGCCTTAACAGCGGCCCACGTCCTCTCCAGGTTGCTGTGGTCCCGCGAAGGTGAAGGAGGTGCTGCTGCAGATATTTACAGTGCCCTGTGCAGGGAGGATACCCTCGGCTGAGGGGAGAAGAGAAAGTTCAGTCTGATAGTTATGTGCACTTACAGGATGATGGCAAGAGTGAGGGCACTCCGGCTCCGAGGGGAGGATCCAGGTCCGCCACAAGAAAGGGCGCTGGTCCGCCAGGGAGAAGGTCCACCTGCGCACAGGTTAGTCCAAGACAAACAGAGGTGTATGCAGGGGTGAGGTTTAAACAGATAGGTAGCTCACTGAGCGCAGAGTCTGAGACGGTGGTCGTAGCTGCAGAGGGGAGAGGCAGCATACAACCTAAAGGAGCTCTCTGGACTGCATGCATGCGTAGACGTCTCCATGCAGGAGTGGAGGACCCCTCTCCATTTAAAGGCTGATAATTAGGGAGCGCAGGTGTGGGAGAAACCGCAGCTGTAGAAAATAAGCAATGAGAGAAGAGAGGAAAAAACAGCACACATCTTGGTCAGATGTGTGCCACAGACATTTGGTCCTCCCAGGAGCTAAGCCCAAGTTCCAAGCCTGTTCAGCTTCATACAACTCGGAGCCATGGGTGCCGGTTAAAAAGGGCAAATGCCGTGCCAGACACTCCCTCCCTCAGCCTTCATCTTCATCGGATGCTCTGCAGCTGAGCAATAAATTCCAGATCCTGGATGATGCCGTTGAGCACCACTCTTCTCCACCTGCTCAGATGATGACTTCTGCCATCGCTGCTGCTGAGGCTATGGTCCCCGCCGAGAAGCAGCTGCTGGACAACACTGGTGCATAGGCTCCACTATGCATCCAGCGCGGAACAAGTTCTAGCTCATCCTTGGGGCTTCCCTGCTATCTTCAGCACAGAGCGTCTGCCAACCCGTCCACCAGAAACTCCCTCCAGCACTGCTGTGGCTGCTGTTGCTGTCGTGGCCACTCTCGGCCCCTCTACCATTGTTGCTTGCCAGGACCACAGGCCTCCTGCCTCCACATCGACGCGGCACTCTCCAGTGGTGCTCGTAGTGGGCACCTCTGTGGTCCGGCATGTGGCGGTCTGTGGCGGACAGACCTTCTGCCACCCAGGTTCCTGTGTAGCGGACATTACATCTGCAGCTCTGCACCTGGTTCAGACTCATCCATCTGCTGCTGCAATTGTTGCACGTGGGCACAAACGATCTGAAGAAGCAGCAGTCTGAGACTCTGAAACAGGAGTCCGTCCACCTCATTGATCGCCTGCTGAACACAGGGAAACAGGTGGTCATTTCTGGGCCACTCCCTCTGCCTCATTTTGATGATGTGAAGGTCAGCCGTCTGTGATAACTTCACACGTGGCTGAAAGGCTACTGCAGCAATAAAGGCATCCCTTTCGTGGACAATTTTGCTGCCTTTCTCAATAAGCCAGAACTTTTTAGACCTGATAGCCTCCACCCCTCTCAGGATGGAGTGTGTCTTTTATCTATAAACACTGAACTGACTGCTATCCTGTAAGTCCTCCTGACACATTAGGGGGCAGATTTACTTAGGCAATGCAGCAAGTGCACAAATTAGACAGAATGCCTCAGGGAGTGGCCAATTTTTGCCAGTGATCTACTAACAGCACGCAAAATAATGAACACAGATGCAGTCACTTCATTTCAATAATGCCTACCCACCCACCAAGAGGACCGCAAAATTGCGCACAGGCACAGCCAGTTTGAAGGGGCATAATATATAAAGCTCTTTTTTTTAGTTTTTGTTTAAGCGCAGACCCCATGAAAATAGCTTATTTTTGTTCATTATAATTCAAAATTTAGATTTTCATTTAACATGGCAGACTTTTTTTGTTTAATATGTATAAATGAAGCATTTGTATCTAATTTAATAAAGGACTACTCATGAATAGATTAATTATTTGACCAACATGTTTATTTTATTAACACTAGAACAATCAAGATGGTCTGAAGGAGACTAGGGTTTTATTATGTGAAAAACTTTGTTTTAGCAAAACCTACAGGGCTCCCAGTTCACAACTTTTTATAAATGCCATTGAGTTACAGTGTTGCAATTTCGGGGAACGTTTCTTTTCATCTGTGCGCTCCTTTTGTTAATAATCTCATTGATGTTTTCCTCCTATATTGTGTATCCTGAACTGGGAGTGAGAAAGAGAGAAGAGAGAACTGAATTACCATTTTATGCACAGCAAAAAGAAATACTGTAAATATAGACACATGGATAGAGGAAAAAAAACGAAGAAAATTGGCAATAGAGAAGATCAAGAGCAGAAAAGAAAAAAAGAGTCATTATCGGCTGACACCATCTGTATGTCCACTGTGGGTATAAGGGCTCCTATTGTATCCTATTTTATGGATACAAATTCATATAGTAGGCTATATACTGTACGAACAAATGAAATTAAAAAAACTGCTGGCTGATGTCAAGCTCAGCATAACACCGATCTCTGTGAGACCGCTGATATTCATATAATCTGTTTTTCTGTCATGCCAAATAAAGTCACGGGCAGAGAGAAGCTACTGCTACGCACCCTCGGCTCTCCCTAGTGTCTCCTCCTGGCACCAAGATCGCTATAATCAGTTCAGGTTCAGGTTCAGCTTAGTTTATTTGTACCCATAGGTAGATTTGTTTTGCAGTCAGGTGACATCCTTTTAGACACATATTTACAAACCACAATTACATTCAACATGAACACAAACACAGGCAAACATGAAGCTGACTATAAACACGATAAAAGTACTCAAGGCTCCACCAATCAGGACATAAGACAAAGAGATAAGAGAAAAAACAGAGATAAGAGAGAAGGGTCATATTAAAAAAGTTAAAAACTAAGTCAGAGAGATTAAAAACTCAATAAAAGTCTGAAGTCTAAAACCCAATAAAAGATTTAAAACCCGAATAAAAAACCTACAAAAATAAATATAAAATAAAAGTTAATAAATACATGACTAAATTATGTGCAATATATTGTTACATCTTTTTCAATTCTTTGACAGCAGCAGGAACAAAGCTGTTTTTGTAGTGCTGGGTTTTATATTTTGGGACAGCAAACCTCCATCTGGAGGGAAGAAGCTGAAAGTGGCAGTGCAAAAGGTGGGAGTCATCATTTAAAATGGAGGTAGCAATCCTCTGTACCTGTCTGGTGTACAGGGACGTCATGCTCAGCTGTGACTCACCAAGCAAGCGACTGGACCATCTAACTACCTGGTCTAAGGATTTCCTCTGTTTCAGTTTTATCTGACCAAACCATGACACTAAAGAAAAGGATAAAGCAGATTCAATAAAAGCCCGATAAAACATTGTCATTATGGTTCGGTCAATTTGGAAGTGTGCAAGTTTCCTTAAACAAAGGAAAGGGTGTTGCTGACCCTTTTTGCACACCCTTTCACAGTTCTCTTCAAAGTTTAAATTACTATCAATAATCGTCCCAAGATATTTGTAGGATTGTACACATTCAGTGGTCTGGCCTTTTAGTACAGTGACTACGTGCCTGGGAGTTTTCCTCCTAAAGTCAATAATCATATCTTTAGTTTTTGTTGTATTCAGCTGCAGGTAGGAATCCTCACACCAGTGAACAAAATTATCAACTACTGGGCCGTGGCCTCTCTCACCATCCTGAAGGAGACTGACAATAACTGAATAATCAGCATACTTTATAATGTGTCTGTTGTCATGTCTGCTCTGACACGTTTGTGTACAGGATGAAGAGTATTGGTGACAACACACACCCCTGAGGAGAACCAGTAGAAGAATACTTTTGGTCAGACAATGTACCATTGACCCTTACACTCTGTGTCCTATTGGTTAAAAAAATCCAGAATCCAACCCATCAGATTATTACTCAAATGAAATTGTTGCAGGAGCCTTTCAACTAAAATATGAGGTTGGATTGTATTGAAAGCAGAGGAAAAGTCCACAAATAAAAGCCTGGCGTGTGTCCCATTAAAATCCAGATGTCTAAAAAGCATGTTAAACAGAGTGACAATGTCAGCCACAGATGAATTAATATAAGCTTTTTTTGGGCGTTAAATCCTGGTGCATTTAGCAGGCTACTGACAACCGTAAACCTTAATAAATCACCTTGCGCTGGTCATTTTAATACTCCCCTCCCTCAAATTTGCACGTTGACATGACAACTCCCACAAATACATATGCAGTGAGGCCAGGCGCAAAATTAACATAGTCCACGCCTTTCCTCTGCAAATTTTGCCCTGCGCCCTTTAGTAAGATAAGATAAGCCTTTATTAGTCCCACAATGGGGAAATTCCAGGATTGCAACAGCACAGGGACAGCAACACTCAGAGCAACAATCAGAAGGCAAGAAAAAACAACATCTAGCAAACATATGTCCATATTACTATAAATGTATATATATAGACACACAGTGCAGAGCATTATGGCTGGTGGATGTGCAGCAGAAAGTCTAAGCTCTCTCTCCGCGGATGCAGCGGGCCAGCTGGAAGTCTTTGGGCATGATGGTGACCCCCTTAGCGAAGAAGAGACCACCAGGTGGGTCTCGCTGGTCTCCTGCAGAGCCATGACGGCGAAACTCAGGAAACGCAGGACGGTCTTGAAGTCCTGAGCGATCTCCCTCACCAGGCGCTGGACGGGCAGCTTACGGATGAGCAGCTCCGTGGATTTCTGGTAGCGACGGATCTCTCTCAGAGCCACGGACCTGTGACGGCGAGGCCTCTTCACTCTGCCGGTGGCCAGAGCGCCTCTCCGAGCAGCCCTGTGGCTAGCTGTCTCCTGGGGGGCTTCTTCCTCCAGTAGATTTTACGGGCGGTCTGCTTGGTTCTTGCCATCGCTCTTTATTATTCTGTCTTATATTTCTTTCACGCCGCCTAAACTCCAGCCCGGCACCCGCTTCGTTTTCGCTACAGCTCCCGGTATGTCGAGTTTCCCATTAGCACCGGGCGGCGGCCAAGTGCTAGCTAGCACTAGCTCCTCCCCGCTGTAACGTCTCCCGCTGCAAACCGTGGCTCCGTCCGCCGACCCGGGAGACCCCCGGGGCGATCCGTGATATATATACAGAGTGAAAGGTGTAGAAAGAAGAAGGAAGATAAAAAAAAAAAAGGCTGTTGCAACAGGCAGCCGACTCGTGTGGCGCCACCGGTCCGGCAGAGCCGGAACCGGAAATGTCAACAGTAGTTTTTTAACACCAAAACAGGGTTTTGTGATGGCGCATCACATTAGTAAACCTGCCCCTATATCTCCTCCTCACTCACACAGCACACATAGTATCCCAGCTATAACCATGCTTCGGTCTAATACCCGCTATCACAAGATTCAAAGATTTTATTTGAATACTACTATATTACTACTACTATACATACAGGACATACAGGAGAAATGAAATGGTGTTTCTCTCTCTTCAGTGGTGTGCGCAATATAAATAAGGCTATAAGGCTGGAAAAGCAACAACAGCAGTCTATGTACAGTAATGAAATTCTCTGTACCCTCTGTTAACTGGAATAACCTCATACAAGTACACACACACACACATGCGTGCGCACACACACATGCGCGCGCACACACACACACAGACACACACACACATATACACACCACCCAATAGCAGCATCGTCATCATAGCAGTCTGTCGTGGGCGACAATGACTGTTTCATTTAGGTCTGATCAGATTCCTCCACACAGCTCTGTCCTTAGCCTTCCGCTGCCAGGAACCCCTGTTTATGTCCAACTTCAAGTTTCTTTTTACAGTGTCTCTAAATCTGAGCCTTGGTCTACCCTGATTGCGTTTGCCCTTGCATGACTGTGAGTAGAGTAACTGCCGAGGGAGACGCTGGTGGTCCATCCTCTAAACATGTCGAGAGCCATCTCAGGTTCATCTGTATTAGCATGTCCTCCATTGATGGTAGACCAGCTCGTTTAAACACTTCTATGTCGGTTATCTTGTCTTTCCATGCGATGTTCATTATGGCTCGAAGGTGTCTCATCATGTACACGTGGAGTTTCTTCACCTGCACTCTGTAGACAGTCCAAGTTTCAGCACCGTATAATAGAGTAGCCAGTACTGTTGCTCTGTACACTTTGTATTTCACACGGATAGACACATGTCGATTGTTTCACAGTCTCACCCTCAAGTTTCCAAACACAGCGCTCGCGCTTCCCATTCTGAGAGATAGTTCATCCTCCAGCCTAGCATTCTCTGAAACAGTACTCCCTAGATACTTGAAAGTCTTGCACTTGACTAGTGGCTCTGTACCATTGCTGATCTCTTCTGGTAGTGATTTTTTTTTTTTTTTTTTTTTTTTGTTACTTATTTGTACCCGTAGGTAGACTTGGTTTGCAGTCTGGTGACAAGCCACCGGATGCTGGTCGCTGTGTGCGCGAGCGCCCTAAACCTACATGTTTTTGGTATGCGGGAGGAAACCGGAGAAATCCCGGAGTAAACCCGCGCAACACGGGGAGAACATGCAAACTCCACACAGCTCACTGTTGGTCGGGGGCTGGGATCGAACCCACGATCTCATGATCCCCGCGATCCCCCAGCCGAGGGTAAAACTGTGCTGCCACAGTGCTAAACCACTGCGCCACCGTGCAGCCCAGTGATGTTGATAATTGGAACTTTGGTGGTTGATAAAGGCACTCTGTCTTCTTGATGTTGATTTGGAGGCTGAATTGGCTAGCTGCTCTTGCAAATTTCTCCACTAAAGATTGCATATCTTCCACACTGTGTGCAACTAGAGCACTGTCGTCGGCAAAGAGCATTTCTCTTACTACCTTTATCGATGTCTTACTCTTGGCTTTAAACTGTGCCACATTGAACAAGTCTGCTTCTTTCTTTGTTTGAATGTATACTCCTTCTGAAGTGTCTTTGAAGGCCACTTCAAGCATGGCTACCAGATATAGCGAGAAGAGTGTAGGTGCCAGCACACACCCTTGTTTCACCCCGTTGCTTACTGAAAAGTCTTTAGATACTGAACCACTCATTGCTACGTTTGCTTGCATACCTGTATGGAGTGCCTCAATCAGGCTGACAAACTTCTCTGTACAACCATATTTCTTGAGTACCTGCCAAAGTCCTTGTCGTGAAACAGTATCGAAGGCTTTACTGAAGTCTATGAAGACTACATAAAACGGCATGTTCTGTTCGATACACTTTTCTTGAACCTGTTTCAAGCAGAAAATCATGTCCATTGTGCTTCTTCCACTTCTAAAGCCGCACTGGGTTTCCAGCAGTACATTCTGCAAGATGTGTTCACTGAGTCTGTTAAGTAGTACACGTGAGAGAATCTTACCAACAGTGGCTAGCAGTGATATACCTCAGTAATTTCCACAATCTTTCCTGTCACCTTTCTTGAACAAAGGCACAATACTTGCATCCTTCCAGTCTTGAGGTACTTTCTGGGCATGCCATATCTCTTGGACGAGCTTGTGCAGGCAGTTGGTCAGCTGAACACCACCAAATTTCCACACTTCTGCTGGAATTCCATCCCTTCCTGGAGCTTTACCATCCTGTGTTGTCCTGATAGCTGCCATTAGTTCATCAAAATTTGGTGGTTCATCCAGACTTGATACAGCTGGTCGCTGCACTAGAGCTTCTTTAGCCTCTTCAGTGAGATCTCCAGGGTTGTTTAGTAGTTGGTCAAAGTGGTCTGCAAATCTGTCCAGGATCTTGTCTTTCTCCTGCAAAACCGTTTCACCATCCATAGCCTTTAGTAGGATCAATCCTCTTGGTTTTAGGGCCGTAGATTTCTCTCAAACCTGTGAAGAATGTTTTCATGTCCTTCCTGTCTGCTGCAGTTTGAAATTTCTCCGCTTTTTCATCCCACCAGTTGGACTTTATCTCTCTGGTGCACTTCTGTAGCTCACTCTGAGCCTTTGAGTATTTCATCTTCTTCGACCTTGTGTTATACTGTAGGTTTTCCTGCTTAGCTGTATTCCTCGCTTCTAGTAGTTTCTTCAGGTGTTCATCATGCTCATCAAGCAAATCTTGATGTTTCCTCTCAGGGTAGCCTAATACATCACTCGCAGTCTGATGCACCGTATCCTTCAGTGTTGCCCATTTCTCTTCTATGTCATTCTCTGAGTTGTTGCTGTACCAGTCTTTCAAGTTTTCATCCATTTCCTGTGTAAGTTCTTCCTGCTTCTTTTAGCTTTTCAGTGCACTAGTGTTTAGCTTCTGTGGTGGCTTCGCACCCGTCCTGCAGTGCTGTTTTTGTCTGCAAATCCTTAATCTAGGTCTCAGAATAACATGATCAGTACCACAGTCCGCGCCTCTCATTGCTCTGGTGTCCAATATATCCCTTATGTCTCTCTGCCTGACTATGATGTAATCTAATAAGTGCCAGTGCTTGGATCTTGGGTGCATCCATGTCTTCTTGTGTGTGTCCTTGTGCTTAAATAGAGTGTTGGTTATCACAAGGTTGTACTCTGAACATAGTGCAAGTAGAAGTTCTCCATTAGCATTGCACTTGCCTACTCCATGACTGCCTAGCACTCCTTTCCATTTCTTAGTGTCCGAACCAACTCTGGCATTAAAATCTCCAACGAGTATCAGCCTGTCATCAGTTGGTACACGCCTGATAGTCTCACGTAAATCACTGTAGAACTCTTCCTTCACCTCCTCTGTGTTGGTCATTGTTGGGGCATATACACTGATGAGTGTGGCATACATCTTCCGCTGTAGTGGGAGTCTCATAGTCATTATCCTGTCATTGATTGGCACCGGTTCCTCATCAAGCATTGCTGCTATCTCCTTTCTAACTGCAAAGCCCACTCCTGCTTCTCTCCTTTCTTGAGTTGATCTCCCACTCCAAAAGAAGATGTGCCCATGGTCTTCCAAGCTGTCATATCCAGGTAATCTTGTTTCACTAAGTGCAGCTATGTCTACATTGTACCTGTTCATTTCCAGGGCCACATGCGCGGTCTGTCTTTCTGGGCGCTGTGATGTTGTTCTGTCCAACAGAGTGCGTACATTCTATTCTGCTACACACAAGGCTGCTGTTTTCTTCTTTTTTTTGTCTTCCTGCTCCTAGCTTACTTTTCACTGTCTGTCGGAGTGTGAACAGATCAGTGCGGACCTTGTAAGCCCGGGCGACGTCCGAGCCGGTATGAGTTGCTTTCTGATTGACCATTTCATGAAACTGCTTGCAAAGTATTTGAGTACTGCTAGCTTTTGCTGTACTAGCAGCACATTCTTGGCATATGGGCAGCACGGTGGTGCAGTGGTTAGCACTGTTGACTTACAGCTAGAAGGTTCCTGGTTCGAATCCCGAGGTTGGCAGGGGTTGGAACCTTTCTGTGTGGAGTTTGCATGTTCTCCCTGTGCTGCGTGGGTTTACTCCGGGGGCTCCGGTTTCCTCCCTCAATCCAAAGACATGCATGTTAGGTTAATTGGCTGTTCTAAATTGTCCCTAGATATCTGTTTCCTATAGGCCCTTAGAATAGAGGGTTAGTATTAGTGAAAGCGCTTTGAGTAGTCTTTGTGACTAGAAAAGCGCTATATAAGTGCAGGTTAGTTAGTTAGATATAAAGGTATTATCAGTGGCCAGGACAAGCCAAGACAAACTGACTCCAGTATCTGTTGCAGTGACTGACCAGATGATAGGTTTGTTTATCTCTGCTCTTTGTGTAGTGCATGTCACAATGCACTGACTGGCACAGTCCACCACAGACCTTGCGACAGATGTGTTTATTTGCCAGGATGTCCAGTCTCACCCTGTGTAACTGGAAGTGGTCCACCACAAACCTGTGGCAGATACTGTTTTTAGTTCTGCCAGGATGCCCTGTTTCACCCTCCACACCCTCGGAAGGGCGGGGATGCCGGTTGAGTCGCCGACGGCCCAACCCATGAGACAGGTAGTACCGGTTTTCATGGTTATCCGGTAGCAAGCAAGCCAGTACCTGACCTGACAACCCAATAGCACACCTCTCAAAGTGGCCCTTTTAAATGTGAGATCACTATCCAATAAGTCTTTCATTATTAATGACTTGATTTTAGAATATGATCTTGACTGTTTTTATGTGAAACGTGGCTGGGCACAGATGGACCATCAGTTCTTTTAGAAGCCTCCCCTCCCAACTATAACTTTTCATGTTCTAATAGAAGGGAAAGAAAGGGAGGGGGTGTGGCAACTATTTTATCATCATCGTTGAATTTTAGAGACACTACCATTGATTTTTATCCCTCTTTTGAACACCACTCCTTTGTTTATATCAGTCCTCCTATATTTTGTATGTGTGTTTACAGGCCTCCCAAATACTGCTAATCTTTTATTTCTGATTTTTCACAGATTCTCTCCATTATTCACAACAATCAGATTATTATTTTAGGTGATTTTAACTTACACATTGATAACACAGGGTTGCAATTTTTTTTTTTTTTTGTAAACTGTCTATGTTTTTTCAGCTGATTTACAACCATACAAACAATGTTGCACTGCTGAATCCGAAAATGACATCTGTTTCTCTCGATCATGTGCTAAGTAAAAACCTGTACTTACTTACTACTTACTTAGTACTGTGCATGTACTTACCTTTATATAAAGGTAAATACATGTAAATTGAATGCTACGTCATCATTGTTCAAAATTCAGAGAATTTCAAGACAAAAAAAAAAAAAGAATTTTGCATCATATAAAGTGAAAATACCCGTACATGTAAACAAAAATGTATAAAACAACATGTGGCCATAATTCAAAAAGTTGACCTGATTGAGCAAAACCAATGTGATTTTTGGATTCAGCACATCAAAATTGTCCTAAAATCAACAACAAAAAAAAAAACTTAGACAATAAATTTGGTGTTGACCAGTGTAATGAATCAGACTCTTTTGCAGCTGTTTTTGTTTTGTTTTTTTTTTTAAACTGTTCTTAACTGTATGAATTTCACCCAACATATCTCACAACCCACCCATCTTAAAGGTCACTCTCTGGACCTAGTCTTCACCTCAGGCCTGTCAACACACATCACCTCTATTTTAGATTTAGCCATGTCTGGTCATTTTTGTATATTTTTTACTATCAATTGCTGAATGATGATTTTATCCCAGAATGCACTGTGAGGAGCCATCATTTCACTGCTGAGGCGACTGATAAATTTAGGCTGGGTGTCCACCAAACATGTTTTTTCCGCTTTGGGCGACTGTTTTCTATTCGTTCTCTATGTAGTCCAGCGCTTACAATGCTGAGTGCCCTTGGCGCTGAAACGCTTTGAGTAGTGGCCGTTTTTTGTTGCGTTGCTCAGGGCGCTCAGCATGGAAAAAAAGTTCAACTTTTCAGACTGCAGCTGAGCTCGTCAATGTCAGACCTTTCTAAGCAGCCAATCAGAATTAAGGAAGGGCGGGAAATGGGACGCCGATACAGTCTCTACTCAGACTGTTTTCTGCGTCATATTTTACATCCAGAGCTGTCCATTGTTATTTAGAGGCTGCTATTAAAAAATAAGTAGAAAGTCTGACCATAGGAAAAGTGGAAGTGCTGAGCTGAGAGTGACAAGCTGTTGCTGGGATACAGGACACAGACTTTTTTTTTTCAGAGCGCGGCACACAAACACTGAAAAAAACACTCAGGGTAGTCAGGCGACAAAAAACCTGTTTGATGGACATGAAGCCTTATTGATTTTTTTAAGTGACATTCCTGCAGACTTTTTATCCTTGTCTTGTGATTTTATTGTGGATGGTTTTAACAGAAAATTGGAAACAGCATTTGACACAGGAGCTCCTTTTAAAACAAACAAACAAAAACTTTCCACTAATCCAACTCCACCCTGCAGAACTGAAGAAATTCAGCAACTAAAACAGAAATGTTGAGCTGCTGAAAGAAAATGGAGAAAAAACAAATTAGAAATTAACCTCCAAATTTAAAAAAAAAAAATGAACTTACCACCTACAATAAAGCAATAAAAGAACCAAGACAGGCACATTTTTCCAGACTCATCAACAATAATCACAATAACCCAAAAACTCTTATCAATAATTGATCAGTTAATAAACCCAGTTTTTAACATCTCAGGCAGGATGTCTACAGACTCCAGATGTGAGGAATTTGCAGCTCACTTCAGCAGTAAAATAAAAACTATAAGGTCAGCTATTAGTCTATTACAACCTATTGCTTTTAATACAGCTGAGCCTTTGTTTTTATGTGGGGAAAGACTAGACAGTTTTGACCTGGTTGATGCTAAGGTGCTGGAGAAAGTTGTCTCCCAGTTAAAACCAGCAACCTGCCTTTTAGATCAAACTCCTACATCATTTTTTAAATCCATTTGTAGCTTTACAGTTGATAATGCTGTAATCAGGCAATGCCATCAGGAGACACAGAATTAGTTTCCACAGTTATGCTGATGATACCCAGCTTTACATTTCTGTGTCTCCTGATGACCCAGCACTAATCGATGTCCTTTTTAACTGCAGTTTAGACATTAAGTCCTGGATGGCAGAGAATCTCCTAGAGCTAAACCAGGACAAAACTGAAGATTTAGTTATCAGTCCTGAAGCTCAGAGAGAGAATTTTACCAAAATTACAAACATTGTTTTTTATTCCATCAAAACAAGTTAAAACCCTGGGCGTTATTTTTGACTCTGAGCTTAGTTTTATTCCATATGTTAATAATATTTTAAAAACTGGATTTTATCATTGAAAGAATATAGCCAGATTCTGCCTGTTTCTGTCTCAAGAAAGCATGGAGACACTAATGCATGCTTTTATTTCCAGTCGTATTGATTATTGCAATGCTGTCCTTTCTGGTCTTCCTAAAAAGACAATCAGTAACTTACAACTATTACAGAATTCAGCAGCCCGTGTGCTGACAAAGACCAGAAAGAGAGAGCATACAGTATCTTACAAAAGTGAGTACACCTCTCACAATTTTGTAAATATTTTAATTATATCTTTTCATGGGACAACACTGAAGATATGACACTGATAAAATGTTAAGTAGTCAGTGTACAGCTTGTATAACAGTGTAAATTTGTTGTCCCTGACATGATGTCGGGCCGAGGGAACACGCACACAGGCTCGAGTGAGATTCAAAAGCTTTATTTAACAACAACAGGTGTTTGGATGTGTGAGTGTGAGGTGTGAATGGACTGCTGGAGGACAGGGAGTGCCGAGGGTGGAACAGTGCGCCGTGCAGCCAGGCAATCCTAAGGGCAGAGCAAAGACAGGAGTGAGTAATGATCTTCACCACGCAGGGTTTACACACAAAGTGCTGCTTACTTGCAGATGTCGAGGTGGCTGGCGTAGTCAAGTTGCAGACTCCTGCCTGGAGGACAGCGCCCAGAAAAGAAAACAGATGATGGGCGAGAGCGAGTTGTGACAGTACTCCCCCGCCCCCGAGCAGCGCCTCCCAGCGCTGGCTTACCTGGGTGCGCCCGGTGGAACTCTGCGATAAGTTGTTTATCCAGCACAAAGGAAGGGTGCACCCAGGACCTCCACTCCGGGCCATACCCCTCCCAGTCCACCAGATATTGTAGCCCGCGACCCCGGCGGTGGGATTCCAGGATGGAGGTGACCCTTCACGCCGGGTCGCTGTCGATCATCATGGGAGGGGGAGGTGCCCTAGGAGGAGGACAGAGTGGGTCAGAGATCACAGGTTTGACTTGGGAGACGTGGAATGTTGGACAGACATGGAGGGAGGGAGGGAGGGAGAGCCAAACGCACAGCCACCGGATTAATTACCTTAGTCACCGGGAAGGGACCGATAAAGCATTGAGCCAGCTTCTTCTTCCCCGCCTTCAGGTTGACATCATGGGTCGATAACCACACCTGCTGGCCCACCTGGTAACGAGGAGCAGCTCTCCTGTGGCGATTTGCTGTGTTGGAGTTGCATGCCGCCGTGCCTAATAGCGCTTGGCGCGTCTTGGTCCGCAGGCACCGGCAGCATCTGAGATGCACCTGGATAGAAGGAACTGCCACTTCACCCTCTTCTTCGGGGAACAGTGGGGGGTTGTACCACAGGGACGCCCGTAAAAGGGACATCCCGATGGCCGATGATAAGGTGGAGTTATGGGCGTACTCCGCCCAGGGGAGATGGGTGCTCCAAGAAGAGGGACTTCAGGAGGTGACGCAGCGCAAAGCAGCCTCCAGCTCCTGGTTGGTGCGCTCGCACTGCCCATTGGACTGTGGGTGGTGACCGGAGGAAAGACTCACCGTGCCCCCAGGGCATTGCAAAAGCACCTCCAGACCTTGGACACGAACTGGGGGCCCCGGTCGGAGACGACGTCAGACGGGATCCCATGTAGCCTGACCACATGTTGGACCAATAGATCGGCTGTTTCCCGTGCCGTAGGGAGGCCGTGGAGCGGCACGAAATGGGTAGCCTTAGAAAACTGGTCCACGATGGTCAGGATGGTGTTGTAGGTGTTGGACATGGGAAAACCGGTGATGAAGTCTAGGGCTACATGGGACCAGGGCCTACCGGGGACTGGCAGGGGGTGGAGAAGCCCCGCTGGGGGGGAGGTTGAGGTCTTGTTCGTAGCGCACTGTGGACAGGCACGGACATAATTGGCTACATCACTCCGAAGTCCGGGCCACCAGAAGGATCATTGGAGGAGCTCCACCAGCCGGGAAATTCCAGGATGACAGGTGAGTTTTGAAGTGTGTGCCCAGTGGATAACGTCACCCCAGACAGATGATGGCACAAACAGCTTCCCAGCTGGGCCACCGGCAGGATCAGGTTTGGCCTCCTGAGCTCTCCGGATCTTGTCCCTGATGGACCATGAAACGGCCCCAACGACGCACGAGGCCAGCAGGATAGTGTGGTCTTGCTCCTCCAGGGCCTCTGGAGCGAACTGTCTGGATAGCGCGTCCGGTTTGCCGTTCTTGGAGCCAGGCCGATAGGTGATCGTGAATCTAAAGCGGCCGAAGAACAGAGACCAACGCGCCTGGCGGGCATTCAGACGCTTGGCCATCCTTAGGTACTCCAAATTTTTGTGGTCTGTCCAGACCACAAAAGGCTGCACCGTCCCCTCCAGCCAATGACGCCACTCCTGCAGCGCGAGCTTCACTGCCAGGAGTTCCCTGTCACCAATGTCATAGTTCCGCTCCGCTGCAGACAGGCGCCGGGAGAAGGTGGCGCAGGGGCGCACCGCCCCGTCCACCGGAGAGCGCTGAGACAAAACTGCCCCCACCCCCGTGTCGGATGCATCCACCTCGACCAGGCACTGAAGTGTGGGGTCAACCTGGGTCAGGACCCAGGAAGAGGAGAACTCCATCTTCAGCGTCTCAAAGGCCGACGCCGCTTCCTCTGTCCACCGGAACGGCACCTTGGGGGAGGTGAGGCGGGTCAGGGGAGAGGCGATGGAGCTGTACTTTGGTACAAAACGGCGGTAGAAGTTGGCGAATCCTAGGAATTGTTGCACCTGTTTCCTGGATGAGGGAGTGGGCCACTCAACCACACCGCTTTGACCTTGGCAGGGTCGGGGAGAAGCTGGTTGTGAGACACAACGAAGCCCAGGAAGGAGGTCTTGTTGGTGTAGAATTCGCACTTCTCCGCCTTAACGTACAACCTGTTCTCAAGGAACCGCTGGAGGACCTGCCTCACGTGGGCCTGATGCTCCTCCCGAGATCGGGAGAAGATCAGGATGTCGTCCAGGTAGACGAATACAAAGACCCCCAGGAAGTCATGAAGGACGTCGTTTATGAGCCGTTGGAAGATGGCCGGAGTGTTGGTGAGTCCAAACGGCATGACCAAATACTCGAAATGGCCGCTGGGCATCCAGAACCCTGTCTTCCACTCGTTGCCCTCCCAGATCCGAACAAGGTGGTACGCGCTGCGGAGGTCCAATTTGGTAAACCAGGAGGCCCCCTGGAGGGAGTTGAAAGCGGAGTCCATGAGGGGCAACGTGTATTTATCTTTCACTGTGATGTCATTTAGGGCCTGAAAGTCAATACACGGCCGCAGGAACCCATCCTTCTTGGAAACGAAGAAGAATCCGGCTCCCAGTGGGGATGAGGAGGGGCGGATGATGCCTGCGCTGAGGGACTCCCTGATGTATGCGTCCATGGATTCCCGCTCCGGGGCAGACAGGCTGTAGAGACGACCAGAAGGCAAGGACGCCCCCGGGCGGAGATTTATGGTGTAATCATATGGGCGGTGGGGGGGAAGAGACAGCACTTTGGACTTACTGAAGACGAGCCCCAGGTCGTGGAACTCCAGAGGCACCAAGGAGAGATCCGGCAGGGGTGAGTCGGAGGAGGGGAGAGGCACAGACGGGGCACAGGCAGCGGACTGGAGGCAGGTTCCCATGCAGAAGGTGCTCCAGGAGAGGACGCTGCAGGACTGCCAATCGAAAATCGGGTTGTGAAGACGCAGCCATGGGTAGTCCAGGATGACGGGAGCAGCCGAGGTGGGCAGGACGAACAGGCTTAAGTCCTCCCTGTGATTGCCAGAGATGATGACGGAGACGGGTTTAGTACGATGAGTGACCCTCTCCAGAGGTGTGCGGGAGAGAGTGACAAGGTTAAGGAGGGGCTGGCAACACTTGGCACGGAATGCCCAGGCGGGTTGCCAGGCTCTTTGAAATAAAGTTCTGTTCTGCCCCCCGAGTCCACCAGTGCGTGAGTGACATGCCCAATGGAGTTATGACAGAACCTGATTGAGAGGAGGCATTTGGAGAGGGGATTAGACTGGGTTGCATCCGCGAGGCCCCCTACAGTGACTCACGGACTTCTCCTTTTTGGCTTAACCGGGCAGACCTCCACGGAGTGCTGGTCGTCTCCGCAGTACATCCAGAGACCCAGCTCCCTGCGGCACTGTTTCTCCACCAGTGGAAGCTTGGTCCGCCCGATTAGCATAGCCTCAGATTCGTCGGCGGACTCCGGAGCGGGTAACGCCAGGGGGTGAGACAGAGGCGTGGGCGGGAGGACTTCCGCTCGGGGGCCCGCTCCCTCAGCTTGTTGTCTAAGCTAATTGCTAGAGAAATTAATTTGGACAGCCATTCTGGCTGGTCCCGGCAGGCCAGCTAGTCCCTCAGACTAGAATTCAGACTGCGGAGAAAGATGCTGCAGAGGGCAGCATCGCCCCAGCCAACTTCTTCCGCTGCCACACGGAAGTCGACAGCGTAATCGGCTGCCAATCGACTACCCTGGCGAAGGTTGAGTAGCCGATTGGTTAGCACGCTGTTACGATCCGAGTGATCAAAGACTTCATTGAAGTTGTGCATGAACTGGGCATAGGTCAGGCTTGCATAGCTGGGCCTCGCCATAACGGCGTAAGCCCAAGCTAACGCTCGCCCTTCCAGGAGGTTGGCAACATACCTAATCCAGCTATGGTCAGACGGAAAGTCCCTAGGGACGCGCTGGAACACCAACTCACACTGGAGAAGAAACCCGCGCGCTTCGCCGAGTTTTCCGCTGAAGCTCGAGGGTGTTGGAATAGGGGTGAGCTGGGTTGGCGGCCCCGGGCTAGCCTGGCTAGCTAGGGAAGGGACGGGAGCTGCCCCGCTATGCTGAGCCGGAGGGAACGCCTGCTGGGGATCCAGACGGTCCAACTGGTCAGTGATGTTAGTGAGCTGATTGAGAATAACCTGCTGCTGATGAGCAATTAAATCCACTCAAGCCTCGAGGGTGGATAATCGGCGTGCGAGCCCGCTGTCCACTGGGCCGCTTTGCTGGAGCCGTACTGACATGATGTCGGGCCCAGGGAACACGCACACAGGCTTGAGTGAGATTCAAAAGCTTTATTCAACAACAACAGGTGTTTGGATGCATGAGTGTGAGGTGTGAATGGACTGCTGGAGGACAGGGAGCGCCGAAGGCGGAACAGTGCGCCATGCAGCCAGGCAACCCTAAGGGCAGAGCAAAGACAGGAGTGAGGGAAGAATACTGGAGAGCAGGTAAGGGAATAACAGCTTACGTGCATGAGGAACGAAGGCGCAGGCCGGGAAGGGATGGTTGTGCGCTGGAATTGGGAGCGTAGATGAGCAGACTGCTCCAGGCCGAGGCTCCAGGCAGAGCGGGTTAAATAGTTGAAGGCTGATGAGGCGCAGGTGTGTGCGTGGCTGAAACAGATGACGGGCGAGAGCGAGTTGTGACAGTCCCCTCAAAATAACTCAACACACAGCCATTAATGTCTAAACCTCTGGCAAAAAAAGTGAGTACACCCTAAGTGAAAATGTCCAACTTGTGCCCAATTAGCCATTTTCCCTCCCCGGAGTCATGTGACTCATTAGTGTTACAAGGTCTCAGGTGTGACTGGGGAGCAGGAGTGTTAAATTTGATGTTATTCTCACACTCTCTCATGCTGGTCACTGGAAGTTCAACATGGCACTTCATGGCAAAGAACTCTCTGATGATCTGAAAAAAAGAATTGTTGCTCTATATAAAGATGGCTTAGGCGATAAGAAGATTGCCAACAACCTGAAACTGAGCTGCAACACAGTGGCCAAGACAATAAAGCGGTTTAAGAGGACAGGTTCCACTCAGAACAGGCCTCGCAATAGTAGACCAATAAGATGTTGAGTGCACGTGTGTAGCATCAGCTTCTCCTCCGGCCAATTCAGGAGATCACTCTTCTTCATTTTAAAGAAATTCCCATTCAACTTTGGTCAAGAATTGCTGTGTGTCTTCAGCTTTCAGGACCCCAGTGTAAACAATTTCCCGTTTGTAGCAACCTGATAAGGATTTGCTTTTAAAGGCTTAGGTGGACCATAAACTCTTGGAGTCAAATCCCAACTAGACAGTTCATGCTGATAGTTTCCGTTTGTACCAGGAACTGATACTTTTAAAAAGTCATAAACTTCTTAAGCTGGCGGATATATGGTCCCCTCCTTCTTTGGGACATATACCAGAACCCTCTAGGCTGCCCCCCTGCTCATGTTCCAAAGACCTAAAAATTATCTACAGCTCAACAGTACCTCCTAGTGGACATCTATGGAATATGTTTCACTGTGCAATCTAAGACTGTTAATTCTGATTAAACATTAAGCTTTTCTTCCAGCTCTCATTTCCAAGGATTCTAAGGACACTGAAGATAATCGCCAATAATGGTTTGCCATGATTCATTAATCTTTGATTTAAGTGTGAGTGCATGTCTTAGGAATGTTTTATTTTCATGAGTGTCATTCAAATGAATGTTAAAATTATTAGTAATGATATAAATGCATGGTCACTGAATATTGGCATCGAGTCACTTAATTTAGTTAGATTTGATATTGAGTATAGAGTGAATTTCATAAGAACGGAATGTTTTCTCAATCTCTGTCCATCTTCCCTCTCATGATAACCAGTCACCAGGGTGCTTCTCTGTTGGATCACGCCCTTGCATTTGATTAGCTGTTCACAAAAAGAAATGTTCCCTCATTAGACAAAAGCCCATTCAAACTCCTCTTTATGGAAGATAATTGGTCCGTCTTGCTGCGGGTCCCATTTTATGACTCAGCAGCGCACTTCAGTTAAATGCATCAGAGCCGCCCCTGCAGCTTGAGTTTTTCGCTTCTTCCAGAGTTTTAGAGTTGTTCTGTTCTTTGTACTTCTTTGCAGTTTTCTTTTGTCTAAGTTGTTCTGTGAGTTTTAAGAAGTCTTTTGTGTGTGTCTGAACCTTGGCAAGTCCTGTGTTAGCTTTCCTAAATCATCTTTTGGTAAGTTTTACTTGTTTCCTGGTTAAGTGAGGAGAAATCATCTTTTTTTTTTTCTATGAGCTCACCTTTAAAGAGAGTTAAACTCTCAAATCCCTTTTTTTCCTTCACCTCAGAAGCCATTCTTATCCTATTTGAACGTTTTTCTTGGACTTTTAGACTTTTCTTGCAGTTAAAGTGGATTTTTAGTTGTACTGTTTTAAAGGGGACTGATAGAGATTTTGGACATTTCTTTTCCTGCCTCATCCACGTCTGACCCCATTAAGTAACCAGGAGCTCGTGGGTGAAACTGACTAAACATTTTTCCTTCAGTCTTTGGGTTTGTCCTGCGGGCCGGGGACATATTAAATTTCAGACTGGTTGCCAAAGGACATCACGCCTGGCCCAGGGCTTAGCCGCCAACTTCACCGGCTACACTCTCGCAAGCCATCCCGTCTGGTGGAGTCCTGTGTTCCGAACACTGTCTGGAAGAGCCGCTAAGCCTTCCCGAACAATAACACTGGCTGGCGCCGACCATCGCTGAATACCTGAAGCTACAGCTGTCCGTAAGTGAGACTTCCATTTTTCTTATCTGCTGGGTTCAAACGAGATGTCCTAAATGTCAATTATAATTGAACATAACCAATATTTCATGGTACAATTAGTCCCTCAGCCGTAGGACAAAGCTATAAACTGAAGGAAAATTCTTATTAATTTTTAAGTAACCTCCTTTCATTTTTGTAGATTAATTCAGAAGTTCCTTTTCCAGATAATCAGCTTATGTAATTTTTCACCATAAAGTTCTGATTTTGTTAGATCAGGTTCAGGTTACTTTATTTGTACCTGTAGGTAGATTTGATAGATTAGATACCTCAGCCTTCCATTGCATTACAGTTGAAACACGAAATCTGGTTTCCTCTTGGTTCCACAAAGGTTTAACTATAGATTTTATACTCAGGAATCCATTAACAGTTGATGTGATATCTAACACCTGTTTATCATTTGAATCTGTTTATCATTTGAATGCCATGCAACCTGAATGAGTTTCATTTACTAAACTTGTAAACAAGAGAAGTTGAAGTGCTTTTTCTTTGCATATATGCTTTTCTGGATCACAACAGTAAAAGAACTCACTAAATTTTTAGACTGATTCATTAAGTAATTGAAGATACGGAAATTAAGTAACTGAAATTAATTCATTAACAAGTTGTTCTTTTAGAACTGGTGCCCCCTTTTTTACAAGTGCTTTTCTATTTTATTTAGTGAGCGTTGGGGTGACTGTTTAACTCTGTCCCCTCGCACACCCACTATTAAATAAATAAATAATTCCTGTACCTTATTGCACTAGATTTTATTAAATATAGCTACATGTGCTCAGCGTCATATCCCCAGGTTGTCTTTTGAAAATAGATGTATGAGTGCTGCAGAGGTTGAATGGGTGGGGGGGTCAGCCTGTCAGTGCTCAGACCATACGCCACACAATGCATCAAATTGGTTTGCATGGCTGTCGTCCCCTTTTAAAGATGATGCACAAGAATGCCTCCAAACAGTTTGCTGAAAACAAGCAGACTAAGGACATGGATTACTGGAACCATGTTCTGTGGTCTGATGAGACCAAGATAAACTTATTTGATTCAGATGGTGTCAAGCGTGTGTGGAAGCAACCAGGTGAGGAGTACAAAGACAAGTGTGTCTTGCCTACAGTCAAGCATGGTGGTGAAAGTGTCATGGAATGGGCTGCATGAGTTCTGCCGGCACTGGGAAGCTACAGTTCACTGAGGGAACCATGAATGCCAACATGTATTGTGGCATACTGAAGCAGAGCATGATCCCCTCCCTTTGGAAACTGGGCCACAGGGCAGTATTCCAACATGATAACAACCCCAAACACACTTCCAAGACGACCACTGCCTTGCTAAAGAAACTGTGGGAAAAGGTGATGGACTGGCCATGCATGTCTCCAGACCTAAACCCCACTGAACATCTGTGGGGCATCCTCAAACAGAAGGTGGAGAGCACAAGGTCGCCAACATCCATCAGCTCAGTGATGTCGTCATGGAGGAGTGGCAGAAGATTCCATTGGCAACCTGTGAAGCTCTAGTGAACTCCATGCCCAAGAGAGTTAAAGTGCTGATGACACATTTTTGACATTTTTTAGCATGTTGTGTAAACCCAAAAGTCATTGCCTATGATCAATATAATATTTACAACAGCGCCTGCATAAACTAGTTATAAAAAAAAAAAAACTCAGCCGCTGACTGGACTGTGGTGCCGCCCACCGAATTAAGGGCAGCACCCCAATGGCTTAATCGACAGAACGGACTCCGGTGTTGTTAACTAGAATGACAGCAGCTTTGTAGCTCACAGTTTATCTGGTTTCTTGTTTTAATTTTACGGCTATGCCTTTGCATTGTGTCGCAGGCTCAGATAAACAGCTGGCCATGAAAGACCACATCACACGCTTCATCTCCAACTGTCATTAGCCTCCTCATGTGCTTTTAGGCAGGAGGAGCGCACAAGGAGGGGAAGGATTAATGGATTTACACGCAACTTTGACCTACTTTGTGATCCCATGCTGACAGCTCACTGGTCCGGCCACACCCCCTCTCTCATTATCACCAGTTGATTCAAACTCCCGCTGATCATGTTTCCCGGTCCTCGTCCAGGTGCTTCTCATCACACCATCACCAGCAGTGTGTGTACATATTAGCGGCCATTTGCCAGTAACGCACTGCTTGTCAATAGTATTGTCATCTGTGCTGTTAGTCTGCCAGTATTTTCAGCACGCTCATGACGTTAGTCACTCCATGTTCACCGTGGTTCTCATGCGTCCTTGAAGCGGTGTCGGCTCTGGGGCGCACCTGTGGCTAACACGTCTCCTCTCATTCGTTCTCTGGGCGATGCCATCAATGCCGGCCCCCGAACGCCATCAGTAAGTGTGTTTGTGTTTTTTGTATGTCATCACCTTTTTGGGAATTGTCTGTCATTCTATATTAAATGTGCTGTGGTGAACCCTGCACGTAAATCCTCATTATTTCATGCAGGATTTACACGTAAATAACGAGGATTTATATGTAGGATTCACCACAGCACATGTATTGAACATAAAGACTGATCCCAAAAGGTGAAGACTTACAAAAATACAAAGAAACACAAACAGTAGGCGTTCGGGGCCGACATCGCCCAGCGAACATGGAGAGGAGACATGTTAACCGTGGTTGCGCCCCAGAGCCGACATCACTACAAGGGGCGCAACAGAACCACGGCTGTGTGGAGTGGCTAACACGTCGTGATAGTGTTGGCAATATTGGCTGGCTGACAACACAGCAGATGATGCACACAAAACATGAACAGCTGACTGTCACCGAGTCTGACTCGCTAGACACAATGCCCGCTTGGCACGGCTCAAACCTATATGGTTTGATGCTCTCAGATTCTTCATTGTCATCCCATTCTTCAGAACTATAATCGTCTGAAGATTGGACAACACAAACCAATTCCAGACTACATGTGCTGGAACCATCGATGTTTTCAACCGCTTCCATCCTGTGTGTACAAAGGGCAGCCAAGCGCTGTGTTCCGTCGATGACGTTACAACACGGCTGGGGGGGTTTCCAGCCACTGACGCAATGGGTGATGTGGCGCTCATGAAAACGTCGGATATTCGCATGAAAATAAGCCTGTTTGACTTAGAACTGCACAGACCAACCTATTTCGTCATATTGTATTATGTGTTGAATAATCAGAGGAAGTCAAAAACGTGTCATCAGCACTTTAAGGCAGTGCTGGAAAATAATGGTGGCAACACAAAATACTGATGCTTTGGGCACAATTTGGACATTTTTATTTAGGGGTGTACTCACTTTTGTTACCAGCAGTTTAAACATTAATGGCTGTGTTTTGAGTTATTTTGAGGGGACAACAAATTTACACTGTTATACAAGCTGTACACTGACTACATTACATTGTATCAAAGTGTCATGTCTTCAGTGTTGTCCATGAAAAGATATAAAATATTTACAAAAATGAGAGGGGTGTACTCACTTTTGTGAGATACTGTATTATGTCAGTTTTAGAATCGCTGCATTGGCTCCCTGTGAGCTATAAAATCAATTTTAAAGTTCTTTCATTAGTTTCTAAAACTCTTAATGGTCTTGGTCCTTATCTATTTGATCTGCTTTTGCCATACTGTCCCTCTCAGACCCTGAAGTCCTCTGGTGCTGGCCTTTTAATGATACCTAAATTTAGGACAAAAACCCACAGTGAGGCATCGTTCGAGTTTTTCGGCCCACGTCTGTGAAACGGCCTGCCAGAGGACCTCAGGGCTACGGAGAGCGTTGATATTTTTAAAAGGAGGCTCAAGACCCACCTTTTTAGTTTAGCTTTTAACTAATTTTATCATTCATGTTTATATACTTATTTAGCTATCCTACTTATTTATATATCTTTATATTTTTAGATTATTTTAATTCAGTTTGCATTGCATTTTATATATGGGTATATTTATTATTCCTTTAATCTTTTTATTCTCCATTTATTTTTTCATGATCTTACTCTGCTTCTTATTGTATTCTATTGTATTTTATTTTATCTTATGTTATTTTTAGCTCTAGCGTTTCCACATTGGGGGACCCTTGGCATTGGGAGCTATAATTGGCACTGGTGGTGGGGATGCTGCTGTGGTGGTGGCCCTGGCTTGGTGGGATCGGAGAGGTCAGTCACAGCCTGTTGGTTGTGGTGTGGACTCCTCTGTCTGCCTGGGCTGGGGTGCCCCTGTGGCGCTGTCTCTGCAGCTGTAGACTGAGACCGTCTCCTGGTGCTGACGCTCCCCCTATGATGGTGTTTCCTCACTCTGGTCCTCAGTGCTCAGCCATGATTTAATTATGCCTATTACTTGTGGGTGGGTGGGTCGGGGTGGAAGGAGGTGGGGTCTGGGGTGAATTGAGGGGTCGGGTGGATGGACATCCTGGACAAGAGTAAGGGAAATGGCATTAAGCTCAAGGTAATCAATACACGGCCGCAGTGTCCTGTCCTTCTTCCCTACAAAACGGAACCCAGCGGCAAGAGGGGCGGACGATGGGGGAATAATGCCAGTGCTGAGGGAGTCTTTAATGTAGGGCTCCATTGCTTCCCTCTCCGGCCCAGATAAACTGTAGAGCCGACTGGATGGCAGCCGCACGCCCAGAAGGAGGTCGATAGCGCAGTCGTAGCCCCGGTGAGGTGGTAATGATAGGGCCCTGGACTTGCTAAAGACCTCCTCTAAGTCATGATAGACCTTGGGCATGGAGCTAAGATCTGCCGGCTCAGCCGGAGGGGAGAAAATCGGGAGATTCAACATTCAAAGGCTTTATTATCATGTGCACAGTTAAGAAATGCTACAGTTACTGAGCAACGAAATTCTTACTTTGCTCTCCGAACGAATGCCAAGGTAAAGGGTACAGAAACAACAATTCTAATAGGTCATAACACACTAACACAGTAACTCAATCCTAATACTAATGGATGTTAATAACAGCTAATAACACACACACCAACATACAGTTAGGCAGTAGAGGAATGAAACTGAAAATTCACTGGATGACTAAAGTGATAGTGATATATTGATATCAGAGATGATGTGAACCTGAGATGGCATGAACCTGTGTACAGAGTGTAAATGAGCATTGTGCAATCTGATGTGAACCTGAGATGGCATAGACTTATGTACAGTGTGCAAATGAACATTGCACAATGATCAGTGTATAATTACAAATTATTTCTGTAGCAATAGTACCAGTAGACTACGCATGATAAGTAGCAGCAGAGATGATATGGACATCAGACGGGTGATACTACATCTACTGTACAGGTGAGCAGTGTGCAAATTTAGTAGCTGGTGTGTGAGTTCCTATATGCAAAGCTGTGTTACAGAGTTTTGGGAGTTGTTATCTGTTCAGGAGTCTGATGGCAGTGGGAAAGAAGGAGTTTTTCTGTCTTGTTGTCCTGCATTTCACACTTCTGTACCTCCGAGAGGATGGAGAGAGGGCGAGCGTGCGGCCAATCAGAGATATGATGAGAGAGAAAGGGCTCCAGGACGAAATGGAGTCCTGACTCCAGTTTATAATTGGGTTATGAATGCAGAGCCACGGATACCCCAGAATCAAGGTGGTGGTTGATTGAGGCAAGACATAAAACTGAATAGTCTCGCCGTGACTACCGGACAGAATGATCAAAATGGCCCAAGTCTGTTTGGCAATCTCCGCGATACTGTTGCCTGAGACCACTGAGACAGTCAAGGGTGTCGGGACATTACTGGTGGGTATCTGCAATTTTCGGACTATGGCCTGTTGAATGAAATTTTGCTCCGCTCCAGAATCAACCAGGGTGGAGGTTTTGAACTTGACCCCCGGTAATTGAGTGAGGGCAGGAAGTTCAAAATGGTTGGGAGGATTTTGTGAGGACCCTCCCACCAGACCCTCCAACGGTTACTGATGGGCCGGATATTTTTGGTCTCACGGGGCATCTTGAGACTGCGTGGCCTTTGACCCCGCAATACATACACACCCCCACTCTCGACACCAATGCTCCTCCAGAGTCAGATGGGACCTACTGAGGGCCATCAGCTCAGAGGAGGCCGGCAGAGCAGCACCGGGGGAAGGGGGGAGGGCAGCCAGCCGGGGAGTGAACAAAGAGGGAGAGGCTTTCTACTCTCTTGCTTGTTCCCTAAACCGGTTGTCGAGGGCCACAGCCTGCACGATAAGCTCATCCAAAGAGGAGTAGGATGCACAGATAGCCAGCTCATTGCGGAGATGCAAATTCAGGCGCCAGAGGAAGGCGCTGCAAAGTGCAACGTCATTCCATCTGGAGTCCGCTGCAACGACCCGGGATGCGACAGAAACTGGCCACAGACCGGTCTCCCTGCCGAAGTCCCATCAGCTGGAAAACTATATTCCCCTCGCTCTCTGAATGGTGAAAAGCCTTTGAGAACTCTCGCACAAATCACTCAAACGAATATAGGGGCCCGTCCGGGCTGCTAAAGACAGACTGTGCCCACTTGAGCGTCCGGTCCCATAACAACAAGGTCATGAAGTGAATCTTTGCTGAATCCTCCCTACATTCCCCCTCCAGCTGCTGGAAATACAACCGGCAGTGCAGCAGGAACCCTTTGCACCCCCCACCCCCACAGGGGGCAGGCATAGGAATGGAAATGTTCCTGCGGATGGTATGCACTGCCGGGGCAGTAGGTGCTGGAGGAGGCGCCGCACCAGGAAGCTGACACAGGTTCTCGGTTACGGTCGCCAATTGCTGGGTGATGGTTTGTAGCTGTTCAGAAAGAAACATGACCTGACGCTCCGTGGCATCCAGGCGTGAGAGCGCTGATTGTTTGCCTGGCTGAGCCCTCGCTGAGCCTCAATCCTGGCTAGATCGTTCTGTCATGATTCAGTGCAAGTGAGGCTCAAACGCAGAGCTGCCAGAATGAACAATCAGACTCAGAAGTAAAAGTTCACCAGTTTATTGCAAAAATAAAACTAACACACAACTCTAAATAAAAGTGCACAACTGAAGAAAATCGCAACACAAAAATGCACACTTAAATTGACACAAAACCGGGGCCCGCTGGAGCACACGTAGCCTACAGGAAAAGAGCAGACAGATTATTAGGGACAGAATCTCCCGAAGAGAAGAATAATGGTAGGAGAGCACTCTTAATCGATGAGCAGAGGAGCCAGGCAGGGAACTCCTGCGTGGACCAGGGGGACAGGGGAAAGACGGTGACCTGGGTGGACATCCCGCGTCTTCTTGGTCAGACGAGTGTGATCAGCTATGGAGTACCCACCGCGAAGGTAGGCAGCAAACCTGAAGAGACAGGAGGACAAAGGGGTGAGAACACAGGTCAACTCAGAGGGTAACAAGATAACTGGCTTAGACGCTTTCTCGGTGGCAAACCTAAAGATTCAGGGATGAGTTCTCCACACACTGGCTCTTAAATATGCTGGGTCAACAGGACACAGCAGGTGTGTAATTATGCAGGTGTGGCTGATACTCCAGAGCCAAGAAGGCAGGAACAGGAGGGGAGGGGGAGCACGCTTGCCTGATCATCACGAGCTTGTGTGGAAGAATGGGCTAAAATCACTCCTGAGCAATGCCTGCATCTAGTTTCTCCATACAGGAGATGTCTGGAAGCTGTTATTACCAACAAAGGCTTTTCTACTAAATATTAAATGAATGTCACTGTGTGTTCAATACTTATTCCCTGTGTCATTCCACTTTATTAAATATAGCTTGTTTTGTGAACACAGTTGCTTTGATTTCTTTGAATGTATGGGTTACTTGGGTTGTTACTGATATCTGATGAAAATCTCAGGTCAGTGGCTCCATCAGAAATACTGTATGTTTAATGAGAAAAATGTTGACCTGTTCAATACTTACTTTTCCCGCTGTACATTTGGATGAGCCTATGTTTCATCTTAAATGTTTAATCTCTGGTGACACTTCATTGTTGTTTTTAGAGTTTATTATATAAATTATCTTACAGATATCTCCTTTAAGAATAGTAATCCACTAAGTAATCCAATAGGACTGATTTACACCTTAGAATGGTTTAGAGCTTCAAAATCCAAACTTTATTCTTTATATTTATTTTAACAATTTAAAACAAGTAGTTTCAAGACTGTAATCATTCTGTATTTCAGGTGCCTTTTTGATTCCTTATCTTATCCTGCTGGTACTGGAAGGGATGCCTCTGTTACTGTTGGAATTTGCCATCGGCCAGCGTCTGAGGAAAGGCAGTGTGGGAGTTTGGAGGGCCATTAACCCTTACCTGACTGGTGTTGGTAAATAACAGACTGAAATAATTTATTTAAAGCACAATAATATATTTCAATGTGGTATGAAGATGCAAAGCTATCATCAGATGTTGATTATGTGCTTCAGGTATCGCTTCCATGCTGGTGTCTTTACTGATTGGACTTTACTACAATACCTTAATAGCCTGGATCATGTGGTATCTGTTCAACTCCTTTCAAGATCCGCTGCCCTGGGCCCAGTGTCCTCTCAATGAGAATAGGACAGGTAATGACTAATACTAATACACAAACACAATGATCATCCAACCTCTCTTCAAATCAACTGACTTCAATCCTTCTTTAGAATATGTAGCTGAGTGTCAAGAAAGTTCGACTGTGGATTATTACTTTTACCGAGTCACACTGAATAGTACAACAACTATAGCTGACTCTGGAGGACTCCACTGGCCGGTAGTACTCAGTCTGTTGACTGCCTGGACTTTCATCTGTATCTGCTACATCCGGGGGATCGACACTTCTGGAAAGGTTTTTTGAACCTGCATCTAAAAACTAATTATGTTAACACTACAGTCATTTATTTATTTTTTTTTCTAAATAATTTATTGTCATGACTCCAGGCAGTGTACATCACAGCCATTCTTCCTTACATTGTGCTCGCCATCTTCCTGATCCGAGGGCTAACACTTAAAGGAGCCGTGAGTGGAATAAAATTCCTCTTCACGCCTGATGTAAGTGTAAAATTTAATTTACACTGAAAAAATAAATATAATACAAGTGAAGATCCCGTGCATGTCTTTCTCTTGCAGGTGGATGAGCTGATTAAACCAACAACTTGGCTCGATGCAGGTGCTCAGGTCTTTTACGCCTACGGCATAGCATGGGGAGGCCTCATCTCCTTCTCAAGCTACAACCCTGTTCAGTAAGACACATTTAAAAGTTTGTGTGCTTTTTCCACAACCACTTTAAATGTGGTCATTAGTAGTGTAAAATGACTACAGTGCATCCCATAATCAATGTGATCTGTGTTATGTTGCGGTTCTGTATGTAATACAGTAGTACATTATATTATTCTGATTGAAGCCCTTAAAATCATTCAAATGACAGTAAAATTCACTTGGATATGCTGAAGCTACAAATACGCAGCTCAGTTACAGCTAGCAGGCTGACAACCATTGCCTTTTATGTGTTCATTATTACTGAAGAAATGAAGTTTGACAAAATAAGTAAGCTACTAAAATCAAAAAAATAATCTGATTATGTAATTTAGTAGATTAGTCAGCTAATTTTTGTCCTCAGAAATAAATCTTCCTGCAATAATAGCAGGCAAGAATTTGCTGTTAACCACCAAGATATTGGTGACATTTACAGACAGTGCAGTGGACATAAATACCCTTAAAAACAAATCTACATTGACTAAAATTGTCAAACCAAGCTGGTTTGTCCTTCAGGCTCGGTTCCATGACCTTCCTCTGTGTGTCATTATCATATGTGTATTTTGTGTATTTGGTTCTGAGCCGGGTTTTCCCCAGGCTCAGTCCCATGGGTTTTCTGGTTCCATAATCATTTGTGTATTGTTTTACCTTTTGAGTTTCATTGTTCTGTGTTTCTGCTTAGTTTGCCGTTTCATCCTATGTATTACTTGCTATTTATTTCCCAGTCTAGTTCTGAGTTTGTTGTTTTATGGTTCTCTGACAGGCTGTCAGGCAGCTCGTTTAGTCTACACTTGGTGTGGGCGGGCCTGTCAGTCTGCCAGCCAGACCACACCTACCTCTCTTGACAGCCAACTGATTCCTCTTTCAGAGATTACTGCCCCACTTCCTCGCTCAGGTGCACCCAATCACCTTGTCAGTGTGTGTATTTAGTTAGTTCACTTCTGTCTTCTTTGCTGGATTACTGTGCTTGTCATGTGTGTGAGTTTGCTGTGTTTGTCACCCCACATTACGCTGTGGTTTCCCCCCTGGTGACTCTCTGCCACGTTACGCCGTGGCAAACCTTCAGCATGTTATGTCGTGTTTATCAGTAAGTTTTTCTATCCATCCATCCATCTTCTTCCGCTTAATCCTTTTCGGGTCGCAGGGGGGCTGGAGCCTATCCCAGCATCTTTGGGTGAGAGGCAGGGTACACCCTGGACAGATCGCCAGTCCATCGCAGGGCCAACACAGAGAGAGACAACCATTCACTCTCAGTCATACCTAAGGACAATTTAGAATCCCCAGTTTTGATGCCAATTAACTTAACTTGCATGTTTTTGGCATGTGGGAGGAAACCGGAGAAATCCCGGAGTAAACCCACACCTCCTTGCATTTTTTGTATGTCTGCACTTTTTGGGACTTTAATAAATGCGTCTGTTGTGTAGCCCTGCACATGAATCTGTCTCTCTCCTCGCCTTGTTAGAGATGAGTCATAACAGAATAAACCAGCCTAAAAGATTCAGCAGGTTTATACCCAGGCATTATTGTTTTTTCCTTTTTGTACTGGTTTTTCCTCTCACCTGACTGCAAGCTCGCCATGACGAGATGCTGCAGCAGGCACCTTATTGTTTGGAGGACATCTGGGAGCAGATGGTGGAGGCCCGTTCCCCCGAGATTATCCAGGAGGGTCGGGATCAGGTGGCACGGCTTATGTAGGCTTTTCCTCGTCTTTGGGACATCCCAGGCGCTATGGAGCTTCTCCTCTCCCTCTACTCGCTGCCATGCAATGAGCCGATGGAGGGGGTTTCGACACCCAAGCCACCCCCAGTGAGGAAAAAGTGCCTCCACCGTAAGAAGCATCCAGCCTCTCTCACGACAGCCCTGCTTCCTCCTCCCGAGCCCTGGCCCACTCCGTCTGCAAAGGAGCAGGAGGAACGCAGTCTGGTGTTGCTGGCAGAGACAGACCTCCTCCTGGCAGTGAAGCCGTGGCTCCTTCCGGAATTGGCCCCGGAATTGGAGGAGCTTTCCCTGTAGGAACCGGAGCCCCTGCCTGAAAATGAGTGTGCTCCAACCTCAGAGTCTCCTCAACCCCGCGACGAGCCCACATCTCCCTCTTCTACTCGTCGCTGCTGAGGAGAATGCTGCAGTGCAGCCACCTCCTTCTCAACATTTACCTCCAAGGTGGAGAGTGCAGTTTCTCCACCAGTTTCATTCACCTCTGTGCCCACTTAGTCGGCTCCTCTGCGGCCTATTGAGGAGCCCAGGCCTGCTATGGACATGGACAGGGATGACTGCCTACCACCTGCAGCTGCAAATATCTAAGACCAGGATGACAGATAAGTGTTTTTTCATTCTAGTCAATGTTATGATAAACCTTGTCTGTCTCTCAGGAGAGAGACCCAATTTCAGCAGTCTGCTGGGTTCTCTCCTCCAGCTGTGGCTACTAACCCTTTCCCTATCCTCTCTGTGTCTCCCCCATCTCTCCTTGAGTGTCCGTCGGTCCCAGACCAGAGCCGTCGGACGATGGAGGAGCCGGTGGCCCTGGAGAATCCCACTCCGGAGCCAGCACGGAACTGTTCCCCAGCAACCACACCGGAAGAGTCCCCACTGTTGGAGCTGTTGCCGTGGGTGCTGTAGGACTGCTACAACCATCATGCCTGCTGCGGAGGCCACCGCAGCAGAGTCAGCACCAGAGCTGGACCTCTAGCAGACTGGACCCGAGATGTCGTCGTCTACCGGATCAACGGAGTCCTGGACGGCGGTGGAGCTCGAGCTAAGGCAAGTGCTCTCTTTTGTCTGTCTCTCCTTTCAGTTTTAGAGCAATCTTGCCTGGCTCGAGGTGAGGAGAGCCAGGTGCAGCCGCCTGCTGCACCTGAGCTCGCCTCTCCAGGCTCCGCCGCTGCTGGGGACCCTGACCTCTTTTCTGTTTGCTCTCTGCCTGAGTCCTCTCCCAGGGTCGCCGGAGAGATTACAACATCACTGGACAAGTCCAAAGATCCAGGTTCGCCACACGAGGTTGCTGGGGCCTCTGCCTCCCTTGCTGTAGAGGCCACCGCGGGTGCAACATTGACCCAGTCGGGATCCACCATGGGTGCAGCCATGACCCAGTCGGAGCCCACCGCGGGTGCAGCTGAGCTTCAGCAAGAAGCTACCACAGGCGCAGCTGAGCTCCAGCCCTGAGCCACCGCGGGTGCAGCCATGGCCCAGTCGGGGTCCACCGCGGGTGCAGCCATGGCCCAGTCGGGGTCCACCGCGGGTGCAGCCATGTCCTGGACCCTCGCAGGTGCTACAGTTTTCCTGATAGGGACCAGCAAAGGCATCATCCCTTTTCCTCCACTACCTGACGCTGTTGTTCCTCTTTCCTCTCCTCAGCTAGACGCCATCGAGGTCCCCTCCTCTCCTCGGCCAGATGTCGTCGTGGTCCCTCTTCCCCGGTCCTGCTTCCCTCAGCCAAGTCGTCCGGGGTGGGGGAGCAGCCTCCGGGGTTGCCTCTCCAGGGCTGGTAGTCTTGGAACTCAGGCCGCCCACCGGAACGACTGAGCCACCGGGTCGGGTGGTCCGTATTCCCCTGCTGGCCACCTGATTCATTCCATCTGGCAGTCCGGTGGGTCTGGGACTTGGGCAGGCTGCCTGACCTACCTCACCTTGCTGTCATCTGGGCCTGGGACTCTGAGCAGCCTCCCAAGCCTCCATGCCTTTGGACTTGGGGGGGGGGGGTGATTGTGATGTTTTTCTGTTGTGGGCCCTGAACAGGGTTGTTTTTTGTTCCCTCCTGACCTGTTTCCCCCTACCTCCCACCCTGGTTTGATTATTGTTGTTCCTGCTGGGGGGAGGGGGGCAGGTTTTTTATTTTTTATTTTGATGGCATGTTGGGTGTCTGGAATCCACCCCTTGAGACCCCGAGCCAGTTTGTCCTTCAGGCTTGGTTCCACACTTCCTCTGTGTGTCATTATCATTTGTGTATTTGGTTCCGAGCCAGGTTTTCCCCAGGCTCAGTCCCATGGGTTTTCTGTTTCCATATTCATTTGTGTATTGTTTTGCCTTTTGAGTTTCATTGTTCTGTGTTTCTGCTTAGTTTGCCATTTCATGCCATGTATTACTTGCCATTTTTTTCCAGTCTAGTTCCGAGTTTGTTGTGTGTTATGGTTCTCTGACTGACAGGCTGTCAGGCAGCTCGTTTAGTCTACACTTGGTGTGGGCAGGCCTGTCAGTCTGCCAGCCAGACCACACCTACCTCTCTTGACAGCCAGCTGATTCCTCTTTCGGTGATTACTGCCCCACTCCCTCGCTTAAGTGCACCCAATCACCTTGTCATTAGTGTGTGTATTTAGTTAGTTCACTTCTGTCATTCTTTGCTGGATTATTGTGCTTGTCATGTGTGTGAGTTTGCTGTGTTTGTCACCGCCACATTACGCTGTGGTTTCCCCCCTGGTGACTCTCTGCCACGTTATGCCATGGCTAACCTTCATCATGTTACGTCGTGTTTATCAGTAAGTTTTTCCTCCTTGCATTTTTTGTATGTCTGCACTTATTGGGACTTTAATAAATGTGTCTGGTGTAGCCCGGCGCATGAATCTGTCTCTCTCCTCATCAGAGGCGAGTCATGACAAAAATGGTATCTTTTTCCCTTTTTCCACAAAAAAAAAAAACTTGCATTGTCTTACAGTTGCTTACGAAAATCTTTTCCTCCTCCTTCAAACACCAGGTTCTATGAATATTCTAATTATGCACACTCACATCCTGCCCTTGAAGATGCTGATCTGCCATCTTTCCTCAAGGACCATAGCACACAGAAGTCTGCAAACCTGCAAATTTGATCAGAAAATAATAGTGAAGATCTAATTTTTAACTAATTACAATACAGATTTTTGGTGATGCCATGTGGTAGAGGGCAGCGAGAAAAGAAGCTAAAGTAGAAACTAATTAAAACTAGTGATTTACTAAAGAGAAAATGGCAGAAAGTGAGTAAACCTAGAAAATAAGTTGATAAACAAAGTCCAAGGAAAATATGGTGAAGGTAGGGAAGCCCGGAAAGAAGGACGATGCAAAAGAAAATTGCACTGAGTCTGTGGAGATGACGAGCCCGGAGACGGGGCGGAGAGAGCCAGGAAGCGAAGAGCATGGTTCGGTCATACTAGAGGAGCTGCACAAATTTAGGCAGCACTCACACCAGGATAGTCTGGGAGTCTCGGTTCAATTCGGCAGGGGATGGCAAGAATTTTCACACCTTTATCACGCAGTTACAACAGACCAGTGTTACGCCGAGAATTGCTCGCTTGTCAAGAATTGCATCCCATGCACCAAAGCTATAAAATATAACACTATAGACAGTAACCATTATACATTTTTAGAAGTAAAAATTACCTCTTGTAAATTATCTTTAAATTATGTCTATTCAGTGATGGGATGCAATTCTCGGCAAGCAAGCAATTCTCAGCATAACACCATTCCCTTCAGTCAGGTGTTTATGCACCACAAACTAATAAAAGTTTAAAGCTGCGCTGTCTGTATAAACCCCCCGTGCCACCATCATGTCACTCAGCATTTTAAAAACATCGGTATTCTTGTGTATAGCCACAAGCAGCTGAGAAATCTGGTTCTCAGACCAAATATCTATCAGAGCCTGCATCTCACTCCTCTCTCCTCACTACTCCAAGAGACATTTTTTTTTTTTATTAAACTTTTTTCCTCGGTTTTCTCCAGTAAAAGTATTTCTTGGATCCACACGGTTGACTTTGTTATTTTCTACCCAAAATGGAGGCTGAAGAACCAGGAGTTCTTCCACTGAACTGAGGTGTTGGATTTATTTATTTTTCCACGGTGCTGCCAGGAAACATACATCAAGTTTTCAACAGGGACAGCTTTTTCAGGTGAGTGGGAACTTCGCCTGTCTGCATCTCACCCAGAGGGTGAATTAATGTCTTCATGTATTTACATTGAGTTATAATGTAATCGTGCTGCGCAAAAAAATTTGCTCGTTCACATTTGATGTAAAGGCACCTTTACAGCAAACACCACTTTCTCTTCTCACTGTGTGTTGTTGTGGTTACACAAACCCAGAGCAGCACGTCCGCCCTTTGGTCCGCTGGATACATGTGAATTTGCGTTCACATGGCAAGCGAAGTGCACCAGACTGTGTTTGCAAGCGAACCAAGACCCCCAGTTTTCAGGGGGACCAGAGTTTGCTTGTTTGGTGCTGCACCAGACTTCCAGGCACATTCAAATGGCACGAAGCGAACCCAACTATCCACTGAATACACACTTTGGTCCTTTAGTCCGGACCAAACAGTGGCCGTGTGAATGCACCCTAAGACAGGAACATGCCAAAGTAGCGGGTGACAACAAAAGAGCAATAGCTAGACTCGAAAAGAACATGAAAGAGCTTATGGACAGAACGGGATCCCTGGAGCAAAGAGTGGGGCACATGGAGGAAAGAATTGGAACTACAGAAGACAAGATGACGCGGCTGGAGTGCTCCGCTGCCTTTCTGCTCCAGCAGACTGCTAAACTGTCTGAAAAATGCAGTGATTTGGAGTCAAGAATGAGGCGTAAGAAGATACAGATACATGGCATCCCGGAAGGAGCAGAGAAGAATGACACCATCAGCTTCAAAACGGGACTTAAGTCCAAAATCCCGCATCGAGCGGGCATGCTGCTCACTGATGGGCAAACAAAGGCAGCAACCCCCCCCCCGAGAGTGATCATCGTCCGCTTCTTGGACTACAAAACAAAGGAATATTTGGTAAGGCAAGCCTGGAAACAGAAGACTACATGCGAAGGACAAACTATCTGTTTTAATCAAGACTATACAACAGAGGTTCAAAAGAAGAGGAAACAGGTGAGAGAAATAATCAAAAAACTGAAGGAGAAAAACATGAAGGTGCAGTCCCCCTATCCAGCACAATCTGAAGTTTTTCTGGACTCGGGGACAAAGATATTTGCCACACTAATGGAAGCAGCATCCGTGTTAGCGAGCATGGGGATTAATGTGGAGGAGGACAGGATGGAGAGTCTGCAGAGAATGATGGCACAGACCAGCTGGACCAAGGTGACAAGAATGAGAGGGAAGCAGGGGCAGTCATACATCACAGAAGAAGACCTGAGTGCCCTCATGGAGTAAAATCAACATGTGCATTGGTATGGTAACAAATAATTTCAAAAATGATGCGGTCCAAATGCAGTAACCAACAAGTAATTATAACAGGAAATGATAACCATTCGAAGTTGTCTGTGTTTTTTCAACTGATTTAAGACAATTTTGCACCGCTGAATCCGAAAATGACATCCATTTCTCTCGATCGGGTCAGGTTTTTATGCTAAGTTGTAAGCAGTTGTACAGTTGTACTGTAAATTGAATAGTAGACATTGATAAAGGTAAGTACATGTAAATTGAATGTTACGTCATCATTGTTCAAAATTCAGAGAATTTCAAGAAATAAAGAATTTTGCATCATATAAAGCAAAAATACCCGTACATGTAAACAAAAACGTAAGAAAACATGTGGCCATAGTTCAAAAAGTTGACCTGATTGAGCAAAACCAATGTGATTTTTGGATTCAGCACATCAAAATTGTCCTAAATCAGCTAAAAAAAAACTTAGACAATAAATTTGGTGTTGACCAGTGTCATCATATCTGCCTTCTTTGTGAGTGGTGAATAGAATTAAACAGACAGAAATATTGGTTTTCTGAGGGGTGAAATTAAAATTTTGAGTTCAACTTTAGACAACTATTAGGAAGTTGTAGATGCACATAGTGCTTTTCCCAAGAGAGAAAATGCCATGACTCTCTTAAGATGGGGCTTTTGGAAGACAGTTTTTGTTCAGGTTTTGGTTGTTGCTGTATATTAGTTCGGGCTCTGATGGAGATGTAAGGTTTTGGGTTTTTTTGTTTGTTTGTGTTTTTTTGCTGTGTATCACTTTGTGATTGTTTTATGATGTGTACAGCTTATGAGTCTCATCTGAAATTATATGAATAAGCTAAACTTTGTATCGTATAATGTGCATGGTCTGAATCATACCATTAAGAGAACGAAGATGCTGAGCCAACTGAAAACTACAGTGTTCAATAACCTTACTACAAGTGACACATTTGACAGAGATAGACCATAGAAAATTAAAAAGAATGGGTAAAGCAAGTATATTATGCTCCATATGGCAAAAGAAGAGGGGTAGCTATTATAATTAGTAAAGGTACAGCATTCAAGGTTGAAAAAGAGAAAGGATAATATGGGACGATATACAGTGATCCCTCACTTATCGCGGTTAATGGGTTCCAGAACCGACCGCGAAAAGTGAAAAACCGCGAAGTAGTGTCACCCCTAATGACGTCACTCATAAATAATACGTATGTTCATTCTGTCACTCTCTCTCTCATATGATACGTGTGTGTGTGTGTGTGTGTGTGTATGTAAGTGTACATACGTAGATGTAAATGATTTACTGCACAGGTTAATGAGAGCTTTATTGCTCCTCAGGTGACACCTCATCGTCAGGTGCTAGAGGCACAGGATTGTCGAGGGCAGCTTCCGATGGAGCTGGAGAAGCTGCAGGAGGCGGCGTAGTGGCTCGACGGGAAGACTATTTCGCACAAAAAGGCACAAGAGAACAGCGAAAAGTTCCACGCAGCGAGACTAAGCAACACGAGCGATTAAGAACAATGAATGCGGTCTTCCTTCGCTGCATGGGCGCTCGGCAGGGAGAAAAACTGAGTGAAACGTCTCGGCCAATCAGCTTGCGGGGTGAAACGTCTCGGCCAATCAGCTTGCGGGATTCCCGAGCCAACACGAGAACAGCGAACAGAGGTGGATTTTGAGTTGTGCGGGCTCTCCGTGTTGATACCTGATATTCTAATGTAGTCTCCCTGCCTTCTGCTAGCGCCCGCCCATTATTTCTCAGTTTTGAATTTTTGATGAATATTTTTGAAAAATCCGCGATGCACTGAGGGCGCGAAAGGTGAAGTGCGAAGTAGCGAGGGATCACTGTATAATGATTGTAGGAACTATAGGCGACATGATTATTTCAGTTCTTAATGTATAAGCACCAAATGAGGAGAAAGAAACATTTAAACTGATAGCTAAAGTAAAAACTAGTGATGCAAAGGGGATGATAGTGATTGGGGGAGATTTCAACACAGTACAAAATAGCAGATTAGACAGACTTCCTCTAGACCAAGTAACCAAACACAAAAAAGTCCAGAGTTCTGAATATTACTGAAGAATTGGGTCTTTCTGATCCATGGAGGGATAATTATTCAAAAAAGGAGAGATTTTACATTTTACTCAAACCCACATGGTAGCTACTCAAGGATAGATTTTTTTTTATATATCTCAACAACATATGCACAGAGTACTGAAATGTGGTATAGAAAATATTGCTATAAGTGATCATGAACCTACAGCCATGGACAAAATTGTTGGTACCCCTCTGTTAATGAAAGAAAAACCCTCAATGGTCACAGAAATAACTTGAATCTGACAAAAGTGGTAATAAATAAAAATTCTATGAAAATTAACCAATGAAAATCAGACAGTGCTTTTGAATTGTGGTTCAACAGAATTATTTTAAAAAACAAACTCATGAAACAGGCCTGGACAAAAAATGATGGTACCCCTAGAAAAGATTGAAAATAATGTGACCATAGGGACATGTTCAACCAAGATGTGCCCTCTAATTAACATCACAGGTGTCTCCAAACTTGTAATCAGTCAGTCGGCCTATTTAAAGGGTGACAAGTAGTCACTGTGCTGTTTGTTGACATGATGTGTACCACACTAAACATGGACCAGAGGAAGCAAAGGAGAGAGTTGTCTCAGGAGATTAGAAAGAAAATTATAGACAAGCTTGTTAAAGGTAAAGGCTATAAGACCATCTCCAAGCAGCTTCATGTTCCTGTGACTACAGTTGCACATATTCAGAAATTTAAGACCCACGGGACTGTAGCCAACCTCCCTGGACGTGGCCACAGGAGGAGACGGATAATACGAATGGTAACAAAAGAGCCCAGAACAACCTCTAAACACATTCATGGTGAACTCCAAGGTGAAGGTACATCAGTGTCAGATTGCACCATCCATCGTTGTTTGAGCCAAAGTGGACTTCATGGGAGACGACCAAGGAGGACACCACTGTTGAAAACAAATCATAAAAAAGCCAGACTGGAATTTGCCAAACTGCATGTTGACAAGCCACAAAGCTTCTGGGAGAATGTCCTATGGACAGACGAGACAAAACTGCAACTTTTTGGCAAGGCACATCAGCTCTATGTTCACAGAAGCAAAAATGAAGGATACCAAGAAAAGAATATTGTTCCTACTGTGAAACATGGAGGTTCTGTTATGTTCTGGGGCTGCTTTGCTTCATCTGGCACAGGGTGTCTTGAATCTGTGCAGGGCACAATGAAATCTCAAGACTATCAAGGTATTCTAGAGAGAAATGTGCTGCCCAGTGTCAGACAGCTTGGTCTCAGTCGCAGGTCATGGGTCTTGCAACAGGATAATGACCCAAAACACACAGCTAAAAACACCCAAGAATAGCTAAGAGCAGAACATTGGACTATTCTAAAGTGGCCTTCTATGAGCCCTGATCTAAATCCTATTGAACATCTGTGGAAGGAGCTGAAGCATGCCGTCTGGAGAAGGCACCCTTCAAACCTGAGACAACTGGAGCAGTTTGCTCATGATGAGTGGGCCAAAATACCTGCTGAGAGGTGCAGAAGTCTTATTGGCAGTTACAGAAATCGTTTGATTGCAGTGATTGCCTCAAAAGGTTGTGCAACAAAATATTAAGTTAAGGGCACCATCATTTTTGTCCAGGCATGTTTCATGAGTTTGCTTTTTAAAATAATTCTGTTGAACCACAATTCAAAAGCATTGTCTGATTTTCAATGGTTAATTTTCATAGAATTTTTATTTATTACCACTTGTCAGATTCAAGTTATTTCTTTGACCATTGTGGGTTTTTCTTTCATGAACAGAGGGGTACCAACAATTCTGTCCACGCGTGTATTACACTAACTGTGGATTTGGGTAATGAACCCCCTTTCAGATACTTGAGAATGAATGTCTTGATAGTCATGACTGGCCCCTCCGGGGCAAAGAGACAGGCCCATGCACTGGACTGCAGTGGTGCTGATTAACAAAAGACGAACACAAAAACAAAACAGTGCTGGGAACACAAAAATGCAAACGAGAGGAAACTATAGAAAAGGCACTCCAGAGCCAGCATTGCCCTGCGAGTAAGGAGAAGAACATACAACTTACAGAGAAATACTCCAGAACCGGAATTGCTCTGTGAGGGGAGAATTCAGATGTATAGTCCTTCAGTTTTCAGTCAACAAACAATACTGCCGCAGTAAGGGGATGAGCTGGCAGTGTATAAATAGATGAAAACAAATGAGCAGCAGGTGCGGGCAACTGAGCGAGCAGGTGGCCTAATTATTCAACTACGCACAGCTGAGATGGAAAAGAAACAGTGAGTAGCTGATGGGAGTGTCTGGGAAGGAGGAAGGCGTTCCTGTCACAACCCAAAAATAAACAGACAAAAATAACCATAATAGACAGAATACTCAGAAATAAAGAGTCTGAGCTGGGTAAAACACCACGCTCAGACTCATGACATCGATTCTCTCCAGTGAAAGTGTAGTAAAAGAAATAAAGCAAAATTTACAGGAATATTTCCAAATCAAGGATAATGGTAAGGTATCACCGTCGATGTTATGGGAGGTGATAAGAGGGAAACTTATAGAAATAACATCTAGGCTTAAAAGGACCAGACTAAAAAAAACAAAGAACTGGAGAATAAGATTAAAGAATTGGAGATGGAACATAAAAGAGTATCAGGTAAGTTTATATTTTGGGAGTTAAAAACAACTAGAGAGAAATTAGATGAACTTTAACATTGAAAACGGAAGGGTCTCTACATGTCACATGTCAGAGATACTATGAAATGGGTACTAGAGCTAGTCGTTTATTAGCATTCCAACTCAGAACGGCCCAAACAAATAGAATAATTTCAGAAATAAAAGACCCTATATCTAAACAAACTATGGCAAAAGCCAAGGAAATTGCAGAAGCGTTTGGAAACTACTATAGGAATTTATATGACGACTCTGAAGCTAATATAGATTACCGGAGTGGTGGCTCAGTTGGTAGACCCCTGCCTCCCCACACCCGGGAGGCAGGGGTTCAAATCCCAGCCGGGTCATGCCGAAGACCACATAAAAGCAGAACTTCCTGCCGTCCAGCTTGGTGCTCAGCAATAATGGAATGGAGGAGGGAAATCTGTGGCGGCGCCTTGCATGGCAGCGACCCTTCTGATTCTACTATGGAGTGTGTGTGATTTACACTGTAGATAGGATAAAGCACAATTTAGTTCTACTGTACATGATTGGTTGTATGGATACGAGTTGTATGAATACGAGATGATTCGGCCAGTCTCTTTACAGGAAATACTGGACACTATAAAAACGCTCAAAACTAAAATCTCCTGGGACAGATGGGTTCCCAGAAGAGTTCTACAAAAAGTTCAGGGGTGACATAACACCTATGTTATGTAGAGTATTCAATTATGCTCTAACATCTGGGTCTCCACCCAAATCATGGTCAGAAGCAATTATATCTATTTTGCATAAAGAGGGAAAGGACCCAAGCCTATGTGAAGGTTACAGACCTGTGAGTCTACTCTGTAATGACTTAAATATTCTCACAAGCATAATGGCAAAATGAGTGCAGAAACATATAACTAAATTAATTAAAGTAGATCAAACTGGGATTATACCAGGGAGACAAGGAGCAAACAACATTAAGATAATCCATCCATCCATCCATCTTCTTCCATTTAATCCTTTTTGGGTCGCGGGGGGGCTGGAGCCTATCCCAGCATCTTTAGGCGAGAGGCAGGGTACACCCTGGACAGATCGCCAGTCCATTGCAGGGCCAACACAGAGAGACAGACAACCATTCACTGTCACATCCATAGCTAAGGACAATTTAGAATCCCCCGTTTGATGCCAATTAACCTAGCTTGTATGTTTTTGGCATGAGGAAGGAAACCAGAGAAATCCCGGAGTAAACCCACACAGACACGGGGAGAACATGCAAACTCCACACAGATCACTGTTGGTCGGGGGCTGGGATCGAACCCAGGATCCCCCGGCCAAGGGTGAGTTGCTGTGCTGCCGCACTGCTAACCACTCCGCCACCGCGCTGCCATTAGAAGAATATTAAATATAATTTCAAGTACAAAACATAAAGCTCAGTCTTCTATGATGCTTAGTTTAGATGCCCAAAAGGCTTTTGATAGAGTGAAATGGAGCTTTTCATACCAGACATTATCAGCTTTTGGGTTTTGCTAAGATTTTATAGAATGTGTAAAAGTAATCTACAGAGATCCCAAATCACGGATCAGAGTTGGACATTAGGGGACCAGAAAAGATGGCATCGGGAACAGCTTTGTAGTTAAGAGCTCGTATCAGTCTTTATATTCAAACGCCACTTAGAACATCTACCCGAAGCAGGTAGTCGGGTAGGTGGGGCTCGACAGCCGGGAAGGCAGCTCACCTAGGGGAAGGAAAACCCTGATTTCAAACCTCCGCTGCCTTGCGGTATACCTGCTCATGGGAAAGGCTTCGGGAGTCAACCCTGAGGAAAAATCCGGAGTCGGAGCCCCTAAGGCAGTTTGTCGTCAACGTCGCTCCGGCAGCTCCTGCAACGGCGCTGGAACCAAGTGTACTGGCTTTTGTCTTTCCATTGGATCATTTCAGCGACGTGGAGAGGGGGGGACCTGCTGCATGGGTAACAGCTTCTCCTCCATATCAACTTACCCAGGCTTTGCGCAATGGAGAGGACACTCAAGCTTCGCTATGCAGCGTCGATACAATACGGGAAGCAGCAGTCTACCAGTTATAAGTCTTCATTCGATTGGCATGGAGCTCAACGCCAGGGGCTGTTTCCGACGGTGGGAGGGGCCATCGTACTCCACTGGGCAGCTACCGCCCGACTTAAGCTGGGCAGACCCCACCCAATAAGGTGCTGCCTCGCCACGGACCGTTAACCTCACTGGGTGCGTGGGGTCTAGGGTGAAAACCGACAAGCGGTTCAATAACCTCGCACCAAGCAATAAGAACAGAAAGAAGAAAACACCCTCCCTAAAGATGGGCACATGGAACGTCAGAACAATGACACCTCGTTTCTCTGACGATCTTCAGGAAAACAGCGATGCTCGCAAGACAGCAGTCATCGACATGGAACTGAGCAGACTGCAGATGGACATCATCGCTCTAAGAGACCAGGCTCGCAGGGTCAGGATCTGAGAGAGAGGGGGACTTCTTTTTCTGGCAGGAGAAACCACCTGACGAGACCAGGGAACATGGAGTTGGATTCGCGGTTAGGAATACCCTCCTGGGATCCATTATTCCACCCACAGAGGGAAGCGAACGCATTCTGTCCCTTCAGCGTCACTCCTCAGAGGGGACAGTCAGTTTAATCAGTGCCTACGCACCAACACTGACGTCTATGGCGGAAGCTAAAGACAAATTTTACGACGTCCTCGGTACTGCCATAGAGAAAATCCCAAAACAGGAGGCATTGTTCATCCTCGGTGACTTATGCTAGAGTTGGTGCTGATTACAACTCTTGGCCTACCTGTTTGGGCCAGTTCGGCATAGGAAGGATGAACGAAAATGGACAATGCCTACTGGAACTCTGTTGCCATCACAAATACATTCTTTAACACAAAGCCCCAACACAGAGTCTCCTGGAGACATCCAAGATCCAAGCACTGGCACCAGCTTGATTTGATTCTCACCAGACGCAGCTGTCTACCCAAGGTCCAGATCACACGAAGCTACCAGAGTGCTGACTGTGATACAGGTCACTCCCTAGTATGCAGCAAGGTCAAACTGCGAACCAAGAAAGTGCACCGCATGATAAAGGAAGGCAGGCCTTGCATCGATACAAGTAAGATGCATGACCAGGAGAAAGTGGAGGAATTTGCACGCGTGCTCGAGGAATCTCTCCCAGGCCGTTCCGGCGCTAGTGCCCAAGAAAGGTGGCAGCACTTCAGAGATGCCGTGCACAAGGCTGCCATGACCACCTCTGGCAAGAAAACCAGCAGGTCAGCAGACTGGTTTGAGGGTCACTTCGATGAAATGATCCCAGTAATCGTGGAGAAGCGGAATGCCTTGGTAGCTTATAAAGCCTGCCCCAGCGAATGCAACCTGCAAGTCCTCCAGACAGCCCGTAGTAAAGTCCAGCAGCGTGCCAGGCGATGCGCCAACGACTACTGGCTTCAGCTCTGCTCCCAGATACAGCTGGCTGCAGACACGGGCAACATCAAGGGGATGTACGATGGAATCAAGCTGGCCTTGGGCCCTATACAGAAGAAAATTGCCCCCTTAAAGTCTGCCACAGGGGAGGTAATCCAGGATCGGGCACAACAGATGGAGCGCTGGGTAGAGCACTACTGAGCTGTATGCCAGGGAGAACATAGTCACTGATGATGCCCTGAATGCCATCGAGTGTATGCCTGTACTGGGGGAGTTTGATGGAGAACCGACCATCGATAAACTGAGTGAGGCCCTGGACTCTCTTGCCACCGGCAAAGCCCCCAGGAAGGACAGCATCCCTGCCGAGGTTCTGAAGTGCTGCAAAGGGTCACTCATCATGGAGCTGCATGAAATCCTCTGTGCTGGAGAGAAGGCGAAGTGCCACAGGACATGAGGGATGCCAACATCACACTATATAAGAACAAAGGTGACAGGAGCGACTGCAATAACTACCATGGCATCTCTCTCCTCAGCATCGTTGGGAAGCTGTTCGCTCGTGTTATCCTCAAGAGGCTTCAAGTTCTGGCAGAGAGAGTCTACCCTGAATCGCAGTGCGGGTTCCGAGCCAACAGGTCTACAATCAACATTGTGTTCTCTCTCAGACAGCTGCAGGAGAAATGCAGGGAACAGAGGCAGCCACTCTTCATAGCCTTCATTGACCTGACAAAGGCTTTCGACCTTTTCAGTAGGGATGGCCTCTTCAAAATTCTTTCCAAGATCGGATGTCCGCCCAAGCTGCTCAGCATCATCCGATCATTTCACGATGACACGAAGGGCACAGTCGTCTTTGACGGCTCAACTTCATCTGCCTTCGATATTAGAAGCGGAGTGAAACAGGGATGCATTCTCGCACCGACTCTGTTCGGAATCTTCTTTGCCGTCATGCTGAAACACGCCTTTGGTTCTGCCAAAGAGGGCATCTACCTTAGAACCAGATTGGATGGAAAGCTCTTCAACCTTTCCAGACTAAGAGCAAAGTCCAAGATCCAGCTAAAATGTCCGCGTGACTTCCTCTTTGCAGATGATGCAGCAATCACTGCCCACTCTGCCGAGGACCTTCAGCAGCTCATGACTCGTTTCAGCAAGGCTTGTCGCGACTTCGGACTCACCATCAGCCTGAAGAAAACAGGTCATGGGATGAGGCGTGGATTCTCTACCCAGCATCAGTATCTTCGATCATGAACTAGATGTTGTCCATGACTTTGTCTACCTGGGATCCACTATCAATGACTCCCTCTCTCTCGACACGGAGCTCAATAAGCGCATCGGCAAAGCAGCTACGACCATGTCCAGACTGACAAAGAGAGCGTGGACCAATGGCAAGCTGACAGAGCCTACCAAAATCCAGGTCTACAGAGCTTGCGTCCTCAGCACCCTCCTGTATGGCAGCGAGTCCTGGACCCTGCGAGCCCGACAGGAAAAGAAGCTCAACGCATTTCACATGCGCTGTCTCCGTCGCATCCTACACATCACCTGGCAGGACAAAGTCACAAACAACAGCATCCTGGAGAGAGTTGGAATCCCCAGCATGTACACGCTGCTGAAGCAGAGACGCATGCGCTGGCTGGGGCATGTGATACGCATGGACGATGGCAAGATCCCCAAGGATCTCCTCTACGGTGTCCTAGCTCAAGGGAAACGTCCGTCAGGCAGACCCCAACTGCTTTACAAAGATGTCTGCAAAAGGGATTTGATGGCCATGGATGTCGACCTCACCACGTGGGAAGCTGTAGCCTCAGACCGGACGGCCTGGAGGCAGATTGTGCAGAAAGGTCTGTCCAGCTTTGACCAGTCACTTACACAACAAGCTGAGGTTAAGCGACAGAGGAGAAAGCCCTGAGGCCAGACAGACCGACCAGCAACGGACTTCACCTGTGTCCAGTGCGGCAAGGATTGCCACTCCCGCATCGGACTTTTCAGTCACACCCGACACAGACGCATCAAAACCACTCAGAGCGCAACTCCATAGTCTCCCGAGACTGACGGATGCCAGAGAGAGAGAGACTTAGAACATGTAACTCGAGTCATATACAGTGGGGTAAAAAAAGTATTTAGTCAGCTACCAATTGTGCAAGTTCTCCCACTTAAAAGATGAGGTCTCCAATTTTCATCATAGGTATACCTCAACTATGAGAGACAAAATAAGAAAAAAAAAAAATCCAGAAAATCACATTGAAGGATTTTTAATGAATTAATAGGTAAATTCCTTGGTAAAATAAGCATTTGGTCAAGAACAAAAGTTCATCTCAATACTTTGTTATATGCCCTTTGTTAGCAATGACATAGGTCAAATGTTTTCTATAAGTTTTCACACACTGTTGCTGGTATTTTAGCCCATTCCTCCATGCAGATCTCCTCTAGAGCAGTGATGTTTTGGGGCTGTCGCTGGGCAATACAGACTTTCAGCTCCCTCCAAATATTTTCTATGGGGTTGAGATCTGGAGACTGGCTAGGCCACTCCAGGACCTTGAAATGCTTCTTAAGAAGCCACTCCTTCGTTGCCCGGGCGGTGTGTTTGGGATCATTGTCATGCTGAAAGACCCAGCCACGTTTCAGCTTCAATGCCCTTGCTGATGGAAGAAGGTTTTCACTCAAAATCTCACGATACATGGCCCCATTCATTCTTTCCTTTACACGGATCAGTCGTCCTATCCCTTTGCAGAAAAACAGCCCCAAAGTATGATGTTTCCACTCCCATGCTTCACAGTAGGTATGATGTTCTTTCTCCTCCAAACACAACAAGTTGAGTTTTTACCAAAAAGTTCTATTTTGGTGTCATCTGACCATATGACATTCTCCCAATCCTCTTCTGGATCATCCAAATGCTCTCTAGCAAACTTCAGATGGGCCTGGACATGTACTGGCTTAAGCAGGGGGACACGTCTGGCACTGCAGGATTTGAGTCCCTGGCGGTGTAGTGTGTTTCTGATGTAGCCTTTGTTACTTTGGTCCCAGCTCTCTGCAGATCATGCACTAGGTCCCCCCCCCCCATGTGGTTCTGGGATTTTTGCTCACTGTTCGTGATAATTTTGACCCCACGGGGTGAGATCTTGCATGGAGCCCCAGATCGAGGGAGATTATCAGTGGTCTTGTATGTCTTCCATTTTCTAATAATTGCTCCCACAGTTGATTTCTTCACACCAAGCTGCTTACCTATTGCAGATTCAGTCTTCCCAGCCTGGTGCAGGTCTACAATAGTTGTTTCTGGTGTCCTTTGACAGCTCTTTGGTCTTGACCATAGTGGAGTTTGGAGTCTGACTGTTTGAGGTTGTGGACAGATGTCTTTTATACTGATAACGAGTTCAAACAGGTGGCATTAATACAGGTAAAGAGTGGAGGACAGAGAAGCCTCTTAAAGAAGAAGTTACAGGTCTGTGAGAGCCAGGAATCTTGCTTGTTTGTAGATGACCAAATACTTATTTTACTGAGGAATTTACCAGTTAATTCTTTAAAAATCCTTCAATGTGATTTTCTGGATTTTTTTTTTTTCCTCATTTTGTCTCTCATAGTTGAGGTTGATGAAAATTGGAGACCTCTCTCATCTTTTCAGTGGGGAACTTGCACAATTGGCTGACTAAATACTTTTTTGCCCCACTGTATACAAAAATTTTAGGAATGAGTGGCAGAAATGCACGCAGAGGCCACAAAAGCACCAAGAAGTTGCCTGCAGAACAACTTGAAACAGAGGGAGCCACTGAGCACAGCGAAAATGAACCTGAAGATACCACAGCGGGAAAACCGGACCACGACCACACCGAGGCCCTACAGACAGGGCTAGCCAGCATTAGCAAAGATATAAAAGAGCTGCAACAATTTTTGTGAGGAACTGACAATTTAAAGATGAAATAAAGAAGGAGATGATACAAGAAATTGCGTCCCTCAGACAAGATATGGACCATAAATTCACAGAATGCAACAAAGAAGTGCAGGATCAAAAGGAGAGAATAGCCGAAGCCCAGGGTTGCATAGCCAAGCAGGAAGAGTGGAATGCAGAGGTTAATGACAAGCTGCTAAAGATGCTAAAGCAGAAAAATTACATGCAAGATAAAATGGCAGACCTTGAAGCAAGGTCTCAGAGAAATAATGTATGCATTTTTGGCCTACCGGAAGAAATTGAAGGAAGCTCTGAAGGATTACTTGGAACACTTATTAAAAAGAGAGCTGGAGATCTCCGGGGATTTCAATCTACAGATCTAACGCGCCCAGAGAACCCAGTCACAGAAACCGAGTGCAGGTGCTCCACCAAGAGCAATAGTGGTTAATTTTCAGAAATTCAAAACCAAGGACATGGTACTAAAAAAAAAAACGTAGAAGAAAATTAAAATGGGAGATGCACACATTCAGTTCGACCATGACTATCCTGCTGAAATTGTACAGAACGCAGATCATATCGGGACATAAAGAAGATGCTAAAAGACAAGCACATACGTACGCTTCCAAACCCCGTACACGAAAATGTGAATCCACTGGAGTGATGAGTTACAACGATGCTGGGGAAGCTGCACGGGACATAAGAGCGAGAAAATTCCAGCTGGACATGCCGAACAACACTGACGGCAACAGTGAAGGAGGGATCCGCAGAGTGCCGGGATACTAGTGGGTGAGAGGTGGAGAGAGGCGGCGGGACAGCTGTGTCCCTGAGCCAGGATACAGCGCACTGAGTGAGGGAGAAACTGTGTGAGTTTCAAAGGAAATAGTAATGAGGAAGACGGAGAACTTCAGGGGTTAAGTAATGAACTACAATTGGTAGGACTCGTGTGTAAAACTTGGAAATGAAGAATTGAAATCTCCAATATGGGATTAAAGAATAGTGTTCTCACCCACTGCTATACAGACTCATCTTTACTCATAAAAACAAGGGATATAAACTTTCATATGAATACATAATGAGCTTTGTAATACTATATGGCTTTATGCTTATTTTAATTCATAATAGACTGAGAGTTCATGTGTAAATATTGGACTTTAGACTGAAGGGGGATCCATCAGTAGAATGGTTTTCTCAGTCTAGAGATGGGTCCTTATTGAAGATGAAGATTTCCTGTCCACCCACCAACAGGGGCACGGTGGAAAACTGAGAGACCCCCAGGTGGAAGTTACTTATGGTTTATGTTCTTATTGTGATTTTCAAATGTGTGCATAGTTCTGGTTCAAACTGCTCAGGGAAGCATATGAAAACATGGTTTAAGTGTTATGATAAAAAAGTAGTCTTAAGATTATATCGCTAAATGTAAATGGTCTAAATACACCTGTAAAGAGCGCAAAAGTCCTAACAAAAGTGAAGGAAAAAGTGGAAATTACATTTCTGCAAGAGACTCTTATCCCAAAAAGAGCATGACAAATTTAAAAGATTAGGATTTAGAAGCTCATATAGCTCATGCAAACAGAGGCTTAAAAGAGGAGTTTTGATATTAATCTCAAATACAACTAAATTTGAATTTGGAAAAGAAATCAGGGATAAAGAGGGCGATATATACTGGTGAAAGGGAACCTGGAAAATGAACCTGTCACTCTGGTAAATGTCTGTGCTCCTCCTGAAAGTGATAAACATTTTTTCAAAGTTCTCTGATAACATTGCAACAGAAACAGAGAGAATTCTAATCTGTGGAGGTGATTTTAACATAATTATGAATCATAGCCTGGACACAACAAGTATAAAGAAAAAAAAAATATCTAACAATTTTTTTTTTAAACTGTCACTAGAAGAAATGGGCATGATTGACATTTGGAGGAGTCTCAATCCATATGAAAAAGATTATACTCATTACTCGGCCACCCATAAGGCCCACTCGAGGATAGATCACTTCTTTATAAATACAGGTGACAGGTACAGAGTAGATAAATGTAAAACAGGAGGAGCTGATATTTCAGATCACAATGCTGTACAGTATGTTTAAAGATTCAGTTAAATGCCCGAAAAAGACAAACATGTTGGGAGACTCAATGTGGGAATACTGAACAACAAAGAACTGGTAGAGGATATAAAAAAAAGAAAAACAATATATAGAAGATAATAGGGAAGTGGATCCAACTATACTATGGGATGCTTTGAAGGTGGTTATTCGAGGAAAACTAATAGCAAAAATGGCATTATTGAAAAGAGCAAGATTGGACACCTATAAGAAATACTCTAAGTTAAGGGAATTTGAGAAGAAATATCAAGACAAATGATCAGGAGGTATTTCAACAAATCAAGGATACCAAAAAGAAAATAGATGCTATATTACTAAACAAAACTGAGAAAAGAAGCATATTCTTAAGACAAAGCTATTATGAAATGGGCCCGAGATCTACAAATATTAGCAGAACGTATGAGAAAACAGGCGATAAATACAATGCACAAAATTCAAGGCCTGCTTACTAAGGAGATAATTGATAACCCAGAAGAGATAGAATATTTTATCAGTACTATAAAAAATTATATATGCAGCCACACACACACACACACACACACACACACACACACACACTGCAGAGGAGGATGAAATGAGATCCTTTTTAAATGATTTGGATTTACCAGCAATTGGCACCTCACAAAATGACAGGTTAACAGCCAACATCACAGAAGAAGCAATAAATTCATTTAAAAATAATAAATCTCCAGGGAGTGATGGATATCCAGCAGAATGGTACAAGCTGTTTAAAGAACAAATTCCACTGCTCCAGACATCCTTTAATTGGACACAAAAAAATAAAATCCCACCAACATGGTCAGAAACAATAATAACAGTCATTCCCAAAATGGATAAAGATAAAGAGTGCCCCAACTATAGACCAATCTCAATGTTAAACATAGATTACAAGATATATACAAAAATTATTTCCAAAAGATTAAACACATTTTTGGCAGAACTAATAGATGAAGATCAAACAGGGTTTATAAAGGGTCATAAAACCCAGGACAATATTAGGAGAACCTTACATATCATAGAACAAGCACAAAAGAAAAAACAAAGTACAGTCTTGATGAGTATTGATGCTGAAAAGGCATTTGATTGTGTGAATTGGAGATATTTATATTTGGTACTAGAGAGGTTAGGATTTAATGAAAAATCAGTACAGGTGATTAAAACACTTTACAAAGAGCCTACAGCCAGAATAAAACTAAATGGAAGCCTGACTAGTAAACTACATCTGCAAAGGTCCACAAGACAAGAATGCTACCTATCACTGGCTCTCTTTGCAATCTACTTTGAACCACTGGCCCAAGCTGTCCGACAAAATGAGAAACTTAATGGTGTCACAATCAAAGGGATAGAACACAAAATTGGGCTTTCGCTGATGATGTAATAGTCTTCCTCAAATAACCAAACACAACACTTCCCATAATGATGAAGCTGTTTGAAACATATAGCCACTTATCAGGATATAAAATAATTCCAAAACTCAGATACTTACAATTAATTTTACACCCTCAATAACAATTCAGAAATCTTACAAACTTAACTGGAGTATGAGGCATATTAAATACTTGGGAGTAACCTTCACAAAAGACCTCTCTGAACTGTACAACATAAATTATAAAAAGGTATACCAAGATATACAGAAAGATGGGCAACCCTACCTCTGGACTTTAATTCAAAAAATCGAAATGGTCAAAATGAATAGCTCCCCCCACCCCCCGCGACCCGAAAAGGATTAAGTGGAAGAAAATGAATGAATATACTACCCAGATTTCTCTAGCTGTTCCAATCTCTACCAGTAGAGGTCCCCCCAGACCAATTTACAAAATGGGATATGAGATGAGATGAGATGAGATTCAACTTTATTGTCATTACACCAGGTTCATTTGGGGAGGCCAACGTTCCAGAGTTAGATATCAATCTCTCCAGCTTTCCAAAGACCAAGGCGGAATGGCACTACTAAAATTAAAGGAATATTTTTATGCTGCTCCACTAAGACCTTTGTACTGCTGGTGCAATCCAAATTTCGTAGCAAAGTGGAAAGATATAGAAAAAGAAATATCAATTATGCCGATTGGAGATAGTCATATACAAGAAATCCAAACATGAAATGGATTCAATTAGTGAGCATACATTAGACACATTGTTTAAAATCTTAAGATACAAGATTAAGGAAGACAAAAATTCTGAATTGGGTAGGATATGATAAAAATTTTAAACCAAATCAATACCACCAGAGATTTAAAAGATGGACAGAAAAAAGAGCCACAGCTTGGTGTGTTCTAGAAAAGAAAGGAAAGTTGGAGAGTTTGTCACGAGCTGAGCACTGGAGGTTCCACCATGCTCAGTCTCATGGCTTTTTCTCTGTATTTATACATTTGTATTTTTGTGCCTTTTGGTTTTTGTTTCCCCTGCAATGTTTGTTTTCTTTTTTTCCCTGTTTATGTCTTAGTTTGACCATGTTCTGATTCTGTATCATTTTCTCAGTTTGTACTCGTTTATATTTTTTCTCTTCTAATTCCTCATCGTCGTGGTTGACAGCTGTCAGCGCATTTCCTGGTTGGTGCTCCATGAACTTCCGGTTCCGGCGCCACATGAGTTGGCTGCCTTTTTTTTTTTTTTTTTTCCCCTTATCTTCCTTCTACACCCTTCACTCTATATATATCACGGACACACAGATCGCCCCAAAGGTCTCCCGAGTCGGTGGACGGAGCACTGTTTACAGCAGGAGACTATACAGCAGGGAAGAGCTAGCTAACATTCAACCACCACCCGGTGCTAACGGAGAAACTCGACATACTGGGGAACTGAAGCGAAAATGACACGGGTGCCGGGCTGGAGTTTAGGCAGCGTGCAAGAAACATGACAATAACAACAATAATAAAGAGTGATAGCAAGAACCAAGCAGACCACCCGTAAATCTACGGGAGGAAAAGCCCCCAGGAAGCAGCTAGCCACCAAGGCTGCTCGGAAAAGCGCTCCGGCCACCGGCAGAATGAAGAAGCCTCACCGTTACAGGCCCGGTACTGTGGCTCTGAGAGAGATCCGTCGCTACCAGAAATCCACGGAGCTGCTCATCCGTAAGCTGCCCTTCCAGCGCCTGGTGAGGGAGATCGCTCAGGACTTCAAGACCGACCTGCGCTTCCAGAGCTCCGCCGTCATGGCTCTGCAGGAGGCCAGCGAGGCCTACCTGGTGGGTTTCTTCGAGGACACCAACCTGTGCGCCATCCATGCCGAGAGGGTCACCATCATGCCCAAAGACATCCAGCTGGCCCGCCGCATCCGCGGAGAGAGAGCTTAGACTTTCTGCTGTACATCCAACCACAATGCTCTGCACTGTGTGTCTATATATATTTATAGTAATATGTACATATGTATACTAGCTGCTCTTGTTTTTTTCTTGCCTTCTGATTGTTGCTATCCCTGTGCTGTTGCAATCCTGGAATTTCCCCATTGTGGGACTAATAAAGGCTTATCTTATGTGGGCATAGCCCTGTCAGCTGTCACTCTCCTCTCATTACTTCCAGCTGATCCAAATTATTAATCATTGCTACCTTCTAGCCGCTCATGTGACCCCACACCTGGCATTACTTGTGTCATTTGTTCTGACCCTATTTTTCTGATTTTGATTTTTTGTACTTTATTGATCCCCAAAGGGGAAATTCAGGGCATCCGCCTGGATGGATGAAGCAGCCACGATATGGCATTATCCCTTTACCATTCACACACATTCACACCAGGGACACTTTAGAGTCTCCATTTAACCTAACCTGCATGTTTTTGGCCTGTGGGAGGAAACCGGAGAAATCCCGGAGTAAGCCTACGCAGACACAGGGAGAACATGCAAACGCCACACAGATCACTGCTGGTATCGAACCCGGGATCCCATGGCCAAGGGTGAGTTGCTGTGCTGCCAGAGTGCTAACCACTGCGCCACCACACCTCCCAAGGACAGCATTTTTCATTTTATGTTGCCACAGTCTTAATTATACTTCCTCTTCACCACCAGAACCCCTTCCCCATCCTGGTGAGTTCGTTGTGCTGCTTATCTGTAAGTTTACCTTGTTATCGGTTTGGATTTTTGCGCTGATGCACTTTTGGAACTTTGTTTTGTTAATAAATACCACAAACTGCAGTCCAGCATCTGTGTCTGTCTCTCTGCCCTGAGGGGCAAATCATGACAGATCTATCAGAACTTTAAAGAAAAATATGAATTGGGAGTTCTGATTTTTTTAGATATCTCCAACTAAGCGACTACTACACAAAAGAAATCCGGGTGGATCCCTCCAAGGAAGTGAATGATGTGATAAAAGTCATAATCAAAACATATAGAAAATGAAAAGAAATTTATATCAGCAATGTATAAAGCATTAAACCTAAATAATAAATATACAACCAAGTATATAAAAAAGAAGTGGTAGAAAGAAATTGGCATAGAAATCACAGAAGATGAATGGCAAAACATACACAAGACTCACTCATCCACCAGTTTGCGGATTTGGAGGGAATTTGCCTGGAAAAACTTAGTGCGCTACTTTATCATGCCAAAGATGAAAAATAAACAACTCAACCAACCGCAGAAATGTTGGAGAGAGTGTGGCGAATATGATGTGGATCTCACATGTTTTCTGGAAGTGTAAGAGTAATTGTGTTTTGGGAAATAAGTGAAATGTTACAGAGAATAACAGGATACAAGATCCCTATGACATGTAAGATACTTTATCTTTGTGGTCTAACAGATGCAAACATTTTGGGGAGTGAGATATCTTGTCAAAGTACTGTTAGTAGCAAGTAAAAAAGCTATAACAAGGAATTGGAAGAAAGAACCACCTACAAAGGAACAATATTGGGCTATTATAGAAGACATCTACACAATGGAAAAACTACAGAATTTGATGGGAAAAAAAGGGGGGGGGGGACAATCTACAAATCCCAAAATGGCGACAAATAACTGGACTCCAAAAGAAAATATGGATTATGGGGGGGGGGGGGGGGTCAGACTCAAGCAGTGGATGTTATTGGTATGTTGTTTTTTTCCCCACTTGTTGCCGTTACTGGTTTTTCCTTCTTCGGTTGTTTAAAGGTGAGAAAATAAAAATCTCAGTGACAAAAAAAAAAAAAAAAAAATCACGGATCAGAGATAATGGGTGTTGCTCAGATTTCTTCTCCCTCAAAAGGGGAGTCAGACAAGGCAACTGTGAGTCCACTGCTGTTTGCCCTCTCAATCAAACCGTTGGCCGAATCAATAAGACAAAACAATCAGATATTGAGGTTAAGGGACGAAGGGGGGGGGGGGGTGGAACATAAAATATATTTATTCGTGAATGATTTAATACTTTTGAAGGAACCATCCCCATCAGTACCAGCTCTGCTAAAAAATCTTAAAGATTATAGAGAAATCTCAGGGTATCTGACTAATGAAAGCAAATCAATTGCTATGTTGTTATCAGGTGAATGTCCAGCTGAGCTGAAGGAAAAAGTGGACTTTAAATGGACTGACAAAGGGTTTAGATACCTGGCGACATGTTTTCATGTAAAACCCAAGAGCTGAAAAAGTCAGTTATAATCACAATGATCTTTGACTGAGAGAATGTGTGAGAATGTGTGTATGCAGAGCGGGAGTGTTCTGGCAACCCCGCAGAGAGAGAGAGAGAGGAGAGAAGAGAATATGAGTTTTCTTGCAACAATTGCCTGAATTGGCAGAATTATTAATAGCCTTACGGAGCAAGGGGGAGTAGCAGAAGCACAAAGAAGCAGCTCTGTCCTTTTCTAGGTTACCAGGGTCCCACAGAGGTGAAGAGGTGCCCGTGTAGATAATAACAGTGCTGAGTGCAGGTGAAACCTCTGCTGAGGGGAAAAGAAGAGAGAGTTCAGTCTGGGGGCAGAGGCACTTACTGAGCTGGAGAGGGAGTGGAGCATCCGGCTCACGGTCTGAGATCCAGTCCGCTGCCTAGAGCTGAGGAAGGTCTGCTAGGAGGTCGGTCCACCTGTGCACAGGGAAGAGGAACAGGAAAAGGCAGGAGCAGAAGAAGATAACATCCAGTTAGGCAGCTTACAGTTGAGCTGGGGAGGTGAAACTCCCAGACAAAGAGGTGCTGATAACTTAGTAGAAAAGGAGGCAAAACACCCAGCTGAAGAGAAAAGTAGACTCACATCATGGAGTTCTTTCACCCTGTTAGAGCACTGATGTCTCTGTGCAGGGCTCCACTCCTAATAAAGGTTGTCTAATTGGGAGGCTCAGGTGTGAATGAAACCACAGCTGTGGAAGATAATTAGTGAGCAAGGAAAACACACAGCAAAGATCACCACACCTGGGAGTTATTATTACTCCCCATGTCTCACAGTTGTATGATGCAAACTATGGGAAGCTGATAAAGGAAATTAGGAGGGATATGGACAGATGGGAGATTTTACCCCTGACTCTCACTGGGAGGGTGGAAACGCTTAGAATGAATATCTTGCCAAGACTGTTGTTCCTGTTTCAGTCACTCCCAGTCATGATACCTGGATCTACCTTTAAAATGTTGGAATGGAGTGTGTCAAAATTGTTATGGCAAAATATAAATATAAAGCTTTTCTAAAGAAAAGGACAAAAGAAGCAGTGCAGCAGTATAAAACATACAAAAATAAGTTAATATATATAATGAGATGTAGTAAAAGAGACTATTACAGTAAAGAACTGGAGAAAAACAGAGATAACACTAAAAATACTGGGCTGCACGGTGGCGCAGTGGTTAGCACCGCGGCAGCACAGTTTACCCTCGGCCAGGGGATTGCAGGGATCATGAGATCATGGGTTTGATCCCTGCCCCGACCAACAGTGATCTGTGTGGAGTTTGCATGTTCTCCCCGTGTTTGCATGGGTTTACTCCGGGATTTCTCCGGTTTCCTCCCACATGCCAAAAACATGCAGGTTAGGGAGTTAAGGGGCACTTGCGCACGCAGCGACCGGCAGCTGGTGGCTTGTCACTGGACTGCAGAACAAATCTACCTACGGGTACAAAATAAGTCCAAAAAAAAAAAAAATACATGGACAATACTTAACAATTTTCTTGGAAACAAAAACAGAACTACAAGCTACCCAACCAATCTTTCAAAACGACTCAGAGTGTGAATGCAGTCTCACCTGCAGATGAATTTAATAAATTTAAATAATAAATAAATGTAATAAATAAATAAATTTATTTATTTAAATAAATAAATTTATTAAATAAATTTAATAAATTTTTTGTTAACATTGGTCCTAATTCGGCTCGAAAAATACCCATTACGGCATCTACAGGTGATACAATAAGCAAAAACAATGCTATAAAAGATTCCATTTTCATAAAGACACAGACGAGAGAGAGGTCACTGAAATTGTTAAATCGTTTAAAAGTAAAACATCTATGGATTGTGATGGTATTGACATGCTTTTAGTCAAAACTATCATTGAATGCTTAGTGAAACCACTGACGTATATTTGTAACCTGTCTCTCCAAACAGGTATATTTCCCAATGCAATGAAAATAACTAAAGTAATTCCGATATACAAGATGGGTGACAGAGGGGAATTTTCAAACTATAGACCTATTTCACTATTGCCGCAATTTTCCAAGATACTTGAAAAAATATTCTGTGAGAGAACTGACAACTTCATAATGAAGAATAATTTATTGTGTGAGCAGCAATATGGGTTCAGACACAAGAGGACAACTGCATTTGCTCTAATGGAATTTATAGAAAAAATATCAACTGCTGTTGAAAATAAAGAGTATTCAGTTGGGGTATTCATGGATCTTAAAAAAGCATTTGATACAGTGGATCATAATTTATTATTAAAGAAACTACAAAATTATGGTATTAAGGGGGTAGCGCTGTCCTGGTTATGTAGTTACTTAAAGAACAGATATCAGTATGTATGTGTTGGTAGCAAAAACTCAGTTACTGAAGGTTACTTGTGGAGTCCCACAGGGTTCAGTTTTGGGGCCATTGTTATTCAATATGTATATAAATGATATATGTAAAGTTTTGGAAAAATGGATTTAATATTGTTTGCAGATGACACTAATTTATTATGCAGTGGAAGCAATTTGGAACAACTTTTGGATACAATAGGAAAGGAATTAGGGAAGCTTAGCCTGTGGTTTGATTCAAACAAATTAACGCTCAATTTAAGTAAGACAAAATTTATAATTTTTAACAACCATCACAACAACTTAGTATCTAAACTCAGTGTAAATGGTGTAGAGATTGAAAGGGTATCCAAAATTAAATTTCTTGGAGTAATAATTGATAATAAACTGTGTTGGAAGTCACATATTAATTATATTAAAGGTAAAGTATCCAAATCAATTGCAATACTACACAGAGTGAAATATCTGCTGAATCAACCCACACTATATACTTTGTCTCATTCATTAATACTCCCATACATGACATATTGTACTGAAGTATGGGGAAATACATACTGTATAACACAAACATACTGTATATCCAACCTTTATGCTTCAGAAGAGAGCTATTAGAATAATAAACAAAGCTGCTTACAGGGAACCAACAAACCCACTTTTTCTTAAATTAAAAGCTCTCAAGTTGTGCCCTTCAGAGGTAAAGTGGGCTATCCCACATGTAGGTCAAAAATGAGTTAATTGTACTACACTAATTGTTAAGGGTCTATCATTTTCTTAAACTGCCTAGCTCTGCATAAAACGTATTGTGCTGCCCTCTATTGAGAGTAAATGAAATCATTCTCATTAATTTGGTGAAACTATTGAGAGGTAAAGTGGGCTATCCCACATTCCATGCTCGGTATCACACACGTTGTGGCCTATTCCGACTCATGTGGGGGACAAAATAGAAACTACAAGATGGCATTGATGTGGATGCACATAGTGAACACACTGAACATAGATCTCGTTGATCACAAAATGCTTGTAACGGGTCACAGCTACCTGCCCAATGACCAAGACTTTGGGTTAATAGAAAAAGCCAAGAGGAAGAAACAGCATGTGTTTGTGCCAGATGAGTGGTACGATGTAGTCAGGCAGTCAAAACGGAAGGAACCCCTGTTCAATGTAGTTCCCATGACATCGGCCTTGTTTCACAGTACTAGACCATTGGAAGAGGCTACTGTAAACAGAAAACTGGATGAAGAAAACAATAAGGTTGAATGGTTGAAAATACAATGGATGCAGTTTCGTAAAGCAGATCCTGGTGTGATGTTTTATAAAACTACTTGTGATGCCGAGTTCCCTTTCCAAAGTGTCAACTTCAAACAAAAGAGAGCACTCAGGGGAAGACCTCCAAAGATCATTCAAAACATCACAGACCTTCCTTTACTGTATCCAAATGGGAGGCAGCTGAAGAGAGCCAAACTCGAAGATATCCAATCATTGTTGAAGTATGTGCCGCCTGTTCATCATCCATTTTACGAAACTTTGAAATCAACACAGGAGGGTGGAGGTCACGACAGCTCAAGTGACACCGAGTCAGACTAGACATTGACAATAAATTGGTAGGACATAAGCTTGTCCTATTAAACTTGTTTTTACTCTTCAATAACTGTATTTCTGATGTTTTGATAAGAGTTACATGTTGACTTTCTCAGAAGAAAACTGTTGGTTTGATTTTCATATAGAAATTTTTGCGAATAAGCGAGGACACAAACAACACTGTTTATGTTCTAATTATTGGAAACCAATGTGCAGAAGAATAGCAAAAACTGCCTAGTGTGTGATATCTGTGAAATTTGCAATTTATCATCTGTTTCATTCATTAAAATTTCAAATTAACATTATTTTTTACTTTTGTCCTTTTACTCGATTTTTATCTTCAGTTAGAGGTAAAGTGGTCTATCCCACATTTTTAACCCCTACTCTCTTATTGTTGTGAATATGTGATTTAAATATATTTTCATATTTAAGTCACACCTTGAAGGTAATTATAGGGGGTATGGCTGTGTTGTGAGACATGTATATGTTGGACACTGCATATGTGATTTAACCACGATGAAGGAGAGCCAGCCCCCTGCGGTGCGGAGCCACAGAGCCTGGACCCCCTGCGGAGGACAGGGGACAGAAGACTTCCTGACCACTGAGGCTCGAGAGGAGAGAAGGGGGAGTTATGTAAATAAAAGGCTAATGAATGTGAATAAAGAGATTTTGAGATAGATGTGTGATTTCCCCCGCGAGGGAAATGGTGTGATGTGAGAATGTTTAAATGAGAGAACTTTGGTGTGTTCACTCTCTTGGTTCGCTGCTCAGGAATGAGAGCAGACAGTGGAATGGTTACTTGAAATAAACTGAAATTAAAGGCAATTCGGTTTCGTTATTCAAGTCTCCCCACAGGGGGTAACTTTTTAATGATATAGGCACACTGATTTTTTGAGAATATTTCAACTTTAGAGCTCATTTTCTCAAAATAATGGTTTTGTGGGATAGCCCACTTTACCTCTGAAGGGCACAGTTGAAAGATCTGGTTGACTTTAAAACTGCAGTAATAACGTTTAAAGTGAAGAATCTATCACTGCCCGCAAATATCCAAAATTTGTTCCAAATAAGAGAGAAACAATATCATTTCAGAGGAACGTGTATTTCAAAAAACTTCAGTGAGAACTACCACCAAGCAACACTGTGTCTCAGTGCAAGGAGTAAGATTGTGGAACGCTTTTGGACCTGAATTAAAATCATGTACAACGCTTGGACAATTTAAACAAAAACTAAAGGAAGAAATACTCCAAACATATATACAAGATGGCATGTAAAATCACATAAGAATTATCATATTCAGTCTTTGTTGTGTTGTTGCTTAGTTTTTTGTTGTTGTTTTTTTTTGTCACGTTTTGTCTTAGCTTTGTTCTGTATTGTAATTGCTGCTGTTTTGTTTTTCTTTTGAATTCTTGGATGGAATATGGGTGGGCAATATAAGCTGCGGCTTCAGCCATCATCCATTTCAGATAACTTATGTTGAACTGTATAATCAGAGGAGTTATTGTTTGGTTTGACCTTGTAACATTTTTTTCCCCTTTGTTATATTATTCTGTTCCTTTCTTTTAATCTTTACTTTTAATCTAATCTATCCGAAATAAAGATTCATTCATTCATTCATTCATTCAAAACAAAAAACGAGAATTAAATATAAAACACTCCTATCTTCTAAAGATAAGGGAGGATTAAATTTACCAAATCTGAGGGACTATTACTTACTGTGCAGCTCAAATTAGAGCTCTAATATTATGGATCATCAAAGACAATATATACTTCTACGACACGGTGGTGGCATCAGCCATCACTTTTGGAGTGGTCTGCTGGGGCAGTGGCATTACAGCAGCCAATGGGAAGAGACTGAACAACCTGATCAAGAAAGCTAGCTCTGTCCGGGGGCAACGCCTTGACACAGTGGAGGAGATAGGAGAGAGAAGGATAAGATAAGATAAGCCTTTATTAGTCCCACAATGGGGAAATTCCAGGATGGTGGCTAAACTGTCATCTCTGCTGGAGTCCAAGTCCCACCCTATGCAGGACATACTGAACGCAGTGAGGAGCTCATTTAGCAGTAGACTACATCATCCTAGGTGCATGACCGAGAGGTTTCGCAGGTCCTTCCTACCTACAGCTGTCAGACTTTATAACCTAAACAGGGCTGCTCACAGAGATAGCAAAAAAAAAAAAAAAAAGTGATGACCTAATAGTATTGAATGCAAAAGACGCAACAGATTTACACAGATTTACACAAATGGTCCCCTCCAGTATACAACTAGGACAATATCAGTCGCTATGGAGGGTGACAATATGTATGGGTACATATTCATACTATGTAGGATAACTAAGTAGACGGTTATGCTGTTTATTGCATCTAGCTACAATGCTCCGCACTTTGTATATATATTTATATATTTATGTGTACATATGTATATTCACTGCTCTTATTTTCTTATCTTCTAAATAATTGCTCTGAGTGTTGCTATCCCTGTGCTGTTGCAATCCTGGAATTTCCCCATTGTGGGACTAATAAAGGCTTATCTTGTGGGGAGCGTGAAATAAAGAGACTGAATTATTTCTCAATTCAGGTTTAATGCAGATTTCACATCCCCAGCTTTCTCTGTAGACAAGAAGAGAATGAGCTGCATCAAAACCCCCACATTTATACATGACACATCAAAGGCAGAATCACACATTGCTGTCAAACCCCCATTTGACAATAATTCTCCCCCCAAGTCCCTTAGTCCTCTGTCTGGCTCCAGGAGGTCAGGAAGTCCTTTCAGAGTCTTATCACGGCACCTCCGTCCTCCTGCAGGCGGTCCAGACGTATTGTCCCATCCAAGACGTGAGGTCAATCAACACATGCAGTCCTAAGCATCTCCTTGTGCTTGTACATATGTAGGCAAAAATATATGAGCCACATAACCCCCCCCCCCCCAAACGTCGAAGAATGGACAATAAAGCATAGTTCACACAACATGGTAAAATCAACAGCACAGACTACACAACATGATAAAATCACACATCAGTCCATACGCCGTTTGGGCTTCAAACGTCTTCCAAATTTGCTGTAAGCAGGCTTCGCTGTCCCTGCGGCGCCGTCCTGCAGGGAATCTGCTAACTGAGGAAGAGAATGGTTATTTGATCCCTGCGGGGGCTCCAGAACATGCTCCCTGGGGGGTCTGCCACGTCGAGGTGCCCTCGCCACCCGTACAGACTCGTCGTTCATCACAAAAGCAGGCTTTAGTCTGTCAATACTAACTGTTTCCTTTCTGTCCCCCAAATCTAGCACAAAATGTTTATCACCTGTCTCCAGCACTCTAAATGGACCATCGTATGGCGGGCGGAGGCTTGGTCGCAGAGCCTCATGCCTGACAAAAACAAACTTGGCATTTTTTAAAGCTTTGGGAACAAAAACACGCAGAAAAGTGTGATGAACGGGGCCCGGGAGCATGTCTGCTCCCGTGCTGATCAGTGGTCCCAGAGCCGGGGGGCGCCCGGGCGCCGGATGCTCTGGTAGGAACTCACCGGGCAGCCTGAGAGGTTGCGCAAAAACTAACTCCGCTGGGGAGGCATTTAAATCCTCCTTGGGCGCAGAACGCAACCCCAATAAAACCCATGGTAGTTTGTTTACCCAATCTGCATCCGTAAGCGACGCTCTGAGGGCTGCCTTCAAAGACCTATGAAAACGTTCGCATAAACCATTAGCCTGGGGGTGATAAGCGGTAGTGCGGTGAATTGTCGCCCCTAAGCTGCTGGCCATCGCTGACCAAAGCTCAGACACAAATTGAGGTCCCCTGTCGGACGTAATATCCGACGGAACCCCGAAACGCGCTACCCAGGCCGTCAAAAATGCGCGAGCCACCTCTGCAACCGTGGTCGATGCTAGTGGGACCACTTCCGGCCAGCGTGTGGTTCGGTCCACCATTGTCAAAAGATGTGTGAACCCCTGCGACGACGGTAGGGGGCCCACGAGGTCGACATGCACATGATCGAATCTCTTGGCCGGAATGTGGAACGGTTCTAAGGGGGCTTTTGTGTGCTTGTGAATTTTGGCCCGCTGGCAAGCCATGCAGGTTCTTGCCCACTCTTTCACGTGCTTGCGCAGGCTCGGCCAAACAAACTTCTGTGCTACCATTTTCACAGAAGTGCGCACCCCCGGGTGCGCCAGGAAGTGAACCAAGTCAAAAACGCGGCGGCGCCACGCGGCCGGTACCACCGGGTGCGGCCGCCCGGTAGATACATCGCAGATTGGGGGGGGGGGCATACCGGTTTGCAAACTCCTGCTCTCCAGCCTTAACCCTGTTGGTCCAGACTGGAGCGCGCACACGTCCGCATCTCTACCCTGTTCCGCTGCCATGGCTGCATAATCTATCCCCACGTGAACTGGGGCCGCGTGCGATTCCGCGCTGCTATTTTGGCCTGCGGCTGCGGTAGTACAATGTACCTCCGCGCGGACTGGTGCTGTTACCGCGCGAGAGAGGCAGTCTGCCACTACATTGAGTTTACCCGCTACGTGCTGAATATCAGTAGTAAATTCAGAAATTGTGTCCAGCTGCCTCTGCTGCCGGCCCGACCAAGGTTCTGAAATTTTGGCCATCGCAAAAGTGAGCGGCTTGTGGTCGACAAACACGGTGAAACGCCGACCTTCCAGCCAGAACTGGAAATGGCGAATGGCTAAGTGGAGCGCTAACAGCTCCCTGTCAAACGTGCTGTATTTCCGCTCGACGTCGTGCAAGGATCTGCTGAAAAATGCTAGCGGCTACCAAACCCCGGCAACCTGTTGTTCGACAACCGCCCCTATGGCCAAATCTGATGCGTCAGTGGTGAGCGCAATGCAGGCCGTTGGGTCTGGGTGAGCTAGCAGCGCAGCATCAGCAAGGGCTTTTTTAACCTCCGCGAATGCGCGCTCCCGCTCCGGGGACCACTCGATCGTATTGGAGGGTTTTTGCTTTTTAAGCGCGGCATGTAATGGTTGCATGAGCTGCACTGCGTGGGGTAGGAAACGGTTATAAAAATTTACCATTCCTAAAAACTCCTGTAATGATTTGACCGTTTGTGGCCGGGGAAAATCTGCCACTGCGCGCATCTTGTCTGGTAGCGGAACTGCCCCTTCTGGGGAAACGCGGTGCCCCAAAAAATCGATCTGCACCACGCCGAACTGGCACTTGGCTGGATTAATTATTAACCCGTGCTCTCCCAACCTCCGAAAAACTGCCGTGAGGCGTTTTTCGTTTTCCTCCTCGGACGTGCTGGCGACTAAAATGTCATCAAGGTAGATTAACACAAAAGGGAGATTGCATAACACTGCATCCATCATGCGTTGGAAGGTTTGCGCAGCGCCTTTAAGGCCAAACGGCATGCGTAAAAACTCGAAAAGTCCGAACGGGGTTATTACCGCTGTTTTGGGAATGTCCTCGGCTTGGACTGGGACCTGATTATAGCCACGGACCAGGTCTATTTTAGAAAAAATGCGCGCCCCCGCCAGGTGCACCGAAAAATCCTGGATGTGTGGGATTGGGTAGCGGTCATGCGCTGTGGCATTGTTTAACCTGCGGTAATCACCACAAGGTCTCCACGAGCCGTCAGCTTTAGGGACCATATGCAGCGGTGAGGCCCATGGGCTGTTCGAACGGCGAATGATGCCCAGCCTTTCCAGGCTGGCGAACTCCTCGCGCGCTATGGAGAGTTTAGCTGCATCCAAGCGCCGAGCTTTCGCGAAGACGGGAGGGCCAGCTGTGGTGATAAAGTGCTCCACCCCGTGTTTCGCAACTGTTGCCGAAAATGTGGGAACTGTGAGCGCTCGAAACTGGGTGAGGAGTGTGTGAAACTTACCGCCTGCTGTGGCGACGTTGGTCTGAACCGGTGGCGGGGACACTCGAGCTGCACAAGGGATAGAATAAAAAGAGAGTGCATTTACCAGCCGCCTATTGGCAAGATCAACTAACAAACCATGTGAGCACAGAAAATCAGCACCTAACATGTTGAAACTCACCGCCACTATAATAAAAGTCCATTCATAAGTGCAGCCGTGTAAGGACAGAAACAGAGTTCTTTCTCCGAAGGTGTCGATGCTCGAGCCGTTCGCCACCGTTGCCCCGTTACCTCGGGGGCCTGCCAGCCGGTCAGCATAGGTCGGGGTGATGAAACTCACTTGGGCACCGGTGTCCATGAGGAAGTGTCACCCGGAGCTCGCATCCGTGATGTAGAGCAGCTTGTTTCGTTCGCTGAGAGCCGAGGCTGCTACCGACTCCCGGTCCTGGAGTTTCCCGAGCTCTTGAAGTGGCACGGCGGCACACATCTGTGCGCCTTCTCTGCGAAACGCCGATGATAAAAACAGAGGTCATCTCCTCCGCTGCGTCGGGACCGCGCCGCTGCCATCGTTGGTGGGATTGGTTCCGCTGCATCCGGCCCTCCGCTGCTCCCGGTCGCTGCACCGAGGTCTGCTGCTGCCGCGGTGGCCGTCTGTTCACCGCAGGAGTCGAGGAGCCGCTGCGCCTCTTGGGCCAGCGCACGGAAGTCCCGCTGGGTCACACAACGCATGCTGGACAGGGCCCCCCTCATCTGCATCGGGAGGTTTCTCAGGAAGATATGCTTAAATAGGAAATCGGCGTTGTCAGTGTCCCTCAGCTGCAGCATATCCTCCATCAGGTCGACTGGCCTGCGTCCTCCCCGGTCGTGCATAGCCAGGAGTCTCCTAGCCCTCTCCTCGGCTGAGGGCGTGAAGCACTGGATGAGGGCAGCCTTCAGCTCGCCGTATTTGTCGTCAGCTGTGCGGTTGTTGAGCTTGGCGATGACATGGTAGAACTTTGTGTCATCCGCCGTTATTCCCCCGAGTGCAAACTGTGCTTCGGCCTGAAGGAACCACGAGTCCGGGTTGTCCTGCCAGAACTCTGGCAGCTTGATCGAGACAGCGCTCGTTCGGGCGGTCTCCGACAAGTCTGGATCGGGGGAATCGCGTCTATGCATTTCACGTCTTTGGTCACCAATGTGGGGAGCGTGAAATAAATAGACTGAATTATTTCTCAATTCAGGTTTAATGCAGATTTCACATCCCCAGCTTTCTCTGTAGACAAGAAGAGAATGAGCTGCATCAAAACCCCCACATTTATACATGACACATCAAAGGCAGAATCACACATTGCTGTCAAACCCCCATTTGACAATAATTCTCCCCCCGAGTTAGTCCTCCGTCTGGCTCCAGGAGGTCAGGAAGTCCTTTCAGAGTCTTATCACAGCACCTCCGTCCTCCTGCAGGCGGTCCAGACGTATTGTCCCATCCAAGACGTGAGGTCAATCAACACATGCAGTCCTAAGCATCTCCTTGTGCTTATGAGATACATATGTAGGCAAAAATATATGAGCCACAATCTTACCTTATCTTATCTTTTAAAGATACAGTGTGGGTGGAAATGGAGCAAAGGGCTTGGCCAGATGTGCCTTTGGGATCACTACCATTTACGACTAGAGCAGTACAAAAGAAGCTCAAGATTCAAAATGAACTGGATTAAAGCAACATTGAAAATATGGTCAGCAATACAAAAGAATTTAAAAAATATTTAGCTGTGTAAGCAAAGCTACAAAAATTTCCAGAAACCCAGGTTTTGTACCATGCACTTGGATTCAGGATTTGAAAAATTGACTAACAAGGGGTTTGCGGAGAGTAGAAATAACGGAGCCAGACTTATGCAGCAGATGACTTTATTCACTCTCACATCAGTCATACAAAGAAAAAGCATATCTCAATACACCAGGGTCTCTCCTTTTATATCAGCCGCCCATCTTACATCTGCATGACATCTCGCATCACAATACATTCAACCCTTCTCCCCCCACTACTTCTTCCTGCTACCTCACCATATTCTCTCTCATCTCCATACCTATTGTCCTTCTCTGTTTACCCTCTGCATCCAGTCTGAGATGATTAACCCAGCTTCTACAGGTTAATATTTATAGCACAGATGTTTAAGGGGCAGACTTTGAAATCATTTGAACAGCTGAAACAGGAATTTAATTTATCAAATAAGAACTTTTATAAATATTTGCAACTGAGACATTATCTTCAGAAACATAATGAGTGGAAAGAAATATGTACAGAGCCAAGTAAAGTTGAAGCATTGTTCATGTCATATACAGAGGGAGAACAAAAAAAGGGGCTGATATCAAAAGTATATCAGGCACTATAATATGAAACTGATGTTAATAATTTAGATGTCAAAGAGAAATGGGAATTGGAAGCTAATCAATAAGCAATGAGGATTGGGAGGAAACATTTAGATTTGGACATAAATTTACTAACAGTCCAACATGGAGAGAGTTTCATTGGAAGGTGAAAATGTGTTATTTTAACACCCCATTTATCATTTCAAAATGTACTAATACTTCAGACCTATGTTGGAGGGATTGTGGGATGATAGGGGATTTCACCCACATATTTTGGGATTGTCCAAAGATCTTAGAGTTTTGGAAAAGAATACAAAAAGAAATAAAGAAAGTTTTCGGTTTTGAATTACACCTTAATCCAACCCTTTTTATATATGGGATAATACCTGACGATTTGAGAGGCAGAGAACACAGCTACTGATTGGGTGTTCTGCTCCTGATAGCAAGAAATATGATTGCAACTTCTTGGCTGAAACCACATCCCCGCCACCATGATACAATGGAGAGAGAGAGTAAAAAAGGTCTTTACTATGGAAAAAAAAATACAGCAAAACTACAACTGAAGCTACAAAAATTTGAGACAAGATGGAAACCAATAATACAAATAATATCAGAACTCTAAACACCTCCATTTGTTGTTGTTGTTGTTGTTTTGTTTGGAGAAGTATTTATAGCTGTTTTTCCTTTTTTCTGTACTTTTATTTTCTTACTAGCACCTGAATTGGATTTGTGAATACACTTGTCTGTACTACTGGACTAACTAGGAAAAATTTCAAATGAATGTTATTTGTATCTCTGTAACACTGCAAAGAACTGAAACGAAAGGCAGTAGTTGATGTACAGTACCGTATTTTTGGGAGTATAAGGCGCACCGGATTATAAGGCGCGATATCAATGAACGGTCTATTTGATAGTCTATTTTCATACATAAGGTGCACCGGATTAAAAGTCGCATTAAAGCGAGGTAGGCGGAGCCGGGAAAAAAAATTTTTTTGCGTACATGGAAAGAAAATCCTATCTATAGTCATTATAGACACATATAGAGCGATTGTCTGTGAGTGTGAATGACCTGTTCCGTGAGCAGGCGGAACATTTTTAGTCCGTGGCTGTTTACATCACCATATTGGCCAGGATACTCGCTCGGTACTCGCTCGGTACTCGATACGGCTCGCTCTCCGGCGGCAGCCCTGATAAGTAAACATATGCCGGGACGCTTGAATTCTTTCGTCCCAAAAATATCATTTTTGAATATTTAATTACAGCTAAACGGGAGCAGTTTCGATGCCGAAATTTCACATACAAATCCTAATATACGTGTTCTATACACCATCGGCTTTTGGGTACCTCGCGAGGTAGTTGGATCTGGGATTTTTTTTTTTTTTTTGCGTGCATGGAAAGAAAATCCTATCTATAGTCATTATAGGCACATATAGCGCGATTGTCTGCGAGTGTGAATGACCTGTTCCACGAGCAAATGTACGTTTTTTGGTTCGTGGCTGTTTACATCGCCATATTGGCCAGGATACTCGCTCGGTACTCGATACGGCTCGCTCTCCGGCGGCAGCCCCGAGAAGTAAACAATGCAAACAAATGCCGGGACGCTTGAATTCTTTCGTCCCGAAAATATCATTTTTGAATATTAATTACAGCTAAACAGGAGCAGTTTTGATCCACGATCCATTGGCAGATAGTGGCGTAACTCGCTAGCAATTTAACTTTGAACGACCTGTTGACACCAATATAGCGGTTGGAGTTCTTTGGTTAATCCACCCGGAATGATGGCAAGCTCTGAATTAGTTTGCTTCACTTGGGTTTTGACAGTATCGGTGAGATGGGCGCGCATGGAGTGGCAGATCAATAGGGATGGAGATTTGTGGGAAAAGCCATCCGGCCATTATGTTGAAGCACATATTACTCTGCGAGGCTCCTGACTACCGTAATGCTCTGATAATCCATCAAGCGGTTCGGCTTCGTAGCTTACCAAAGTCGTACTAAAACATTTTTGACAGATTTTTGAGCGCCGTGTACCACATAAAATCGGTTCGAGGTCAGTAAGCACAAACAGAATTAATACATAAGGTGCACCGGATTATAAAGCGCACTGTCGATTTTTGAGAAAATTAAAGGATTTTAAGTGCGCCTTATAGTCCAAAAAGTACAGTATATGAGGAAATAAAGTAGAATTGGTTTAAGCGGACTGTAAATGAGGTGGGTGTGATTTTTTTAATGTACATCTTCATGTATTTTTGTTGTGCTGAATAAATAAAAAGTTAAAAAAAAAATACAATACAACGCTGCTGTGGCTGCAAAAGGTCCAAGCACCCACTCAGCACTCCTGGAGCACATGACCACCACAGCAAAGCAGCATGACGCACACACCGGCTACCACCGCTGTCCTCTGCAGGGACATGAACTATATGCAGCTGCCCAAAAGCAGACCAGGAGTCCCTACTGGTGCTCGCGCGCCTATAATATCCAAAACTTTAGAAGTTAAAGTGACACTCTGCCAAAAATCATGTTTTTTTTTTCTTGTTAACGTGTCTGTAAGATGTTTTTTATGACTTACAAGGCATATCAAAAGCAAAATCACTCAAATGTCTCATGTCTCTGTTTTTTGTTTTTTTTTTTTGCTTTAAAATTTCACTTAAGCTCCTCCACCTGCAAAAAGGCGAGGTGAGAGAGAATATTTTTGGTGACATAATTATCCATGCCGTTGGCACGTGTGTAGTGTTCAGCCAGTCAGGACTCTGGACGAAATGGTTATCCTCCAGGCTAGTTAGCATTTTTTTAACAAACTGGTTTGAAAACTTGACCCAAATTAAGATGGGTTTTACCAATAAATTGCTTTTAAGCAAGCTTGCACTGGCATTTTGCTAGCTAGGATCCTCTGCATTGTGGTTGGAGGAGTGTAACTATCCAATCAAAAGAGGTGAAAATGCTGACGTTCTTAGATGCTTTCTATGCGTACCCCTGGATGTAGTAGTAGTAGATTAGTTTATTTGACAGGGACAGTGCAATAAACATAGACAATTAATCAAAGACAATCAATCTGATGTGTTGCACATAGAGTGTATAGCTATTAGCTAATTTGCAACTCTTGTCCCTGGATGGGCTTTAGAAAAAAGAATCAAGATAAAAATATACACAATAACCACATACATCAATGCAGAAAAATTATAAATACACAATTATAAATATTATAAATATTATAAATACACAAATATAAGAGCCTGACTCACCTTTAACATAAATATTATAAATACACAAATATAACAGCCTGACTCACATTTAACACATATAACATAACTCACATTTGCCTATTTCAGGCCTTCCTCTCTCCGTCACTCACTATAAACAAACACATTTATTCCTTCCCTTCATTCACTCTCACTTTGCAGACAAATAATTCATACATGAGTACATTCTTGTTTATTTTTCAGCCAGTTTTTAACATTTTTAGTGAATGTTTTAAAGTCCGTTATTATTTTAATTTCATTTGGCATTGTGTTCCAGATGTGACTGCCCTTTATAGAGAAAGCTGTTTGTCCAAATGTGGTTCTGCGGTGGAATATTTTACAGTTATTGTTAACAGAACTCCTGGTGGCTCTGCTGCTGTCCTGTCTTTGGACGAAACCAGCAAGTGGCTCGGGTGCTGATTTATGGAAACATTTGAACGTTAATTTCAGAAGACAGAGGTCAATGAAGCTCTCAAAACTCAATAGGTTGTATTTTTTTAAAACATTACAGTGATGCCACCTAATGGGCTTTTTGTCCAAGATTTTTAGGGTTTGATTATATAATGAACCTATATGTCTTATTGTGGAAGGGGCTGCTTGAGCCCAGACTGTCAAACAGTATGATATATGAGAAAAAACCATAGAATGCATATACAGTGCAGCTGCTTCGTAAGGTATGTAATATCTAATTAATTTAAAGCAGTTCAGATTTTTTTTTACTGTTTTTGAAATTTTCTTTATATGAAGATTAAATTTGAGTTGAGGATCTAGTACAATGCCAAGGTATTTGAATTCTGTAGCTAAACTGATGTCATGATCATGTATATTAACTTTAAAATGTTGCAGGTTACATTTTTTGATTGAAAAGCACATTGAGACTGTTTTCTGAAGGTTCAGCAATAGATGGTTCTTGAGGAGCCACTCTTGGACATCAACCATACTTGTAGACAGTACATCTGCAGCCTGTGCTGGAGTCTTGGCAGCTGTGTAAATAACTGCATCATCTGCATAAAGTTGGCATGTTGCAGCTGAGCAGTGTAACGGCAAGTCATTAATAAAAATGCTGAAAAGTAAAGGACCAAGAATGGACCCTTGTGGGATACCCATGCGGTTGTTTAAAAATGAGGATTTATCCTGGTGAACTTTTACACACTGTTCTCTATTCTGGAGATAAGATGCAAACCATTCTAATGTATTTGGGGAGAAGTTAAAAGATACCATTTTGGATAAAAGCAAACTGTGGTTTACAGTATCGAAAGCCTTTTTGAGATCTAGAAAAACAGCTCCTACCACATTACCCCTGTCCAAGGACTGTTTGACGTTTTCAATAAGGCAACAATTTGCTGTTTCTGTTGAGTATCCTGGTCTAAAACCAAATTGATGTGGATGAAGAAGTTGACTGTCTTGTAAGTAGTCTATCAGCTGTGTAGCTACAACTTTTTCAAGAACCTTAGATAGGACTGGTAAGATAGAGATTTGACATAACGCACGGCTCAGGAGACGCACACACACAGGCTTAGAGTAGTTCAAAGAGTTTATTAACAACAGGAGTGAATGAGTGCGTGTCTGCGGGATGTAAATGTGTTGGTGATGGTGTCTGCTCCAGGCACAGAGGCAGGTGACCGTACAGCCGAGCAACCCTATGGAGAGAGCACAGGGAGAGGGTGACGGGCATACACCAACACAGGAGGAATTTATGGCGAGAGAAGGACTTACTTGGTGGGTCAGGACAGCTGGCACAACAAGGGGGTGAAGCCCGGAAGACAGCCACCTGGAGAGCTCCGTGCAGCAGCGAGGATTGGGCGATGGAGAGGAGATGTCCGCCGCTGGGAAATCCACCTGTGCACAGGGGAGAAGACTGAAGAGAAAAGGTAAGCGATCTTCTTACCAAAATGGTTACGCTGAAGGGAAGTATGCTCACAACGGTGAGGGACGAAGTCTGACGGCTTCAGGCCGAGCCTCCGGGCGAGACGGCCTTTATCCCTCGCCGCTGATGATTGGCAGGTGCGTGAGCAGGTGGCGCCGCTGATGAATGGCGCGGCGTGACAGTACTCCCCCCTCTAGCAGCGCCTCCTGGCGATGGCTTATCCGGGTGCGCTCGGTGGAAGTCCGCGATGAGCGATGGGTCCAACACAAACGACGGGGGCACCCATTGCCGATGCTCGGGCCCATAGCCCTCCCAGTCCACCAGGTATTGCAACCCACGGCCTCGGCGCCGGGAGTCCAGGATGGAGGAGACGGACCAGGCCGGATGGCCACCAACCATCCGGGGCGCGGGTTGCGCTGCAGGAGGAGGGCAAAGGGGGTCAGTGACTGCCAGTTTCACCCTCGACACATGGAAAGTGGGATGGATGCGGAGGGAGGGGGGGATAGCCACGCGCACAGCCACCGGGTTGATGATCCGGGTGACGGGAAAGGGACCCATGAATCGCTGTGCCAGCTTCCTCCTCTCGCCTTTTAATGTGACGTCCTGGGTAGACACATACACGAGTTGCCCAACTCTGTACGCCGGGGCAGGTCTTCTGTGCCGGTCCGCCACGGTCCTGTTGCGCTCCGCTGTGCGTAAAAGCGCATGACGCGCGGCAGCCCAGGTGGAGCGGAACTGCCTAAGGTGCGCCCTAACGGAGGGGACAGTCACCTCGTTCTCCTGCGCTGGAAACAGCGGGGGGTCGTAACCCAGGGACGCCTTGAAGGGGGACATCCCCGTTGCAGAAGAGCGGGCGGTGTTGTGGGCATACTCCACCCAGGCGAGATGGTTGCTCCAGGACGTCGGCTTGGATCTGGTAACACAGCGGAGCGCAGCCTCCAGCTCCTGATTGGTCCTCTCACACTGCCCGTTAGACTGGGGGTGATGGCCGGAGGAGAGGCTCACCTTGGCTCCGATGGCGTTACAGAAGGATCTCCAAACCTCGGACGAAAATTGGGGGCCCCGGTCCGAGACCACGTCCACCGGAATCCCGTGCAGCCTGACCACGTGTTGGACGAGGAGGCCCGCCGTCTCCAGGGCAGTAGGGAGACCCCGCAGGGGAATGAAGTGCGCCGCCTTGGAGAAACGGTCCACAATGGTCAGGACGGTGTCAAAGGAGTTGGAAACGGGGAGTCCGGTGACGAAGTCCAGTGCGATGTGCGACCAGGGCCTGCCGGGGACGGGCAGAGGCTGGAGCAGACCCGCTGGGGGGGCATTTCCCGACTTGCTGGTGGCACAGATTGGGCAAGCCCGGGCGTAGCGGGCTGCATCCCTCCGCAGGCCTGGCCACCAAAAGGACCGCTGGAGGAGGCTGATCATCCGAGAGGTGCCGGGATGACAGGTGAGCCGGGAGGTGTGGAGCCAGTGGATGACCTCTCCTCGGACCGCAGATGGGACGAACAGTCTTCCCTCCGGTCCGCCGCCAGGATCAGGTTCCACCTCCTGCGCCTTCCGGATCTTGTCTTCAATGTCCCAAGAGATGGCACCGAGGACGCACGACCTGGGCAGGATAGTGTGGGGCGTCTCCTCAGCCTCCACGGGGGTGAACTGCCTAGAGAGGGCGTCAGGCAGGCCGTTTTTGGAGCCCGGCCTGAAGGTGATCGAGAAGCGGAACCTGGCGAAGAACAAAGACCAGCGCGCCTGGCGGGCATTCAGGCGCTTGGCAGATCGTAAATACTCTAAGTTCTTGTGGTCCGTCAGGACCACAAACGGCAGGTCCGCCCCCTCTAGCCAGTGGCGCCACTCCTGTAAGGCGAGTTTAATGGCCAGGAGCTCTCTGTCCCCCACATCGTAGTTCCTCTCCGCCGGGGACAGGCGCCGGGAGAAGAAGGCGCACGGCCGCTTGGCGCCATCGTCAGGTGACCGCTGGGATAACACTGCTCCCACTCCCGTGTCCGATGCGTCCACCTCCACAATGCACTGCAGCGCGGGGTCGACCTGGCGAAGGACCCGGGAGGAGGAGAACTCCGCCTTCAGCGCCCTAAAGGCAGCAGCGACCTCTTCAGTCCACCGGAACGGGACCTTCGGGGACGTGAGGCGGGTCAGCGGTCCGACGATCGAGCTGAAATTTGGGACAAAGCGGCGGTAAAAATTGGCGAAGCCAACAAACTGTTGCACCTGCTTCCGGGATGCGGGAGTAGGCCACTCCACCACCGCCTTCACCTTCTCTGGGTCTGGGAGCACCTGATCTTGAGCGATGATGAATCCCAGGAAGGATGTGGTCCTAGCGTAGAATTCGCATTTCTCAGCCTTCACGTACAGACGATTCTCCAGCAGTCTTTGGAGGACCCGCCTCACATGGACCTGGTGCTCGTCCCTGGACCTGGAGAAGATAAGGATGTCATCCAGGTAGACGAACACAAAAAGGCCGATGAAATCCCGGAGGACGTCATTAATGAGGCGCTGAAAGACGGCAGGAGCGTTGGTCAGCCCGAACGGCATGACGAGATACTCAAAGTGGCCGTTCGGGGTACGGAAGGCTGTCTTCCATTCATCTCCCTCCCGGATCCGGACGAGGTGGTAAGCGCTGCGTAAATCCAGCTTGGTAAACCAGGTCGCCCCCTGGAGGGAGTGAAAGGCAGTGTCCATGAGGGGCAGGGTGTAACGGTCCCTCTCAGTGATGTCATTCAGCGCTCGGTAGTCTATGCAGGGGCGGAGGGATCCGTCCTTTTTCCCGACAAAGAAAAACCCTGCCCCCACGGGTGACGACGATGGGCGAATAATCCCAGCGCTCAGAGATTCCTTTAGGTATGTATTCATGGTCTCCTTCTCCGGCGCCGACAGGCTGTAGAGCCGACCAGATGGCAGGGGAGCCCCCTGGCGGAGGTTGATGGCACAGTCATATGGTCGATGCGGGGGAAGAGACATAGCTTTCGATTTGCTAAATACCATACCCAGGTCGTGAAATTCTGGAGGCACCAGTGACAGGTCCGGAGGTGCTGTATCCGCCACAGGGGGAGCCGCGGATGGGGAGCAGGCAGCGGACTGAAGGCAGGTGCCCATACAGAAGGTACTCCATGCCGATACCCCAGCGGACCTCCAGTCCAGGACAGGGTTGTGGAGGCGTAGCCAGGGATACCCCAGGATGACGGGCGACACAGAGTTGGGCAGGACGTAAAATACCATCTCCTCCCGGTGGTTCCCTGAGATGATGACTGGGACAGGCATGGTCTGGTGAGAAACTCTCCCAAGGGAGGCACGGGAGAGATGGACCAGGGAGATGGGGTGTTTTAATGCCTGACAGCGGATGCCCAATCGGGTTGCCAGGCCTTGTGAAATGAAGCTGCCCTCTGCGCCCGAATCCACCAGTGCGTGGGTGAGGTGCCCAGTGGGATTGTGGCAAAAACGGATGGGCAGCTTTAATTGGGTGAGAGAGTCTAACCGGTTGGGATCCGCGAGGCTCCCTACAGCGATTCGCGGACCCCGCCGACTGGCTTTCCGCGGGCAACGCTCCACAGTGTGTTGGTCACCTCCGCAATACATGCAGAGGCCCAACTCACGGCGGCGTTGTTTCTCCGCAGGGGAAAGCTTGGTCCAGCCCGTCACCATCGGCTCCGACTCCTCGGGGCACAATGCTGGCGGCGCCGCCAGGGGGCGAGCTTGGAACAGGTGCGGCGAGACTCCACGAGGGCGAGAAGAAGAAGACTTCCGCCCCGAGGAGCGCTCGCGCAGCCTGTTATCCAAACTTATCGCTAAGGACGTCAGCTCCGCTAGCGTCCCAGGGATATCCCGTCCAGCCAGTTCATCCCTCAGATCACTATTGAGGCTGCGGAGGAACAGGCCACAGAGGGAGCGATCCTCCCAGCCCAATTCCTCCGCCGCTACCCGGAAGTCGACCGAGTAGTCCGCTGCCGACCGGCCTCCCTGCTGGAGAGCGAGGAGCCGATCGACCTGGACCGTCTCGGTTTGAGAATGGTCAAAGACCTCCAGGAAGCGCCTCACGAACTGGTCATAGGTGAGGGTGGCATAACTGGGCCTCGCCATTACGGCGTAGGTCCAAGTTAACGCACGCCCCTCCAGAAGATTCCCTATGTAACCAATCCGACTGTGATCCGAGGGAAAATCTCCGGGCACACGGTGGAACACGGACTCACACTGCATAATGAACCCCCGCGCTCCGCCGAGCTTACCGCTAAAGCGGGCGGGGGTCGGAATCGGTGTGAGCCGAACCGGTGCCACTGGAGCCGGCTGGACGGCCGCTGGAACAGCAGGAGCCGCGCCACCCTGGCGAGCCGGGGGGAACGGCTGTTGAGGATCCAAGCGGCCCAACCGGTTAGTTAAATTCAATAATTGATTAAAGATCACCTGTTGTTGATAAGCTATTTGATCCACTCTAGCCTCGAGAGTGGAAAACCGGTGTGCGAGCCCGCCGTCCGCCGAGCCGCTCTGCTGAAGCCGTACTGACATAACGCACGGCTCAGGAGACGCACACACACAGGCTTAGAGTAGTTCAAAGAGTTTATTAACAACAGGAGTGAATGAGTGCGTGTCTGCGGGATGTAAATGTGTTGGTGATGGTGTCTGCTCCAGGCACAGAGGCAGGTGACCGTACAGCCGAGCAACCCTATGGAGAGAGCACAGGGAGAGGGTGACGGGCATACACCAACACAGGAGGAATTTATGGCGAGAGAAGGACTTACTTGGTGGGTCAGGACAGCTGGCACAACAAGGGGGTGAAGCCCGGAAGACAGCCACCTGGAGAGCTCCGTGCAGCAGCGAGGATTGGGCGATGGAGAGGAGATGTCCGCCGCTGGGAAATCCACCTGTGCACAGGGGAGAAGACTGAAGAGAAAAGGTAAGCGATCTTCTTACCAAAATGGTTACGCTGAAGGGAAGTATGCTCACAACGGTGAGGGACGAAGTCTGACGGCTTCAGGCCGAGCCTCCGGGCGAGACGGCCTTTATCCCTCGCCGCTGATGATTGGCAGGTGCGTGAGCAGGTGGCGCCGCTGATGAATGGCGCGGCGTGACAAGATTGGGCGGTAATTGCATATATCGTCTTTACTGCCTGATTTATGAACTGGTATGACGACAGCTTTTTTCCAGCCAGATGGAAATGTACTAGACCTAATGGAGAGATTAATGAGATGAGTCAGTGGTTTGATTAATATTTTGCTGTGCATTTTGAGAAAGGAGGTGCTCATATTGTAGATATCACTAGTTTTTGAGTTTGACAGTGTTTTAACAATACCAGCAATTAACTTCTCATTTACCTCATCGATGTGAAAAGTATCTGTTGGAAGTATGGAATTTGTGTTGTTGAGCACATTTGGCAGCACAAAAATTTTTGTTAAGTCTTCCACAGAGCCCACAAAGTGTGAATTAAATTCATTTGCCAAAGTAGCCTTGTCACTGACGGTCTTGCCATTGATTCTAAGTTCCTTTACCCCCTTCTGATCGTTTTTTTTATTAGTTAAGTTATTTAAATGCCTCCATAGGGAACTGTTGTTACCCTTTGCATGATCTATCAGTTTATTGTAATAAGATATTTTTGATTTTCGCAGCTCATGTACCACTTTATTTCTTAAACTTTTGTACACAAGGTGATCATTTTGTAGTTTGGAGGTTAGTGATGTTTTCAGTGCATAGTCTCGCCTCTTCATAAGTTTTCTTATTTCATTATTTAACCATGGTAGGCTAATCTTCTGTTGTCTACTTTTAATTTGCTTTGAAAATTTTTCTATAGACTTTGAGATTGTTGCAGTTATAAAATTACAACAATCATCTACTTCACATGTTGCCATGAGCTGCTCCCAATTTTGATTCTCTAAGTAATGTTCAAACTCCTCATTTTTTGATTTGGGGATAATAAAATTTGATTTGTCAGTATCGACTCCCCCAAAATACTGTAGTCGCTTTTTAGTAAGTTTCCTGACAGCAAGAACCATGTTATGATCTGAGAGACCAGTTACAAGATTATAGGTTCTGGTTATTCGTTCTGGTTTATTAGTAAATACCATGTCAATAAGTGTTCTGGATTGTTTGGTTATCCTGGTGGGTCCTTTGATGATTTGCTGGTAATTAAATTTAGTCATGAGGCTTTTCAGTTTTTGTTTGTCTTTTTTATCAGACCAGTTGATATTAAAGTCACCATGAATTATTGTTTCTCTGTTCTTCTCAAGTTGTTTAACCAGATCACTTAATTCATTATAAAAGGAAGAGTTGTGTGACGGTGGGTTGTACACTACTGCAATGTTGAAATTCATTACCGGAGAGAGACATACATTAACAGCTAAACATTCAAGTGAAGTATTCAAATCAACCAGTTGACATTTATATTTCTCTTTGATGTAAATTAAAACACCTCCTCCCCTCCCTACCTGCCTGTCTTTTCTAAAACACTGGTAGCCCACAATATCGATCATATTAGTGTCTATGTTACTGTGTAGCCAGCTTTCTGAGAGACAAAGGTAGTCCAGATTTGAGTCCAACAGCAACACCGAAATCTCATCTCTTTTGGGGATTATGCTCCGTATGTTTAAATGACCGCCGAGGATCCCCTTTGGTTTAGCCTTGATGTCCCAAAGAACTCGTGCATGATTAACAGTTTGGAAAAATAAATGTTGTTTTTGCTTTTGTACAGCTCGGTTTTGTGCTAACCCAGTGGTCTGCTGTTTAATAGTGGCAGGTCCAGGGTTAAGGTGAATATCTCCTGCCAGAAGTAGCAGAACTAACAGAACTTTAACTGTATATCCTCTGCCATATTGTGATTTTTGCTTAACAGCCATGTTTGCCTTAATTTGGAAGTTTTTGCTCAGGGCTTTTAAAGACCACATAGAGTGTAGGGTGAGATGTCCAAGCCCAAATCCATACAGATAAAACTTTTTAACTTCACCTTTGGTTGAGTTTGTCGGAAAATCCTTCTTGTTGCAGGTCCAGACACACAAAGACAAAACGAAGAGGAAGTAGAGAAGTAGAGAAGGCTTATTAGTGGTGCCCATCAGCCCACTTTTTAATCCGGTGGCAGCCATCTTCAGTCCTTCTTGGAAAGAAGGAAAAGGAAAATCTGTGGATAGTAAAATAAATTCTGCTTATATCGCCAGAATCTGATCCGATCGTCCTCGAATCCAGCTGGGCCTCAGCTAGCCAACTAGCCCCTTCCGTTGCTGGTCTCGTTGCTCATAGTCGCAGTAACTGGTCAGAAGACTAATCACATGTACAGAAGACATGTGATTAGTTAAAGCAACAGGATAAGTTTAACAGTTAATTTAACCTACAGCGTGCACTGTTAATTCCTCAAGGCCCAAGGCAGATTTGCTTGACCCTGGTAATACAGATGGCTGAAACATGATTGGACAAAAAAACTCTTAACATGCATTACTTTACTGGAAGGAGTGCAAGCAAGAGAAAAGCTACAAAATGAAGAGAATAGACTACTGGAAATAATTTATGACATCCTCATGGAACAAATACAAGAATGTAGGTTGTAAATGTAATTCTGATAGTGTTTAGGCCAGCAGAAAGGCTTTGCTGGCCCTGAGGGTCCACCACTGTCTTTCATACATCTCCTCCCTGGCTTCTAGTTAGTGAACATGGTACATGATGATACATAAAAGCAGTGACAGTTTGGATTTAATATTTTGCTTATACCAAAATGACAACAGCTTCTTTCTCTCTAATTCAAACAGCGCACAGTGGTTGATTGACAATGCAACCACTAAAGGAAAAATGTCTCCTACTAGCTGTCTTAGCCAGGGCTGGACTGGGACAAAAAAATCCTCCCTGGCATTTTTGGTCCAATTTGTTGAGTAGCAACATTCAGCGGTAAATGGCACTCACTTATATTACGCTTTTCTTCTCATCTAGGATGGCCAAAGCGCTTTACAGATCCTGCAATCCACCCACTTACACACTGATGGCAGCAGAGCTGCCTTACACACAGGCACTAACCAGGCCACCAGGAGCAACTTGGGGGCTCAGTGTCTTGCTCAAGGACACTTTGACAAGCAGACAGAGCGGGAATTGAACCCATGACCCTCTGATCAGTAGTCGGTCACACTACATCTGTGCCACTGCCGGGTGGCACAGGTGTAGTGTCTGCTAATGGTCTAACAGAGGTCAGAATTGTCCCACTTTTGCCCTTAACAAGTGAATCCCTGGTTTTGAAGAAAGAAAGAAAGAAAGAAAGAAAGTTACTTTCTTTTGCATAAATATTTTGTCATAATTTTAAAGTCTCAAAATTTTCCAAAGGTGCAAAACTTTGGGAAAAAGCTACACAATTACAAGGGAAAAAACATCACAGACATATATACAATAAAAGCTTCAAATTTACTAGAAAAACTTAACAAATTTATTTAAAATATGTACTAAGTTCATGAGAGAAAAAAATACAAAACTAGAAAAGCACTCGGAGAGCGCAGACCTCCGCCAAACGCCACAATTCCCCCATACAGTGTTTGTGTGTACATTTTCAGATTCCTTGAGCATGTAAATATATGACTAGCAATTGGATTGACAATGATTATTTGTTTATTTGACAGGGACAGTGCAATAAACACACAATTAATCAATGACAATCAATCTGATAGTGATAGGATTAGTGGTTCAGTAGTAAAAGCATTGCCTCCTTGGCGGAGGTAATAAACTGAAGCGTTGCTGTTGTGTCCATCTCCTCCACTGACGGATGCAAATTGGGTAGACAGGTTGCCGTGGGTTTTGTATTATATTATTTTTTGGGGGGTTGCGCTCCGCGGCAAACGAGAATTTAGAAGCTTCGCCGGCAGAGAGCTCGTTTTTGCGCAGCGCCTATGGCTGGCCGGTGAATTTCTGCCAAATGCGCAGCTCCTATGGCTGGCCGGGGAATTTCTGCCAAAGAATCCGTCGGCGGACAGCTGCCCGTGTGAGGTTTTGCAGTTGCGCGCAAACAGAGGCACGCTGGCGGGCCCAGGCCAGCAGTGTTTTCCGCGTGCTTTTGTGCCTAAAACGTTGAAGAACGCGGAGTTTGTGTTGCAGACACGACGACCAGCGCCCTCCATTGCGCCTGCGCACATGTTGAAAATGGCTGTATGTCACAGTGTTGAAAAATGCTGTAAAAAATTCCTGTATCCAGACGGTGAACCGGATCACCCCCAAAATTTAATCAGTTCTTCCTTGTACCATTTCCAACAACGCCTGAAAGTTTCATGGAAATCCGTCCAAGACTTTTTGAGTTATCTTGCTAACCAACAGACAAACAGACAGACAGACAAGCAGACAAACACACAGACAAACCCCGGCAAAAACATAACCTCCTCCTGGCCTTTTCGGCCTGGCGGAGGTAATAACAAGAAAAACAACCTTGAATTTAAAAGATAAAAGTTACAAATTCATGGCAAAAGTTGCAAATTAATTAGGAAAACATTCACATATGTACAATTAGTCATTGAGAATGTAAACACATGAAGATATTTAAAAGATTTAATAAATTCGTTAAGAAAAAGAAAATTAATAAATTGTTGAAATGGAGCTCATTTGCAATAATTGAAAAAAATTAAGGAAAAAATCAATGGAAAGGTGACAGAAAATTACTGTGGCAAAAATATAAAGACGGGAGAAAAAAAGATGCCAGTTTATGATACAAAAGTCACAATTCAAGAAAAAATGTTTATCCATGAGCAAAAATTTTTCACGAAGTTTCAAATTTCATAAAGTTTCTTAAAAAGTCTCTAATTTAAAACAAAAAAAATAATCATAAGAAAAATAGATAATTTATGAGAACTCTCCAAATTCACATAAAAAATTTCCATATTTTCAATTTTTAAAAAATCTCTAATTTAGGTGGTAAGTAAATGTAGGTTATCTCTGTATATTATCACTCACATATACATAAGAGTAGTTACCCCAATATAGTTAAGAAGTTACCGAGATGTGACTTTAGTCTGGACAGTTTGAGGTTTTTTTTCCTGAATTTATGGCAGTTTTATTCTAAATTTATTACTTTTTCCTCATAAATTTGAAAGCTTTTTTTTTGACATGTTCAGGACCCAGGGAACAGACACTGACACGAGCAGATATAGACAATTATTCTTTATTGAATAGTGAGAGAGTGTAGTGCGTGTGTGAGTGCGAGTATTGATGTCTGGTCACTGGAACTGAGCAGTTCAGATGGCGACCTGGCAACCCTGGAACACACAAGCAGAAACAATTACAGCTGTTCAACGATGGTGGGTAATTGTAGATGATGAAGCTTACTTGGATGTGCCGCAGGTTGTGTTCTGCTGGTTTCCAGCGTCCGTGTGACGTGGTGGTGATTGTGCCCGTAACCGTGGTGGTGAGTGCACCTGTAGCTGTGATGATGATTGTATCCGTAGCAGTGGTGGTGATTGTACCTGTAGCAGAGATGGAGATTGTTCCCGTAGCTGTGACGTTGTTTGTACCAGTAGCTGCGGTGATGATTGTACTCGTAGCTGTGGTGGTAACGAGGAGCTCCGGGATGGAGGTGGTGATGCCCTGTCGGCTGGGGAAGCTGGTCCGCCGCCTGGGAGGTCCACCTGTGCACAAGGGTTGAGGCAAGGAGTAGAATAACAAATAGTTCTCTTACGGGACCGGTCTTGACGTGACGTTCTTGGCTTGGCTTGAGAACGAAGCTCTGGCTCATACTCTGACGAGGAAGACAGACGACTCCGTGCCGAGCTGTCAGCAACACTGGCTTTTAACAGCCGCTGATTAGCACCTGCTGGTCTGTGCACAGCTGAGGCTGATGAGACAGATGACGGCCCAGCAACCGTCATGACAGTACTCCCCCCTCTAGCAGTGCCTCCAGGCACCTGCCCAATTCTACCTGGATTCGCCCGATGGAAGTCGCGGATCAACTGCTTATCCAGGATCAACGCTGGGCGAATCCAAGAACGATCCTCCGGTCCAAAGCCCTCCCAGTCCACCAAATACTGAAGACCACGCCCCCGCCTGCGAACGTCCAGGATGGCAGTCACCCCCCAGGCTGGATGGCCATCGATCATCCTCGGGGGGGCAGGAGCCACGGGGGGCGGGCACAGAGGGTCTGAGATGTACGGTTTAACCTGGGAGACATGAAAGGTGGGACAGATGCTCATGGAAGGGGGGAGAGACAAGCGCACAGACACAGGATTGACAATTCGAGAAATGGTGTAAGGACCAATGAAGCACTTAGTGAGCTTGCGCTTCTCAGCCGGTACACCAATATTCCGGGTAGACAACCAAACTTTCTGACCCACCTTGTAGTCCGGGGCGGGTCTCCTGTGATGGTTGGCCACCTGGATGTTGCGTTCAGTGGCCTTCAAAAGGGCCCTGCGGGCGATGGACCATACTCGCCGACAGCGCCTAATGTGGGTCAGGACAGACGGGACCGCAACCTCCTTCTCCTCCTCCGGGAACAGTGGTGGATCAAACCCAAACGATGCCTTGAAAGGAGAAAACCCCGTGGCCGTAGAGATCGTGGTGTTATGGGCGTACTCTATCCAAGGAAGGTGCTTGCTCCAAGAAGATGAACAGGAGGACATAACACAACGCAGCGCAGCCTCAAGCTCCTGGTTAGCCCGTTCACACTGGCCATTACTCTGTGGATGATAACCTGAAGAGAGGCTAGCTGTGGCTCCCAGCGCTGCGCAGAACGCCTTCCAGACCTGAGAGATGAACTGTGGTCCCCGATCCGAGACTGTGTCAGCGGGGATGCTGTGGAGACGGACCACATGCTGGACAAGGAGGTCCACCGTTTCCTGGGCCGAGGGCAAACCCCAAAGGGGCACAAAATGGGCCGCCTTCGAGAAACGGTCCACAATAGTCAAAACAGTGGTAAAATTATCTGAGGGGGGCAAACCAGTCACAAAATCCATGGCAACATGGGACCAGGGACGGGAAGGGACCGGCAGAGGATGTAACAGACCCGCCGGGGGGGATGATGTCGTCTTCCCAGTGGCGCATTGCGCGCAAGCCCGGATGTAACTTACAACGTCCTTCCGCAGTCCTGGCCACCAGAAGGTCCTCTGGAGAAGGTACACAGTCCGACCCACTCCCGGATGATAAGCCAGCTTGGAGGCGTGACCCCACTCAATCACTTGACCCCGAATCGAGCGTGGAACAAACAAGCAGCCCGGGGGACCCCCCCCCCCCGGATCTGGCTCCATCTTCAGCGCTCTTCGGACAGTCCTACAAATACCCCAGGACAGAGCGCCCACAACACAGGAGGGCGGTAGGATGGGTGCTTTCTGATCTTCAGTGGATGGTACATCGAACTGCCGCGAGAGGGCGTCCGGCTTACCGTTCTTGCTCCCTGGCCGATAAGTGATGCTAAAATTAAATCTGCCAAAGAAAAGGGACCAACAAGCCTGGCGTGCGTTCAGACACTTCGCCGTCCTGAGGTACTCCAGGTTGCGGTGGTCAGTCCATACAACGAACGGCTGAGCAACCCCCTCCAGCCAGTGTCTCCATTCCTCCAAAGCGAGCTTCACCGCCAGCAGCTCCCTGTCTCCTATGCTATAATTCCTCTCCGCCGGTGATAGGCGATGAGAGAAGTAGGCACATGGGCAGATCTTACCGTCCTCAGGAGAACGTTGGGAGAGCACCGCTCCCACCCCCGAATCAGAAGCATCCACCTCCACCAAGCACTGTAGATTCGGGTCCACCTGGGTTAGAACACGGGCAGAAGCAAACTCCTCCTTAAGTTTTCCAAACGCCCTGGCTGCCTCCTCACTCCAGCAAAACGGGGTCTTTGGGGAGGTGAGCACAGTCAGAGGCCGAGCAATATTTCCGAAATTGGGCACAAACCGGCGATAGAAGTTAGCAAAGCCCAAGAATCCCTGCAGCTGCTTCCTAGAGGTCATTGCAGGCCAATCCACTACTGCCTTAACCTTGGCCGGGTCGGGGAGCACCTGGTTCCGAGCAATGATGAACCCTAGGAAGGAGGTCCGGTCAGTGTGAAACTCACATTTTTCTGCCTTGATAAACAGTTGGTTCTCCAGGAGGCGCTGTAACACTTTGTGAACGTGCACCTGGTGCTCTTCCAATGTGCGAGAGAAGATTAGTATATCATCAAGATACACGTACACAAATGAGTTAAGAAAATCCCGAAGAACATCATTTATTAGCTGCTGGAAGACGGCCGGAGCGTTGGTTAACCCAAACGGCATTACCAGGTACTCGAAATGACCGCTTGGGGTCCGGAAGGCCGTCTTCCACTCGTCACCCTCTGATGCGCACCAGATGATAGGCATTCCTGAGATCCAGTTTGGTAAACCAGGATGCCCCCTGGAGGGAGTCAAAGGCTGTGTTCATCAAAGGCAGAGTATACTTGTCCTTTACCGTAATCTCGTTAAGACCCCGGAAGTCGATGCAGGGGCGTAACGAGCCATCCTTCTTCCCAACGAAGGAGAAGCTGGCACCCACGGCTGAGGACGATGGGCGGATGATACCAGAGGCCAGGGATTCCTTGATGTAGGTGTCCATGGCCTCGCGCTCCGGAGCAGATAGGCTGTACAGGCGGCTAGCAGGAAGAGGGGCCCCAGCCTTCAGATTTATGGCACAGTCGTACGGACGATGGGGGGGGGAGAGACAACGCCCGAGACTTGCTAAATACTGACCCCAGGTCATGGTAAACCTCCGGAACCTTGGACAGATCCAGGGGTGACGTCGAGGGTGGAGGCACCTTGACTAGTGGGGCACACGCCGCAGATTGGAGGCAGGCACTCAGACAGAATGTACTCCACGCTGTAATACTCCCTATTTGCCAGTCAATGGTGGGGTTGTGAAGCCGAAGCCAGGGGTACCCCAGGATGACGGGCGAGGATGAGACGGGCAGAATCAGGAACCTAATCTCCTCCCTGTGGTTGCCTGAAACGATCACAGAAACTGGGGCCATCTGATGGGCAACGGTGGTCAGTGACGCCTTGGACAGGGTGATGAGATTGACAGGGAGATCCAGAGGCTGACAGCTGAGGCCCATCCGGGTTGCCAGGTCTCTGGAAACAAAGTTCTGCTCAGCTCCTGAGTCTACTAAAGCAGGCGTGGAATGTTCTGTATGTTTGTGAATTAACCTGATGGGTATGCGGAAACTAGTGAAGGGTTCTTCTAAGTTCTTGTCCGTGAATCCCCCTACTGCGATCCACGGACCTTCCCTTTTAACCGACTGGGACATTCGAACACCCCATGTGACTCTTTCCCACAATAGAAACAAAGGCCAAGATCCCTGCGGCGCTGTCTCTCAGCCGCTGACACTTTTGATTGCCCTATTACCATAGCCTCTTGATCCAGAAGTTCCTCTGACGTGGGTAGAGCGGGCAGAGGAGAGCTAGTGGAACGAGGGCGGGGTTTAGCTGAACGGGAAGTAGTTCGCCGTTCGGCCGCTCGTTCCCTTAACCTACTATCTAGGCTTATAGTAAGGGCGATTAATTCACCCAAATTATCCGGTTTGTCCCGTGCCGCTAACTCGTCCTTTAAATCGGCGTTGAGACTGTGAAGAAAGATACCACAACGTGACGGCTCCCCCCACCCAATCTCAGCTGCCAGGACCCGGAAATCAATAGCATAGTCAGCAGCTGGTCTATTACCCTGCTGCAGACTCAACAGCCGTTCAGTCAACACCGCACCCCTATCTGAATGATCAAACACAGACATAAACTCTGCCTCAAACTGCTGGTAAGTTAACACAGGATAACTTGGTTTAGCCATTACTGTATATGCCTAGTCTAAGACTCTACCCCCAAACAAGTTGATGATATAACCAATCTTACTTGAGTCTATGGCGAAGTCTCCCGGAACGCGGAGGAAAACTGATTCGAATTGTAGGATGAACCCACGAGCTTCCCCGAGTCTTCTGCTAAACCGGGCAGGAGTTGGAACAGGGGTGAGGCGAGAAGCAGATGAAGTGTTAGCTTGACCTGACGCTAAGCCTGCAGGGGTTGAAGCACTAGCGGCTGGGGAAAATGTCTGGTGTCCCTCCAGACGATTCAGCCGGCTGTTAATTTGAGTCAGTTGATTTAGAATAACTGTCTGTTGGTGTGATAACATATCTACCCGAGCGCTAAGTGTGTTCAAACTGCGCGACAGTGTGCTTGCTGTCCACTGGGTCAACGTGATGGAGTCGTACTGACATGTTCAGGACCCAGGGAACAGACACTGACACGAACAGATATAGACAATTATTCTTTATTGAATAGTGAGAGAGTGTAGTGCGTGTGTGAGTGCGAGTATTGATGTCTGGTCACTGGAACTGGGCAGTTCAGATGGCGACCTGGCAACCCTGGAACACACAAGCAGAAACAATTACAGCTGTTCAACGATGGTGGGTAATTGTAGATGGTGAAGCTTACTTGGATGTGCCACAGGTTGTGTTCTGCTGGTTTCCAGCGTCCGTGTGACGTGGTGGTGATTGTGCCCGTAACCGTGGTGGTGAGTGCACCTGTAGCTGTGATGATGGTTGTATCTGTAGCAGTGGTGGTGATTGTACCTGTAGCAGAGATGGAGATTGTTCCTGTAGCTGTGACGTTGTTTGTACCAGTAGCTGCGGTGATGATTGTACTCGTAGCTGTGGTGGTAACGAGGAGCTCCGGGATGGAGGTGGTGATGCCCCGTCGGCTGGGGAAGCTGGTCCGCCGCCTGGGAGGTCCACCTGTGCACAGGGGTTGAGGCAAGGAGTAGAATAACAAATAGTTCTCTTACGGGACCGGTCTTGACGTGACGTTCTTGGATTGGCTTGAGAACGAAGCTCTGGCTCATACTCTGACGAGGAAGACAGACGACTCCGTGCCGGGCTGTCAGCAACACTGGCTTTTAACAGCCGCTGATTAGCACCTGCTGGTCTGTGCGCAGCTGAGGCTGATGAGACAGATGACGGCCCAGCAGCCGTCATGACATTTTTTCCCACTTAAATCCACTTTTTCCTCATAATTTATTTTTAGTGCTAATTTAAGGCTTTTTTTCTTGTACATTTGAAACTTTACTTATAAATCTGTGAGGTTTTCCTCATAAAGTAAAAATCAAATATAAAATAAGTAACGCAGTATTTTGTGTTATATTATCCACATTATTCGTTGGGGTGATGCTGTAGGAACGATTATGGGCGGAGCGCGGAGCTTCCGGTTTTGGTTGACCTAGTGTTAAATCAGTCAGTAAGAGTGGAGTAAGAGGGGCATTTAAAATGGCATTTTTTAAAAATTTTCAAATTCATTTGAATGTATAGTCCACATACGTGTTTTGCACTCAAGTGGCAGCTAATTTCAGCACTTGTAGTTTTTGTATTTTTGAATGTTTTTGCATAGTTCTGGTGCTTGCTGCTGTTCGTGATGTGAGGCTTCTCACAGATAAGCACAGCTAAATCTGTGGCTTCAACAACAATGAGTAGATCATGCGCTGAAAACTAAAGGATTATTCATGTGATCGGCGGTACAGACACAGCAGCACCAGGAATGTTTTCACTTGTATGAATATCACAGATCTGACATTTTACCACAAATTTAAAATGCCCAGCATGGTGTTGTGGTTCTTTGTGGCTCTGACTAGACTCTATTTCTGCTCTGAGGTAAATCTGATTATGTCCAACATATTTTAACAAAATGCAGCCAACTTTATTGCAGTGGAAACATTGATATATTGCAGAGCTTTTATTTGTTTACAGCGTTAGCATGCTAGCAGCAGAGCTAACTAACGGAGCTACTGTCCACGGAGCTACTGTCCACTTTTTCAGGTCATCTTCTCATCCCTCCATAGTCGTGGGATGTGGTATGATTATATTACTGTTTTTGAGGTACAAAAGGCCGTGCTCCCGCATTTTTGATGCCGAAGTCATTGTTTTTTTTTTTCAAGGTAAAATTTCCTGTTTCAGTGACAACAATACATTCTAAACTAGTACCGGAAGTTGCTACCATAATTCATGTAAGGCATCATGGGGCCTAGGGGTAAGGTGGATAGAATATTTATAGCCTATTAATAGTCTGTTTTCCAACCCCCACCCCAGGTGAAAACCTCACGTACTCTGAAACCTAAATATTTGCAGGTATGCATCATACTCTTACTGAATAAATTCAGACAAACTCAAAAACTATTCATAACGTTGCAGAATATTCCAGCTGAGGCTGGCGCCATACATTATTGTGAGTTTGTTACCTGTTGAAAAGCTGCAGCAGCCTCCTGCAATTGGGATAGGGAGAGACCTCTGTGTTCACGCCAGAGCTGTACTGCAGCGCGTGCAGGTACAGGGGAGAAAACGTGTGTGACAGGAGGGATCATACCATTTGCGTGGCAAACATTAGTAGCTCCCCATCATATGATTGCTCTGAAGTTGTGGTGTCACTTGATGCGGAAAAAGCTTTTGACAGAGTGGAGTGGCACTATCTCCTTTATTTTTCAAACAAATTTGGGTTTTGCAACAATTTTGTTTCATGGATTAGGCTGGTGTATCATGCACCACTTGTCTCTGTTCAAACAAATCGTGTACGATCCTCACCCTTCCCTCTGCAATGTGACACAAGGCGGGGTTGTCCCCTGTCACCTTTGCTGTTTGCAACTGCAATTGAGCCTTTGGCCATTTTGGTTGTGGGGGGAAATAAAATTTAAGGGCATCACTAAAGTAGATAAAATGCATAAATTGTCCCTTTATGTGCATGACCTTCTTTTATACATTTATAATCTGGTCTCATCAATTCCAGCTGTTATTCAGATTTTAAATCAATTTGGCAAATTTTCAGGATACAAATTGAGTTTCAGAAAAAGCTAATTATTTCCTATTAACTCCTTAGCTCAAGTTCTGCCGAGGCCATTATTTCCCTTTAAATGGGCAGAGGATTAAGAAATGCTTAGATGATCGAAGTTGTCATGAATTTGCCTGAATAGCAGAGAGGAGAGACCCAGACGCTGAACTGCAGTTTGTGGTATTTATTGAAAACAAAAACATAAAGTCCAAACAGTGCACCAACAGAAAAACCAAACTGATCACAAAAAACAAACTTACGGGCTTGAGCACACCAGAACAGGGGCAGGGTACTGGTGGAGATGAATGGGAGAGACTCCGGCAATGTGAGAAGACAATAACAGTCCTTAAATAAGGCCAAAAAACAAATGATAACAAGTGACAGCAGATGTGGATCATATGAGTGGGCAAGAGGTGATGATGATTACAACAGAAATCAGCTGGGAGTAGTGAGAGGGAGAAGACGGGACTGACAGCTGACAGGAGCACCGCCCACAACAGAGCAAAAAACCCGGAAGTGCCACTGACAGCTGCAGCCCTAAAGAGAGAGAGAGAAAAAACACAACAGGATACAAATATAATACGATGACAAATAAAGACAAGTAAATCCAAATATGTAAATAACAAAACTACGAAGAACATAAACAGGAAAATAAATCATACTAAGAAACAATACAGAAAATGTGAAAATTAACCAAAGATAAAATAACAGGAATAAGAACTCAAAAATACAACACCATACAAATATAGAAAAAAGGCAAAGAGACAGAGCATGGCAGGATCCCTCCGTGCTCAGATTGTGACAGAAGCCAGTGGTCAACTGTACAACTGTACAATGACAATAAAGCCTGTTCTATTCTATTCTATCCTATTCTATTCTATTCTATTCTATACCCTTTTCCTTAGCAGGACACATCAATTTAATTAAGATGGTTATTTTGCAAAATTTTTTATATTTGTTTCAACATGTTCCCATCTTCATTAAGAAAAGTTTTTTTTTTTTTTTTTGTTAACTTAGAATCTGTTGTGTTTTAAGTTTAATACATTGATGCTTCACACCACTGGGTGGAGCTACTATCATTGTAATCATGGGTAATAGAAGAAGTAAGGCAGTTCAAGATGGCACTTAGTGAAGAACATGCACATTGTGGGTAGTGATGGCCAGATGAGGCTTTCTTGAAGCGTTGAAGCTTTTCATCCATTTGGTTCATATGGACAGAGATGCATGTGAAACTTCATTTGCTCTACTAAGCCATCTACTGGACAAAAAGTATACAACATGCAGATTTTTACAAGGGCATTATTGGTTTGTGCATTTTTTTCTATTTCAATAAATGTACTGTCCTTTAAGAAATATCAGTGATCATAAGGGGAAAAAAAGAAATAATAAAACTGGGGTGACTACAGTGAATGTGCTTGTGTTACTGTGCTTGTGCTATTTATCCATTTTTATTGAGAAATAATAACTTTTCAACAGTTGTTGGACTAAGGCGATTTTTTTTTTTTTTTAGATTATTTCACCAGCTTTTGAGAATACTCTCTCACAGGGCACATAGGGTGCAGATGTGCAAAGGAAGGCTACTGTAAGTTTGTACAGTGTAGGGTAGACACGTTTCTGTCGTTCCTAGTACATTCACCTCTGTTGTCCTTATTCTCATGCAGGGCACGATAGTGCCTCAGCATAGGTGATGAGTTATTGTTGTATCCAAGCTCTTTGAAACACAACAGACACTTCACCTTGCAAATAAAAATAAATTACAAGAATGGCATGACCCAGCTGGGACTTGAACCCTAGGCCACTACTCTGGTTACAAGAAATATCCACTATTTTTGAAAAATGCACCAACTTAATAATTGTAAATACCTTATTGGGAGAAATAAGATCAAAATGTTCCCAAACCGGAGAAGTCCGTCTTTTTAGTGCTGGCTCCATTTGAAAATGAAAATTGGCTGTGACAAATCCTATACACAGTTAAAGATCTGAAAACACAAAACATGAGGGATGGGGATTTCCACCATAGCAGCTCACTTTATTTTATGTTGCGTGCCAAATCATGAACGGTGTCCTGACCTTGTCACATGGTATGACCAGCTGGCAAGGTTTCAGATGTCATTAATACATGCCTCTATATGCGTTTCACAAAATATTTTCTGGATTTACTTGCCACATATTCCGAAGTTCCGCATGGCAAGTCCCATCACTACATTGTGGTGCTTTTTGTTAAAACTTTGAGAAGAGTAATTAACTTGACTTGTTCAGTACTTCGCTGTTTTTTATTACGTCCCTACACTACATTTTGGCGACAAGTGACCCTACATATTTCAATGGATTTAACATGGCTGGTAACGTGCCAACACCACCGATGCTTCTGCCCTGCCCAGGAGAACCGCATATGCCTTTCAACATGTGGATGCGGCTGTTTCAGGAATACATGCTGGTAATTAATGCAACTGGGAATGCTTGGCCTGAGGCCCGCAGGACAGCCACTTTAATTCACTACTTAGGAACTGAAGAACAGCAAATTTTCTACTGATTACCAAATACAGGTGACACTTTTTTTTCTTCTGCTGTGGCTGCCTTAGAAAAACACTTTACCCTTAAAGTCAATGTCGTCGTGGAGAGATATATTTTTAGGAAACGAGTACAGGAACCCCATGAAACTGTAATACAATATGTGGCTGCACTACAGGACATTGCATCAAAGTGTGGGTTTGAAGACAAAACAGATGAAATGATCTGAGACCAGTTAATTGAACACATCACCAACTCTAATATTAGAGAAAGACTTTTGTTGGAACCTGATTTGACTCTGGATAAAGCCGTTACAATAGCCATGCAAATGGATGCTGCAGCTCATGAAGTGAAAACACTGACTAATACCAACACCCAAGTGCAGGCAGTACAGCCCCATCCACAAGATTCTAAAAACAGGTACAAACAGAACACTTATTTAAATAAACTGCTTAATACTGCTTCTTCTTCCCATGCTTGCTTTAGATGGGGTTCTGATAAACATCTAGATAATTTTCCTCAGTGCCCCGCTGTTAAAGCAACATGTAAAGCGTGCCACAAAGTCGGACATTTTACTTGTGTCTGCCGCACCTCTAAAACTAGAGATGTAAGCGAGATACAACTTCCGAAAAGGACTGTTCTGTATTTAAACAATCCTCACTGTGCACATGATAAACTACTATGTAGGATTAGTGTTAGCGCATCTACCTCCTTTTCTACTGAGTTTGAACTGGTTGTTGATACTGGCTCCGCAGTGTCTATTTTGCCTCATCACTTCAATGAAAAGTATTTCAGTGATTTTCCACTGCACCCACCTGTTTGTCAGCTAGTTACCTACACAAAGGAAACAATTCCTGTGTTAGGCTGCTTACATGTAACTGTGAATAGAGGAAATAAATCATCCTCCTCCACTTTTTTTGTTATGAAAAAGGGCTCCGCTCTTCTTGGAAGAGACCTAATGGAAGCACTGCATATCTGCATAAAAGGAAACGCTGTACTTCCTCCGCTCACTGCTGCTGCTCAAGTAAAGACCATTACATCATTGGCTGCCTCTTGCATTCCTGCAGCCTCAGACATTGGTTGTGTCCATGATTTTGTACATAAAGTAAAAATCGACCCTACAGTCAAACCTGTACGTCAGAAACTGCAAAGCCTTCCCTTCGCTGTAAGAGCTTCTGTCACTGCTGAACTTGACTGTTGAAGGTAGATTCACACTACAGCGTTTGGACTGACTTTTACTGACATTTTGGCAAACGTCTGGCTCTGCTGGCAAATGTTAATGATTGTGATTGCTGGTGTTTGTTGGCAAACGCTGGCGAATGTTGTGTACTTTGAAAATTTTCAGCATGCTGAAAATTTACCGACGTTTGGAAATACACATTGGTGAAAGTTGTCCTCAGTTTGTAAAAGTTCCTGAGCGCTGGGCTACATTATGTAGAGTTTACCTAAGTTGGCCTAAGTTAAAGCTGAGTTCACACTATAGCGTTTGGACTGACTTTTACAGACGTTTTGAAAAATCAGAGAAATACTTACAGAAATACAGGTAAGCTGACATCAGTGTCAGGTGACGCTCATGTAGAGAACGTTTGTGGAGGCTTCCTGCCGTTCTGGACCTGCTTCTGGAGTGACGACATCTCCCTTGGGCATACGATTCAGTATTTATTTTCATTTGATCTATGTAGTTACTTCTGCATACCATCTTCCCCTGTTCATTCATTCATTCATTCATTCATTCATTCATCTAAAAAAATAATTAAATAATGCTATAGACTCCAACACTAAGTCCGCAATTAAAAGTGTGAATGTGGATGGAATAAAAAAATGTTTAGTGAATCATCATATAAATAAAATGACGGGTGATTATATTTTGACACCTCTCTTCATTAACATAAAATCCTGTTAAATGTCATTTACTTTTTGACACCACATCAGCTCTGTTTGATTTCCACAATGGAAGTAAACCAATAAATCCTGGAGAATGATTACGCACGGAGCAGAAAATTAAGGCTGTATGTCCACCAAACTCATTTTTTTCAGCTGTGGGCGACTATTTTCTATTCATTCTCTATGTCATCCAGCATTTACAGCACTGAGCGCCCTTGGCTCTGAACCACTCTCGGCAGTGGGCGCTTTTTGTCGCAGCACTCAGGGCACACAGAGTTGAAAAAAGTTCAACATTTCAGACTACATTTGAGCTTGTCAATGTCAGACCTTATAAGGAGCCAATCTGAATTAAGGAAGAGCGGGACATAGGATGCCGGTACAGTCTGTACTCAGACTTCTGCTTTCCGTGGCATAATATTTTGCATCTAGAGCTGCTACCAATGCTAGAATGAATGTGCTGTCCATTGTTATTTAGAGACTGCTATTAAAAAATAAGTAGAAAGTCTGACCATAGGAAAGTGGAAGTGCTGAGGTGAGAGTGACAAGCTGTTGCAGTGATACAGGGCACAGACTTTTATCCCCCAGAGCGCAGCGCACAAACGCTGAAAAAAAGATGTCCAGGGCAGTCGGACAGCAAAAGACGGATTTGGTGGACACGGAGCCTAAATTTGTCAATGAGGAGATTTTGTTTCTTTTAGCTGTCACATTTTTGGGAGATTATATATATATATATATATATATATATATATAGTATATATATATATATATATGCTCTTTGTGCAGAGATGTCTTGGCCTGTCCTTGCCACTGATAATACCTGTATCTGCCAAGAATGTGTCACTAGTCCAGCAAAAGCTGGCGGTACTCAGATACTTTGCCAGCAGTTTCATGAAATGGTCAGTCAGAAAGCAACTCATACCGGCTTGGACGTTGCCCGGGTTAACGAGGTCAGGAGTTCCTGGCAGCTGAAGGCAAAGGACAGAACTGTGTGGAGGAATCTGATCAGACCTAAATGAAACAGTCATTGTCACCCCCAATAGACTACTATGATGATGATGATGATGATAGATATATCCTATATATATATATATATATATATATATATATATACAGTGGGGAAAAAAGTATTTAGTCAGCCACCAATTGTGCTAGTTCTCCCACTTAAAAGATGAGAGAGGTCTCCAATTTTCATCATTGGTATACCTCAACTATGAGAGACAAAATGAGAAAAAAAAATCCAGAAAATCACACTGAAGGATTTTTAATGAATAAATTGGTAAATTCCTCGGTAAAATAAGTATATGGCCAATAACAAAAGTTCATCTCAATACTTTGTTATATACCCTTTGTTGGCAATGACAGAGGTCAAACGTTTTCTGTAAGTCTTCACCAGGTTTTCACACACTGTTGCTGGTATTTTGGCCCATTCCTCCATGCAGATCTCCTCTAGAGCAGTGATGTTTTGGGGCTGTCGCTGGGCAACACGGACTTTCAACTCCCTCCAAAGATTTTCTATGGGGTTGAGATCTGGAGACTGGCTAGGCCACTCCAGGACCTTGAAATGCTTCTTATGAAGCCACTCCTTCATTGCCCGGGCAGTGTGTTTGGGATCATTGTCATGCTGAAAGACCCAGCCACGTTTCATCTTCAATGCCCTTGCTGATGGAAGGAGGTTTTCACTCAAAATCTCACGATACATAGCCCCATTCATTCTTTCCTTTACACGGATCAGTCGTCCTGGTCCCTTTGCAGAAAAACAGCCCCAAAGTATAATGTTTTCACCCCCATGCTTCACAGTAGGTATGGTGTTCTTTCTCCTCCAAACACGACAAGTTGAGTTTTTACCAAAAAGTTCTATTTTGGTTTCATCTGACCATATGACAACCTCCCAATCCTCTTCTGGATCATCCAAATGCTCTCTAGCAAACTTCAGACGGGCCTGGACATGTACTGGCTTAAGCAGGGGGACACGTCTGGCACTGCAGGATTTGAGTCCCTGGCAGCATAGTGTGTTACTGATGTAGCCTTTGTTGCTTTGGTCCCAGCTCTCTGCAGGTCATTCACTAGGTCCCCCCGTGTGGTTCTGGGATTTTTGCTCACCGTTCTCGTGATCATTTTGACCTCACGGGGTGAGATCTTGCATGGAGCCCCAGATCGAGGGAGATTATCAGTGGTCTTGTATGTCTTCCATTTTCTAATAATTGCTCCCACAGTTGATTTCTTCACACCAAGCTGCTTACCTATTGCAGATTCAGTCTTCCCAGCCTGGTGCAGGTCTACAATTTTGTTTCTGGTGTCCTTTGACAGCTCTTTGGTCTTGGCCATAGTGGAGTTTGGAGTCTGACTGTTTGAGGTTGTGGACAGGTGTCTTTTATACTGATAATGAGTTCAAACAGGTGCCATTAATACTGGGAATGAGTGGAGGACAGAGGAGCATCTTAAAGAAGAAGTTACAGGTCTGTGAGAGCCAGAAATCTTGCTTGTTTGTTGGATGACCAAATACTTATTTTCCACCATAATTTGCAAATAAATTCTTTAAAAATCAGACAATGTGATTTTCTGGATTTTTTTTTCTCATTTTGTCTCTCATAGTTGAGGTATACCTATGATGAAAACTGGAGACCTCTCTCATCTTTTAAGTGGGAGAACTTGCACAATTGGTGGCTGACTAAATACTTTTTTCCCACTGTATATATCAGGCAGAGAGTAGACAGGCTTTCACTGAAAATTTCATGGAAAAAAACCTTTATTCCATGGACCAAGAAATCCAAGTAATTCGTACTGGCAAGACATATTTGTGCAACAGCACAGCCTAGTGGTAGAAAAATAACACTGCAAAGACACCAAACCACCCACCAAACCATACCATCACCTGCAAACAAAGCCACAAACTCACAAACAACTCAAAACTAATCAAATGTTCATTTTAGATAAATAGATAGATAGATAGATTTTAAAAAGTAAAACATGTCATACACACCATGTTATCAGCAAATACTGTACATTGTCGTCTTACATATATATATTATTTTTTAACTCCCCCTTCTCTCTATTTCTTTTTCATTCCTGCATGCCTGAACTGAGTTTTGATCTAAAAACATCTGTTTTCACCAGCATTTCAGTTAACATTTGCCAATGGAGCTTAACTTAGGCTGACTTAGGCGAACTCTGCATAACTTAGCCCACGGCTCAGGAACTTTTACAAACTGAGCACAACTTTCACCAGCGGGTTCCAAGGTTGTCATAGCCAGGAGCGGCACTGGGGTTAAGCTCCCAGTGCTCATAAAATGCTCCTTATGGCGTGCGTCTCGAAAAGCCTCTGACAACTAAGTCCAACTCCTAGCCTGCCCGTGTGGTTTAGTCTCTAAGCCCTGCGGAACTGCTTTTACTAATAGGAGAAGGGGCAAGGGCGGATCTCTGGCGCCTTAAAACCAGATGCTTCGGGTAGATGGTGGCTCGTCAACCTGGGAAGGTAGCCCATCTAGGGGAAGGTAAACCCTGATTTCAAACCTCCGCTGCCTTGCGGCATACCCGGTCACGGGAAAGGCTTCGGGAGTCAACCCTGAGGAAAAATCCGGAGTCGGAGCCCCAAAGACAGTTCTATGTTGTGCTCAACATCGTTCTGGCAGCTCCTGCAACGGCACCGGTGCCAAACTGTAGCAGCCCTGCTGTTCCTTTGGATTCATCAGTGACGTGGAGAAGGGGGACATGCTGCATGGGCAACATCTTGTCCTCCATATCTTCCTGCCCAGGCTTGAATCCTACCAATGCCAAACGCTGGAAGGTAGAACACCGGATCACTGGAGAGGACACTCCTGCTTCGCCTTTGGCGTAGACAAAACACGGGGAATGACAGTTACTGGTTATAAGCCACCACTCAATTGGCGTAGAGCGCGGCGCCAGGGGTTGTTCCCGACAGTGGGAGGGATCATCGGATCTCACTGGACAGCTACCGCCCGCCTCAAGCTGGGCAGCCCCCAGCCAATAAGGTGTTGTCCCGCCACAGCTTGCTTTCCTCATTGGGTGCATGGGGATGAGGAGAAGTCCGAACAGCAGGCTGAGAACCTTAGCACCAGGCAAGACAATAAAACAAAAGAGACCAACTCTAAAACTGGGAACTTGGAACGTCCGCGCTATGATGACAGGACTCACTGCTAACCTCAAGGACATCAACGACACCAGGAAGACTGCCATCATCAATAGTGAGCTGAAGAGACTGGGAGTGGATATCGCCACTCTCCAGGAAACATGGTTGGCTGATGCAGGCACACTGAGAGAGAAGGACTACATGTTCTACTGGCAGGGAAAGGGCAGTGATGAACACAGGGAACACGGAGTGGGCTTCACAGTGAAGAACACCTTGCTGAAGATGGTAGAACCGGGCAGCACTGGCTCTGCACGACTCCTCACCCTCCACCTGAACACCACTCAAGGCCCAGTCACCCTCGTCAGTGTGTATGCCCCAACACAGACAGCCACACCAGAGGCAAAAGACGAGTTCTACGAGAATCTCGCAACAACTGTCAGGATCATCCCCAACTCTGAACAACTCATTCTCCTTGGAGACTTCAATGCCAGAGTGGGTGCTGACCACGACTCCTGGCCCTCCTGTCTTGGACCTTTTGGCGTGGGCAGAATGAACGACAACGGACAGCGGCTGCTCGAGTTCTGCACATATCACGATCTGTGCATCACAAACTCGTTCTTCAAGACCAAGCCCCAACACAAGGTTTCCTGGCAACATCCGTGCTCAAAGCACTGGCACCAGCTGGACTTGATCCTGACCAGGCGCACCTCACTGAAGAACGTGCTAATCACCCGTTCGTTCCAGAGTGCAGATTACGACACAGACCATTCATTAGTATGTTGCAAGGTCAAGCTGCAGCTGAAGAAATTCCATCATGCTAGACAGCCTGGAAAGGCACGGATTGACACCAGCAAGATGGCTCAACCAGAACTTGTTGAGCAGTTTGCCTCCACCTTTGAGAAGGAACTTGGTGTACCACAAGAAGGAGAATCTGCAAAGCAGAAGTGGGAAGAGCTGCGAAACACCATCCACCGCACAGCCTTGGCTACCTTTGGGAGGAAGACCTCGAAGTCACAGGACTGGTTTGATGCCAAGTTGACAGAGATGACCCCCGTCATTGAAGCCAAGCGCTCAGCACTTGCTGAGTACAAAAAGTACCCAAACTAGAAGAATCTCCAGATTCTCAGGGCTGCGAGAAGCAAAGTTCAGCAGACTGCTCGGCACTGTGCCAACAAGTACTGGACTCAGCTCAGCCAAGACATTCAAACCGCTGCCATAACAGGGAACATCCGTGGTATGTACGATGGCATCAATAAAGCACTTGGTCCGGCTCAGAGCAAGACGGCCCCCCTCAAATCCTCCACTGGGGAGATGATCACAGAAAAGAACAAGCAGATGGAGAGATGGGTGGAACACTACTCCAACCTCTACTCCAGACAGAACACCGTGACACCGTCAGCCCTTGATGCCATCGACTGCCTGCCATCCATGGACGAACTTGACGCCGAGCCAACCATCGACGAACTCAGCAAGGCCATTGATAGCTTGGCCGCTGGCAAGGCACCCGGCAACGATGGCATACCCCCTGACCTGATCAAGCACTGCAAGACCGCCCTACTGCTACCATTGCATGACATCCTCTGCCAGTGTTGGAAGGAAGGTGCCGTACCACAGGACATGAGGGACGCCAAGATCATCACCCTCTACAAAAACAAAGGAGAGAGAAGCGACTGCAACAACTACAGGGGCATCTCCCTCCTCAGCGTTGTTGGCAAAGTCTACGCACGAGTTGTTCTCGTTTGCCTACAGAAGCTTGCCGAACATGTCTACCCCGAGTCTCAGTGGGGCTTCCGCGCTGAGCGATCGACGGTAGACATGATATTCTCCATCCGCCAACTCCAGGAGAAATGCAGAGAACAAAACATGCCCCTGTACGTCGCCTTCATCAACCTCACCAAAGCGTTCGATCTGGTCAGCAGAGAGGGCCTTTTCAAGATCCTGCCAAAGATAGGATGCCCACCAAAGTTGCAAAGCCTCATCGAATCGTTTCACACCAACATGCAGGGGATAGTGCAGCACGACGGCAACATCTCAGAGCCATTCAACATACGCAGCAGAGTGAAACAGGGCTGTGTACTTGCGCCAACCCTCTTTGGGATTTTCTTTGCTATGCTCCTGAGGCATGCCTTCAGCACAGCAACAGAGGGAATCTACCTGCACACAAGATCTGATGGCAGGCTTTTCAACCTCGCCCGCCTGAAAGCCAGAACCAAAGTATGCAAGGCTCTAATCAGAGACATGCTGTTCGCAGACGACGCTGCAGTCGCAACCCACACACAGCAGGAGCTTCAGACCCTGATGGACCGCTTCTCCCAGGCATGCAAGGACTTCGGGCTTACCATCAGCCTGAAGAAGACTAACGTCTTGGCGCAAGGCACGGAAGCACCACCAACCATCACCATCGACAACTACGAGCTGGAGGTCGTGAATCAGTTCACGTACCTGGGGTCCACGATCAGCAACAACCTCTCCCTTGGTACAGAGATCAACAAGAGGATTGGAAAATCAGCCTTCACACTCGCTCGCCTCACCACACGAGTGTGGGAGAATCCCAAACTCTCTGTCAAGACGAAGATGGCAGTGTACAATGCCTGCGTCATCAGCACACTGCTCTATGGGAGTGAGACGTGGACAACATATGCCCGGCAGGAAAAGAGACTGAATTCCTTCCACTTGCGCTGCATTCGCCACATCCTGGACATATCCTGGCAGGACAAAGTGCCCAACACAGAAGTTCTGTCCCGCGCCGGCCTTCCCTCCATGTTCACTCTACTCAGGCAGCACAGGCTCCGCAGGCTAGGCCACGTTCACCGTATGGAGGATGGCAGAATCCCCAAAGACGTCCTCTACGGAGAACTGGCGACTGGCAGGAGAGACGTTGGCCGCCCACAGCTGCGCTTTAGAGACGTCTGCAAGAGAGACATGAAGGCCCTGGAGATCAACACAGAGCGCTGGGAGGACCTTGCAACGGACCGCTCCAAATGGAGAGGCATCCTGACCAGACAGCTCAAGGCGGGTGAAGAGAGACTGACTGCTGCAGCAGATAAAAAAAGGACCCGCAGGAAGAACCGCCACAGACCCAGCAGCACGGAGACCACCCACAAGTGCGACCTGTGTGACAGAGACTGCCATTCGCGCATCGGCCTGTTCAGCCACAGGCGGTGCTGTTCCAGCAGAGTAGACGTTTAGGGTTCTCTTCCATGGTCATCATAGACCGACGGAGGCCGACGACCATTTCAAAACATCGCCAAATTTTCAGCCTGCTGAAAATTCTCAACAAATACAACTTTCACCAGCATTTGACAACAAACACCAACTACCTTTTATTATTATACTACCTTTTATTTTATTTACCTTTTAACTAACTTTTCTCAACTTTTGCCAGCAGAGCCAGACATTTGCCAAAACGTTAGTAAAAGTTGGTCCAAGCATTCTAGTGTGAATCCACCCAAAAAAGCAGGTCGAGGATGGCAGGAAGCCTCCACAAAAGCTGATCTTTATTTGAGCAACACCTGAACTGCGCTGAGTATTCTTAGCTTAAGTTAACCAAAGTTGGCAACTGCTACACATACGCTAGCCTAAGTGGGCAAAAGTTTGACAATGCTGAATGCAACGCTGGGAAATGCTAGCAAAAGTTTGTAAAAGTTTGTAAAAGTCCGTAAAAGTTGGTGTGTGCTCACAAACGTAATTTCACAAACGTTTGGACTGATTTCTCAGATTTTTCAAAACGTCAGTAAAAGTCGGTCCAAACGTTATAGTGTGAACCCAGCTTTATTGAAAACTGGAATCATTGAAAAGATCAATGCTTCACTATGGGTTTCACCTATTGTTGTAACAGGACGTAAAACTGGTGGAATAAGGATGTGTGCAGATCTCTATGAACCAAAAAAGCTGTGGTTACAGACTGCTACCTCTTGCCTCATGTAGATGAACTGTTTGCAAATTTACAAGTAGCAAAGGTATTCTCCACAACTGATGTAGCTAATGCATACTTCCAGCTTCCCCTTCATCAAGATAGCAGAAATCTCACAGCATTCATTACACATGATGGATTATTCAGATTCTGCAGAGTTCCTTATGGTCTGCATCAGGTTTTTGACACCATGTGATCAGAAGGACGGAGGTGGTCCTCAGATTGTAATCCCCTTTCAGATGACCTATTATGACATGCCTGAAAGATTTGCTTGGTTCTCTTTGTCAAAATGTAACCCTTAAAACTTCACAACCTCAGCTTCTTATAATTCTGTTTTTCTACAAGCAACAACTGTATGCAAGATGCTGTGATCCTCTCTGCCATAACTGGTCTCACCTCGATCTATGCTGCCACAGTCACCTACACCATCATTGGATTCAGGGCTACTGAGAAATATGATACCTGTATGAACGAGTGAGTAGTTTTTGGATTAAAAAAGATGTCTAATGCTTATCACATAATTAAGAATGGCTAACATCTGTCATTGTATCTTCATAGAAACATCAGGACATTACTAAATGCATTTGATCTTCCTGAGAATACAGTCACTCAAAGCAACTATGACACAGCCCTTATTCATCTGAACAGCTCCTATCCTGAAACTGTACTCGGACTGGGCCTCAGAACTTGTGACATGCAGAAACTTCTTAGTGAGGTTACTATTTTGATGAAGAGCCATCATATTTTTTTGTCACTATTGTTCTCTAATCTTGATTGCATTTGTTCAGGGAGTGGAGGGAACTGGTCTGGCCTTTATTGTCTTTACAGAGGCCATCACAGAGATGCCTGGTTCTCCAGCCTGGTCGGTCCTCTTCTTCGTCATGCTTCTCTGTTTGGGAATTTCAACCCTGTTTGGCAACATTGAGGGAGTAGTGGTCCCCTTAAAAGACTTGAATCTGTTACCCCAAAAATGGCCACAAGAAGCACTGACTGGTATTCTTTTACATAATTAAAATCAAACTCATTAACTGGGAAGCCCAGATGAAAGCAGACTGTGTGGATTACATTGTCAGATTATGCTCTCTTGTTTTTGTTTCAGGAGTAACATGTGTTGTCGCCTTCATCATCTCTCTCCTGTTTGCACAGAATTCAGGATTGTATTGGGTAACACTCTTTGACAACTTTGCTGGATCTGTTCCCTTGCTGTCCATCGGACTGGTTGAATTGATAGCTGTTTCATACATCTATGGCATAGACAGGTTCGTGGAAAAGGCTTCAGTATTTGCATAATGTGCATTTGGATTAATGTGCAAAACCAACAGATGAACAGCCAAAAATCAGAATCTCTATGCCAAAAGAATATTGTATTATGTCCAAAAAGGCACTTAACAATAATATCTATAATCTAAAACAGGGATGGGCAACTTTGAGCCAGATCTACATGTAAACCTTGGGGGGGGGGGGGGGGGGGGGATTTTCTTCAAAGTCAAAAGTTTCACAATTAAAACTGAAAATGCAAATGAAAATGAAAGTTGCTCAGTGTTTTATCATATTAGAATTAACATTACTGATATAAATTATATCATGACCTAATTTTTTAAACTCCATCCATCCATCCATCTTCATCCGCTTAATCCTTTTCGGGTCGCGGGGGGGCTGGAGCCTATCCCAGAATCTTTGAGCGAGAGGCAGGGTACACCCTGGACAGTTCGCCAGTCCATCACAGGGCCAACACAGAGAAAACTCTCTCCATCAAAATGATGAGCAAAGAAAAATTCTGGATGGCAAAAAAAAAAAAAGGAAATATGACATTGAAGACAAAACTTTTTAAAATATTAGAATCAAATCAAAGCTTGATTTATACAGCACTTTTCATACAAAAAGATGCAACACAAAGTGCTTCACGCATTGAAATAAAACAAAATTACACCCCACACACAGAGAGACACACACAAAGAAGCTTCCGTCAGTGTAAAACTTATAGCTGGGCACCGAGGAGCCAACTATGGAAGCACCATCACTAGGTAGTCATCACCAGCAGGGAAAGTGCCAAGTCCATGGCTACAGGAACACCACTTCTGAGACCACCCAAGTCCAACCCGAGGGGTTGACGCTGCAGGTGTGGTGCTGCAGTGCAGGATCTCCTTAGCCGGGTAGACCAGAGCAATACAGGCCAGCGCCCTGCAGCCAGTAAACAGGCACAGTTCCCCGTGGGAGGGCTCCCCATGAGGAAACTTGAGCTTGGACAGGGTAATAAAAAAATAAATAAAACAGGCACTGATAAATAAGATTTGCTGAAAAAGACTAGACAGTTAAGATGACTAGACGAATAAAACAACACTTAAATACAGTCAGACAAATATTCATAAGTACTAATTATTTGCAGTAAGATACATAATTGTGACATAAAATACATTTGAAATCATAAATTAAGACAATTAAAATAGAAAATCAAAAGCAAGGTTAAAACAGTAGGTTTATTTGAAGAAAATGTTCAAAGTAAAAAATAGTTTTACTGATAAATATGCTACATTTCTGTTACAACCCGCTCTCGCCTGTCTCCCGCTTCAGCTGCGCGCACACCTGTGCCTCATCAATCCCAAGCTATATAGCCCACTCCGCCTGGAGCCTCGGCCTGGAGCCGTCTGCTCATCTATGCTCTCAACTCCAGCGCACGCCCGCTCCCTTATGGCCTGCGCTCCTTGTATGATTCCTCGCCTAGCACGTAAGCTATTCCTCCACTCACCTTCTCTCCAGTCTTTCCCCCGTGCACAGGTTGATCCTCTGGCGGCGGATTTTCCTCCCTCATCCTCGCCATCCTTCTCCTCACCGCCTCGAGCGCGCTCGAGGACGCTGTCTTCCAGGCAGGAGACCAGCGGCTTAAGCCAGTGCCAGCCACCCAGTCATCTGCAAGTAAGCACCAGACTGTATATTAATTCCACTGGGTGTGCACCGGCAGCTAATCCCTGTGTTTGCTCTGCCCTTAGGGTTGCCTGGCTGTGCTCCGTTTTGCCCTCGACGCATCCCGTCCTCCTGCAACACATCATATCCCGCACACACACTCATACACCTGTTATTTGCACAATAAAATCATTGAATCTCACTCGAGCCGCCTATGTGCGTGTTCCCTGTGTCCGACATTATGTCAGTACGGCTCCAGCAAAGCAGCCCAGCGAACAGCGGGCTCGCACACCGACTAAACACTCTCGAGGCTCGAGTGGATCAAATCACTCATCAGCAACAGGTAATCTTAAACCAACTCACCCAAATTAACCGCCGGTTGGACCGTCTGGATCCCCAGCAGGTGTTCCCTCCAGCTCAGCACAGCAGACCAGCTCCCGTTGGTCTCCCAGCTAGCCAGGCTAGCCCGGGGCCGCCTACCCGGCTCACTCCTATTCCCACGCCCACGTGCTTCAGCAGAAAGCTTGGTGAAGCCCGGGGGTTCCTCCTCCAATGTGAGTTGGTGCTCCAGTGCATCCCCGGGGACTTCCCGACTGATCACAGCCGAATTGGGTATGTTGCTAACCTTTTGGAAGGGCGAGCGCTAGCTTGGCCCTATGCCGTAATGGCAAGGCCCAGCTACGCGAACCTGACCTATGCCCAGTTCGTCCATGATTTTAATGAAGTTTTTGATCATTCGGACCGTGACTGTGTGCTAACCACCCGGTTGCTAAACCTTCGCCAGGGTAGTCGGTCGGCGGCCGATTACGCTGTCGACTTCCAGGTGGTAGCGGCGGAAGTTGGGTGGGGGGATGCTGCCCTCTGCAGCATCTTCGCCCGTAGCCTGAGCCTCAGCCTCCGGGATGAACTGGCCTGCTGGGATTTGCCAGAACGGCTGTCCGAATTAATTTCCCTTGCTATTAGTCTTGACAACAGGCTGAGAGAGTGGGCCGCCGAGCGGAAGTCATTCAGCCGCTCGAGCAGAGCATCCTCCTGCATCTCTCAACCTCGCCCCCTGGCATTGCCCGCACCAGAGTCCGCCGCCGACCCGGAGGCGATGCTGATTGGGCTGACCAAGCTTCCGCTGGTGGAGAAAGAGCGCCGCAGGGAGCTGGGCCTCTGCATATACTGCGGAAACGACCAGCACCCTGTGGAATCCTGCCCGGTTAAGCCAAAAGGGGGAGTCCGCGAGTCGCTGTAGGGGGCCTTGTGGACTCGACCCAGTCTAACTCCCTATCAAAGTGCCTCCTCCAGATCAAATTCTGTCACAATCTCACTGAGCATCACACTCACGCACTGGTGGACTCGGGGGCGGAACAAAGCTTTATTTCCAAAGGTCTGGCAACCCGCCTGGGCATCCCCTGCCAAGCTCTGCCAGCCCCTCTCAATCTCATTACTCTCTCTAGAACCCCCCTGGAGAAGGTCACACACCGGACAGTTCCCGTCTCCGTCATCATCTCTGGGAATCACAGGGAAGACCTTATCCTGTTCGTACTGCCCACCTCAGCTGCTCCCGTCATTCTGGGTTACCTCTGGCTGCGCCTCCACAACCCAGCCTTTGACTGGCGATCTCGAAGTGTCCCCTCCTGGAGCTCCTTCTGTTTGGGCGCCTGCCCCCAGTCCGCTGCCTGCGCCCCTTCGCTGCCTCTCTCCTCCTCCGACTTCCCCCCTCCAGACCTCTCCAAGGTGCCTCCAGAGTTCCACGATCTCGGGACTGTCTTCAGCAAATCCAAAGCGCTGTCTCTTCCCCCCCACCGCCCGTATGACTGCTCCATAAACCTCCGCCCGGGGGCGCCCTTGCCATCTGGTCGCTTATACAGCCTGTCGGCTCCGTAGCAGGAGGCCATGGACACCTATATAAAGGAGTCGCTCAGCGCGGGCATCATCCGCCCCTCCTCGTCCCCAGTCAGAGCGGGGTTCTTTTTCGTCGCTAAAAAGGATGGGTCCCTTCGGCCGTGCATCGATTTTTGGGCCTTGAACAACATCACAATTAAAGATAAATACACAGTGCCTCTGATGGACTCCACCTTCGACTCACTCCAGGAGGCTTCCTGGTTTATGAAGCTGGACCTCCGCAGCGCATACCACCTCGTTCGGATCCGGGAGGGCGACGAATGGAAGATGGGGTTCCGGATGACCAGCGGCCATTTTGAGTACCTGGTCATGCCGTTTGGGCTCACCAATGCTCTGGACGTCTTCCAGCAACTGATAAACAACGTCCTTTGAGACTTCCTGGGGGTTTTCTCGTCTACCTGGACGACATCCTGATCTTCTCCCAGTCTTGGGAGGAGCATCAGGTTCAAGTGAAGCGGGTCCTCCAGTGCCTCCTGGAGAACAGGCTCTATGTGAAGGCGGAGAAGTGCGAGTTTTTTTACCGACAAGACCTCCTTCTTGGGCTTCATTGTTTCTCACAATCAAATCATCCCTGATCCTGCCAAAGTCAAGGCAGTAGTCGAGTGCCCCCCCCCCTTTCCCGTCCAGGAAACAGGTCCAGCAGTTCCTGGGGTTCGCCAACTTCTACCGCCGCTTCGTCCCCAAATACAGCTCCATCGCTTCTCCCCTGACCCGCCTCACCTCCCCCAAGGTGCCGTTCCGGTGGACAGAGGAGGCTGCGTTGGCCTTCGCGGCGCTGAAGATGGAGTTCTCCTCCTCCCAGGTCCTGACCCAGGTGGATCCCACGCTACAGTGCCTCGTCGAGGTGGACACCTCCGACACGGGGGTGGGGGCGGTGTTGTCTCAGCACTCTCTGGTGGACGGGGTGGTGCGCCCCTGCGCTTTCTTCTCCCGGCGCCTGTCTGCAGCGGAGAAGAACTATGACGTCGGCGACAGAGAACTCCTAGCAGTGAAACTCGCGCTGCAGGAGTGGCGCCACTGGCTGGAGGGGGCAGCACAACCTTTCGTGGTCTGGACAGATCATAAAAACCTGGAGTACCTGAGGATGGCCAAGTGCCTGAATGCCCGCCAGGTGCGCTGGTCTCTGTTCTTTGGCCGCTTCAGGTTCACCATCACCTACCGCCCCGGCTCCAAGAATGCCAAGCCGGACGCGCTGTCCAGGCAGTTTGCCCCAGAGGTCTCTGAGGAACAGGAACACACCATCCTGCCGGCCTCGTGCATCGTGGGCGCTGTCTCGTGGTCCATCAAGGACAAGGTCTGGAGGGCGCAGGAGGCCGAACCTGATCCTGGCCGCGGTCCAGCGGGGAGGTTGTATGTGCCGTCTTCCGTCCGGGGTGACGTCATCCATTGGGCTCACACCTCCAAGCTCACCTGTCACCCTGGGATCTCCCGCCTGGTGGACGTCCACGACGTCCGGGACGTCCGCGTCCTATCCTACGTCCGCACTTGCCCCCAGTGCGCTACTAGTAAGACTTCGACCTCTCCTCCAGCGGGGCTCCTCCGTCCCCTGCCGGTCCCTGGAAGGCCCTGGTCCCACGTAGCCTTGGATTTTGTCACCAGTCTCCTGACGTCCAGCTCTTTCAACACCATCCTGACCATTGTGGACCAGTTCTCGAAGGCAGCCCACTTCGTGCCGCTCCGCAGCCTCCCTACGGCGCGGGAGACAGCAGATTTGCTGGTCCAGCACGTCACAAGGTTACATGGGATCCCGTGGACGTCGTTTCTGACCGGGGGCCCCAGTTCGTGTCTAGGGTCTGGAGGTGATTCTGCAACGCCTTGGGGGCTACGGTGAGCTTATCGTCCGGTCACCACCCCCAGTCCAACGGGCAGTGCGAGTGCACGAATCAGGAGCTGGAAGCTGCACTGCGCTGCGTCACCACCTCCAGTCCCTCCTCCTGGAGCGCCCATCTGCCCTGGATAGAATATGCCCATAATTCTACCTTATAGTCGGCCATTGGGATGTCTCCCTTCCAGGCGTCTCTGGGCTACGACCCTCCGCTGTTCCCTGAAGAGGAGGGGGAGGTGGTAGTACCATCCATTCAGGCTCATCTAAGGCGCTGCCGGCGCCTTTGGACCACGACTCGCCAAGCGCTTTTACGCACGGTGGCGTGCAACTCCAGAATGGCGAATCATCGCAGAAGAGCCGCTTCCCATTACCATGTGGGCCAACAGGTATGGTTGTCCTCTCAGAACATCAACCTGAAGGCCGAGAAGAAGAAGCTGGTCCAGCACTTCATTGGACCTTTCCCCGTCGTCAAGGTAATCAATCCGGTAGCTGTGCGTTTGGCTCTCCCCCCCCCGTGTCTGTCCAACATTCCTCGTCTCCCAGATTAAGCCCCTGGTGACTAATCCACTCTGTTCTTCTCCTAGGGCTCCACCCCCTCCCGTGATGATCGACGGCGACCCAGCGTGGAGGGTCACTTCCATCCTGGACTCCTGCCGCCGGGGTCACGGGCTGCAATATCTGGTGGACTGGGAGGGGTATGGCCCTGAGTGGAGATCCTGGGTGCACCCGTCGTTTGTGTTGGACAAACGCCTCATCACGGAGTTCCACCGGGTGTACCCAGGTAAGCCAGCGCCGGGAGGCGCTGCTCAGCGGGGGGGGGAGTACTGTTACAACTCGCTCTCGCCTGTCTCCTGCTTCAGCTGTGCGCACACCTGCGCCTCATCAATTCCGGGCTATATAGCCCGCTCCGCCTGGAGCCTCGGCCTGGAGCTGTCTGCTCATCTATGCTCTCAACTCCAGCGCACGCCCGCTCCCTTATGGCCTGCGCTCCTTGTATGATTCCTCGCCTAGCATGTAAACTATTCCTCCACTCACCTTCTCTCCAGTCTTTCCCCCGTGCACAGGTGGATCCTCTGGTGGCGGCTTTTCCTCCCTCATCCTCGCCATCCTTTTCCTCACCGCGCCAAGCGCGCTCGAGGACGCTGTCTTCCAGGCAGGAGACCTGCGGCTTAAGCCAACGCCAGCCACCGAGTCATCTGCAAGTAAGCACCAGACTGTATATTAATTCCACTGGGTGTGCACCGGCAGCTAATCCCTGTGTTTGCTCTGCCCTTAGGGTTGCCTGGCTGTAAAGCGCTCCGTTTCGCCCTCGACGCATCCCATCCTCCTGCAACACATCATATCCCGCACACACGCACTCATACACCTGTTATTTGCACAATAAAATCATTGAATCTCACTCGAGTGAACAGTGTGCGTGTTCCCTGGGTCCGACATTATGTCAATTTCTGGTTTAAATTAGCCATTTTTTTTGCAAATCTATATTTGGTATTAGATGCTCAAGCATCTACTGATAAATTTGCATCATTTTATTTATATTTACTTGTACTGGGTTTTTTTCTAAATTGGTGAGTTTTTCTGTCGTAAATTTGCTGTTTCTTATATACAGTAAATTTGCCTTTCAGTTTGAAACTTGTTATTGTAAATACTCCTTAGTGAGGAGCTGTAGCATTTATTGTTGTTTAAATGCACCCGACTCTGTACATTTACTGCTGTTGACAGCCTATTAATGCGGTCTCAGCATGCAACACATATGTACCTTAAAAGACATACTCTGGGGCACACTGCTCCCTCTATCTCTGGCTCCCTCATGTTCACTCAACCACTCCCACCTAGGTTTCGATTAGAGCTCCCTCTTCTGGTGGACTCTATAACTGCATTTAAGAATGCAATTTCCAAATACATGTACGGTCAAACGGGATATAAACAATTGATTTTGGAAATGGCATGGCGGGCCGCAGTGGATGACGTCTGGGGCCGCATGCGGGCCGCCAGCTGCCCATCCCTGATCTATATTATCATTTAATTACTGGATATGAGAGTAATTTATACAGCCTGTATTATGCCTTTTTTTTGGGGGGGGGGCTCTTTATTTTAGTGCATTATGTGGGATTTTTGTAACATATATTACAAAAATTAAACAATTTTATATCACTTTTAGAAATTATATAATATAACATAATCTGTAAAGCCAAGCAGCCCACAGTCTGCTTACATAGGAGTTGCATCCTACAAAAACTTAGAACTACAACTCTCCCCGAAATGCTTCATTTGGATTTCTTGTTCTCTGTTAACAAATCATCACAGACCTGATATAGACCTGCCCCTGGCTGGTCTGGCACACCCTCTCCTCAGAGGAGAAGAGGAAATTCGCCACTGTGCCTCATAGCTCACAGCTACAGTACAGCTAGCTTAGTTCGCACAATAGCTAGTGGTCTGACCATGGTTTTAAGAGCTCTATGCTGTAAATTCTAGTCATCCCACTGACAGAAAGGTGAGGTGACTGCAAGACCCAAATGCAAAACTTAAAAATTTTGATGTTTTTATTTATTTTTAGAGCTGGTCAAACCCAGGACAGCTCGAGTGTCTAAATAATTCCAAAAGGCAGACAAGGACAGGCAAAACAGGGCATGAATAAACTTAAACTAGGTGGACCAGAAGCATGGGCTCACGCCAGAATTGACAAGGATGCCATGCCAGAGTAAGGTGCGGCATCCCTTAAATAGGACCAGGATAATCAAACCAAGTTACAAACAGATGTGGAGAATTGGGATATTAACAAAACACCAGACTATGCTAAAACAGAACTGAAGGCACTGTCAACATAAAAGCCCAAACCAAAGCTACAGATAATGACAGGAATAAACCACAAGAAAACCCATGATGATAATAATGATAAACAGCATTAAAAGGCAAGGAAAAATAATAACAGAACAGAAGCCAAGATGATAATCAAAACCAAAACACAGAGAATCTCATAATTAACTTAAAGCAAGGACATAGATAGGAGCCCATGCTCTGGTGACAAGAAATGCAAACTATTAATCAGGGTGAGGGCATGGGGCCCAGTCCATGTCCAGACACCCACTAGACGTCCATGATCCCAGCTTTTTCCACATTTGATAATATACCTTGTGTCATTCTGGTCTTTTTTTTAATGCTGGTATGACACACCAGAAACTTTGGCATGGCTAGCTTAGTGACTAGCAACAGAACAGTTAATTGGTAATTTGAATATTGTAGAAAATGGAACATTTCAACCTTATTTTTTGCTGTTTTAATTTTGATGATTATGGCTTATACAGATTTTAAACTTAAATTACAGATCATGATGTGGCTACTAAAGTTGATGTCAAAAAACAAGTACCGTATTGATGCTATGTTTTATTTTAGAGATCCAGCCTCCCCGTGACCCGAAAAGAATTAAGCGGAAGAAGATGAATAAATGAATGAATGCAAATTTATTTTTCATAAAAAATTAAGGATCTATGTTATTTTATTGCATCTAAATTTTTCACTTGTTTTTGTCAACTATGTCATGTCTTCTGTGTGCTGCTGCTACTTTTTCAACCAGAAGACAAGCATAATATACAGTCATAAAATATATTACCATTAAATAAATCCTTCTTGTATGGCAGGTTTAATAAGGACTTGGAGTTCATGATTGGAAAGAAACCCTGTATCTTCTGGCAGATTTCATGGAGGTTCATCAGCCCTCTTATAATCCTGGTTATTTTAGTTTTTTACCTGGTGACTCAAGTCCAAGAAGAACTCACCTATTTAGTCTGGGACCCCAACTCTGTAAGTTTAATAAGTTATTTAAAAGGAAAAATAAAACTTATGTGTTCATATGTGTACACCTGCAGTATCAGATTTTAAAAAGTAAGCTATTTCACTAAAATAATATCTTTTGGTAAGCAATGAAGAACTGTCATAAAATGTTTTACTTGCTAGATCTCATTAGATTTTTTCCTGCTTCCAGGAGGTGTTCCCTGTTCTGGCATCAATACCATATCCTTCATGGATCAACGCAATCATCTTTCTTCTGGCAGGGATCCCCAGTCTAACAGTGCCTATTTATGCATTATGCAGGCTGGTCTTTGTGTGCTGCAAGAAAAAGTTAAAATCCAAAAAGACAACTCTTAACTAGTTATCTTAAGTAAGAGGAATACTTAAAAAAAAAAAAAGAAAAGAAACAGCAAAACACATGACTATTTATTCTAGTATTTTCCAGTGACTCTACACCCCCAGCTGTAGTACAAAAAAAAATTAATGGCTAAAAAGCTATCTTTACCATTGTTTTAAAATATCTACTACTGACCATTTTTCTTTCAAAAACATTTAACATACTGAAAAAAATCAAATCTAGATTTCACAAATTTTCACTGGTAGGCTGAGCTTATACACATCATTAACAATAAATATATAATCATTTATTGACAGCATAGCAAGTGATTAACAAGTTTTAAATAAGCTTTTTCTATATCTATCACAGGGAAAATAAATATTGAACATGTCAACATTTCTGTCATTAAACATACAGTATTTCTGATAGCGCCATTGACCTAAGATTTTCACCAGATATCAACAACAACCCAAGTAATCCATACATACAAAAAATCAAGACAACTGTATTCACAAAACAAGTTATATTTAAGAAAGTGGAATGACACAGGGAATAAGTATTGAACACGCTTGGTGAAATTCATTTAATATTTAGTAGTGGTTAGGGCTGGGCGATATGAAAAAATTCCTTTTGCGATAAAAGAAATTCATATTCATCGATATAGATCTATATTGTGATATAAATCAAATCACTATTTCTGTAAAGCTTAAAGGTTCCTTTTTACTCCTAAGTAAGATGTGAAGCTATCACAAGGTTAATTTTTTAAATATTTATTTTCTGTCAGAAGTTAAACCTGACAAATGTAGTGTAGAATATTATACAACTGTATTTCAAATAGAATAGAATAGGCTTTATTGTCATTGTATAGTTGTACAGTGCAACAAAATTGTGGGTGCTCCACCAGGCTACTGTGCAATAAAATAAGAGAAAAAATTGAATAAAACACAGTTACAGAACACATGATTAAACATGCAACTGAAATAAAAATAAAGATAAAAGTAAAAATAGCCCATAGGCATATACACAGGTGCGGTAGTGGATTGACGGGTGGAACTATGTACATACGAGTGCGGAGTGCAGAACACACAATTGAGTAAAATGGCTCAAGGATTATGGAAAATATGCACAGTAGTTATTTCACAAATGGGTCAATATATATGAAAGTGAGGAGTGCAAAGACAGGTGAGTTATAGTGATAATTAAAAGGTCCTCAGTTATGTGCATGTGAGCGTTCAGAGTGAGGGGGTGGGGCCTCTGACTGTTTGCAGTTCGGATGGCCCAGGGAAAGGAACTGTTTGTCAGTCTGGAGGTGTGGGACTTGATTGATCTGAACCGTTGTCCAGAGGGAAGCAGGTCAAACAGGTGGTGGGCGGGATGTGAGGGGTCTCCTGTGATGACTTTGATCCTTCTGAGACAGGAGGATCAGGAGATGCCTTCCAGGGAGGGCAGAGGGCTGCCAATGATTTTTTGGGGGGCGGTGTTGATGACCCTCTGCACAACCTGCCTGTTCTCGGCTGTGGAGCCGGCGTACCACACACCCAGAGAGTAGGTGAGCATGCTCTCCACTGAGCAGCAATAAAAGGCCAGCAGCAGCTTCTGGTCCAGATTATGCTTCCTCAGGATATGGAGGAAGTGCAGCCGCTGCAGGGCTTTCTTCACTGGGGCCTTGGTGTTGACAGTCCAGGAGAGGTCAGAGAAGATGTGGGTGCCCAGGAACCTGAAGGCGGGGACGTTTTCCATGCGGTCGCCATTTATGAGGAGGGGGGAAGGTGGTCCTGTCTGTTCTTCCTGAAGTCCAGTATGAATTCTTTGGTTTTTTGGACATTCCAGTTTCAGGTTGTTTGCTTGGCACCACAGCAGCAGATTCTCTACCTCCGCCATGTATGCCTTTTCATCGTCGTCAGTGATGAGCCCAATCAAGGTGGTGTCGTCTGTGTATTTCACGATGGTGGTAGTTGGGTGGGTTGGAATACAGTCAAAGGTGTACAGTGTGTACAGTAGAGGGCTTAGCACGCAGCCTTGGGGGGAGCCAGTGCTGAGGGACAGTGTGGAGGAGTGGTGGGGGGCAAGTCTGACTGTTTGTGGGTGATTGGTGAGAAAGTTCTTTATCCAGGAACAGGTGGGGGGGGGGGATCTGGAGGAGGTGCAGTTTGTTGATCTGGATGTCTGGGATGATTGCATTAAAAGCTGAACTGTAGTCCAAAAAGAGCATCCTCACATAGCTCCTTGGGTTCTCCAGGTGGCTCAGCGCTCTCTGGAGAGTGGTGGCGATGGTGTCTTCTGTAGACTGATTCTCCCCGTAGGTAAACTGATGGGGGTCGAAGGAGGGGGGAAGACAGTCCCTGATGTGCTGGGACACCAGCCGCTCAAAACACTTCATGACTACAGACTTGAGTGCTATGGGTCTGTAGTTATTCAGGCTGTCAATTGTGGACTTTTTGGGGATGGAGATGATGGTGGAGGCCTAGACTCAGGAGGGGACAGTGGTGTGCATCACGGAGAGGTTGAACAACTTGGTGAGGATCCCTGCCAGCTGGTTTGCACATGCTTTGACCACCGCTCCAGTGTGCTGAAACCAGGCAAAGAAGGTGTGAAGCTCCTCTGCCAGAGTGAGGCTGCTGTCTGATGCTGGGAGGCCCTGGCCCCTGTAGTTGGTGAGGGCCTGGATACCTCTCCACGTCTGTCAGGGGTTGTTGTCTGTGAGGAAGCCCTCCACCTTCCTCCTGTAGGTGTTTTTAGTGAGTTTTATGCCTCTCCTCAGGTTAACTCTAGAAGTGCTGTACAGAGAGCTTTCCCTCTGTCTGAAGGCTGAGTTGTGGGCTCTGATCAGACCCTGGACTTCACTGGTCATCCAGGGTTTGCGGTTTAGAAATACCCGGATGAGTTTGGTTACTGTCACATTTTCTACACAGCATCTGATGTAGAAAAGGACAAACTTGGTGTAGGAGTCCAGGTCCTGCTGTTCAAAGATGCTCCAATCAGTGCAGACAAAGCAGTCTTGAAGCTGGAGAAGTGTTTTCAGGATGTGTTTCTGTTGGATTAAAATTGTATTAAATCAGACTGAGTCAAAAAATCAATTGGCAGTTTTCCAAGTCATGAGCCATTTATTTGAACTCCGGCCAGAGGAGAAAAGGAAAGGTACATCTGAGCATCCCACAGAGTCACACATGCACCCCTTCTCTAACATGAAATGTAAGTCTGGTGTTTTTATAGCTGTGGGTAAACAAGGGGAGCAGTCCTTGACTTTATCTGTCTGGAGACATCTCCCGGAGACAGTCTAAGGGTCTTAATCTATAGCCACATTCCTGGTATCAGAAACCGGGCAGGTCAATATAACAAGAGCAATATATCCTGGGTCATTATTTACATCTTGCTGACCTAACCTCACATTCCTGCATCCATTCACACACATCCACACAACAGTCAGGACTCTGGGACATAGAAATCACAAGAGACAAATGATGGCTCATACAACGCACCAAAAATACCGATATAATATATAAAAGAATAATACAGAGATGAAATAATATGAAATAATATAGAACTAACTTTTCATTCCCCCCTTGATGTTTTAAAAAAGCATCAGAGATGAAACACTGTGGCCTTGTAAAGCCTCATTGGGCAGTTTGCTAAGTTCTGGTGCGTTTTAATGCAAAAAGCATTTTATTGCAAAAGATCCTAACTCGCTTTTTAATGAGGAAAGTCAGCCATCGACCCCGCTGCCACTCCCAAGCATCGCTGGAATGTTTTATTTCCTGGGGAGCATGAAATGGTAAAGCCTTTTGTTCCATAAAAGAAATCAATGATCAAACAAAGTCCTAATGAAAAGTAGAGTCAATAATAATGATCAATTACAGAATGATATGTGTGTTATGTGTATGGAAGTATCTATTTGTTTATTCTGTGTGTTAGTAGATTAGCAATAATTTAATAAAGTAAGTTAGTGTACAGATGTGCAATGATAAATGTAAAACTAGCAAAATCACATCAAAGAACAATACAATGACTATATGAGAAACAACAATATGAATTTGAGTATATATGCATATATATGTGTGTATGATAAGAATATATGTGTCAGCATCTTAAATCTATGACTGTTAGTATCTCAACGTATAAAAGTGTAATTAAGCAATCAAGAATCAAAACAACAATCACAACAGTAAAACTGTATCATGAGTAAATAGTGATTAACAATGTGATGATTACAAATATAATGTGCTAAAAATAAAGTAAAATGAAAACCCCAAGCAATAATGAAAAGCAATATCTCAGAACTTCAAACATGTTTCTTTTTTCTTTTTTCAAGTTAGTGCATTTCAAATTCACATCATGAGCATGCATCTCTCGGTTTTCTGCATGTCAGTCATGCTTTTACTCTGTACTCATGAAAAAGACACTTTAGGTTGGTGTTGTTTCCCCATCATCTCCAGTTGTGGCTTCATGATACATCACCAAGTTCACATGAATAAGTCTCATCATCATGTCACAGATGCAGGGAATAACACATGAAAAAAATCAAAACTATCACTACAAGAACCACCACCAAGTTTATGACAAGACTCCTCCATGAGGATAGCAACCAATTTATCCAAGGCTGTGCATCATTAACATTATCCTCGGCCCCAGCAGCTTGTAGAGCAGTAAGATTGCGTATGGCTGAAGCAATGACATATCCATCTGTATCATTCGCAGGAATAAAAGTACAACAGTACTGACCCACAATAGCACACACGCCCCCACGGGCGCCAGTCAACTGATCAAGTACCATTCTATTTTGTGTCACCATAAGTCTCATAGCTGTCATTTCTTCCCTTTCACCTCTCCAAGCAACCAAGGAAAAAAATCATAAAAGACTGTAGTCTATAATTAAGAGTTTCAACTCACGAAGTGTTCTTTGCCACTCCCACCCAAGGGAACAGCGACTGAAGAACCTTTTGTCCTGTGGTTTGTAGTTTAAACTGCTCCGGCACGTCCGTACCCCAGATAGAGTGATGTGGTGTAAAAGTGGCATCCTGTGGTAGGTAAGCATCTCTTTTCACCCTGCCCGTCTGACCCGCTGACATAATGAGAGTGTGATCAGTCACAAAGACAGGGGCACAGACTCCTGCCCATCCCATAGGCAAATGGGAATACGCCCTATGACCACACAGCCACCAACCACCTGTCACCATACGTGTGCCATACATGTGAAAGTTGCAGATAGCAGCACTGCAGAGCTCCAGCATGGTGACAGGTCCGTTATGACAATGATTAATTTGCGGGCACCACCTGCCCACTTGGTTGGTCAGGGTATTGGCAGTACAGGGGCGGTTTACGCTGTACACCACTACACACCGAGAAAGGGGTAAGTCACCCAGAGGGTTATTGCCACTTCCCCTTAAACAGAAAGAGAAGTTCTCTGATTAAACTAACCTCACCCTTACAGAGTAAGGGGTGCCATAGGTTTTCTGATCAGTGGAGTAATGAAAGGTGTTACAAGAGCGATTCAAAATCATCTTTCTTGTGTAGTCTCTTTCCATAGCCTTCTGTAAGAAGCAGACAGCTTGTGATGGCTACATTGTTCTAGCCGCAGCAGAAGTCTGCCCAGTTGACAGAGGCACCAAGGAACAAACATAACAGTTGGAGTGATTAGCTGACCTAGCTGTGTAGTAGCATACTTCCACCAAGTATTGGCAGCATAATCATGGTCCTGATGCCCTTGAATTTCCAGCCAGTCATGTTGGGCGTGTGTAAGATCTCTAGCCCAACGGTGTATGGGTTGTGGGGTAACTAAAAGAAACCAAAGCAAAAATGTCACCCCAAGGATAATGATGCTAAGGAAACAACAGCAACCACACCAATTAATGATTGACCATCTCTCTCCCGCTTCTTGTCTCTCCATGATAGACAAATACTTGTTTTGCTATCTTAAGCCGATACTGGACGCCCATTGTGGGGCGTCGTCAGTCGACGCTTGTATAGAGAAACAATTAAACAGTCACTTGCTGAAGATCTTTTATAAGGTAAAGTTTGTAGTGTTTATTGAGCAGTCTCTGGCTGTGAGTTCTGAGTGGGGTAAAGTTTGCAATGTGTTAAGTGCACCCAGGAGTCCCGTCCTTCATCTTTCACTGCTGTTGGCGTTGACAAGACAACTTTATGTGGTCCTTGCCAGGGTGAATCAGTCCAATTCTTCTTTTTGATGACTTTGATAAGGACGAGATCCCCTGGCTTGGCCAATATTGGTGCAGCTTCCCTCGTGAACCCTCCTGGGGAGAGTAGCAGCAATAACATTTCTGTTAGTCAACATCCTTCTCATGTAGTCAGCTAAACACACCTCCTCATCACTTGAGTTGAATGGCCTTAAAGGTGGGAGCAAGTATGGTTTGCCATACATGATTTCAAATGGAGACAGCCCCCCTTTGGTGGGAATTATCCTCATATAGAACAAAACTAATGAGAGGCAATATATCCAATTTTGCCCTGATTCTGCCATTGTTTTTCTAAGCCTTTCATTAATGATTCTGTTTGTGCAATCCACACTGTGCAAACATGTAATTTGTTATTACAAAGATAAAAACACTTTTGTGTGGAGAAGTAAGTATACCGTTATTACAAAGTAATTGTTTCAGAATCTGGTAACTTTAAAGGCGACGGACAGTGACATTTTTTTATTGAACCAATCAACTGATTGTATGAAAATATTCCATTCTTCCCATTCCCCTGATTTAATATGTGTCACCATCCTCCATAAATGACATTATTTGGTCATAGCCCATCTTTCACTCACTGATGCTGCAGTACCGCCATCTCCCGATAGGTGCATGCAGCCTTGACGTCATTTCGGTAAGAAAGAAAATTGCAGAACGAGAGCAAAGTGATTCGGACAGCGATTATTTTCTCGAGTTTGACGACCTCAATATAAATGATGACATTGACAATGAAGAAGTTTTGGGTGGTGTGTGGCCTGTCAGCCTTATTTGTTCGAGCCAGAGGGAGAGGAGGAAGACGCGACACAGACGGGAACAGACCACGTTGACGACGATCGGCTGGAAGATTTATCTTGGTAAAAGATGCTTAGAAATATTTTTCTTTGGCGACATGCATGGTCACACACTTAATTTTCAAACTAAAACTACCCATTGGTCACTCTCTGCCTGATGACATGTTGTTAATCATCATCTTCTCAATACTTTTAACAGCCGCTGATTAGCACCTGCTGGTCTGTGCGCAGCTGGAGCTGATGAGACAGATGACGTCGTCCACACGAGTGAGTTTATAAACAATATTTATTCATTTGATTTAATTTCCCAGATGAATTATGAAGAAATCATTCAATACATTCAGTAATCAATGCAAACGGAATAATCAATGCCAGCCCCATATTTTTCAGGCGATACAGATTCATAGCCTACAGGCAACTGGTCCGGTGGCGTTTGGGATTTTTTGGGGGAAGAAGTGAGGGTGATGTTGCTTGCCTGTGCTGTGAGCCTCATCAGAGAAACCTTCCCATCTCATCACTACAAGGGATTTTGCCTACCAAGATTAGATTTGTGAACAATGTTATTTAAATAAAGTTTTGTAAAATCATATATTGAGTTTCTTAATGTTCATGTCAATGTTATAATTCTCATAGTTCAGCATTCATCAAAGTCGCATGTCATATACATTTCAATAATTTTTCTACCATTTTATGGTATAAATTTGGATTTACATAAAAGTCCTGTTCATCAGCTTCCTCTGCTTGGTCAGAAACATCAACACTATTTTAAGGTTGAGTGACAGTTGATAAAATCTGCAAAAAAAGTAGATCATCATAATTTTATCCCAGAGGTCTCAAATTGGATTACATACATAGAAATATAAATTGATCAAACAGGCACAACCACCTCCCTATACAGTACTGAATATTTCATATTTGATGAGTATGAACACCCTAATATGCTAATATTTGATAAGTTGGTAAGGCAATGCAAACCATGGCTTGGAATTCATTTAAGATGTTTAGTAAACATTTGCAGTGAATATTAAAAATAAAAAAACTTACCCTGTTTACTTCTCGTTTTCTGACAGCTGATCGCATCGGTAGATCACCCTTGCTTTTCACGCCACTGTCACTGACCCCTTTCTCAGAGTCACTCTTGGAAATCGAGGCATATATAGTTGGAATAGCCGTTTTCTTTATCAGCAATCTTTTTGCAAATTTCATTTCAAATTGACATAATGTCTGGCCCAGGAAACACGCACGCAGGCTCAGGATAGATTTAACAGCTTTATTCAACAAGCAGGTGTGTGTGAATGGATGTATGCGGTATGGGGATGTGTTGGGGTGAACACCGATGCGCAGGCAGCAGAGCAGCGCGCCGTTCAGCCAGAAAAGAGCAGAGGACAAGGGTAACAGGCACCACACCGAGACAGGGATAATCAGTGATAATGTTGCTTACTTGCAGGGACAGGTGGCTGGCGTCGGCAGGTGATGAGCCCAGGAGACAGCGTCCTGCAGGTGGGCTAAATAGCCGCTGCTGACGAGGTGCAGGTGTGCGCGCAGCTGAAGCCGCTGATGAGCGGCGAGTTGTGACACAAATTGCATCTTATTCTCGAAATCGCTGTCAACGAAATGTCTACTGCACATGTTGGGTGTTTTACCGACATCAGTCCATTTTTTTTCGCGTTTTCTGAACGAATTTCACCCATGCCGTTCTGATTTTCCCAGGGACGGGAAATTCAAAAACACTCACAGCATGCTCCTCTGGTATAACGTCGCACCCGTAGACAACACAACGACAAACCATAATTAATTTGATTCCTGAAATCCTAATGTTAATAAATAATCTATTTGTAATCCACAAGTATTCCGAGAAATATCCGTAATCGCCGACTTTAAAACGTAAACATCAAGTAAAACACAGCAATGTCCGCCGACCGTGTGCCTAACCGAAATGACGTCAAACAGTCAGTGGCCATCTTAGCCGCTGATCGCTTGGCTGGGTCAGACAGCTCTCCACAACAGCGTACTTCAAGAGCGCATTGTCACCTTATGCGACATACGTTGACACCAAAACATGTGGGGTTCCAATTAGCTCGTCTCAGACAACAATTTGAGATATGATTTAGCGATATTGAATTTTCGTCTGTCCGTCGCCTTTTTAATCACAACATTCTGTGTGTGTGTGTGTGTGTGTGTGTGTGTGTGTGTGCGCCCGCACATATGAGGACATTTTTATAACAGACTTTCATTATGAGGACTCTTGGAAAAATGAGGACATTTTTGAGGTCCTCATTTTTTGAGCATTCTATAGTGTTCTAGACCCTCCCAACATGGTCCTATACCAAAAATCTCAAAAGTCCTAATATTTCACAATTTTCAGAAATTTAGTGTGTGTGTGTGTGTGTGTGTGTGTGTGTGTGTGTGTGTGTGTGTGTGTGTGTGTTTAGCATTTTTGCTCACTTTTGATTTTGGTCCCTAGTGGCCAGTTTTGGAACTTAACACACTTTTCACACACTTGTCCTCATATGTCACTTTCTTCAGACAGGCTAACACACTTGTCCTCAAATGTCACTTTCTTCAGACAAGCTATCACACTCTTCAACATCTGAAGCAGATTTAAGCATTACTGCAATACATATTTTATAAAATTATAGTCAAAACATTCTCAATCCAGTCACAGGGGGTGTACAAGCCAGTGTACTCCTACTGCCGTTCCCAAGCCTGGGTAAATGGGGAGGGTTGTGTCAGAAACTTTCAAGTTATAGCCTTGGAAATCTGAACTATTTTATTGACAAAAAATCTTTACCACTCTTGACCACTTGGGGTTATGTCACCATACGGCGACTGGGACAGTTAGAGGTGCTACAACTAAACTGAGGCCTGCACACTGAGCACCTAAGCCTCCTTTTAATCAAGGAAAAACACAGTAAGTTTGCTCAAATTTGATTGTGTATCACCTTATGAAGACCCTTCTCTCTTCTTTCTGTCTGGTATGACTTAAAATTGTTACTTTTTGCGGATAAATTTATTTTTTCCACATGGTCCCACATGGCTTAAACTTTAGTTCTAACTTTTAGTCTAAATTCAATTTAACAGTTTAGATCAGCCTATAGTTCACTGCACTTTTAAAGTTCCTATCCTAATCTATATGATGTCTCACTGTTTTGTTTAAATCTAGTCCATGCCCGTAGAAATCAAGTATTCGTGTCTGAAACAGGTAGCCCAATCAGGCTTTACAGGCCCAAATTTAGGCTGTGTTTGAAAGTGGAATACAGAGCTGTAGCTTATATGTAGGCAATCACACATGTTTGACTTTGACAAATATGAAAGGGACTGAAAGCCACTGAGATTTATTTGTGTTAATATTAATTACAGAATAATTGAAAATGAATGGAACGTCCAATATTAGCCACTGTTTATGAACCACTTGTAATTACATTTCTTTTTTTTCGGAGGAAAGAATTACAAATGGCCGACCCTGTCCGAGACTATGAAGTGATGAAACACATTGAGGAAGACAAGAAGGTGGACGTGGTGGGTCTACAGGAGGAGAAGGAAGCGGACATGAAGAAAAAAGGAGATGCAGGAAGACGTGGAGGAGAAACAGGTACAGAAGGAGGAGACGAAAAAGGACATGAAGGAGAAAGTGGAGAAGAAAAAGGAGAACCAGGAGGACATGAGGGAGGAAGAGGATGCGGATGACAACAACCAGCAGGAGAAGGACAAGGATACAGAGCAGGAAAAGGAGCAGAAGGAGGAGGACACGAAGGACAAAGTGGAGCAGAAGGAGGAGATGAAGGAGAAAATGAAGGCGCAAGAGGATGCAGACGACGACGACCAGCAGAAGTACGAGGACATAGAGGAGAAAGAGGAGCAGAGGGAGGACATGAAGGAGAAAGTGGAGAAGAAGGAGGAGATGCAGGAGGACATGAGGGAGGAAGAGGATGCAGATGACGACGACCAGCAGGAGAAGGATGAGGACACAGAGGAGGAAGAGAAGCAAAGGGAAGACATGAAGGAGGGAGTGGAGAAGAAGGAGGAGATGCAGGACGATATGAGGGAGGAAGAGGATGTAGATGATGATGACGACCAGCAGGAGAAGGACAAGGACATAGAGGAGGAAGAGGAGCAGAAGGAGGAGATGCAGGAGGATTTGAGGGAGGAAGAGGGCACAGACGATGACCAGCAGGACAAGGACACAGAGGAGGAAGAGGAGCAGAAGGAGGAGGACATGAAGGACAAAGTGGAGCAGAAGGAGGAGATAAAGGAGAAGTGGAGAAGGAGGAGATGCAGGAGGACACAGACGACAACCAGCAGAAGGACGAGGACACAGAGGAGGAAGACAATACAGAAGTGTAGGAGATGGACGAAGAGGAGGCGAGGAGGAAGAGTACAGAGATATTGAAGATACTGAAGATTTTGACAATGACAATATTGAAGTTTGGGAAATTTTGTCAGGAATGAGACAGATTTTAAATGTATTTGTTCATGCAATACAATTTGTTAATGCATTGTGTTCATGCTGTGTAATTTGTTCATGCATTGCAATTGGTTCATGCAATGCAATTTGTTCATACAATGCAATTTGTTCATAATTAAATGATAGTGTGGGTAATTTTTTGTTTGTTTTAATTCATTAATTGTATAAGTTAATACTCTACAAATCAGTGGCCCTCAATAGGTGGCCACAGGCCACATCCACATTCACCCAGCTCCTCCCACAGCAGAACAGCCTGGTGACATGGTCGTAAATCAAGGGGATCCAAGGGGGACAATTTTTTTTAAAAAATTGCAGCTTTACTCATAAATTTGGAACTTTTGCTCATTAATTTACTCCATTAATTTGTAAATGTAAAACATTTTCGTTGCAAATTTGCCACGTTTCCCTCATAAATCATCTGTTTTTGCATCAAAAATCTAATTCTTTTCTTGTAAATTTGTAACGTTTTTATAATAGATTAGTTTTTTCATGTAAATTTATATATTTTTCTCACTAAATTTGCAACTTTTTTCTAGTCTAGTCTTTCTAGCCTAACTCACTGATGTTGAATTCTGGTCATAACAATGCTGCCATACTGCACCTTGCCGTCTAATCGGTTCCTCACATTTCACCTTGCACCTGAGAGTCCTTCATTGTACAGCGGGTATGAGTCATGTATCTATATGGGTCATCCTCTATGATGTACATAAGTTATTTAGGCATTTTTACTTTCCATGGGTAATCCCTTTGTCTTTTATGTGGTGTGTGTTTCTGTCGTTTTGGTCATCTACTGTCATGCTACTGTTACACTGTAATTTCCCAGTTTGGGATCAATAATGTACATCCATCTATCTATCTATCTATCTATCTATCTATCTATCTATCTATCTATCACCATTTCCAATACCTTGACTCCCCATGTTAGGATATTGCCACTTGACAGTTTAGAGTATTACAAGTTGACATGAGACATTTGCAATGCTTTATACTGTCAAGTGGCAGTACCTTAACATGGGGACTCAGGGTATTGGAAATGCCAATAACATTGTCACTTCCAACACAATAAGCTGTCAACTGGCAATACCTTATCATGGGTGCTGAAGGTATTGAAAATGCCAACAAGGGTTTACTAAAGGTCTCAGCATTATTGGGGATAAAAGATCCTTCTGAGGTCCTAGAGGCCTGATCAAAGAGTATGTGCATCTATGCTTCCGTAGCTGTAGGGCCAAAAATCTGAAACCTCTAGCTCCAACTTCGGGACTTTTGTTGTTGCAGGGGATTGAGCTTAAAGTATGTGTATCCACAGACCCCAAGGAGCATAAATGAAGTGGTCCCATGTCTCTACCTCCTTCTCAGACTTAGAAGTTATGCAAGTCAGTCTAAATCATGACAACATTGCAATTTCTAATACCCTGGGCCCCCATGGAAAGGTATTGCCACCTGACAGTTAAAGATATTGCAAATATTTCATGTCAACTTGCAATACTCTAAACTGTCAAGTGGCAATACCCTAACATGGGGAGTCACAGTATTGGAATTGGGCTTGACCTTTTAACCTTCAAACATTTAAGTGTATAGCAAAGGCTTCTCCAAAGACTTCAAGCACCAAAGTAACAGTGGTTGACCTCCACAATGCTCGAATCGCAGGGACATTACGATTGTGCTCCAACAATGCTCCTGTAAGGAACTAGCCTCAAAGTTATGCTAGGACCCTGCAGCTCCACATGCTTGTTGGCCACGGTAGTAAATACACACATTATAAGTTTGACCATTCTGGCACTTTGTGTGACCGAGATATGATACCATCAATTTCCAATACATTTACATTGGATTTTCCATAAATTTTTTACCCCATTCATTTTGCATCACAAATTGACAGCTTGCCGCTTAGCCTAGGAAAGAGGTAGAGACATGAGACCACTTGATTCCTGCTTCTTGGGTAATGGTGATATGCATAAAGCTCATAACCCTGCGAACTTAAGAAGGCTTTAGTCCCCAGCTGGGTCCAAACTTTCACAGTGGTCTTAACACCAAAGCCTCTAACAACCTGTTTTCAGAGGAAGAGAAACAGGACAAAACATTTCTACACCACCTACAGCCACCAAATTTAACATGCCAATATTAGTCTAAACAACAACTGGGCACACCAAATTTGGGGTCTCTAGCCCTTCCCCAACCCCTTTGGGAAGGCCGCTTACCTAGGAAGGCCACCGAATTAATGGGTGGGCTTTTGCTCCCTTTAGAAGTGGTCTGCAGCTTTGAAATTTTTGGTGAGCCATCAAGCCCATGTGAGGTTTAAACATTGCCAATCTTGTCACCATTGGATATCCGTGAACAGAACTGTGGGGTATGAGCAATTTTGACATTAAGGTCTGTCAACTTCTGATACCTTACCATTTTTCTGCTCAGCCATAAGTTAGTGGGAAAGGACAGGTCTTTCCCTCATGATTTTCAATGAATTAAGTCTACAGTGAGGGCTTCCCCAAAGAGTTCAACCACCAAATTAACAGTGGTCGACCGCCATAATTCTCTGATTGCAGTGACATTAAGATTGTGTGCCTATGACGCTCCTTTGATGAAATTACTGTAGAGAGATGTTAGGAATCTTTGTGCCCAAATTTGGGGTTGACATACTAGTAAATGTACACACTATAAGTTTGATCTCTCTGGCACTTTTTGTGACTGAGATATGACACCGTCAATTTCCAAAACATTTACATGGGATTTTCCATAAACTTTTTAACCCATTCATTTTGCATCACAAATTGACGGCTTGCACCTACATCTAGAAAGCAGGTAGAGAATTGAGACCACTTTATTCCTGCTCCATGGTTTGTGTGGATGCACATACTTTAAGCTCAATCCTCAGAGACCAGGAAAGGGCCAAAGTTGGAGCTAGAAGCTTCAGATTTCTTGCCCACACACCAAGGCATGCCTAGACACACATACTTTGAGCTCAACCCCCTGCAACAACAAAAATCCAAAAGTTGGAGCTAGAGGTTTCAGATTTCTTGCCCACACAGTTAAGGGAGTATAGATATGTTGTGTGTAGAGACTGGCCTTTGGGGTTTGTTGTAGCGCTGCCGGGGCAGGGAACGGGATAATGTCAGGCGGGCTACAGCGGGGAGTATAAATAGCAATGTGTGCCAAATAAAGTTCATGTTATATGTTCATTAAGACATTCTTTGCCTGCTTTATTTCTCGATATAACATTTGGCGACAAAGTAAATTATGGGCGTGTGTGGAACTGCCTCCGTTTCTGCCGGACCAGGGTGCGCCGGTTATCCTTTAGGCATGCTGGAAAAACTTATTTCAAGTTTATCTGACAGCAGCTGGTTTTGACAGGGATTCCGACGACAAGCGGAGGAGCCTGTTGCTTCACCATCTGGGCACAGAGGGACAACGCCTGTTCCTCATGCTGTGTGGCGATGGCTCGCTGGAGGAATCACTGTTAAAGATGGACGACCTGTTCGGTGATGGTGCCACGGTCACCGGGAGGAGGTGCAGATTTTTTAACCGTGTACAGCGAACCGGTGAGTCCATTTTATCTTTTTTGATGGGACTGCATTGTTTGGAGGGAGAATGTAATTTTGGGCCACTAACAGACAAGCTAGTTTGTGATAGACTGGCACACGGCAGTCTATCACTACCATGCGCAGTGATAGACTGCCATGACTAGCCATGACTGGCCATGCTAGGAGCCACGCTGCAGATAACTCAACAGTCTTTTTCTCTGCTCGAAGTGGTGGACATGATTCAGCTAAGGGAGTCCGCGACCCTGCCAGGGCTAGAGGCCTTCAAGGGTGAGGCGCCGGAGGACCGGGCCTCGGCGCCACAGGTGCCAGCTAATGCGCTAACTAGGCCTTGGGGGCGCCCGAGGAAGAAGAAGAAGATGAGAAAGCAGCCTGTGGCGCATGGAGGAGCCCTTGTTAGGTTCGCGGACAAGGTTGGTGAAGACCCACATGGTGCTGGCCAAGTGTGTGTGGCACAAGGAGGAAGAAGGTGCCTGAAATGGTATGTGGTGCAGCTGGACGGCATCAAGGTGCCTCTCATGCTGGACTCGGGCACTGGCAGGTCTATTTTGAGCCTGGCAACGTTGAAGAGGTTGTTTCCAGAAAAGGTTATTAAACCAGGAGCCATAAGGATGTTTGGTTATGGCCACGCCGAGATCGACATGGTTGGCATGGTTGAGTTTGATGTTTTGTGTGGACAGCAGAGGGTGCCGAAATTCGTCTTCCAGGTGGCACAGCACAGGACGAACCTGCTTGGAATTGACTTACTGGGACAATTGGGGTTTTCCATTTGGGATCCTCAGGGCTCGGTGGTGCTGACGGCATTCTTGGACTGGCAGCTCCATTGGCCACCGCTGTTCATTGGCCTTGGTCGGATCGGGACCTTTTGCCACCGCCTGCTGGTGAATGAGTCGGTGACGCCCAGGAGCCAACCGCTTCGGCGCTTACCGCTAGTGTTGCGTGAAGGTGTGTCGGCGGAGCTCTCGAAGCTGTTGGATGCAGGGATCATCAAGAAGGTGGATGCGTCACCTTGGATCTCGAACCTGGTGGTGGAAAAGAAGAAGGACAGAGGGATCAGGCCATGCATCGACCTACGCATGGTGAATAAGGCGATCATTCCAGATAAATACCCCCTCCCGACCATGGAGGAGCTCACAGCGATATTCAGCGGGTCCATGGTGTTCACCAAGCTGGACCTTCGGCAGGGGTATCTGCAGGTGCCGCTACACCCGGATAGCAGGAACCTGATGGCATTTGTGACCCATATGGGGGTCTTTAGGTATACCTGAATGCTGTTCAGGTTGAGCTCCACCCCCAGCTGTTTCCAAAAAGTTATGGCCACGATGCTGGTGGGTCTGAAAGGGGTTGTAGCCTACATGGATGACATCGTGGTACACGGCACAACAAACGAACTTCATGATGAGAGACTGGAGAAGGTGTTGAGGTGGATGCAGGAGCATGGGATCACTCTCAATGGTAACAAATGTCTCTTTGCAGCGGAGGCAATCAATTTTGTGGGCTTCTGGCTGACGGGCAAAGGTCTGCAACCACTGCATTCTAACGTGGAGGCAGTGCTTTGCTTCCTCGAGCCGACTACGCCCGCCCAGATTTCATCTTTCCTCAGCATGGTGAATTTCTACGGCCGGTTTATCCCACATTACTCGGAGATGATTGGGCCCCTGAAGGCTCTACTGAAGCAGGATGCGCCATGGGAGTGGACCTCGGCGTGCTCAGCTGCAGTCTCGAAGCTGAAGCAGCAGCTCACCTCACCACTGGTACTGGCGCATTTTGATCCTGAGTTGGAGACGGTGGTGACCTGTGATTTGTCTGGGACTGCGTTAGGCATGGTCATGTCCCAAATAAAGGGTGGAGTGGAAAGGCCAGTGGCGTTTGCTTCCAGGTCCCTCTCGCCGACGGAGCAGAAGCGCGCGGTGGGTGAGAGGGAGGCGCTGCCCTCTCTCTGGGCATGCGAGAGGTGGCACATATACCTCTACTGACGCCGCTTCACTCTGAGGATGGACCATCGGGCACTCACCACACAGCTGGAGACGTCGGGATCGGAGCATAGACTTCATAGGTGGTTGGAGCGTCTAAGGGCCTATGATTTTTCCACTAAATTCACCCCAGGCAGAGAGAACATTGTGGCGGATTTCCTCGCGGGCCACCGTAGGGATTTTGGAAGTGGTCGGGGATGACATTGGCGCTGTTGAGGAGGAGCTGGTCAACGCCCTGTGTGGGACTCTCCAGGGTGTAGTCTCCCCACAATATCTCAAGGATGAGTCGGAACGGGACCCAGTTATGGCGCAGTTGCGCACGGTGATTTGTGAGGGCTGACCAGCGAAGGTGCCGAGCGAGCTAGCTCCTTTTCACCGTTTCCGGGACGAGTTGAGCTGTTGGAATGAGGTTTGCGTGGCCAGGGGCCAGTGCGCCTTGGTTCCTGCTGCATTGAGGGCTCGGGTCCTGGACATGCTGCATGATGGTCATTTGGGAGTGGTGCAGGTGAAGCAGAGGAGTAGGAGGTCAGTCTGGTGGCCTGGCATTGATGGCAATATAGAGGCCATGGTTAAGAATTGCGTGCCGTGTTTGGAAAGTGGAAAGCTGGGCAGACCTCCCCACCATCGCTTCGGCCTGTTGAGCTTCCTGGGGGGCCGTGGAAGCGTGTTGAGCTGGACATTTGTGGTGAATTTCATGAGGTGCCGAACAACAGTCGGTTTGTGGTGGTGGCGTATGATTTGTTCTCCAAATGGCCGGAGGCGCTGCCCACCAGTTCAGTGACGACAGAGGTGGTCAAGGGGTTCCTGACATCTCCATTCACCCGGTGGGGAATCCTGGACACCATCATGACGGACAATGGGCCTCAGCTTGTGTCGGGGGTGTTCAGGGACTTTTTGACTGGAAAAGGGGTGAAACATATTAGAACAGCATTCTATCATCCCCAAGCCAACGGAGGGGTCGAAAGGTTTAGCAAGACTCTGAAGAACGGGCTGAGGGCTCATCTGGCAGATGGGTTTTTGTTCCCGGAGGAGCTCCAAAACACGCTGCTCCATTACAGGGCGTCGGTCCACGCAACGACGGGGTGTTCCCCAGCGAAGCTCATGTTGGGGTGGGAGCTGTCGCTGCCAGTTAACCAGTTGGAGCCTCCGAGAATGCTGCCCCGGACGAATGATGTGGCGCTGAGGAGAAGAGTCTCAGACCAGCAGCGGAGGATGAAGGGATAGTTCGATAGGAGGCACCGGACGAGAGACCACGGCCTGAAGGAGAGGAATCGGGTGTGGGTTAGACACCCTGTCAGGGCCCACAAGCTTCAGCCTTTGTGGACAGGACCGTGGGAGATTAGGAGTCTGTGGGGCCCTGACACGTTTGAACTGGATGACGGGTCCAAGTGGCACGCCAGCAGGTTGAGGCGTGCGACACTTGGCCAGGGTTCGGACGCTGTCAGAGATTTTGACAGACCCTTAGACTGGTCAGCCACGCCAGGTGTGGACTCACGAGTAGTTCCGACGGTGCCTGGGGCAGAGTCCCCTTGGGGGGGTTGCCCAGCTAGAGTACATCGGAGGCCTGCTTATTTGGAGGACTACGTAGCAAGGACTGTTATGGACAGTTTCAGTTGGGCATATTGGTAGCATGCCTGTTCGCCCACTGATGGACTTGTGTATATGTATATATGGACGATTTTGTTTTATGTGATTTTGTGTTGTGGTGTTGGAAAAAAAAAAAAGATTGTTGTTCACTGTGTTATAGTTCGACCTTGTGGGGGTGGGGGTGGGGGGTTATGTATAGAGATTGGCCTTTGGGGTTTGTCGTAGCACTGCTGGGACGGGGAACGGGATGATGTCAGGCGGGCTATGGTATGGAGTATAAATAGTAATGTGCACCAAATAAAGTTCATGTTATATGTTCGTCAAGAAACTCTCTTCTTTCTTTATTTTTCGACATAACAAGATGAACATACTCTGAGATCAGGTCTCTACGGCCACAGAAAGATTGTTTATCCCCAATAAAGCTGAGACCTTTAATAAACCCTTGTTGGCATTTTAAATACCCTCAGCACCCATGTAAATGTAGTGCCACTTGACAGCTTGGGTATACCGAGTGGCCATGGCCCGATAACTTCAAATACCCCAGCTGACAATTCAAATACCCTAAACTTTACAGTGACAATACCTTAACACACTGTTGAAGGGTATCTGGTTTTGCTGCCCATCCATCACCAGCCAAGAATTGGTCAGAAATTAGTCAGAAATTAGATTTGCTGAAAGGTCATGTTAATGGTGTGTCCTAATTTTTTCACATGACTGTACTTTTATTGATGACAGGAGTGTAACCAAAAAGTAAATGCTGTAATCAAATTGAGAGGTTCTTTGCTAAAGTATTAGTTTAAGGGTGTACAGACTTGTGCAACCAGCTTATTGTATGTTTCACATTCTAATATTTCCCCCAGACAGATTGGTTTGTTTTTCAGTTGAATTGTACAGGTTAAAGATTACATTAAAAGTTGAAAATTTTAAAAACGATTTCTCATGTTCTCATTTCTTTTTACACTGCCAAAATCTGGCAATTAACTAGGCTTGTGTACACCTTTTCATCCACCATATTCTTTTTGATTTGGCTAACGTGGGGTTCCTGTGCTCCGTAGTGCATGTTCAAATTATATACCTTACTTTTTTTCAGGACAACTGGGAGCGTCTGATAGTTCTACGCATCTAATAAGGCCTACCAAGATTGTTAAGGGGATCATCAACAATTGTTAAAATGGAATGTTGATAAATAAACCATAGAAGGCATTCCGTGCAGAATACTGTATATTGTCATAGACTTATTTTACTAAGTCAGGCTGAATTTCTATGCTTCTGTAACAACTATGACTGCTGTCCACCGGTCCCCCCCACCCCGCCACACACTGTCCTGTCTAGCAGCTAGGAAAGTAGACTGCAGTACTCCTCTTAATGAACAGCAGAGAGCTCTATCTTGGCGGATGTATACAAGAGCCGTGATGGGGCATTCTTACAAGATCTGTGATGTGCCATTAGTGGACAGCCATCTGTCAAGGTAAAGTTAAAAGGCATTTTAAAGAACTTCAAACGTGCAAATTACCCCCAACAAACTGGAAAGAGTGCATGCTAAATATTAATAAATTGCATTTTCTTTGCTGTCAACTGCAAACAGAGTGAAAGCTGTAGATAATTTAATTTAGTAATTATCCCAAGTTAAGAATGCATGCCAAATTGCCCAAACTTTTTTCTTGATTTTAAACTACAGACACAGTTGTCTAATTTGTTTTTCACCATTTTTCTTCAGCAGATAATATATTTTCTGGAATTTAAGTGACAGGAAATGTAAATGATAAATTAATTTTTCCATTTAACATGAACTGAGCATATTGTTAAGTTACTGGTAGTGGAGTGCACAGTATTGTGATTTTATAGCAGTATTTATCATTGAAGATGCTTTGTTTGTCAGGGCTGTACAGTGTGACATATATATATTGTCTGACCGAAATGTGGAGTGTTTTACAATGTCCTAATGTCTTGAAAATTCAGAATAAGACATGAGTGTGTTTGATTTGACGTCCTCATGTGGTCTGACCTGACTGGAGTGTGTGTTACAATATCCTAATGTTGTTGAAAATTCAGAAAAAGACTTGAGTGTGTTTCATTAGATGTCTTCATATTGTCTGACCTGACTAGAGAGTGTGTTGCAATGTCCTAATGCTGAAAATTCTGAAAGACTTCAGTGTGTTTGATTTGATGTCCTCATATGGCCTGACCTGACTTGAAGGTGTGTTTCAATGTCCTAATATTGAACATTCTGAAAGACCTGACTGTGTTTGATTGACATTCTCATACATCTGATCCAGTGACTGCAGAGACTGCTACATTGTTCTCATAGTGTCGGCAAGCAGTTAGTGTATGGTTTTTTTAGACTCTTTCATAATAAGTTCAGATTCTCATGATCTTTATTTTTGTGATCATTATTTTTTAATGAGGTAGTATCAGTTTAATCTATAAAATATTTCTGACAGTGCATTGTTTTGGGGTTTTTTTGTTTTTTTTACAGAAACCATGTGGTAAGATGTCAACTTAACATTCACCAGGTTCAGGTTCAAGTTACTTTATTTGTACCCGTAGGTAGATTTGTTTTGCAGTCTGGTGACATCCATATTTACAAGCCACAAATTACATTCAACATAGACACAAACACAGGCACACATGAAGCTGACTATAAACATGATAAAAATACTCAAGGCTCCATCAATCAGGGTATAAAGACAAAGAGATGAGAGCACTACCAGCACCAGAAGCTAGTTGTTGACATAACGTTCGGCTCAGGAGACGCACACACACAGGCTCAGAGTAGTTCAAACTGTTTATTAACAACAGGGATGTTTGGGTGCGTGTCTGCGGAATGTTAATGTGTTGGTGGTGGCGTCTGCTTCGGATCCAGAGGCAGGAGACCGTTCAGCCGGCAACCTTGTTAGGACAGATGACTGGCGCTTCAAGGATGGAAGCCCGGGAGACAGCCACCTGTAGGGCTTGGTGCAGCAGCGAGGAGAGACGAGGGACGGGATTGTCCGCCGCCGAGGAATCTACCTGTGCACAGGGGAGCAGACTGGAGAGATGAGGTAAGTGATTTTCTTACCGGTGACGAGGATGCTGAAGAGAATGTGGTAGAAGCCCATGGACGGGAAATGAAGTCTACGGCTTCAGACCGAAGCTCAGGGCGAGGCGGCTTATATCCCTCGCCGCTGATGACTGACAGGTGTGTGAGCAGGTGGCGCCGTTGATGAGCGGCGCGGCGTGACAGTACTCCCCCCTCTAGCAGCGCCTCCTGGCGATGGCTTATCCGGGTGCGCTCGGTGGAAGTCCGCGATGAGCGATGGGTCCAACACAAACGACGGGGGCACCCACTGTCGATGCTCGGGCCCATAGCCCTCCCAGTCCACCAAGTATTGCAACCCACGACCCCGGCGCCGGGAGTCCAGGATGGAGGAGACGGACCAGGCCGGATGGCCACCAACCATCCGGGGTGCGGGTTGCGCTGCAGGAGGAGGGCAAAGGGGGTCGGTAACTGCCAGCTTCACCTTCGACACGTGGAAAGTGGGATGGATGCGGAGGGAGGGGGGAATAGCCACGCGCACAGCCACCGGGTTGATGATCCGGGTGATGGGAAAGGGACCCATGAAGCGCTGTGCCAGCTTTCTCCTCTCGCCTTTTAGGGTGACGTCCTGGGTGGAAACGTAGACAAGTTGCCCAACTCTGTACGCCGGGGCAGGTCTTCTACGCCGGTCCGCCACGGTCCTGTTGCGCTCCGCTGTGCGTAAAAGCGCATGACGTGCGGCGGCCCAGGTGGAGCGGAACTGCCTCACGTGCGCCCTAACTGACGGGACAGTTACCTCGCTCTCCTGCGCTGGAAGCAGCGGGGGCTCGTAACCCAGGGACGCCTTGAAGGGGGACATCCCCGTTGCAGAAGAGCGGGCGGTGTTGTGGGCGTACTCCACCCAGGCGAGATGGTTGCTCCATGACGTCGGCTTGGATCTTGCAACACAGCGGAGCGCAGCCTCCAGCTCCTGATTGGTCCTCTCACACTGCCCGTTAGACTGGGGGTGATGGCCGGAGGAGAGGCTCACCTTGGCTCCGATGGCGTTGCAAAAGGACCTCCAAACCTCGGATGAAAATTGGGGACCCCGGTCCGAGACCACGTCCACCGGAATCCCGTGCAGCCTGACCACGTGTTGGATGAGGAGGCCCGCCGTCTCCAGGGCGGTAGGGAGACCTCGCAGGGGGACGAAGTGTGCCGCCTTGGAGAAACGGTCCACGATGGTCAGGATGGTGTTAAAGGAGCTGGAAACGGGGAGTCCGGTGACGAAATCCAGTGCGATATGCGACCAGGGCATGCCGGGGACGGGCAGAGGCTGGAGCAGACCCGCTGGAGGGGCATTTCCTGACTTGCTGGTGGCACAGACTGGGCAAGCCCGGGCGTAGCGGGCTGCATCCCTCCGCAGGCCCGGCCACCAAAAAGACCGTTGGAGGAGGCTGATCATCCGGGAGGTGCCGGGATGACAGGTGAGCCGGGAGGTGTGGAGCCAGTGGATGACCTCTCCTCGGACCACAGATGGGACGAACAGTCTTCCCTCCGGTCCGCCGCCAGGATCAGGTTCCACCTCCTGTGCCTTCCGGATCTTTGCCTCGATATCCCATGAGATGGCTCCCACGACGCACGACCTGGGCAGGATGGAGTGGGGCGTCTCCTCCGATTCCACGGGAGTGAACTGCCTAGAGAGGGCATCAGGCAGGCCGTTCTTAGAGCCAGGCCTGAAGGTGATAGAAAATTGGAACCTGGCGAAGAACAGAGACCAGCGCGCCTGGCGGGCGTTCAGGCGCTTGGCAGATCGTAAATACTCCAGGTTCTTGTGGTCCGTAAGGACCACAAACGGCAGGTTCGCCCCCTCGAGCCAGTGGCGCCACTCCTGCAGGGCGAGCTTGATGGCCAAGAGCTCTCTGTCCCCCACATCGTAGTTCCTCTCCGCCGGGGACAAGCGCCGGGAGAAGAAGGCGCACGGTCGTTTGGCGCCATCGTCCGGTGACCGCTGGGACAGCACTGCTCCCACTCCCGTGTCCGAAGCGTCTACCTCGACGATGCACTGCAGCGTGGGGTCGACCTGGCGAAGGACCCGGGAGGAGGAGAATTCCGCCTTCAGCACCTCAAAGGCGGCAGCGACCTCTTCGGTCCACCGGAACGGGACCTTCGGGGACGTGAGGCGGGTCAGTGGTCCAACGATGGTACTGAAGTTGGGGACAAAGCGGCGGTAGAAATTGGCGAAGCCAACAAATTGCTGCACCTGCTTCCGGGATGCAGGTGTAGGCCATTCCACCACCGCCTTTACCTTCTCTGGGTCAGGGAGCACCTTATCGTGGGCGATGATGAACCCCAGGAAGGACGTACTCCTGGCGTAAAATTCACACTTTTCTGCCTTTACGTACAGACAATTCTCCAGCAGCCTTTGGAGGACCCGCCTCACGTGGACCTGGTGCTCATCCCTGGACTTGGAGAAGATGAGAATATCGTCCAGGTAGACGAACAGGAAAAGGCCAATGAAATCCCGGAGGACGTCATTAATGAGGCGCTGGAAGACTGCAGGAGCGTTGGTCAACCCGAACGGCATCACCAGGTATTCAAAGTGGCCGTTCGGGGTACGGAAGGCCGTTTTCCACTCATCTCCCTCCCGGATCCGGACGAGGTGGTAAGCGCTGCGTAGGTCCAGCTTGGTGAACCAGGTCGCCCCCTGGAGGGAGTGGAAAGCAGTGTCCATGAGAGGCAGGGTGTAACGGTCCTTCTCCGTGATATTATTGAGGGCCCGGTAGTCGATACAAGGGCGGAGGGACCCATCCTTTTTTCCCACGAAGAAGAACCCTGCCCCCACGGGTGACGATGATGGGCGGATTATCCCGGCGTTTAATGACTCCTTCAGATATGTGTTCATCGTCTCCTTCTCCGGCGCTGACAGGCTGTAGAGCCGACCAGAAGGTAACGGCGCCCCCTGGCGGAGGTTGATGGCACAGTCGTAGGGCCGATGAGGGGGAAGAGACATAGCTTTCGCTTTACTGAACACCATACCCAGGTCGTGAAACTCCGGGGGCACCAGGGACAGGTCCGGGGGTGCAGCGTCCGTCGCGGGGGGAGGAGCGGACGGCGAGCAGGCAGCGGACTGGAGGCAGGTGCCCAGGCAAAATGTACTCCATGCCGATACCCCAGCTGATCTCCAATCCAGGACCGGATTGTGAAGGCGGAGCCAGGGATACCCCAGGATGACGGGCGACACAGAGTTGGGAAGGACGTAAAAGGTCATCTCCTCCCGGTGGTTTCCCGAGATGATGACCGGTAGGGGGACAGTTTGATGTGTCACTCTCCCAAGGGTGGCACGGGAGAGGTGGACTAGGGAGATGGGAGTGTTGAGTGCCTGGCAGCGGATGCCCAATCGGGTTGCCAGGCTTTGTGAAATGAAGCTGCCTTCTGCGCCCGAATCCACCAGTGCGTGGGTGAGGTGCCCAGTGGGGTTATGGCAGAAACGGATGGGCAGCTTCAATTGGGTGAGTGATCCTAACCGATTGACGTCCGCGAGGCTTCCAACAGTGACTTGCGGACCCCACCGACTGGCTTTCCGTGGACAACGCTCCACGGTGTGTTGGTCGCCTCCGCAATACATGCAGAGGCCCAACTCACAGCGGCGTTGTTTCTCCACAGGGGAAAGTTTAGTCCAGCCCGTCACCATCGGCTCCGACTCCTCGGGGCACGATGCTGGCGGCGCCGCCAGGGGGCGAGCTTGGAACAGGTGCGGCGAGGCTCCACGAGGGCGAGAAGAAGAAGACTTCCGCCCCGAGGAGCGCTCGCGCAGCCTGTTATCCAAACTTACCGCTAAGGACGTCAGCTCCGCTAGCGTCCCAGGGATATCCCGACCAGCCAGTTCATCCCTCAGATCACTATTGAGGCTGCGGAGGAACAGGCCACAGAGGGAGCGTTCCTCCCAGCCCAATTCCTCCGCCGCTACCCGGAAGTCGACCGAGTGGTCCGCTGCCGACCGGCTTCCCTGCTGGAGAGCGAGAAGCCGATCGACCTGGACCGTTTCGGTTTGAGAATGGTCAAAGACCTCCAGAAAGCGCCTCACGAATTGATCATAGGTGAGGGTGGCGTAACTGGGCCTCGCCATTACGGCGTAGGTCCAAGTTAACGCACGCCCCTCCAGAAGATTCCCTATGTAACCAATTCGGCTGTGATCCGAGGGAAAATCTCCGGGCACACGGTGGAACACGGACTCACACTGCATAATGAACCCCCGCGCTCCGCCGAGCTTACCGCTAAAGCGGGCGGGGGTCGGAATCGGTGTGAGCCGAACCGGTGCCACTGGAGCCGGCTGGACGGCCGCTGGAACAGCAGGAGCCGCGCCACCCTGGCGAGTCGGGAGGAACGGCTGTTGGGAGTCCAAGCGGTTCAATCGGTTAGTTAACTCTAATAATTGATTAAGAACCACCTGTTGCTGATAAACAATCTGATCCACCCGAGCCTCGAGGATGGTAAACCGGTGTGCGAGCCCGCCGTCTGCCGAGCCGCTCTGCTGAAGCCGTACTGACATAACGTTCGGCTCAGGAGACGCACACACACAGGCTCAGAGTAGTTCAAACTGTTTATTAACAACAGGGATGTTTGGGTGCGTGTCTGCGGAATGTTAATGTGTTGGTGGTGGCGTCTGCTTCGGATCCAGAGGCAGGAGACCGTTCAGCCGGCAACCTTGTTAGGACAGATGACTGGCGCTTCAAGGATGGAAGCCCGGGAGACAGCCACCTGTAGGGCTCGGTGCAGCAGCGAGGAGAGACAAGGGACGGGATTGTCCGCCGCCGAGGAATCCACCTGTGCACAGGGGAGCAGACTGGAGAGATGAGGTAAGTGATTTTCTTACCGGTGACGAGGATGCTGAAGAGAATGTGGTAGAAGCCCATGGAAGGGAAATGAAGTCTACGGCTTCAGACCGAAGCTCAGGGCGAGGCGGCTTATATCCCTCGCCGCTGATGACTGACAGGTGTGTGAGCAGGTGGCGCCGTTGATGAGCGGCGCGGCGTGACAGTTGTCATTCCACTTCAACTTTTGAACAGGTTATTAGACATTTATTTTTCCTATTTGGAATTAAAAACACATCTCAGTTTGGTGAAATGACTGAATAAAAGTTGATTCCATAGTCTTGAAACTATCTATTTTGCTACTACTTCTTTCTGATTACCTCAGCTGAAAGAAGATAGCCATATCATTTATTAGCACTAACTTTCACTTAAAAAAAATCAAATTGATCTTTACTGTCAGAGATTTTTATATTATTTGCTCTTTTGCAATTTTTTTGCCCATTTAACATGTGACTGACTACTTGACATGATTGGAGTTTTACTTTTTTTTGTATCAAGTTTACATACTTCATATCCTCTATATCGTTCTCATCGATGTGAAATGTTTAAACTAAAATGTGTGTAACCTAAATATACACACAATATGTTGTCAATGCATATGCCTCACAAGTTGGATGTCAGGTAGAAGAGAGAGGAATTCTGGAGTAAGTTGGATGAAGTGGTAGAGAGTGTTCCCAGAGGGGAGAGAGTGGTGATTGGAGTAGACTTTAATGGATATGTAGGTGAAGGGAACATAGGTGATGAGGAGGTTCTGGGTAGGTATGGTCTTAAGGAGAGACATGTGGCAGGACAGATGGTTGTGGATTTTACTAAAAGGATGGGAATGGCTGTGGTGAACACACACTTCAAGAAGAGAGAGGAACATAGGGTGACTTACAAGAGTGGAGGAGGGTGCACACGGGTGGACTCCATCTTCTGCAGAAGGAGAAATCTGAAAGAGATAGGAGACTGCAAGGTGGTGGCAGGGGAGAATGTAGCAAGACAGCATCAGATGGTATTCTGTAGGATGACTTCACAAAGCAAGAAGAGGAAAACAGTGAAGGCAGAGCCAAAGATTAATTGAGGGAAGTTACAGAAGGAAGAAGGTTGCACAGAGTTCTGGAAGGAGTTGATACAGGCTCTGAGTGGTACGGAAGAATTACCAGATGACTGGTAAAGTACAGCAAAAGTATTGAGGGAAACAAGTAGAAAGGCATGTGATAGTAATGAGACTTGGTGGTGGAATGAGGAGGCGCAGGAAAGTATCCAAGGGAAAACGTTAGCAAAGAAAAAGTGGGATAGACAGGGAGATGAAGAAAGTAGACAGAAATATTTTGAATCTAGGCACATGGCAAAGAGAGAGGTGGCAAAGTCAAAAGATAAGGCATATAGTGAGTTGTATGACAGGCTGGACACTAAGGAAGGAGAAAAGCAGTTGTATCAATTGGCTAGACAGACAGATTGAGCTGGAAAGAATGTACAGCAGGTTAGGTTGATTAAGGACAGAAATGGTAATGTACTAACAAATGATGAGAGTGTGTTGAGAAGGTGGAAGGAGTACTTTGAAGCGCTAAATGAATAAAGAAAAATGAGAGAGAGAGAGAGCGAGAGAGAGCGAGAGAGATGGATGGAGGAAAGATAGTGGACAAGGAAGTCTCAAAGATTAGCAAGGCAGAAGTGAGGGCAGCTTTGAAGAGGATGATGAATGGAAAGGCGGTTGGTCCAGGCAACATCCCTGTGGAGGTATGGAGATGTTTAGGAGAGATGGCAGTGGACTTTTTAACCAGATTGTTTAACACAATCTTGGAGAGTGAGAGGATGATGCAGGAGTGGAGAAGTGTTTTGAGACAAATTTTCAAGAACAAGTTTAATGCTTAGAGCTGCTGTAACAACAAAGGCATAAAGTTGATCAGTCATACTATGAAGATATGGGAAAAAGTTGTTGAAGCCAGGTTAAAAGGAGAGGTGACAATCAGTGAGTACCAGTACGGTTTCATGTCAGGAAAGGATACTACAGATGCAATGTTTGCTCTAAGAGTGCTGATGGAGAAGTATAGAGAAGGTCAGAAGGAGTTGCACTGTGTCTTTGTGGATCTAGAGAAAGCATATGATAGGGTGCCAAGAGAGGAAGTGTGGTACTGTATGAGGAAGTCAGGAGTGGCAGAGAAGTATGTGAGGCTCGTTCAGGACATGTATGAGGACAGTGAGATGGTGGTGAGGTGTGCTGTGGGAGTGACAGATGGGTTCAAGGTGGGGGTGGGGTTACATCAAGGATCGGCTCTGAGCCTCTTCTTGTTTGCCATGGTGATGGACAGGCTCACAGATAAGGTCAGGCAGGACTCTCTGTTGACCATGATGTTTGCAGATGACATTGTGATCTGTTGTGAGAGTAAGGAGCAAGTGGAAGAGAACCTAGAGAGGTGGAGGTATGCTCTGGAGAGAAGAGGAATGAAAGTCAGCAGAGGCAAGACAGAATATATGAGTGTGAATGAGATGGAGGTGGAAGAAGTAGAGGTGGTGAAAGTAGATGAGTTTAAATACGTGGGGTCAACCATCCAAAGCAATGGAAAATGCAGAAGAGAGGTGAAGAAGACAGTGCATGCAGGGTGGAGTGGGTGGAGACGAGTGTCAGGGGTGATTTGTGACAGAAGCGTAGCAGGAAGAGTGAAAGGTAACATTTGCAAGACGGTAGTAAGATCTGCAATGATGTATGGTTTGGAGATGGTGGCGCTAACAAAATGACAGGAAATGAAGCTGGAGGTGACAGAGTTGAAGATGCTAAGATTTTCATTGGGAATGACGAGGAGGGACAAGATTAGAAATGAGTATATCAGAGAGACAGCTCAGATTGAGCAGTTTGGAGACAAAGTAAGAGAGGCAAGGCTGAGATGGTTTGGACATGTGCAGAGGAGGGATAGTGGATATATTGGACAAAGAATGTTGAATATGGAGCTGCCAGGCAGGAAAAAAAGAGGAAGACCACAGAGAAGTTTAATGGATGTAGTGAAGGAGGACATGGAGAGGGCTGATGTTACAGAGGAAGTTTCTAGTTCATTTTCTTGGAATGTATATATTTATTATGGGAAGAAATATAAAATTTCAAAGTTCTTTAGATGTAACTGTTGATTTGGACAGCTTTGAGCAAGCCACCGTCTGTCAAACCTAAAGAGGCATCATGTTGACTGTGAGAAACGTTATGATGATGCAAAAATGAAGATATCTGAGAGCGAGAGACAGAGGACTTTGAGTCTGATAGCTCCAATGAATAATTCTGTGAGTATATAAATACCAAGCAAAAACCAAATATGATGTTAGTTTTATGCAAATTATCTTCAATACTGTAGCGATCAAAATTAGAGAACAGTGTATTAATACTTGAATTATTCTAACATATGTTATTCTTTGTTGTTCAGAATTTGACAGACTATCAGCTGTGGCTAAACCACTGCTGTAGTAGCACTTTTTTTAAATAACCAAGGCACTTCAACACAAACACTTATTTTGAAAAATGAAAACAGTGAGCAAAATTAGAGAAAATTAACCACTGTGTCAGAAGAGAAGATTTAAACAATGTTTTTTTTAGGGCTGTAGAATTCAAAAATTAATATGAAGTGTAGAGGCCCTTGCTTTGAATGACTTCAGCACATCTGCACCCACAGGACATCACTAGTTTCTCACACTGCTCTTGTAGTAGATTTCTTAGCCATTACTTTGTCACCAAGGATTTTCTAGAGATTCTCTGTGGGATTTAGATCTGGACTCTGGGCTGGCCATTTCATTGTTTCAATATTTTTAGATTCAAGGAACTGTTTAAGCTGTTTTGCAGTGTGACAGGGGACATTGTCTTGCATGAAAATTGCAGGCTGATTGGGAGACAATTGCAGTGAAGGAACTACATTTTGCTGAAGGAGGGTCACAGAAAGATTTTCAGTCACCCTGCCATGTAGCTGAACAAGAGGCCCAACTCCTGCTGCATAAAACATCCCCAAACTATGACACTTCCTCCTCCAAATATAACTGACTTCTTTACACACTTTGGGTTCAGTCTTTTCCCACTTTGATGCCAAACATCATTTCCCATGAGCCCTAAATAAATTGAACTTCCTCTCATCACTGAAGTGCACTCTGGACCAGTTCTCCTCTGTCCACACAACATGCTCCTTAGCAAAGGCAAGTCTAGCCTTATTAATCTTTCTGCTGATGAGAGCTTTGGTCACTGCAGAGTGAGCTTTGACTCCTAGTTGTCTTAAACAAAGGGACAGTGCATTCTGAGACAGATCCTTGCCCTGTTCAGCAGTGAACTGGCAAGTAATTCCAGCTGCAGTGTTGAACCAGTTCCCTATTGAGAGTCTTCACATAATCCTGTCCCCCAAACCAGAGCAGTGTGAGAAACTAATAATGTCCTGTGGGCACAGATGTGCTGAAGTCATTCAAAGCAAGGGCCTCTACACTTCTTATCAATTTTTGAATCCTATTGCCCTAAACAAAATGCTGTTTAAATCTTCTCTTCTGACACAGTGATCACTGTTCTCTAATTTTGCTCATTGTTTTTTTTTTTTTTTTTTACAAAATAAATGTTTATGTTGAAGTGACTTGGTTATTTAAAAACAACATGCCACTCTGTATTTATTTTACAGGAGTATTAATTTGACAGTAAGCCTACAAAAGTAGGCATCTGTAATATGCAACCATGGTTTTAAAGATAGTTTGCACAGATTTTTTTTTTTTGGAAACACTTTATATATATATAATTTATTTATTTTATTTATTTATTTTATTTATTTATTTATTTATTTATTTATTTGCAATGGACAAATTATTACAAAACACAAAATATAATGCTGTGAATTTTTTTAAATACCATTAAATTAATCAAACTCAGACTTACTGGTGACCCAAGGGATGCACCTGACTCATCCACACTCAGCACAGAGGTCCCTTCTGACTGTACCATGTTGGACAATGCAAAGGTCCTTTCTGATTCAACCATGTTGGACAGCAAAAATATCCAAAACACTCAACCAAGTAATGGTAAGATATAAAATACATCCAAATGCAATTAACGTAGTGAATAAAAGAAATGAATGTACTTGCGATTAAATATTTATTTTTCTTAGTGATGGCAGTAGGGGAATGTGTGCCTTTATCATAATACATATTCCAATTCATCCCCTCAGATCCCCAGTAGGACACAGCGCCTAAAGTGAGTGGATCCCAGTTTCCTTGAAGGACTCCAATGGAATGAAAGGTGAAGGAGCATTTTGTGTTTATGTAAACACTAGTATATTTTTTATGCTTTGCAGTATTGTGCAAATTACTAAAAATTAGTAACTAATTACAGTTACTAGTTAATTATTTTCTAAAGTTATTGAGTTACTTTACCAATTACTGCATGATTAAAGTAATTAGTTACTTAGAAAAGTAACTTTCAAGTTACTTTTAAATGCATATTTAAATATGCATAACAAGATAATTTAATTAATGGATAAGGACTGGTATTTATATAGCGTCTTTTCTAATCTCAAGGATCACTCAAAGCACTTGACTAGTACTAACCCTGTATTCTAAGGGCCTATAGGATACAGATAGTTACAGACAATTTAGAATGGCCAATTAACCTAACTTGCATGTCTTTGGATTGTGGGAGGAAACCGGAGCTCCCACAGTAAACCCACATAGCACAAAGAGAACATGCAAACTCCACACAGAAATGTTCCTACCCTTGCCAGCCTGGGGATTCAAACCTGGAACCTTTGAGCTCTTAGGCAACAGTTTTAACCACTGTATCACCGTGCTGCCCATGGATTACATTACGGGCTTATTATTATTAAGGCAGTGGCTATGGATACGGAACTATACCCACAGAATTTTTGATACAGATATGGCTTGAATGTTATTGGCCAGTACATTTTATTAATGCATATCTCAAAAGCAGCAGGCTACAGGTAGGGAAATCAGAGGCATTTGTTTCAAAATTTTAATTAATATCTATTTACTACCTTTTTAACCTTACCCACTCACAAATGCTAAGGCTAACCTCTTAATTTTAATTCTAAATTTCATCTCACATCAAGTGAAATGGTTTGAGCATGATGCTACAGGATAGGTATACAGGTTCACCTTGGGATCCTGACCTCTAACTATGGGTTTGGGGTCATAAGGTCAAAGGTCAAGGTTAGCATTCCATTTGCACTATTACTATAAAACAAGAAAAAACTAGGACTCCCAAACCTTCCCCACAGGTTCACTTTGGGATCTTGACCTCAGACTATGAGTTTGGGGTCAAAAGGTCAAGGTTGGCATTTCTTAGGCCTTATTACTGTACAATGTGTAAAACTAGGGCCACCAAACCTGGTACACAGGTTCACCTTGGGCTCCTGACCTCTAACTGTGGGTAAGGGGTCAAAAGGTCAAAGTTAGCATTTCTTATGCCTTATTAATGTACAATGAGTAAAGCTAGGGCCACCAAACTTGGTACACAGGTTCACCTTGGGATCCTGACCTGTGACTATGGGTTTGGGGTCAAAAGGTCAACATTAGCATTTCTTATGCCTTATTACTCTACAATGAGTAAAGCTAGGGGCATCAAACCTGGTACACAGGTTCACCTTGAGATCCTGACCTCTGACTATGGGTTTGGGGTCAAAAGGTCAAAGATCAAGGTTAGCATTTCTTATGCCTTTTTACTGTACAATAAGTAAAGCTAGGGGCATCAAACCTGGTACACAGGTTCACCTTGAGATCCTGACCTCTGACTGTGGGTTTGGGGTCAAAAGGTCAAAGATCATGGTTAGCATTTCTTATGCTTTATTACTGTACAATGAATAAAGCTAGGGCCATCAAACCTGGTACACAGGTTCACCTTGAGATCCTGACCTACAACTATGGACTGTACACTTTCTTTGAATGAATGAATGAATAAATGAATTTTATTTATTTCGGATAGTACATTACAGGTTAAAAGAAACTGTATAATATAACAACAAGGTCAAATTAGACAAAGACTCCTTCTACTATACAATTCCACGTGAGTTATCCGAAATGGGTGATGGCTGAAGCCGCAGCTTATATTGCCCACCCATATTCCATCCAAGAATTCAAAGGAGAAAAAAAGAGAAAACAAGACAAGAGCGATTACAATTTAAAACAAGGCTAAGACAAAATGTGACTGGGAGAAAAAGAAAACTGAGCTAGTCTAAGTTAAGCGGTTACTATTCAAAAACAAATCTAAGACATAGTGTCACAGAGAAAAAAAGAAAAAAAGAAAAAACTAAGCTACAACACAACACAGGCTGGAAATGTCAATCCTTATGTGAGTTTACATGTCGTCTTGTAAATATGTTTGGAGTATTTCTTCCTTTAGTTTTTGTTTAAATTGTCCAAGCTTTGTACACGATTTTAATTCAGGTCCAAAATCGTTCCATAATCTGACTCCTTGCACTGAAATACAGTGTTGCTTGGTGGTTGTTCTCACTGTAGGCTTTTGAAATATACATGTTCCTCTGAAGTGATATCGTTTCTCCCTTGTTTGGAACAACTTTTGGATATTTGCGGGCAGTGATAGATTCTTCACTTTGATTTTATTGCGGTTTTAAAGTCAATCAGATCTTTCAACTTGAGAGTTTTTTGTTTAAGAAAAAGTGGGTTTGTTGGTTCCCTGTAAGCTGCTTTGTTGATTATTCTAATAGCTCTCTTTTGAAGCATAAAGAGTGGATATATGTTTGTTTTATATGTATTTCCCCATACTTCATTACAATATGTCATGTATGGGAGTATTAATGAATGGTACAAGGTGTATAGTGTGGGTTGATTCAGCAAATTTTTCACTCTGTGTAATATTGCAATTGATTTGGATACTTTACCTTTTATATAATTAATATGTGGCTTCCAACACAGTTTGTTATCAATTATTACTCCAAGGAATTTAGTTTCGGATACCCTTTCAATCTCTACACCATTTACACTGAGTTTGGGTACTGGGTAGTTGTGATGGTTGTTAAAGACTATAAATTTTGTCTTGCTTAAATTGAGCGTTAATTTGTTTGAATCAAACCACAGTTTCAGCTTTCCTAATTCCTTTCCGAGTGTATCCAGAAGTTGTTCCAAATTGTTTCCACTGCATAGCAGATTAGTGTCATCGGCAAACAATATTAAGTCCATTTTTTCTGAAACTTTACATATATCATTTATATACATATTGAATAATAATGGTCCCAAAACTGAACCCTGTGGGACTCCACAGGTGACCTTCAGTAACTCTGAGTTTTTGCTGTTAACACATGCAAACTGATATCTATTCTTTAAGTAACTACTTAACCAGGACAGTGCTACCCCTCTAATACCACAATTTTGTAGTTTCTTTAATAATAGATTGTGATCTACTGTATCAAATGCTTTCTTAAGATCCAGGAATACTCCAACTGAATACTCTTTATTTTCAATGGCTGTTGATATTTTTTCTGTAAATTCCATTAAGGCATATGCTGTTGTCCTTTTGTGTCTGAACCCATATTGCTGCTCACACAATAAATCATTCTTCAGTATGAAGTTGTCAATTCTCTCATAGAATATTTTTTCAAGTATCTTGGAAAATTGCGGTAATAGTGAAATTGGTCTGTAGTTGGAGAGTTCCCCTCTGTCGCCTGTCTTGTAAATCGGAATTACTTTAGCTATTTTCATTGCATTGGGAAATATACCTGATTGGAGAGACAGGTTACAGATATACGTCAGTGGTTTCACTATGCATTCGATAACAGTTTTGACTAGTAGCATGTCAATACCATCGCAGTCAGTAGATGTTTTACTTTTGAACGATTTAACAATTTCAATGACCTCTCTTTCGTCTGTGTTCTTTATGAAGATGGTGTCTTTTACAGCAGTGTTATTGCATATTGTATCACCTGTAGGCGCCGTAGTGGGTATTTCTCGGGCCAGTTTAGGTCCAATGTTAACAAAAAAATTATTAAATTCATCTGCAGGTGAAGCTATATTCACATTCGGAGTCGATTTATTATTTTTTGGAATATTAGTTGGGTAGCTAGTATTTCTGCTTTTATTTCCAAGGATACTGTTGATTATTGTCCATGTATTTTTAATATTGTCTTTGTTTTTTTCCAGTTCTTTACTGTAATAGTCTCTTTTACTGCATCTTATTATATATGTTAACTTATTTTTGTATGTTTTATACCGTTGCTCTGCTTCTTTTGTCCTTTTCTTTATGAAAGCTTTATATAATAAATTTTTCTTTTTACACGCCTTTTGTAGTCCTTTGGTTAACCATGGTTTGTCAGCAAATTTGTGTTTAAGCTTTTTTTTAACTAATGGGCAGTTTTTTTTCATAAAGAGTGGTTACAATGTTTATAAATGTGTCATAGGCTTCATTTACATCTGATACATAGACTTCTGTCCAGTCTTGCTTCAGCAAGTCCTCTTTAAAAGAACTGATTGCGTTTGGTGATTTGTGTCTGAACGATTTTAAGATTTTTTCTGGGTTGGGCCCCGTGTGGCCATGGATAAGTGCAAAGATTGGCAAGTGGTCGCTTATATCATTTATCAATAATCCACTTTCTATTTTCTTATCGAGAACATTGACAAACAGGTTGTCAATAAGTGTAGCAGAGTGAACTGTGATTCTACTGGGATGTGTTATTGTGGGATATAGACTCATGCTGTACATAGAGTTCATGAACTCTGTAACTACATTTTGTTGATGTGGATTAAGTAGGTCAGTATTGAAATCTCCACAAATTGCTACCATTTTCTTACTAGTAATATTATTGTACAGCTCGACTAATTTATCTCTGAATGTCTCAATGCAAGTTCCCGGCGTTCTGTATATGCAGCTTATGATTAGATTTTTTGTTTTGTCTAGGTCAATCTCAACAGTAACACATTCCAAAATCCCTGGTAGTGCTGAGGACATTTCATTTACAAGCTTACATCTTTCTTCTTCTTCTTTGGATATTTGTGGATGATGGGCTTATAATAATTTAGTTCTGCCACAGTAATTAAATTGAAAATTTGAAAACTGCTCTCCAGCAGTAAGTACTAGGATCTTCCAAGAAAATAGAGGCGGGGGATATTGCACTCACCTCAGAGTGTTCTTGTTTAAGTTGGTGTTGCTGCACGTGTCATTGTGTGGGACAAAAAGTTTCCATGTTTAACTTACCTTTAGGATTATTGATTAATGTGATGTGCAGTGACCGAAGAAAATGTTCATTCTCCACAGTCCAAATGTCTGCTGTGACAGAGACATGATCCAATCCCTCAAATGCCTTTTGGAGATCAAAATCCATTTTTGAATAATCTTTATCCAGGTAGCAAGTAAATGTGTTTTAACTTCAGAGGATCATAGTCTGAGCTGTCTGATGGAAAGCCACTGTTATCATGTCTTCAGTCTGTAATGTTGTATCTGGCAATCAGTCTGTTTAATTCTTGCTGGGTTACAAACTGTCCAGATGCATAGCTGTGAGTGAAATCCAGCTGTGGGTGTTGAGACAAGAGTATTTCCACTTTACATCCTACCGTGGGTGTTCAGATATCGTAAGATCCACTTCACAGTGTTAGTTGTTAACATAGCTAGCCATTACTTAGCATTAACTTTGTTGGAGCTTGTTACTGTTGTCAGGTGCTTTTGAAGATTGCAGTAGGACTCAATTGGCACTTCGCTTGCAACCCACCAATATGCTTTTGACCGCAACAAAGGAAAAATAATCTACTTCCACAAAAAAAAAGGTAGCTTCATCTCTTCCTCGCTCAAAGTGATGATGATTCAAGCTCTTTGCTGCAGGTCACATCGACTGACAGCTATGTCTCAGCTATGGGTAGGGTCAGTTTGTATTATGGAAGTCAGGTTATTTCGCACCTCAGACAGAGACAATGAATACACATGGGAGAACAATGCCCAAGAGGGTGAGAGGGGGTTGAATGAAGTGTAGTGTAAATATCATGCTGTGTATGAGGAAGTGCCTTGAAGCTTGTGAAGGTGACTTGTGATATAGAGAGGAGTGCTTGTTGTAACCAGTCAGTCTGTTCTGTGCTTGTGAGATGTGAGTGTGTAATAAATCGTCTGACATGAAGCTGCCTCTTCATTTACACACTCCACATTGGTGACCCAAGACGTATTATGGAACACGAGGCGAGAACCCCGGAGCCGGCCCGGTCGGGAAGCCCCAGAGACGCAGCAGCCATTCCACAGACAGCCAGGACTGGAACCCCCAGCAGCGCATGTGCAGTTTCAGTCAAGCTACCGGATTTCTGGCAGCACAACCCGCACTCTTGGTTCCACCACACCGAGGCCCAGTTCGCCCTCCGGGGAGTAACGGCAGACGACACCAAGTTCTATCATGTGGTGGCAGCGCTGGACTCCCGCACAGCCCAGCAGGTAGTGAGCCTGCTCGATCAGCCACCAGCCAGCAACAAATATGAGGCGCTCAAGGCTGCGCTCACCCGGCTCTACACGCTCTCGGAATGTGAGAGAGCGGAGAGGCTCCTGGCGCGGACCGAGTTAGGAGATGGGTCGGCCGTAGACCTGATGGAGAAGTTGCTGGCGTTAATGGGCATGGACTACGGGCACTTTCTGTTTTCCCACCTTTTCCTCCGGAACCTTCCAACAGTGGCGAGAGCGGTTCTGGCCAATTCGCCGTTGCTGGCCGTGCGTGACTACCGTGCGCTAGCCCAGGAGGCAGACCGGATCATCCTCACCACCAGGACGATCACAGTCAACGCGGCAGTGGCGGAGCCCAGCTAGACGACCAGAGGAGGCGAGGAGCCACCAACAGTAGCAGCAGCGGGGGCCAAGGAGCGCCAGAGAGACATGCTCTGTTTCTACCACCGCCGCTTCGGAGAGAACGCACGCAGATGTGCGCCACCGTGCCAATTCAAGCGCTCGGGAAAACGCCGAGGCCGGCGGTCGGTAGCAGCTGCGACCCTCAGTGAAGAGAACAAGCTGCTCTACTTGACGGACGTGTGCTCGGGGAGGCGTTTCGTCGTTGACACCGGATCCCAGAAGAGCTTCATCCTGCCGACCTACGCTGACCAGCTGGCAGGACCTAGCAGCCCCGTGATGTTGGCAGCAAACGGCTTGGAAATTAAGACCTTTGATGAGAGGACACTGATCTTATCTCTACGCAGCCGTACATATGAGTAGACTTTTGTCGTAGCAGCACTGAATTACCATATCCTGGGGGCTAATTTTTTGTGTGCACATGGTTTACTGGTTGATGTTGCTAACAGGCGCCTGGTTAATGCAATGTCCTTTGACTCTCTCCCCTATATAGCTCGAGTGACCCAGCCAACAGCACAAGCCAACGTTACAGCTCCAGGCGGTAAGTTCCACGCACTGCTCACTCAGTTCCCAGCACTCACGGTCCCGACGTTTTCGGCGGCCATTGCTAAACATGGGGTGGAGCACTTTATCACCACCACCGGGCCGCCCGTTTTTGCAAGACCTCGGCGCTTGGACGCAGCTAAACTGGCCATAGCACGCGAGGAGTTCGCCAACCTGGAAAGGCTGGGCATCATCAGGCGTTTGAACAGCCCATGGGCATCCCCGCTACACATGGTCCCTAAGGCTGAGGGATTGTGGTGACCGTGCGGTGATTTCCGCAGGTTGAACAACGCCACAGCACACGACCGCTACCCGATTCCCCACATACAGGATTTTTCCGTCCACCTCGCCGGAGCACACATTTTTTTCCAAAATAGACCTGGTCAGCGGTTACCATCAAGTCCCAGTGCCGCTGAGGACGTACCCAAAACAGCGGTAATAACTCCGTTCGGTTTATTCGAGTTCCTGCGCATGCCATTCGGGTTAAAAGGCACAGCACAGACGTTCCAGCGCATGATGGATGCAGTGCTGCGCGATCTCCCGTTCGTGTTCGTCTACCTGGACGATATCCTGGTAGCCAGTGCGTCCGAAGACAAACACGAAACCCACCTCAGGACGGTTTTCCGGAGGTTGGAGGAGCACGGGTTAATAATCAACCCGGCGAAATGCTAGTTCGATGTGACGGAGATTGATTTTGTTGGGGCACCGCGTCTCTCCCGAAGGAGCGATCCCGTTGCCTGACAAAGTGCGCGCCGTGGCGGATTTTCCCCGGCCTCAGACGGTCAGGGCGCTGCAGGAATTTTTGGGAATGGTGAACTTTTATAACCGTTTCCTTCCCCACGCGGCGCAGCTCATGCAACCATTGTACGCCACGCTCAAGAGACAGAAACCCGCGGATAGGGTCGAATGGACCCCGGAGCGAGAGCGGGTGTTCTCGGAGGTTAAAGCAGCCCTGGCAAACGCCGCACTGCTGGCGCATCCGGACCCGGCAGCCCAGATAGCGTTCACCACCGATGCTTCATACGTGGCTATAGGGGCTGTCGTAGAGCAGCGCATTGCTGGGGCTTGGCAGCCGCTCGCTTTTTTCAGCAGAACTTTGCACGACAGCGAACATAAATACAGCGCGTTCGACAGGGAGTCGCTGGCTCTCCACCTGGCCATACGCCACTTCCAGTTCTGGCTGGAAGGGCGCAGCTTCACCGCGTTCATGGATCACAAGCCACTAATGCTCGCGATGGCCAAGGTTTCAGAACTGTGGTCGGGCCGGCAGCAGAGACAGCTGGCCGCGATCTCAGAGTTTACTACCAATATTCAACATGTGTAGGGTAAACTGAATGTGGTGGCGGACTGCCTCTCGCGCACCACGGTGGCCCCGGTCTATGTGGGGATAGATTACACAGCTATGGCCGCGGAGCAGATTAGCAATGCAGACGTGCGCGCGCTCCAGTCTGGACCAACAGGGTTAAGGCTGGAGAGCAGGGTACTGCAAGACGGCATGCCCCCCCTAATCTGCGACGTCTCCAAGGGACGCCCGCGTCCAGTGGTCCCAGTCGCGTGGCGCCACCGCGTGTTTGAGTCGATTCACACTCTGGCGCACCCAGGAGTGTGCGTGTCAGTCAAAATGGTGGGAGAGAAGTTTGTGTGGCCAAGCCTATGCAAACAAGTAAAAGAGTGGGCTGCAGCCTGCGTGGCATGCCAACGAGCCAAGGTACACAAACACACGAAGGCTCCCTTGGAGCCATTTCGGGTACCGGCTAAGAGGTTCAACCATGTTCACGTGGACCTCGTGGGTCCCCTCCCGCCATCACAGGGGTGCACGCACCTCCTGACAGTGATGGACCGCACCATGCGCTGGCCAGAAGCAGTCCCGCTGGTGGCAACCACGTCCGTAGACATAGCATGCGCTTTTTTAAAAGCATGGGTGGTGCGTTTTGGAGTCCCGTCGGACATTACGTCCGACAGAGGCCCTCAATTTGTTTCCGAACTCTGGTTCACGATGGCCCGCAGCCTGGGTGTTACAATTCATCGCACAACCGCATACAACCCACAGGCCAATGGGTTGTCCGAGCGTTTTCATAGGTCACTGAAAGCAACACTCAGGGCTTCACTGACGGATGCAAATTGGGTGGACAGGTTGCCGTGGGTTTTATTGGGGTTGCGCTCCGCGCCAAAAGAGGATCTGGAAGCTTCCCCAGCAGAGCTGTTTTTTGCGCAGCCCCTACGGCTGCCCGAGGAATTTCTGCCAAATAATCCCGCGCCGGACAGCTGCCCGTCTCAGCTTTTGCAGTGTAGCGCAAACACAGGCACGCTGCTGGGCCCGGCCTACCACTGTTTTATGCGTGTTTTCGTGCCTAAAACTTTGAAGAACGCAGAGTTCATGTTCGTCAGACACGACGCCCACTGCCCTCCATTGCGCCCACCCTATGATGGACCGTTCAGAGTGTTGGAAACAGGGGATAAGCATTTTGTGCTAGACTTGGGGGGTAGACGGGAGAAAATTGGCATAGACAGACTCAAACCCGCCTTTGTAGTGGCGGATGAGCAAGTGCTGTTGGCGAGGGCCCCTCGGCGTGGAAGACCCACACGGAGAACTCCCCAGGGGAACGATTCATCAGAGCAGCCACAGGGACAGAGCGAACCCCCCCCCCTCCCCCCCCACGGCTCACCCGCAGTCGGACACACTCCCAGCAGCCCCCACCAGCACAGCAGTGCCACGGAGGCAGTTAAACACAGTTACAGCAGATATGGGAGGAGACTGAAGCCGAAACAGCATGTGGACTGATATTCTATTGTTCTATCTAAGATGCTGGGGGGGCGGTATGGAAGTCAGGTTATTTCGCACCTCAGACAGAGACAATGAATACACATGGGAGAACAATGCCCAAGAGGGTGAGAGGGGGTTGAATGAAGTGTAGTGTAAATATCATGCTGTGTATGTATGAGGAAGTGCCTTGAAGCTTGTGAAGGTGACTTGTGATATAGAGAGGAGTGCTTGCTGTAACCAGTCAGTCTGTTCTGTGCTTGTGAGATGTGAGTGTGTAATAAATTGTCTGACATGAAGCTGCCTCTTCATTTACACACTCCACAGTATATTCATTCATTTGTGCTAAAATATCTATCTATATTAATAAACAAGTAACACATCTGATCAAATTTCAGCAACTGTAGCGCATTACTGAATTTTTAAACAGTAATTTTGTTACACAACACGTTGCTGCCTAAGTATCAGCATTACAAGTTTTTTTCAACACTGATGCTTTCCTATATATTTTTTTTTACTTTAACAGAATCATTGTTCCATCATTAAGGCATTTTACTTTTGTTTCAATTACTGATAGGTGGGAAGCCGAGACGGAAATGGTCAGATGATGATGTGAAGGTGTGGAATGGCATTTGTTTCATTTCATAACAAGCTGCAAAGTACCAGGTAAAAAGGACTGTGACTCCTGCCTCCAAGCTGAGCTGGTAGCTCTAAAAGACAAAGACTGGTCCGCCATCAAATACTGTACTATATCCATAACAGAATTGTAACATTAAAAAGGAAGATGAACAGATAGAAAAATTCTCACTGTGGCTTGTAAATGATTGTCATACAGCTTGTATCTCACTGGGCTGTGACAGGTTGTGGCTAGATTGACAATGAAAAACTGAAACAAAATTCATAAATTAGCAACAATTCTTGCCAGATTTAAAGTTCAAACTAAAATTATGCTATAAAAACGTGCAATTTCTACTCACCAGTTGGCAGAGGGTTGTGGATCGTCTTCACAGTTTTGCTGAATCAACTCCTGCAAAGTTGTGTCTTCATTTCTTCAATTTTGTAAACCTTGTGTGTCACTGGGCTGTGACTGGCACAGGCTTAATGCTGTTTTGCCTTGTAAAAAAACTAAATTGAGAAGGACTCTAGATTCCTTTAAGACACTGACTTCTTCTTCATCGATCGCTAGATGGTCACACCAGCTGCCCTGATGAATGCTGCCATCCTGCGGAGGTCCCCGTGCAGCTTTTGGTTCAGCGATGTGGGGTCAGGCCATGTAGCTCATCTGAGTACAGCGTGGTCTGGGCAGTCTTGGAGGAGGTGTTCGCTGCTCATTTGGGTGGTACCACATGGGCATCTGTCCAATTGTCCAACTTTAAAGGAGACCTGTGGTGGTCGTCTAAACGCATTCAACTTGAAAACATTAGGCAAAGTATTCGTTATTTGGTTAAATAATTATTGCCAGCCATATACCACCAGAGAAATATGCAAATACGACCGCAGGCATGGCCAGCCAATGAAAACTATGCGCGCAGCCATGACACATGCGAATGTGACGTCACTACATTGCTACTGAAAAGTCAATACTCCGCCTGTATGAGCGACTAGGGTGCTTTTGTGAGTGTTTTTATTCTATTATGGCTGAATTGTCGGACTCTGAGGAAGAATTCGTCCAACATGGCTACAGGTTTGAGCCAGAAAGGTCTTCTGAGGGTGAAAGTGACAAAGTGGTCCTCACACACAACGCAATTTCGTCTGAAAGGAAACGTCTGTGCCCTGTTCCGAGATTGCGCAACCACTTTTCCGCTACGATCTTCCGACAAGGTGAGCTGGGTTTGAGTACACAAAAGAAGTGTTTATCTTTGTTTTTTCGCTTATTATTGAGACATCCAAAGGCTTTACATTCCACCATGTTGCGATATCCATATCGCATTGTATGTTTTTGTTGTTACAAGAGCGCTGAGTGTCTGCTGGTCTGTATATACTTTTAGCGGCGAGCGAAGAGGGAAGAGCCCAGCGCCGAATCCCCAGCCGTCTGGCGGCCGTTACGACCTCAGATCAGACGAGACGACCCGCTGAATTTAAGCATTTATTTATTTATTTATTTTCTACTCGTTTTAGTTCTGCATTTAATATGAACCCTGAGTTTGAAATAAACGTTTGAATTTGAATTTGAATATCCCGAAAGCCACTGCTCATCCGGGCACTCCAGGCTCAGCCAATATTGATCCAGACAGTATCCACGACACTACGTCACAGGAAGCGTCCTGGCAGGCCATGTAGCTGCCAGTATGGCTGCGCGCATGTTTTGCTGACATAGCTGAACCAGCACATCAGCAATGGATTTATATCACATTGCTTTGAACTTGAACTTGAACTTAAACTTGAACTAGAACGTGAGACAGGGGCTCAATATAATATCTTTTTTTTCACGACCACCACAGGTCCCCTTTAAATTTCTGGTGCATGTGAACACGCATTCTGTTATGTGATATTTTTTTGTTGTAGACTCCTTCTGCATTCCACTGGAGGATATTGATGTTCCTCCCCTTTGGCATCTCTTTTTGGCCAGTAGCATTCCTCGTTCCCCGTCCCCTGGTCATGCAGGATGAGGTGAGGTGACCTCTGGTAGCTGAGGGTGGGCCCCTTTGAGGCTGAGGGCCCGGCACTCTTCCTCCCCGGCGGATCCCCAGAGGACGAGCACCATCAAGTGCAACATCGGTGTGACTCATCATGAAACGGATATGCGTGATGCAAAGGTTTGTGGCACCGCAGAGGTCCTGCATCTCCATCTTCAGCCATGGACATTTGTCGGGGGTCCTTCCCCTAGACCAACTGCCTTCCATGGCTGGGCTGTCGAGAGCTTGGTCCTCCCTGTAGAAAGGGTGCCTGCCAAGGCTTTCCGAGACCCTTCTTCCCGTGCAACTGTCTGTCCTCCTCTGCCTTCACAGCTGTTGGGAGTTCGCTCTCCTCTTCCGCCTGTTTCGCCGTTGGGACATTTGTTGCTGTAACAAACTTGGGTTTTCCGTGAGTGATTTGTTACATGCTGCACAACCCCCAACCTGGAGGACCAGGGTGCACTCTTTAGTCTGGCCTCTACCCCACGCGGACCTGTTTGACATGGTTGAACCTTCTGTGAGCACTAGGCTCCCGTCGACATAGCTCTGGGGGTTGCTGAGGCACACAAGCCGCTGCACCCCGACAAGGTATGTGCACCATTGGCAGCGGAGACACTGACTATTTTGGAAAGAAAATTGGTTGCACAAATTTTTTTAATGTTGAAAATTCCTGTGACACAATAGCAAGGCCCTGCAACTCACAAGAAGAAATTGAGAACCCCTGTAAATGTGCAAAAGATTTTTTCGAAAATCCCTCCCAGCTGGCCTGGGAACACTTTGGTCCTCTTCCTCTGTGAAGAAGTAGAGCAGGTGGCTGGGGAGAGGGAGATCTGGGCATCTCTACTTGGACTACTACCTCAATGACCTGGACCCCTGGAAAAGTGGTAGAAAATGGATGGCTAGAAAGCTGACATTACTGTCAAAGATTACCTGACTGGTGAGTGTGGCTGTTATATGGATATGCTTATTATGCAGCTATTTCAAACATCAGCAACAGAAGCAAAATTGCAAATCGAGACTGTCCCCATACTTGGTACTTATAAGTCACATATACATGAACAAACTGTATGTATGGGCCCCACAATTTACTTAAACATGAAATAACTGTCGTTGTGATGCTATTGTCCTCATATTTTACAAAAACCTGACAATGTCCTCATATGTACACTATCGTTCAAAAGTTTGGGGTCACTTAGAAATTTCCTTATTTTTGAAAGAAAAGCACTTTTTTTCAATGAAGATAACTTTAAACTAATCAGACATACACTCTATACATTGCTAAAGTGGTAAATGACTATTATAGCTGAAAATGTCTGGTTTTTGGTGCAATATTTACATAGGTGTATAGAGGCCCATTTCCAGCAACTATCACTCCAGTGTTCTAATGGTACAATGTGTTTGCTCATTGCGTCAGAAGGCTAATGGATGATTAGAAAACCCTTGTGCAATCATGTTAGGTCTGCAATGCTGTAATTGCTGGAAATGGTGGATTCTTTGGCGAAAGCAAAGTTTGAAGGAAAAAATTATTATTTCAAATACAAATCATTATTTCTAACCTTGTCAATGTCTTGACTATATTTTCTATTCATTTTACAACTCATGGTGGTAAATAAGTGTGACTTTTCATGGAAAACACAAAATAATTGTCTGGGTGACCCCAAACTTTTGAACGGTAGTGTAGGTGTTCAGTCAGGTTTGACCAAAATATCGTCCTAGCCAAAATCTCAACAGATCAGTGTGTTCCTGGAAGCACGGGTCAGAAATATTCTGATTCTCAGGCTTCTAGGACCTTGGGAAAGGCATGTCCCCATTTTTCACATTTCTGTCATAGGTCCTGGTATTTCATGAAAACGTGTGTGTGTGTGTGTGTGTGTGTGTGTGTGTGTGTGTGTGTGTGTGTGTGTGTGTGTGTGTGTGTGTGTGTGTGTGACTAGCAGGATCTGTAAAGCCCCTTCTTGTTCATCCGGAGATGAAGAAAAAGAGCTATCACCATTTTATTTTGTTAAAATTTAAATCAACGTGTTTAGTTCCGCAATTGTGCATTATCTTTTTCTGTGTGGTGTTACTTCAGCTATATGTATAAGAGAGATCATTATCAAAAGAACACTTCTAAAACTGCAACTACAACAGGCGGCGTCCCCACCGTTTCCCATATATATCAACATTGCATTCCCACACTACCCCTCAGGACGCAGCTCAAAGGTCGTCACTGATCAAAGGATAATTACGGGTCAAAGGTCATCACTGATCAAAGGATAATTATGGGTCAATGGTCAGGTCAGGGGTCAGGTCAAAGGGGGTGCTGGGTCTAGGGGCTCATAAATCAAGCTTTTTGACATAAGATTTATACATCCATCTCTCTTCCACCAGATGATACCCCAGCAATGGTGCCTTTCACCAGCAGTGGGATGGAAGAATAGCAACAGAAGTGCCCCACGCAGCATGAGCCTTCTTGAGCTGCCACATCACTGCAGGAGTTGCAAGCCATAGTTGAACAGGACCGGCCACGTCCTCCATCAGATAACGCTCCAGCAGTGGGGCTCTCCCCTAACAACAGGGTGGCAGAGCGACAGCATTACATCATGAAGAAGGAACGCCGGGCAGCACGCCCTTCACTCATGGTGCTTGACTGGATACGTTGACCAAAGCTTTCGTACAAGCTGCAGTCCTTTTGGCCAGTGCCGACATGGCTCACCGCTCAGCTGCCTTCCATTTCAATTCAATTCAATTCAATTCAATTCAACTTTATTTATATAGCGCCATTTCACAACAACAGTCATCTCATAGCACTATCAACTGTAGGGAGGACCCCCACAGTTGCAGAAAGACCCCAGCAATCAGGCGATCCCCTGTGAGCAAGCACTTGGCGACGGTGGAGAGGAAAAACTCCCTTTTAACAGGAAGAAACCTCCAGCAGAACCAGGCTCAGGGAGGGGCAGTCATCTGCTGCGACTGGCTGGGGGGTGAGGGGATAGAGAAGAAGAAAAGAACAGACATGTAGAGAGCAAACAGCACGATGGGGACTCAATCTATGGGAGAGAACAAACAAATGTTAATGACCAGCAAAAAAAAAAAAAAAATATTTCATAGAGAGTGAGGAAAGGAGTGAGGCCCAGTGCATTACTGGAGGTCCCCCGGCTGACTAAACCTATTAGCAGCATAACTAAGGGAGGGTTCAGAAAACACATGATCCCTCCCTAATTGTAGGCTATATCAAAAAGGTAGGTTTTAGCCCTATTCTTAAAAACAGAGATCGAGTCTGACTCCCGAATCCAGATTGGCAGCTGATTCCACAGGAGAGGAGCTTGATAACTGAAGGCTCTGCCTCCCATTGTACTTTTGGAGATTCTAGGTATTACAAGTAAACCTGCATTTTGGGAGCGTAGTGCTCTGTTAGGATGATACGGTAGTATCAGATCTTTTAAATAAAAAGGAGCCTGATTGTTTAGAGCTTTGTAAGTAAGAAGAAGGATTTTAAACTTAATTCTAAACTCTATGGGAAGCCAATGAAGGGAGGCCAGAACCGGAGAGATATGAACTCTCTTTCTAGTACCTGTTAAAACTCTTGCTGCAGCATTTTGGATCAGCTGAAGACTTTTTAAAGATGTTTTAGGACAACCTGATAATAAAGAATTACAATAATCTAATCTCGAGCTAACAAAAGCGTGGATCAGCTTCTCAGCATCACTCTGAGACAAGATGCTCCTAATCTTGGCAATATTACGCAAATGATAGAAGGCAGTCTTAGAAACAAATTTAATATGTGAATTGAAGGACAAATCCTGATCAAAAATAACTCCAAGGTTCCTCACAGAGCTATTAAGAGAAAGAGTAACTGCATCCAAACTGAAAGTTTGATTTGGAAAGGAATTTCTAAGGTTTTTTGGACCAACAAGAATGACTTCAGTCTTATCTGAATTTAATAGCAGGAAATTACAAGTCATCCAAACTTTGATTTCCTTAAGACAGGCTTCTAACTTGGCTAATTGATTAGTATCATCTGGCTTCATTGACAAGTATAATTGTGTGTCATCTGCATAACAGTGAAAATGTATACAGTGCTTTCTAATAATGTTGCCTAACGGAAGCATATATAAACTAAAAAGAGTAGGGCCAAGCACAGATCCCTGTGGAACTCCATGACTAAGCTTTGAGCTGAGAGAAAACTCATCATTTACATGAACAAACTGGAACCTATCAGATAAATAAGATCTAAACCACTGCAACGAAGTTCCATTAAGTCCAACATAGTGTTCTAATCTATCAAGTAGAATATTATGATCAATAGTATCAAAAGCTGCACTAAGATCTAAAAGGACAAGTACAGAAACTAGTCCATTATCAGATGCAATGAGGAGGTCGTTAGTGACCTTCGCTAAGGCTGTTTCAGTGCTATGATGGATTCTAAACCCAGATTGAAACTCCTCAAATAAACCATTTCCCTGCAGGTGGTCAAATAATTGCATAGCAACAACTCTTTCTAAGATTTTTGAAATGAAAGGGAGATTAGAGATTGGTCTATAGTTAGCTAAAGCTCCTGGATCTAGCGTTGGCTTTTTGAGTAAGGGTTTAATTACAGCCGTTTTAAAAGCCTGCGGTACATGGCCTAAAGTTAATGAAGAATTGATTATATGAAGAATAAAGCTACCAATAAGTGGGAAGACTTCTTTAAATAACCTGGTAGGAATAGGGTCTAAAAGACAAGTTGAAGGTTTGGATGAGGAAACTATTTTGTCTAACTCACAAAGGTCGATTGGAGTAAACTCATCAAGACAGACATCAATAGAAGGAGTTGTAGTAGTTACAGTATTTAAGTTAACTGTGGGAAGAATCTGATTGATTTTATCTCTGATGGATGAAATTTTATTATTGAAAAAGTTCATAAAGTCCTGACTAGTAAGCTCTAAGGGGATGCTAGGATTGACAGAGTCCTGACTCTTTGTCAACCTGGCTACAGTACTGAAAAGAAACCTGGGATTATTCTTGTTCTCTTCTATTAATGCAGAGTAATAACTCGTTCTAGCTTTTCTAAGAGATTTTTTATAAATTAAAAGATGATTTCTCCAAGCTAAATAGATTTCATCTAAATTAGTAGAGCGCCATTTTCTTTCTAATTGACGAGTCTTCTGTTTTAAGCTACGAGTTTCTGTGTTGAACCAAGGAGTTAAAAATCTCTGATTAGACTTTTTCTTTTTTAAGGGGGCCACCAAGTCTAGAGCCTGATGTAGAGAAGCTGAAACACTATCCACCATGTTATCAATTACAGAAGGAGCAAGCTGTCTATAGCTTATTTCCGTTGTGTTGACACATGGCATAGAGGAAACAATCTGCATAAATTTGGAAACAGCATCATCTGAGAGGCATCTACTGTGATAATATTTTTCTTTAGGAGCCAAATAGTCAGAAATAGTAAAATCAAAGGTTAACAGACAATGGTCTGACAGTACAGGGTTATGAGGAGACACTACCAGATTTTCTATTTCTATGCCATATGTCAGAACAAGGTCCAATGTATGGTGGAGGTAATGAGTAGAATTTCCTACTTTCTGAGAAAACCCAATCGAGTCTAATATTGAATTAAAAGCCACATTAAGGCAGTCACTATCTACATCCACATGTATATTAAAGTCCCCTACTATAATTATTCTATCAGATTTCAGCACTAAATCAGCTAAGAAATCAGGAAATTCGGATAAAAATTCTGAATAGGTTGATGGGGGACGATAAACTATGGCAAATAAAATTGGGTTTAACCTGGAATTGCTAAAGTGCCCAATACTGAGGACCAGGCCCTCAAAGGAATTATAACATGTTTTTTGCTTTACATTAACTAGTAATTTGGAATGGTAAATTGCTGCTACTCCTCCTCCACGACCAGAACTTCTGGGATTTTGACAGTTTAAATAACCAGAGGGAGTTGATTCATTTAAACCAACATAATCCTCTTGTCCTAACCAAGTCTCTGTAAGGGAAATTAAATCAATCTGATGATCAATTAACAGATCATGGACTAACAGAGACTTGGGAGTTAGAGACCTAATATTTAATAAACCACATTTAATTTTTAAATTATGAGGAGGAACAGAGGCCAAATCATTCAATTTAGAGGCTTTATGTTTAATTTGAGTTTTACCAATATTTTGCTTTATCACTTTGGGATGCTTATACATTATATTTTTATTTACTTTGGAGGGAGCAGACAACGATTCTCTGATGGGGAAGACAGGGGCTAAGCTGAGGGGTGGTGGATGAAGAGGAGCTGCAGAGAGGCGTGTAAGACTGCGACTCTGCTTCCTGGTCCCAACTCTGAGTAGTCATGGTTTTGGAAATTTGGATAAAAAAGATGCCAGATTGTTAGATAAATGAGAAGCACCATCCAAAGTGGGATGAATGCTGTCTCGTCTCATAAGACCAGGTTTTCCCCAAAAAGAGCTCCAATTGTCAATGTAGCCCACGTCATTTTTAGGACACCACACAGACAGCCAGCGGTTCAAGGATGACGAGCGACTAAACATGTCATCACTGGTCAGATTGGGGAGGGGCCCAGAGAATATTACAGTGGCAGACATCGTTTTTGCAAAGTCACACACCGATTCTACATTAAGTTTCGTGACTTCCGACTGCCGGAGACGGATGTCATTAATGCCGGCGTGAATAACAATTGTGGAATATTTACAGTTACTTTTAGCCAGCATTTTCAAATTTGACTCGATGTCGCCTGCTCTGGCCCCAGGAATGCATGTGACTATGGCCGCTGGAGTCTCTAGGTTCACGTTTCTGACTACAGAGTCGCCAATGATCAGAGTTTTTTCCTCAGCGGGTGTGTCGCTGAGCGGGGAAAAACGATTAGAAACGTGAACAGGTTGGTGGTGAACCGGGGCTTTGCGACTAGGCTTCCTTCTCACCGTCACCCACCCAGTCTCCTCGCTGCAGAGGAGAGCCGGGGAACCGGTGACAGGGGGACCTAAGCTAGCTAGCTCCGCTGCAGCTAAGGGGCGTCCGTCGAGATTAACTGGCGCAGACGGTGTTTCAATGCAGCGGAGCCGGGATTCCAAATCAGACAACCTCGCCTCGAGCGCCTCAAAAAGACAACATTTATTACATTTACCGTTATCACTAAAAGAGGCAGAGGTGTAGCTAAACATCTGACAGAGAGAGCACACCAGAGGAGGAGAGGAAAGAGAGCTAGTAGCCATAGCTAGTGGCTCGAGAGCTGGAGAGCAAACCACACAGGCAGACAGCAAAACAGGAAGTGACGATACGTTACCACAAGGAAGTGACGATCGGACAACACTGACTGATGGTCACGATGGCACACCAGCCACCGCAGAAGGAGGACACCACCTCCCTTCCGATCAAGAGATCTCAACCAAGCTGGTCCACCCAGACTGGGACTTTGCCAGTGAACGGTCCGCAACTCCAGCGGGGCACCCGCTGGAACCACCCAAGCCAGCGTAGCCTGAGTCCAGCTTGGTATGAGTCTGAAGAAGACCTCTTCATCTTGAGGACTATGCTACTGACTTTAAATACATTGGTAGTCAGTGCAAGGTCTGTTCAGTGGCAGAATAACTCACACAACCATGAGGGCACACCGGCAGTCTACCCGGGTGCCCAGTTAGAAATGTTATGGTTGAAATGTGCTTTAAGTGGTTCGCTATACCGGCCCTGTTTAGCGTATGTTCGGTATTACATTAGCCAATACGTTAATCGTTATACCAGACCGTTCGGCCCAGTCATGCATGTTCAGTTTTACATTAGGCAATATGCTAACGAGTATGTTTTACTTGGCCGTTCCTGCTAAGCTAATCCACGTATGAGTAAATGTTCTGAGCTTCTCGGGGGGGGGGGGTAAATGTGGTGTATGCAAAACGGCATGACACACTACGCTGCGGTAGCACATATGTACTTGTGACATCACAATGCCGTAGGGTTTATTAGATGGTGACCCAGAGCAAGCAGTCTCTCTTGGTGCCCTGTATCACTCTATTGTGCTAACTTTCAATAAAGCTAACCTTAACACGTGAACATGTCCGCCCCTATTTCCAGACATAACAGTGTTCAATAGAGGGTAAGAATATGATATCACCAAACAGAACTCATGGCAGTTAAAAAACACTCAGTGGCAAAAAATGAGTGGCAGCATTAGGGTGTATGCAGTAAAACACAAAAAATACACACAGAATTCAATCAGAGCAGTGCAGAGAGTACCTGCTTGCATTGTGGAGCCCTAATCTCATCATTCCATCTTGTATTAATTGTCTTAAAATTAAAAAATAAATAAATAGATAAATGATTAAATGAACTAGAACAGTTCTTCACTGACCATGTGCTTCTTGGTCTTTACCCACACATCACTACTGTCAAGTAAATGGTCTGGTATAAACATCTAATGTTAAAAAGGTACTCTGTGCACTGCTGTGACTAAATATTTTGTGAGATTTTTCTGTTTTGCAGCATATAAAATAAAGCTGTCACATGTAATTGCCACTTAGTGCTGTGTTGCTATGGTAACTGTCCTGTAACTGCTAAGAATTCTGTTCCAATGTATCCCCTCTATACTTATTTTCCCCAATGTACAGTGGATATAAAAAGTCTACACACCCCTGTTTAAATGCCAGGTTTTTGTAATGCAAAAAAAAATGAGACCAAGATAAATAATTTGTGACCCGTGCTGGTGAAATGAGTCACTCTGAGGAAATTATCAAAACAGAGGTAACGTTTTTTCCATAGTTTGTATTGAAAGACTTTCAAAATGATATTTAATTTGTAGGAAGTGCGCAAAAACGGACCCGGAAAAAGACGATTTGTTTAGATTTTGGCTAGGTTTAAATCTCGCGTTCGATCAGTCAGAAGTTATGTCTTCCGGCAAAACATATGTATTTTTAAAATGTACGATTTCTAAGCTTTACAATGATACCAGGCACTCAAGGGGGTTTTCCCGGGACTTGCCGCTAGCAAAGAGTTATGATTTATGACTTCTCGTGCCTGCAGCTTGTAATGACGCAGTGTGCATTCCGACTCATTTTGCCAGCACAGGTCACACTTTAACTTACAATAACCTGTTTGCATGAATATGCACACCCTTAAACTAATACTTTGTTGCAGCACCTTTGGCTTTTATTACAGCAGGTAGGAGTCTATCAGCGTGACACATCTTGATGTGACAATATTTGCCCACTCTTCTTTGCAAAAACACTCCAAATCTGCCAGATTGTGAGGGCATCTCCTGTGCACAGCCCTCCTCAGATCGCCCCACAGATGTTTGATTGGATTCAGGTCTGGACTCTGGCTGGGCCATTCCAAAACCTTAATCTTCTTCTGCTGAAGCCATTCTTTTGTTGATTTGGATGTGTGCTTTGGGTCATTGTCATGCTGAAAGATGATGTTCCTCTTCAATTCAGCTTTCTAGCAGAAGCCTGAAGGTCTTGTGCCAACACTGACTGGTATTTGGAACTGTTCATAATTCCCTCCACCTTGACTAAGACCCCAGTTCCAGCTAAAGAAAAACAGCCCCAAAGCATGATGCTGCCACCACCGTGCTTCACTGTAGATATGGTGTTCTTTTGGTGATGAGCAGTGTTGTGTTTGTGCCAAATATACTGTGACGTATGCAGGGTTCACACAAAGACAATGGAGCAGATGGTTGTGATCAACGGGATTTAATTTTCACACCCCGACCCCCAACCTGCTTCTGAGCACAGAGAGGAGGGGAGGTCATTCTCCCCCGATGTTACAATACCTTTTGGAATTATGGCCAAAAAGTTCAACCTTGGTTTCATCGCACCATAACACATTTTCCCACATGCGTTTGGGAGATTTCAAATGCATTTCTGTAGAATGTAGCCGGGCTTGGATGTTTTTCTTCGTAAGGTAAGTCTTCCGTCTTGCCACCCTAGATGGGAGATTGTTGTCACATGTGCTAAACAGCCAGTACTTGCCAGAAATTCCTGCAGCTCCTTCAGTGGTGCTGCCGACCTCTTGGCAGCCTCCCTGACCAGTTTTCCTCTTGTCTTTTTATCAATTTTGGCGGGACATCCAGTTCTTGGTAATGTCACTGTTGCGCTATATTTTTTCCACTTGATGATGACTGTCTTCATTGTGTTCCATGTTATATTCAATGCCATGGAATCCTTTTGTACCCTTCTCCTGACTGATACCTTTGAACAATGAGATTCCTCTGATGCTCTGGAAGCTCTCTGCAGACCATGGCTTGGGCTGTAAGATGTGATTACAAAAATGTCAAGAAAAGCCTACTAGAACAGTTTAACTTTATTTGGGGTTAATCAGAGGCACTGTAAATGGTGGCAGGTGTTTGCTGACTCCAATTTAACATGAGTTTGAATGTGATTGGTTAATTCTGAACACAGCCACATCCCCAGTTATTACAGGGTGTGCATATTTAGGCAACCAAGTTATTGTAAAAAAAAAAAATATTTTTCCCCTTAAAAGATTTCAGTTTGTTTTTCAATTGGGTTGTACAGGTTATAGGTCACATTAATGGTGGAAAATGTTTTGAAATGATTTATCTTGTTCTCATTTTTTTAACATCACAAAAACATGGCATTTGAACAGGGGTATGTAGACTTTTATATCCACTGTATCTGTCTGTCTGTCCCTCTTTGTATTTATATTTTATTGTTTTATTTTATTGATTTTCCTTTTTAATTTAAAAATTTTATCTTGTTATGTAATGTTTATATATATTATTATACACTGCTCAAAAAAGACAAAGATATATGAGAAAACATATATTATCAGTAATAAACAGGGTTGAGCACCCCTTATCTTAGACATGGTTTAACCCCAAAGCTTATCAACAAATGGGAAGCACAGGTGTTCAAACCGTGGCAACTGGCCAGGCAGCTCATAATCATGTGAAACTGATGTCTGACATTGTACAACATGTGAAGAACACATAAAGACCCTGCTGATGATGTGCATACCATTGCTAAGGCATAGTTTGTGTCCAACACATAGATTAAGCATCCAAACTGCTATTTGTGACACACTGAAAAATGTATTTTACCCTTCAATGTTTTGCTAGCCAAAAGTTTATTAACGTGGGTTTTGGATTGAGCTGTTGATTAGTGATGTTGATGTTGGACTTTAAAGATGCATATTCAAACTAGCAGATGGCACAAACCTCCTGCTTGGAAACCAGAGGAGTAACATATGGGAAATATATATTGAAAAAGCTTTGAGTTTCATTTTGTACAATAAATGTCGCAGCAAGGACTTTTTTTTCCTTCAGTTTTCAAAAGTCTGCACTGTTTGATTTGATTAAAAAAAGATTAGCTTCTTTTTGAATAAGGGCATAAAAATAAAAATGGTACATAAACAGGTTATAAATAATAATTCAGTAATACCTGTTTACCTACAATTTTATGTGGAAATGTTTTCTAGCCATACTGCTTCAAATCATTAATCATTAGGCTGAAAAACAGATTTAATTAGGGAACATCAAAGCAGCAACAGTCCTACTGAAGTTTTTCTTTGTCATATGGCATATGAAAGTAAAATCAGACTTGTTTCTGGAATAATTTCTGTTCATTTTCCTGACTCCATGAGGCTTGTGCAATAATGCATTCAAGCATTTATCAAAACCTAATATGAGATTTCATTCATTTCCAGTTGGCTTCTTTTAAAGCTTTTCTTATGAAATTCCCTTTGTGCTTCAACACTGAGCTACACTGGAAGGTTAGCAGCAGGGCAGTGTTACAGCCTGTCAAACACACAAATGCATACAACACTCCCTTATCATATACTGTAGGATACATATCAGGGCCAGTTTACAAAGCAGGTTTAACAATCTCTGAGAATAACCCTGAACTCTGAGTAGACTAGCACTGCAGTGGCAAAACTGTGAGTTTTCACATTCATAATATCTAACCAGAGTTACTTCAGTCTGTCATGTCTCTGCCTTCCAGGCAGATAAAGGTGGGAACAAGGACTCAGAGTTGCAGGCAGGAGCATGGTGAAATAATTATTAACTCAAACCAGAACAAAATAAACAACAGCACTGGGGCTGAAACACAAAAGAAACATCATGGCAAATAACATACTCACAAAGAAGATAACAAGACACGAGAGAACCTCAGGGAACAACGACTATGATGCCAGACAGAGCACAAACACAGACTGACATAAATAGGGGAACTCACAATTACATGGACGCAAAACAACTGGGAGGCAATCAAGGTAAACTGTAATGCATGCTAGGGAAAATGGCTATGGGTATGGAAACATGGGGGACTGGGAACATTAGGTAAACAAGTATACACACAAGACCCAGGATGAGACAGGAGATGGACAAAAACAAAGACAGAAGAAACCAATGTAGCGATATTTAATAAAGTATAGTATAATAAGGTACAGGAATTATTTATTTTATTTAATAGTGGGTGTGCGAGGGGACAGAGTTATACAGTCACCCCTACACTCACTAAATAAAATAGAAAAGCACTTGTAAAAAGGGGGCACCAGTTCTAAAAGAACAACTTGTTAATGAACTAATTTCAATTAATTAATTTCCGTACCTTCAATTACTTAATGAATCAGTCTCAAAATTTTAGTGAATTCGATACTGGGGCTTTGAAACCAGACTCAGAATGAAATAAATTCCCAACAACTTCTCTCATTTTCACATATTTATTAAATGAAATGATGATTAAAGGACATTGAAATGATTTGCATTAACCATTAAACTAACCTTGTAAATAATAGAGTAACAATAGGCACTTTTCCACAAGTATCACCTTAGCTTTACTTACTTCTATTTTATTCACTTTTTCGCTCTTTCCACAGTACCCTACCCGCTTTAACCGATACGATTTTCGTGTCAGTTTAAGGGCAGGGTATAACCGAGCGAAAAAGCGAGGTGTGATTTGACGTCAATCGACTGCTAGCCGCTGATTGGTCAGGGCGTAACGTCACAAACACGTCCGTTTTCTGTTTTCTGTTGAAGCTACACGACCGCCATTTGTAATTTCAGCGAGTAACCACGGTGAGCGGCTTCACAATTGTGTTAACGATGTCCCAAAGAAAAAAAATGAAGAGCGATTATCGGGCCATAAAGGATCATAACGGACGCAGTGGTGCGAGTAGATAGGAGTGGAAATGGTACGAGCAGATGGACGCCATATCGGCCTGCTAGCAATGGCAGAGACAATGTGCTCGACGTGGCCACGCAATTGGAAAACGTTGACGGTGAGTGTTGTTTTAATATTGTCTGTCTTTTCGCCAATTGGTCCTTTCGGTCAAAAGCTCACTTCTTTTAAGCAATAAAGACATTTTTTCGTTTGTGGGCAATGGTTAGTGATGATGGTTAGCCAGCTAATATCCGGCTACCTCCGCAGCTTGCTGTGAGGTAGCAGCTTCACGCTTTTATTTCAGTATTCACTTAAACCAAACGCTGAAAGAAGCTTATTATTGTATTCTGGTTAAAAAGTTTGGTGTTTTCTGTACATGTTGCACTTTGTTGGTGAGCTGTATTGTGTGCATTTTCCTTCTAGAATCACTCCGGCGTCTGTCTGGGGGCCAGAATCGGTGTCGAGACCATTGTCGGCAATATCGGCAGCTCCATCAGTAACCGTCATGTCCCGGGCAAGTTCTGGTAAGGCACAACTGAAAATGACCACCCGGTTTTTTTAATGTGATTATTGTTATTTTCTTTAGACGCATAATAAGGAATTTAAAATGTCTTTGTACGTTTCAGAAAAACACTAGATGCAGGGGTGTTTTCATAACAACCTGAGATGCTGGCCCATGATAGGATGCTCGAACAGCACGAACGGCTCCACGAACAGCGCGAAAGACACCATCAGGAGCTATGAATGCTTGCAGCAAACCTGCAGTCAGCCCAGGAGAAGGAAGAAGCATTCAGAAGGGATGAGCTGACCGAGACGGCTTCTTTCAACAGAGATTTCCTAAACTATTTTGGCAGTCTGGTCGAAGTACTGAAAAATCCCCATTTTTAAACATGTTTTGGGAATATTTCTAATGTTATTAAATTGTTACTTTTTTGGATAAAAGTGTGGTTTGTCTGTTATAACTAAATGAGAAAGGCGAATAATTACATACACATTCCATTGCCTCATATTAGCCAAATGCCGCTGTTCATCCATAAAGGTGTCACGATTTTTAAAGGTAATGTAAATGTTATTGTTAAAGTTAATAAAAATTATCACGGCTGTATACATTTCTCTAAATTGTGTACAGTGTTCAAGTTAAATTGTAAGCAGAGGCACGGGTGTACTTTACATTCAGCAGTAGACACTGATGAAGGTAAAAGTCGAAGTAGGTAAAAGGTAAGTACATGTAAATTGAATGTTCTATCGTCATTCCAAATTCAGAGAATTTCAATACATTATAAGGAGTCTAGTATAATATAAAGGGAAAATACCCATACATGTAAACCCAAATATAACAGTTTTGTGGTTGTAAACGTTGACATGAATATGATAAACCTATGATTTTCTGATTCAATACATCCAAAGTGTCATAGGTTTGAAAAATAAAATTATAATTTGGTGTTGGCCAGTCTGACAATGTCACAGTATTTAATAGGAATAACAAAAGTTTCATCAGAAAATTTCATGGTCCATTGACAATTCCATCAAACCCAAAGTGAGTTGTCTAGCTGCTGTTTTTTTGTTTTGTTTTTTTTGCAGTGATTTTCTAAGGTGTTTTAACGTGTAATTACCCATCCCTCAACACATATCCCTTATAAATATCAATAGATTGGAAAATGGTACTCAAATGACACTCGACATAAAAAATGGTGCTACAGTTTGATTGACTTTCTTTAACATTTTTAAATATTTTGTAAGACAAAATGGGCTAGGATTAACTGGAAATAACAATTTTCCACATATAATTCCAAGGTCAATTTGCAATTCCATCAAACCAAAAGTGAGTTGTCTAGCTACTGCCTTTTTTGTTGTAGTCATTTTTCTAAGGTGTTTTAAGGTGTAATTACCCATCCCTGAACACATATGCCTTATAAATATCAATAGATGGGAAAATGATACTCAAATGACACTCAACATGCAAAATGGTGCTACAGTTGGATTGCCTTTCTTTAAAATTTTTAAAATTATTTTGTAAGTAAAAGTGGGCTAGGATTAACTGGAAATATAACAAGTGTCCACATATAATTCCAAGGTCAATTGGCAATTCAATCAAACCAAAAGGGAGTTGTTCAGCTGCTGCATTTTTCTGCAGTCATTTTCTACGGTGTTTTAGAGTGTAATTTCCCACCCCTGAACACATATCCCTTAAAAATAACTATCAATGGGAAAATGATACACAAAAACAAGAATTTTACTACAGTTGAATTGGCTTTTTTTTAAAGTAATTTAAATTATTTTGTAAGTAAAATAGGGCTATGATTAATTGGAAATATAATGAGTATCCACATATAATTCCAAGGTCAATTACAAGGTTTTAGCATTTAATTAGTTGTCCCTTAACAGTTAATCGTTATGAACAACAGAGGAGACATAGACGAAAAGTGCACCAAATTTTATTTAAAAAAACAAACGTTTGACATATGTATGCACATAAATGAGGCTCCATGCATGGACGCAATTTGTGGCACAAGTAGGTGAAAGTGTCCTCGGACATCTGGAAGTTCTGCAACCACTGTGTGCTTGAGAAGCTGGGGACAACATTCTCCCACCACTGCGAGCTACGGTTTACTGCCCAGGTCCATGGTCTGCAGCGTTGATTTTGCAACAACACAGCCAACTAGAACACACACACAGCATACATATTAATACTGATAACCTGGCGACATCAAAATGCTATACACAACAATGACATGATGATAAAATGACAATAGAAAGCATTAAATTACCAAAAACTGTTTCCTCATGTGCTTGATGTGCCTGATGTGCTGGGTAATTAAGCTCTCTGCTTCATATTCCACTTCATATTCCGCTGCTTGATATTCCCCAATGGCAACAACGAGTCTCTGGTACTGCCCCAACGTGTGTTCTCTCAATGCACGTTGTCTTCTCCTGTAAAACTCTCTTCTCCGGTTAAAAACATTCATTTATTGTGTTTAAAAGCCAGAGAAGAAGCAACGTGGAAATCCTCCGCTCCTAATCCGCCATTTTCTTTGTTGTGAAGGATTCGGTCGCGTGCTTGACGTCAGCAGAGTGTGGCGCCGCCTCAATCCGGCCCACTACCGAGTTTACGCGGCTTTACAGGGTTGTAATGGATCAACAACCCAGGGAGAAAGAAGTAGTGGAGAATCGAAACAAGTAAAAAAGAACTGTGACTATGGAAAAGAGCCAAATGTGAACATTTGCAGAACCAGGGTGAAAATGTAAGCTGAATTTACATCAGTTTGAAGTTAATGGATTATGGAAAACTGAACGCAAATTTATGGGGAAAATTAAACTAATTATATGGAAAATTCTGGATTACTCTTAAGAAAATGAAAATGGAATTTTAATGAAAAGAAGAGTTATATTAATTGCTCTTTAATTTTGTATCTGATCAGATGCAGAATTATTCTCAAATCTCAGACGTTTTATTCAGCAGATAAAGAATAAAGCTCAGGTGACCCATTGCATGGTGGAGATCCTTCGTCATAGTCTTCTTGAAGCTTTAATTGTAGATGGCACTCAAAACCAGAATATCTTGCAAGCAGATATTCAGGCGAGGTACGGCACTTTTTCAAAGTTTATTGTCACAAGATGAAATTTTGAATGTATCAATCACAGCTGGGCTGAAGTCCAGCCAAGATGGCAGCAGTGTCTCCTCTTCTCCGTGGCATGTTGATTTCTTCAGTGGCGCGTAGTGGCCTCCATGGGTCAGTGGCTTCTCCCAAGGGAATTCGAGAATAATTACAGAATCTGATTCAATAGCAAAATTAAAAGATTTTTCCGACTTTGTGGAGTTGAAATTAGCTTCTAGTATGATGGTCAGTCCTTGAAAGAAAAATATATAAAAATAAACATAAAGTTAAAATTAAAAACAGTGAGTTTAAAGAAAGTTATAAAAATAGACGTCTAGGAACGGGAGTTTGACTCCGAATTAGGATTTGAGCTCAGGAAAGAAAAGAATTAATTCCTAGGCATTTAAAGAAAAACATTAAAATACAAAGAAGTTTACACAAACACAATATTCAATGTTCTCTGGTCTGCAGTCTGTAGTGTTCGTTGAAAAAGTGATCTTTTGTTCTGTAGCGGTGATCTGAAGTGAAGCACGTCTCCCCCTCCTTGTAACTCTGCCCGAGTTTTGCGGGCTTCTGGGGATCAACAAAAGCTCAAGCCAATAGTCTTCCTTCATGGGCGGGCTTTATGAACTTTAGTTCAATGAACAAACAGGTTTTTGTCTGTAAGGAACCAAAGGAATGAAAGAGCTGGAGCCCAGCATATGCTGGGTGATGATTGGCTGATACCGGTCCTCACAGAATGACATATTTTAATACTGAGGATTTATCAATATACTTATGTATAAAATCTAACCTACTTCAGTGATTCATGCAACTTTATAACTAGTGCTTTTAAATTAACATGCAAAAATAAACATTCATTTAAACTTTTTAACATGCACATATTTAAAATCAAGGATTAATATATTCTTTCAAACCCACTGATTGTCCACAGAATATCAAAGTCCCACCAAGGCAGTGATCTTCAACAAATGTTGTCCTTAGAATTGTCCTGAGAAATGAAACTTGAAGAGTTAATTTCAGTTCAAAACTTTTACAGTCAAAGTGAGTGTTTACTCCATAGACGTCCACCAGGGGTAGTGTCGAGCTGTGGCCAATCCAAGGCCTTAGTGAATGCCTTTAAAGTTTTATGGTATGCCTGTTGAATATAAACCTGTCTTAGCTGAGGAAGTCCCCAAGTTATTTATGATATGAGTTAATGCATTGAAAGCATTCCTTAGCTTTGCTCAACAAAGGAATGTTGGTTCAGCTGTGGTTCTGGGATGAAAAAGCAGTTCTTGACTGGCCTTTTCCTGGGTGAAACAGTGTCCTTAAGATGAAGAATAATTTTATTGATGAGCCAAAGCGAGATGATGCTACATCAAAGACAACAAAAATGACACTAAAGACATACAGGGGATGACACAACATGACTAAAGACCCAAAGGACAATAATAATTACAATGAAAATAAACAAGGATCACACAATATAACCAAATTACAAAAAACAACCACCAAACAACAACAGGGGATTGTCACGAGGCTGAGCACGGTGCATCACTGGGCTCAGGTTCTTAATTTATATTTAAGTATTCTCTGTATTTTTCCAGTGTTGTATTATTTTTCTGTGTGTTGATTTTAGATGTGTTCCTTGTTGTCAGTTGTTTTATTATGTTTTCAAGTCCTTATTACTTCAGTATTTTTAGATTCCTGTTTTATTTTGCCTTCGTTGTTTATATTTTGTTTCCTCATGGCATGAGCTCCGCACCTGTTCCAGGCACTCCCACCTTGTCATTATCTCGTCTGTGTGCTCTGTGTCTAGTAATTAGGTCACCTGCCCGCTCACGTGAATCCGCACCTGCCATTAATTATGTTCTCTGCTATATAAAGACTGATGTTTTGCCTTCTCACTGCCGCAGTCTTAATGATACTTACTTAATGATACTTCCCCCTCACCACCAGAACCCCTTCCCTGTTCCGGTGAGTTTGTTCTGATACTCCGTTTACCTCGTTATCTGTTTGGATTTTTGCATTGATGCACTTTGTGTTTTGTTAATAAATGCCACAAACTGCAGTCCAGCGTCTGGGTCTGTCTCTCTGCCCCGAGGGGCAAATCATGACAGAAAACTGCGGTCAGTAAAAGACCCAGCTGCTGCAGTTAGTGGATTTTTGCCTTTTTTTCACTCACCTGGAGCTCATCATGTCCCTGGCATGCCGACCTCCGCCAATTAAAGGGAGATTGGCAGCAGGGTCCCCAAGCCTGGAGGAAGAGTGGGCTGTGAATTCATCCAGAGTTTTGTGGATGAAGCTCCCGCTGCCTGCGGACCAAAGAAGACCTGGGAGAGCGTAAATGGAGCGATGGTGATTGTGGAGGCACATCCCGGCTTGTGGAAATATCCCCAATTTGTGGAACTGCTGTCCACGGTCTCCTCGCTTCAGCAGTCTTTTCCTGGGTTGACGATGGGGTCGCCTCCAGCAGGACCAAAACTATCATGGAGACACTCTCTGCGGACCTTATAGAGGATGATGGTCGCAGTGCTTCGCGACTTGTCCTTCATGTTTGTCTACTTAGACAAACATTCTGAACATTCTGGTAGCCAGAACATTCTGGTAGCCAGCACATCTGAGCAGGAGCACATCGTCCATTTCAATACAGTTTTCCAGAGGTTGGAAGAGCACGGGTTGACAGTTAACCCGGCAAAGTGCCAGTTCAATGTGCCAGTGATTGACTTTTTGGGCCATTGCATTTCACCGGAAGGCGCAATCCCGTTACCAGACAAGGTGCGCACAGTCTCAGATTTTCTGCGTCCGCAGACCATGAGAGCACTACAGGAGTTTTTGGGAATGGTTCATTTTTATAACCGTTTCCTTCCCCAGGCAGCCCAGCTGATGCAGCCGTTGTACGCCGAGCTTAAAAAAACAAAGCCCCACAGAAGCCATCGACTGGACTCCTGAGCAAGTCCAGGCTTTTACTAATGCCAAAATAGCACTTGAGGATGCTGCGTTTATCCCACCCGGATCTGTCTGCACGGATAGCCCTCACGACAGATGCGTCTGATGTTGCTATGGGGCAGTGGTGGAGTAGTGTGTCTCAGATGCGTGGCAGCCACTCACATTTTTCAGTCACACTTTGCGCGACAACGAACACAAGTACAGCACATTCGATAGAGAATTGCTGGCTCTCCACCTGGAGACGCGCCATTTCCAGTTCTGGCTGGAGGGGTGCGAGTTCACCGCGTTTGTGGACCATAAGCTACTGACGCACACAATGTCTAAGACCTGGGAACCGTGGTCGGCCCGGCAGCAGCGGCATTTGGCCGCAATTTTGGAGTTTACTACCGGCATTCAACATGTTGCCAGTAAACAACATCGTGGCCGATTGCCTGTCGTGCACATTAGTCACCCTGGTCTACAAGGAAATAGATTTCCCCGCTATGGCCACGGAGCAAGTTGGGGACGTGGGCATTTGCGTGCTTCAGTCTGCGCCAACTGGATTAAGGCTAGAGAACAGGGTGGTGCACGAAGGGTGCCCTCCCTTGCTCTGCAACGTCTCCACCAGCTGCCCACACCCGGTGGTTTCGAGCTCTTGGCGCCATTTACGTTTTCGAGTCGGTGCATTCCCTTTTGCATCCGGGAATAAGTGCTTCAGTGAAGCTTGTGGGGCGAAATTCATCTGGCTGCGCTTGCGCAAAGACGTGAAAGAGTGGGCTGCAGCTTGCATTGCGTGCCAGTAGGCCAAAGTGCACAAGTACACCAGAGCACCCCTCGAGCCATTCCAAATCCCAGCTAGGAGGCTTGACCACGTCCACATGGATTTGGTGGGACCCCTCCTGCCGTCGCAAGGTTTCACATACCTTTTGACAGTCATGGACCACACCACGGGCTGGCCTGAAGTGGTCCCGTTGGCTTCTACCACGTCTGCAGAAGTGACGTACGATTTTTTGTCAGCTGGAGTAGCACGTTTCGGATCTCCATCGGCCATCACATCCGACAAGGGTCCACAATTCATTTCAGAACTCTGGTCCGCGATGGCTCAGAGCCTGGGGGTCAAAATTCACCGCACTACCACGTACAACCCCCAGGCTAATGGGTTATGCAAGCGTTTACTTAGGTCACTTAAAGCAGCATTCAGAGCTTCGCTCACGGACACAAATTTGGTTGACTGCCTGCCCTGGATTCTTTTAGGGTTGCGCGCCCCACCTAAGGAGGATTTGGCAGCCTCCCCGGCAGAACTTGTTTTTTCTCAGCCACTGCGGATCCCCGGAGAGTTTTTGCTGGAAAACCCCACGCCCAAGGCTGATCCACCCGCTCAATTTTTACACAGTGCAAAGGCTGTGCATACCGGGCCCGGCCCACCATTGTTTTTCCCACACTTTTGTCCGAAAAAGCTTGCAGAACACCAGTTTTGTTTTTGTCGGGCACAATGCGCACTGGACCCTGCTATGCCCACCGTACAATGGACCGTTCAGGGTGTTGGAACCTGGAGCAAAGCATTTTGTGTTAGACTTGGGGGGACGTAGGGAGACGGTCTGCATCAACAGGCTGAAGCCCGCTTTTGTGTTGGCAGATGAGCAGGTGGAGTTGGCCCAAGCTCCCTGGTGTGGATGACCACCGTTGATGGCTCCGCAAAATTGGTGATCCCTTGGCAGGGTCCTGGGCTTGCAAAGTTACTGTGTTCTCCCCCCTCCCTCTTTTCCTCTACAGACTGAAGTGCCCTCCAGTACACCTCACCAGCAAGGCAGTTCGACTGGATCGGCAACCTCCCGATACAGCCGCTATGGATGTTGGCTCAAGCCCAAAGGACGGGGGGGGGGGGGGGTTAGTGCCCCTTCTGAATGTTTGGGGGGGGGCTGTGTGGGGGCATGGTGTGGGGGTTTTCTCCACCCAGAGAAGGCAGGGGGAAAGAGGAGGACAATGGACCGAATGAGAAGGTGTCACCGGGGACATCAGATGGGACTGTTGGTTCTGTGCACCCCCCGGGGAGAGTACAAGATGCGGGATCCACGGAGAGAAGAAAGGTGGTGGAGCGGTGCCGGCATTATGTTATGTTAATGTGCCACACAATTCTTTATCCATACAACAGTGTGTATGGTCGGAAGCATCAGGTCTCAATGCATGGAAATAAATAGATAAAAGAGGAATGCACAGAGACCCGGGACTCTCTTTTGCTGTAAATTATGTTGGGGAAAGAATAAAGTTTCAGTGTCGTTCAGCTCGTTGCCTCGCCTGCCTCCTTTCTCCACAAAACAACAGAAGAAGAATCAACTTACCATGGCTCAACTCCAAATGTCTACAACTAATGAAGACCAGAGATCAACTTCTTAAAATAGCTCTAAAAACAGGTTTAACAACAGACAGACAAAAATTTACATCTGCTAGAAATAAGATAACACAGACTCTGAGGAAGGCTAATGTTATGTATAAGGAATGAGGGACTGGAGTCTCTTCTGTCATGCAGCAAACTCTATTAACAGAGCTCAGAACTATATACAAGTGACTGTAGCCGCCTGACGTCACACTGTGGGCAGGTACGGCAGCACACACACTCCACACAACATTCCCCTCCCCCTTATAAAAGTGTAAGACCACACACACCATCGAGACCCTTCCCAATTTAAGACCCGAATCACACACTAAGGAAATAACGGGGAACAGTGAACAAGAATAACCTAACACACTCATAAAAAAATAAATAAATAAATAAAACTGGACCATGTCTCTGAAAATATAAAAAAAAATAATCCCATATCATACATACTTACATGCACACCAGCAGAGTATATACATATTTACATCAACAACACCTATGTCCACCAGCAGCCAGAGGAAAAACCGGCCCAGGGGCCCAGGGCAACCCCAAAGCATGCACACCCCTGGCCGCCGAAGATAAGACCGGCTTGGAGGCCCCAGGCAGCCTCACGACATGTGCGCCCCTTGCTGCCATCCACCTCCAGGATCAAAACTGACCTCTCCTGTGAAAATGTCTCTTTTCACCATCGGCTGCCTCACTCCTTGGGACCCACTGTGATGCTGTCCGGCACATCGTCCCTCCATGCCTGTCGGTCCACTCCCAACTGCTTTCCACACCACTGCAGCTGCCATCATTGCACCAGACACTCCAGCCCACTGTGGCCGCACTCCGGGGAAAACCGAAGCTCGTTCGTCAATACCGCTCGCTGCCTTGGGTGCCTCACCGTAACACCCAGCACCCTTGTCCAGGGCGTGTTGTGCTCCGGCACTGAGGCCCTGCCCAACCTCCGTGGTGCCCAGCCGTCGCTACTCTCTCCAGGGGCACCTAGCGTCATTCCCGCTGTTGTCACTCACCGACCCAGGCACCTCGCCGCTGCTGCCAGCACCCTCATCCCAGGCACTCCGCTGTACTGTTTCCATACCCAGCTGTCGCTGTTCTCTCCCAGGGCTCTCGCCGTCACTCTCATCAGCATACCGGAGTGGTGGCTCAGTTGGTAGAGCATCCGCCCCACATCCGGGAGGCAGGGGTTCAAATCCCGGCCGGGTCATGCCGAAGACCATATAAAAGTGCAACTTCCTGCCGTCCAGCTTGGTGCTCAGCAATAATGGAATGGAGGAGGGAAATTTGTGGTGGCGCCTTGCATGGCAGCGGCCCTCTGATTCTGCACTTGGGGTGTGTGTGATTAACACTGTAGATAGGAAAAACACAATCTCGTTCTACTGTACATGATTGGTTGTACAGTTGAATGACAATAAGGGTGATTTAATCACTCTCCGACCCAGGTGCTTCGTCGCTGCTCCCAGCACCTTTGTCCAAGGTGCTCCACTGCGCCATCTCCACGCCCGACTGTAGCTGCTCTCTCCCGGGGTCTTCAGCATCAGTCCCGTTGGCGTCACTCTCCGACCCAGGCACTTCATCGCTGCTCCCAGCACCCACGTCCAAGGTGCTCCGCTGCGCCATCTCCATGCCCGGCTGTAGCTGCTCTCTCCCAGGGTCCTCCGCTTGCATGCTTCCGCTCTCTCGCTGCCCAGCCTCCAGCTGCAGGGATGACTCCTGTCGCTGGTCTCCCTCTCTGCTGTTGTCATTCACAGCACAGTCAAACTCACCAGCACTACGGTCCTGTACCATGCTGTGTTCCTTGGGCGGTCCGCCATCTTCAGTAACCGGAGACTCCTCCACTCGCAGCCCTGGTCCCACCTCGATGCCTAGCTGGTAGCCTGGAGCTTGCTTTTGGTGTGCATTTAGCTTTGTGGCTAACTTGTCCATAGACACTGAGTGGGCTGCTAGTTTCTCCAAGCTAACTAGCCTAGCTCCATTTGGCGTCAACACTCCCGCCACCCACAGCTTCGTGGTCCTCGTCTGCTCGGCAAAGTACCCAGCCAGCCTCTCGACAGCATCTGCATAGCATTCCGTTTCACCCAATGTATCGAGAATTCTTCGGCCTTTCGTGCCAAGATGGGGGGCCAGAAGTGCTCGTCTTCGTCTCCCGTTGAGTCTACTTAAACCCAGCGCCCCGATGTAATCCTCGAACATGGCCACCCTCTTAGGCCACAGGATCACTGGCTCTCCCGTGTACTCCAAAACAGTAGCAGGGATGGAGGTAACCCATGTGTTCTCATAATTTCTCTCTCGTTGCCAAAATGTTATGTATGAGGAATGAGGGACTGGAGTCTCTTCTGTCATGCAGCGAACTCTACTTTATTAACAAAGCTCAGAACTATATACAAGTGACTGTGCCCACCTGACATCATACTGTGAGCAGGTACGGCAGCACATACACTCCACACAACAGCTAAGGCAAACTTTTTTATAACCATAATTGAAAATGCTAAAGGAGATATCAAAAAAATTTGGAATAATATTAGCAAATTGACTAATAAACAGAACAAAAAGATGACGGAGACATGGAATATTAATAACAAAATGGTACAGAATCCCACAGTCATTGCTACAGAGTTTAACAACTTTTTCATGAACTCTGCTAGAAATACCCCATTCATTTAATCCACCTGATCATAACTCTAGTCCTATTGACCCCTCACAACCAATTTTTAATATATTAGAAATAACTCAAAATGAAGTCGCAAATACAGTATCTCACAAAAGTTAGTACACCCCTCACATTTTTGTAAATATTTTATTATGTCTTTTCATGGGACAACGCTGAAGATATGACACTTTGATTCAATGTAAAGTAGTCAGTGTACAACTTGTATAACAGTGTAAAGCTGAGTACAGAGGACTTATCCAGGACTTCGTGGACTGGTGCCATTGGAACTGCCTCCAGATCAACGCAAGGAAAACTAAGGAGCTGGTAGTGGACTTCCGCAGGCAAGGACAACCCCTCACAGCACCAGTGAACATACAGGGAACAGACATTGAGATGGTGACATCCTACAAGTACCTGAGTGTTCATCTGAACAATAAACTAGACTGGTCACACAATACCAACGCACTCTACAAGAAGGGACAGCGCAGGCTGTTCCTACTGAGGAGACTCAGGTCTTTTGGTGTACAAGGGGTGCTCTTGAAGACATTCTACGACACGGTGGTGGCATCAGCCATCACTTTTGGAGTGGTCTGCTGGGGAAAAAGCATTACAGCATCCGATAGGAAGAGACTGAACAAACTAATCAAGAAAGCTAGCTCTGTCCTGGGGAAACGCCTTGACCCAGTGGAGGGGATAGGAGAGAGAAGGATGGTGGCCAAACTCTCATCTCTGCTGGAGTCCGAGTCCCACCCTATGCAGGACATACTGGATGCACTGAGGAGCTCTTTTAGCAGTAGACTACATCATCCTAGATGCGTGACCGAGAGGTTTCGCAGGTCCTTCCTACCTACGGCTGTCAGACTGTATAACCTAAGCAGGGCTGCTCGCAGAGATCGCAAAAAAACGTGATGACCTAATAGTATTGAATGCAAAAGACGCAACAGACTTACACAAATGGTCCCCTTCAGTATACAACAAGGACAATATCAGTCACTGTGGAGGGTGACAATATATATGGGTACATATTCATACCATGAAGGGTAACTAAATAGACGGTTATGCTGTTTAGTCCATCTAGCTACAATGCTCCACACTGTGTATATACTGTATATATATTTATGTGTACGTATGTATATTCACTGCTCTTATTTTCTTATCTTCTAAATTATTGCTCTGAGTGTTGCTATCCCTGTGCTGTTGCAATCCTGGAATTTCCTCATTGTGGGACTAATAAAGGCTTATCTTATTTTGGCTTATTTTAAATTTGCTGTTCCCTCAAAATAATTCAACACACAGCCATTAATGTCTAAACTGCTGGCAACAAAAGTGAGTACACCCCGAAGTGAAAATGTCCAAATTGTGCCCAAAGTGTCAATATTTTGTGTGGCACCATTATTTTCCAGTACTGCCTTAACTCCCTTGGGCATGGAGTTCACTAGAGCTTCGCAGATTGCCACTGGAATTCTCTTCCACTCCTCCATGACGACATCACAGAGTTGGTGGATGTTAGAGACCTTGCACTCCTCCACCTTTCCTTTGAGGATGCCTCACAGATGCTCAATAGGGTTTGGGTCTGGAGACATGCTTGGTCAATCCATCACCTTTACCCTCAGCTTCTTTAGCAAGGCAGTGGTCATCTTGGAGATGTGTTTGAGGTCGTTTTCATGTTGGAATACTGCCCTGCGGCCCAGTTTCCGAAGGGAGGGGATCATGCTCTGCTTCAGTATGTCACAGTACATGTTGGCATTCGTGGTTCCCTCAATGACCTATAACTCCCCAGTGCCAGTAGCACTCATGCAGCCCCAAACCATGACACTACCACCACCATGCTTGACTGTAGGCAAACCACACTTGTCTTTGTACTCCTCACCTGGTTGCTGCCACACACGCTTGACACCATGTGAATCAAATACGTTTATTTTGGTTTCATCAGACCACAGAACATGGTTCCAGTAATCCATGTCCTTAGTCTGCTTGTCTTCAGCAAACTAATTGCGGGCTTTCTTGTGCATCATCTTTAAAAGGGGCTTTCTTCTGGGACGACAGCCAAGCAGACCAATTTGATGCAGTGTATGGCATATGGTCTGAGCACTGACGGGCTGACCCTCCACCCCTTCAACCTCTGCAGCAATGCTTGAAACACTCATATGTCTATTTTCAAAAGACAACCTCTGAATATGACGCTGAGCATGTGCACTCAACTTCTTTGATCGACCATGGCGAGGCCTGTTCTGAGTGGAACCTGTCCGGTTAAACCGCTGTATGGTCTTGGCCACCGTGCTGCAGCTCAGTTTCATGGTGTTGGCAATCTTCTTATAGCCTAGGCTGTGGCACACATATATGCACATATGTTGGTTTCAGATGCTCCACAGATATATCACTGTATGCTTACTGTATACTTCACGTCTCAGGGGAACAAAGGGACTGAGCCTTCCAGAGGTAACGGGAGGGTGTGAGATCTGGCCTTTTGTTTCAAGGAGATGGCCTTGAGAGATTTCCTGACCACCGGAGACTAGGAGGTGGATGGTGTTAAGATCGGGGGAAGTTACATTGTGACTGGGATTAAGTACCATATGACTGTATGTTTGATTAAGCACCATGTGATTGTATGTTTGATGTCCTGGTATAAAAGGACAGATGTGAGAAGATTCATCCTCTTTTTCTGCTTTTGAATGTTGGAGAATGTCATTGTGAATAAAGCTGAACCTGAGGAATACACTCAGTCTCGTCCTTCACAACTCTCCACAAGGCCATCTTTATGTAGAGCAACAATTCTTTTTTTCAGATCCTCAGACAGTTCTTTGCCATGAGGTGCCATGTTGAACTTCCAGTGACCAGTATGAGGGAGTATGAGAGTGCTAACACCAAATTTAACACACCTGCTTCCCATTCACACCTGAGACCTTTTAACGTTAACGAGTCACATGACACCGGGGAGGGAAAATGGCTAATTGGGCACAATTTGGACATTTTCACTTAGGGGTGCACTCACTTTTGTTGCCAGCGGTTTAGACAATAATGGCTGTGTGTTGAGTTATTTTGAGGGGACATCAAATTTACACTGTTATACAAGCTGGACACTGATTATTTTACATTGTATCAAAGTGTCATATCTTCAGTGTTGTCCCATGAAAAGATATAATAAAATATTTACAAAAATGTGAGGGGTGTACTAACTTTTGTGAGATACTGTATCATCAGCTCATTGAATAGCTCAAAAGCAACGGATGAACATGATCTTAACACCAATTTTTTTTTTTAAAAAAAAAAGAATCTCTTATTTGTCCAATTACTCACTTAATCAATCTGTCAATCAAACATGCTGTCGTCCCAACTGCTTGGAAGGTAGGAGTGGTCAGACCATTTTCAATGCAGGGAGTAAAACTGATATAAACAATTACAGACCAGTCAGCATCTTACCTGTCATCTCTAAAATGGGTGGCCACCCTATTATGTGAACATCTGAATTATGGGAACACCCCCCTGCATCACAGACAGTTTGGGTTCCATGCCCACCATTCAACAGAGTCTGCAAAAAGCTTGTTTTTAGAGAAAACTTAATCTTTCTTAGATAAGTGCAATTGTGTAGGTGCTGTGTTTTTAGATCTGAAGAAGGCATTTGACACCGTTAACCACAACATCCTTTTAACCAAACTTACTCAGTTTAATTTTTCAGAACATGCTATCAAATGGATGAAATCCTATTTAACCGACAGACAGCAATGTGTAATGGTCAACAGTGTCAAATCACCATATTTGAAATGTCAAATGGATGTCCCACAAGGCTCTATATTTGGATCAATATTATTCTCCCTATACATAAAATTTAATTTACCAAATGCGTGCAGAAACATTCATATACAAATGTATGCAGATGACAGTAATATTCACACCTGCAAAAAACACACAAGAAGCCGCCTGTGTTCTTACAACAGCGATGACCCAAATCCATGACTGGCGGAATAACTCACGTTTCCTACTAAACACTAAAAAAAAGTGTTTGCATGATGTTTACCAAACAACGATCAAATATTTTCCTAAAGAAAATGAAGACCTGTGGGAGCGAGCAAGATAGAACCCAGTGACAGAACAGATTCTGCAGAGGAAGTGGGACTGGACTGGATGCACCCTCAGGAAACCAGCATCCAGCATGACACACCAAGTTCTGACCTGGAACCTGGAGGGGAAGAGAAAGAGAGGCCGGCCTCAAAACAGCTGGAGACGAGACACTGAGGTGGAGCTGAAACAGCAGGGAACCAACTGGAGGGAAGTAGAGAGAGCAGTCCAGAACTGGGTGCGATGGCGAGGGGTCGTCGATGGCCTATGCTCCATGGCGAGCTATGGGCTTAAGTAAGTAAGTAAACATTTTCTTAAAAGGGGAAGAGCTGCAACTAGTCAAGGAATTTAAATACCTTGGTGTGTGTGTCAAATAAGAGGCAGATTCATGGACAGACGGTTTATTACACACTTCACATCTCACAAGCACAGAACAGAATGAATGATTTCAACAAGCTCTCCTCTCTACACTGAACTCTCTCTTCACACGTTTCATGGCATTACTCATCACACAGCATGACATTTACATTACACTGTATTCAACCCCCTATGTCCCTAACTCCTTCCTGCTATCCCGCCAGGAACTCCCTGGGCATTGTTCTCCCATGTTTATTCACTGTCTCTTCCTGAGATGCTGCATAACCTGACTCCCTATAATGCCCCCCCCCCCCGCCCAGCATCTTAGATAGAACATCAGTCCACATGCTCTCTTGGCTTCAGTCTCCTCCCATATCTGCTGTAACTGGGGTTTACCGCCTCCGTGGCGCTGCTGTGCCGGCGGGGGGCTGCTGGGAGTGTGTCTGACTGCGGGTGGGCTGTGGAGAGGGGGCGGGGGAGCTTCGCTCTGTCGGTGTGGCTGCTCTGGTGGATTGCTTCCCTGGGGAGCTCTCCGTGGGGATCTTCCACGCCGAGGGGCCCTAGCCAACAGCACTTGCTCGTCCACTGCTACGAAGGCGGGTTTGAGTCTGTCTATGCCAATTTTCTCCCGCCGACCTCCCAAGTCTAGCAAAAAATGTTTGTCCCCTGTTTCCAACACTCTGAACGGGCCATCATAGGGTGGGCGCAATGGCAGGCGGTGGGCGTCGTGTCTGACGAACACGAACTCCGCATTCTTCAAAGTTTTAGGCACAAAAGCACGCGGAAAACAGTGGTGGGCCGGGCCCGGCAGTGTGCCTGTGTTTGCGCTACGCTGCAAAAGCTGAGACGGGCAGCTGTCTGGCGTGGGATTATCTGGCAGAAATTCCCCGGGCAGCCATAGGGGCTGCGCAAAAACAAGCTCTGCCGGGGAAGCTTCCAAATCCTCTTTTGGCGCAGAGCGCAACCCCAATAAAGCCTACGGCAACCTGTCCACCCAATTTGCATCCGTCAGTGGAGCCCTGAGTGCTGCTTTCAGTGATCTATGAAAACGCTTGCATAACCCATTGACCTGTGGGTTGTACGTGGGTGTGCGATGAATTGCAGCACCCAGGCTGCGAGCCATCGTGGACCAGAGGTCGGAAACAAACTGAGGGCCCCTGTCGGACGTAATGTCCGACGGGACTCCAAAACGCGCCACCCATGCTGTTAAAAGCGTGCGCCACGTCCGCGGAGGTGGTTGCCGCCAGCGGGACTGCTTCTGGCCAGAGCGTGGTGCGGTCCATCACTGTCAGGAGGTGCGTGCACCCCTGTGATGGCGGGAGGGGGCCCACGAGGTCCACGTGAACATGGTCAAACCTCTTAGCCGGTACCTGAAATGGCTCCAAGGGAGCCTTCGTGTGTATGTGTACCTTGGCTCGTTGGCATGCTACGCAGGCTGCAGCCCACTCTTTTACTTGTTTGCATAGGCTCGGCCACACGAACTTCTCTCCCACCATCTTGACCGACGCGTGCACTCCTGGGTGGGCTAGAGTGTGAACCGACTCAAACACGCGATGGCGCCACGCGACCGGAACCACCAGACGCGGGCGTCCCGTGGAGACATCGCAGATTAGGGGGGGCATGCCGTCTTGCAGTACCCTGCTCTCCAGCCTTAACCCTGTTGGTCCAGACTGGAGCGCGCACACGTCCGCATCGCTAATCTGCTCCGCGGCCATGGCTGCGTAATCTATCCCCACGTAGACCGGGGCAACCACGGCGCGTGAGAGGCAGTCCGCCACCACATTCAGTTTATCCGACACATGCTGAATATCGGTAGTAAACTCTGAGATCGCAGCCAGCTGTCTCTGCTGCCGGCCCGACCACGGTTCTGAAACCCTGGCCATCGCGAACGTTAGTGGCTTGTGGTCCACGAACGCGGTAAAGCTGTGCCCTTCCAGCCAGAACTGGAAGTGGCGTATGGCCAGGTGGAGGGCCAGCAACTCCCTGTCGAACGCGCTGTATTTACGTTCACTGTTGCGCAAAGCCCTGCTGAAAAAGGCGAGCGGCTGCCAAGCCGCGGAGACACGCTGCTCCACGACAGCCCCTATAGCCACGTCTGAAGCGTCCGTGGTGAGCGCTATCCGGGTCGCCGGGTCCAGATGTGCCAGCATTGTGGCGTTTGCCAGGGCTGCTTTAACCTCCGAGAATGCCCGCTCTCGCTCCGGGGTCCATTCGACCCCATCCGTGGGTTTCTGTCTTTTGAGTGCGGCGTGCAATGGTTGCATGAGCCGCACCGCGAGGGGAAGGAAACGGTTATAAAAGTTCACCATCCCCAAAAATTCTTGCAGCACCCTGACCGTCTGAGGCTGGGAAAAATCCGCTAGGGCACGCATTTTGTCGGGCAATGGGATTGCTCCTTCCGGAGAGACGTGGTGCCCCAAAAAATCAATCTCCGTCACGCCAAACTGGCATTTCGCAGGGTTGATTATTAACCCGTGCTCCTCCAACCTCTGGAAAACCGTCCTGAGGTGGGTTTCGTGTTCGTCTTTGGACGCACTGGCTACTAGGATATTGTCCAGGTAGACGAACATGAACGGGCGATCGCGTAGCACTGCATCCATCATGCACTGGAACGTCTGTGCCTTTTAACCCGAATGGCATGCGCAGGAACTCGAATAAACCGAACAGAATTATTACCGCTGTTTTGGGTACGTCCTCTGCGCGCACTGGGACCTGGTGATAACCGCGGACCAGGTCTATTTTGGAAAAAATGCGTGCTCCGGCGAGGTGAACGGAAAAATCCTGTATGTGGGGAATCGGGTAGCGGTCGTGTGCTGTGGCGTTGTTCAACCTGCGGAAATCACCGCACAGTCGCCACGAGCCCTCAGCCTTAGGGACCATGTGTAGCGGGGACGCCCATGGGCTGTTCGAACGCCTGATGATGACCAACCTTTCCAGGTTGGCGAACTCCTCGCGCGCTATGGCCAGTTTAGCTGCATCCAAACACCGAGGTCTTGCGAAAACGGGTGGCCCGGTGGTGGTGATAAAGTGCTCCACCCCATGCTTAGCGATGGCCGCCGAAAACGTCGGGACCGTGAGTGCTGGGACCTGAGTGAGCAGTGCGTGGAACTTACTGCCTGGAGCTGTGACGTTGGCTTGTGCTGTTGGCCGGGTCCCTCGAGCTATACAGGGGAGAGATTCAAAGGACAGTGCATTAACCAGGCGTCTGTTAGCAACAGCCACAAGTAAACCATACACAGAAAATCAGCGCCCAGGATCGGGCAACACAGTGCTGCTATGATAAAAGTCCACTCATACAAGCGGCCATGTAGAGATAAGGCCAGTGTTCTCTCACCAAACGTCTTAATCTCCGAGCTGTTTACTGCCACAAGTCCGGGGCCGCTAGGTCCTGCCAGCCGGTCAGTGTAGGACGGCAGGATGACGCTCTTCTGGGCTCCAGTGTCGACTAGGAAGAGTCTCCCCGAGCACGAGTCCGTCACGTAGTGCAGCTTGTTCTCTTCACCGGCGGTCGCAGCTGCTACCTACTGCCGGCCTTGGCGTTTCCCGAGCGCTTGAACTGGCACGGTGGTGCGCATCTGCGCGCGTTCTCTCCGAAGTGGTAGTGGTAGAAGTAGAGCGTGTCTCTCTGACGCTCCTTGGCCCCTGCTGCTGCTACTGTCGGTGGCTCCTCGCCTCCTCTGGTCGTCTTGCTGGGCTCCGCCGCCGCCGCGTTGACAGTGATCACCCTGGTGGTGAGGATGATCCGGTCTGCCTCCTGGGCTAGCGCACGGTAGTCACGCGCGGCCAGCAACGGCGAATTGGCCAGAACTGCTCTCGCCTCCGTTGGAAGGTTCCATAGGAAAAGGTGGGCAAACAGAAAGTGCCCGTCGTCCGTGCCCATTAACGCCAGCATCTTCTCCATCAGGTCGACGGCCGAACCATCTCCTAACTCGGTCCACCCCAGGAGCCTCTCCGCTCTCTCACAGTCCGAGAGCGTGTAACGCCAGGTCAGCGCAGCCTTGAGCGCCTTGTATTTGCTGTGGGCTGGAGGCTGATCGAGCAGGCTCACTACCTGCTGGGCTGTGCGGGCGTCCAGCGCTGCTACCATATGGTAGAACTTGGTGTCGTCTGCCGTTATTCCCCAGAGGGCGAACTGGGCCTCGGTGTGGTGGAACCAAGAGCGTGGGTTGTGCTGCCAAAAGTCCGGTAGTTTGACTGAAACCACTCACGCGTTGCTGGGGGCTCCAGTCCGGGCTGTCTGTGGGATGGCTGCTGCGTCGCTGGGGTTTCCCGACTGGACCAGCTCCGGGGTTCTTGCCTCGTGTTCCATAATTCGTCTGGGGTCACCAGTGTGGAGTGTGTCAAATAAGAGGCAGATTCATGGACAGACGGTTTATTGCACACTTCACATCTCACAAGCACAGAACAGAATGAATAATTTCAACAAGCTCTCCTCTCTACACTGAACTCTCTCTTCACACGTTTCATGGCATTACTCCTCACACAGCATGACATTTACATTACACTGTATTCAACCCCCTATGTCCCTAATTCCTTCCTGCTATCCCGCCAGGAACTCCCTGGGCATTGTTCTCCCATGTTTATTCACTGTCTCTTCCTGAGATGCTGCATAACCTGACTCCCTATATTGGCATGATTTTAGACTCCTCATTAACCTTTTAAAAAAAAAAGAAAAAAAAATCTCAAACATAATCAAATTCAATCTAAGAAATTTTAAACAAATTAGACCATCACTGACAGGTAGTACAGCCAAAATGTTTCTGCATGCAATGATTTTCTCACACATCGATTACTGTTTTACCAACTGGTGTTATGATCAGGTGAGCGCGCTCCCCCTCTCTTTCTGTGGGAGGTTCTCCACCAGGCTCCCGGCTCCAGTGGTCATCAGCACACCTGCGTGCGTGGACGCACCTGCTTCCTCTTCTCTGCCAGCGCTTTAAAGGATCTGTTCGTGACCACTCCAGCGCTGGCTCGTTGAGTATAGCTGCCTCAAACGAGAACCAGAATTGTACGCATTTTTGCGAACTCAGCCTAACACTCTCATTTTCCTCCTCTCTCCTCAGGTTAAGATAAGATAAGATAAGATAAGATAAGCCTTTATTAGTCCCACAACGGGGAAATTCCAGGATTGCAACAGCACAGGGATAGCAACACTCAGAGCAACAATCAGAAGGCAAGAAAAAAAACAAGCAAGCAAGAGCAGCTAATATACATATGTACATATTACTATAAAATATATATATACACACAGACACACAGTGCAGAGCATTGTAGCTGGATGGAATAAATATATGAATATATGAACACACAGTGCAGAGCATTGTAGCTAGATGGAATAAATATGTAAATATATAAACACCCACAGTACGGAGCATTGCAGCTAGGTGGAATAAATATGCAAGTATATAAACACACACAGTGCGGAGCAATGTAGTTAGATGGAATAATATGTAGATATATAAAAACACAGTGCGGAGCATTGTAGCTAGATGGAATAAATATATAGATATATAAATATAAACACACCCAGTGCTGAGCATTGTAGCTAGATGGAATAAATATGTAAATATATAAACACACACAGTGCAGAGCATTGTTGCTAGATGGGATGAAACAGCATAACCGTCTACTTAGTTATCCTACATGGTATGATTATGTGCCCATACATATTCTCACCCTCCATAGCGACCAGTATGTTCCTAGTTGTATGCTGGAGGGGACCATTGTGTAAGTCTATTGCATCTTTTGCATTCAAAAAACTATTAGTTTGTTACGTCTTTTTGCTATCTCTGCGAGCAGCCCTGCTTAGGTTGTACAGTCTGACAGCCGTTGGTAGGAAGGACCTACGAAACCTCTCAGTTGTGCACCTGGGATGATGTAGTCTGCTGCTAAATGAGCTCCTCAGTGCATCCAGTATGTCCTGCATAGGGTGGAACTCGGACTCCAGCAGAGATGACAGTTTAGCCACTGTCCTTCTCTCTCCTATCTCCTCCATCGGATCAAGGCGCTGCCCCAGGACAGAGCTAGCTTTCTTAATCAGTTTGTTCAGTCTCTTCCTATCGGCTGCAGTAATGCCACTGCCCCAGCAGACCACTCCAAAAGTGATGGCTGATGCCACCACCGTGTCATAGAATGACTTCAGCAGCGCCCCTTGTACACCAAAAGACCTGAGTCTCCTCAGCAGGAACAGCCTGCGCTGTCCCTTCTTGTAGAGTGCGTCAGTATTGTGTGACCAGTCTAGTTTATTGTTCAGATGAACACCCAGGTACTTATAGGATGTCACCATCTCGATGTCTGTTCCCTGTATATTTACTGGTGCTGTGAGGGGCTGCCCATGCCTGCGGCAGTCCACCACCAGCTCCTTAGTTTTCCTCGCGTTGATCTGGAGGCAGTTCCGATGGCACCAGTCCACGAAGTCCTGGATAAGCCCTCTGTACTCAGCTTCATCTCCGTTGGAGATGAGACCAACGATCGCAGAGTCATCAGAGAACTTCTGTAGATGGCAATGTGTTGTGTTGTGTGAGAAGTCCGCAGTATAAAGAGTGAACAGGAAGGGAGCCAGCACCGTTCCCTGGGGGGCCCCCGTGCTACTGATGATCGTGTCGGAAACACAGTCCCGGGTTCTCACAAACTGAGGCCGGTTCGTGAGGTAGTCCAGGATCCATGATGACAGGTGCTGGTCCACCCCTGCGCGCAGCAGCTTGTCCTTCAGGATCATCGGTTGGATGGTGTTGAAAGCACTGGAGAAGTCAAAGAACATGATCCTCATCATATTCCCGGGCTTCTCCAGGTGGGACAGAGAATGGTGAAGGAGGAAGATCACCGCATCCTCCACCCCAATGCCATGCTGGTAGGCGAACTGGAGTGGATCCATCGCTGGTTCCACCAGGGGGCGGAGATGAGCAAGGAGCAGTCTCTCCAGGGTCTTCATCAAGTGGGACGTCAAGGCCACCGGTCTGTAGCTGTTCAGGTCTTTGGGGTGGGAAGTTTTTGGTACAGGTACCACACAAGATGTTTTCCACAGCTGTGGTACCCTCCCCAGTTTCAGGCTCATGTTGAAGATATACGTCACAATCCCACACAGCTGGTCTGCACAGGACTTGAGGAGCTTTGCGCTGATGCTGTCCGGTCCCGACGCCTTCCTCGCCTTGATCTTCCTCAGCTCCGTCCTCACCTGGGTCTTGGTCAGGGTCAGGATGGGGGGCTGTGTGTTGGGAGTGGGGGGGGTGTCGGTGGAGTGGGGAGTGGGCAGCAGAATTTGATTTCTTAGAGGCAGCAGTGGTTGTTGTGCAGACAGGGGGGAGGGCGGTTGGTCAAATCTATTGAAAAACAGATTCAGGTTGTTCGCCCACTCCCTGCCCCCCGTGGCCTGGGGGGAGGTATTCTGGAGCCCCGAGATGGTTTTGAGGTTTCTCCAGACCCCGCTGATGTCGCTCTGTTGCAGCTTGTCCTCCATCTTCTTCCTGAAGCTGTCCTTGCCTTCTCTGATCTTTCTCCTCAGCTCCCTCTGTACAGACTTCAGCATCTCCCTGTTCCCCGACCTGAAGATCCTCTTCTTCTCTCTCAGAAGTGTTTTTATCTCAGGGTTGATCCAGGGTTTGTTGTTTGAGTGACGCCGTATGGTCTTGGTGGGAACGGATTTGTCCACACAGAAGCTGAGGTAGCCCGTGAAGGTGTGAATGAGGCCATCGATGTCCTCACCATGTGGATCGCAGAGCTGCTTCCAGGCGATGGCTTCAAAACAGTCCTTTAGAGTGTCCATTGTCTCCTCAGACCATAACTCCACAGTGTGCATGGCCGGAGGTTGTCTGTGCACTAGGGGTTTGTACACCGGCCGGAGATGAACCAAGTTGTGATCCGATCTCCCGAGTGGGGGGAGTTGTGATGAGGTGTACGCCTCCTTAGTGTTTGCGTAGAATAAATCCAGTGTTTTATTGTCTCTAGTGTGGCATGTGACATACTGGGTGAACGTGGGTAGAATGGGAGACAGTGAAACGTGGTTGAAATCGCCTGAGATGAGGAGAAGAGCATCTGGGTGTTCTGTCTGCAGCCTGCTGGTTACTGAATGGATGACGTCACGCGCTGTCCCAGCGTTCGCCGTCGGATTTGCATAAACAACAATGCAGATCACGTGTGAGTGTTCTCTCGGGAGATATGTAGGCCTCATGCTAACAGCTAGCAACTCAATGTCTTTGCTGCAGTGTCGTTGTTTAACAGTGATATGTCCCGGTCTGCACCAGTTGTTGTTAACATACATTATCACTCCACCGCCCCTTGCTTTGCCACTGTCTGGTGTTCGGTCAGCTCGTATCATGTGAAAACCCTCCAGCTCAATGTTAGCATCTGCTGCTAGTTCAGTTAGCCACGTCTCAGTAAACAAAAGGAGAGAGCACTCCCGGTAAGTGCTATCATAACGGGAGATAGCCGCTAGCTCATCTAACTTTCCCAGTATCGACCGTACATTTCCCATGACAACAGATGGAAGGGAGGGTCTGTACCTTATATTTTTTGTCCTCCGCCTTACTCCAGCCCGGCAGCCGCGACGCTTTCGCTTCAATTCTCTCGGTATGTCGAGTTTTTCCAATGGGACCGGGTGGCGGTTAAATGCTAGCAGCTCTTCCCTGTTGTATCGTATCCTGCTATAAACAGTGGCTCCGTCCACCGGCTCAGGAGACATTTGGGACGATCTGTGTGTCCGTGATATAAGTGGGGTGAAAAAAAAAAGACTGATCAAAAGAGAGAGGAAGGGAAAAAAAACTCGGAATCGAGCCGCTGTTGCAAAAGGCAGCCTACTCGTGTGGCGCCGAGAGGTAAAAAAAAAATCTCCGCTGCCATCTCCGCAGTGCATCTCTGGGATTGCAGCACGTTCACCTGCTCCATCATCATCTCCATTCCAGACTGCCTTCTCCACCCAGTCAGGCTCTCCTCCCAACTCCTCTCCTCTCCTCTCCCACTTCCTGCCAGCTCTGCCTTGCTGGTTCCTCTGTTTCCACTGGGCTCCTCTGCCGGGCTCTCTGCTCACCTACTGTAAGATCTACCCTTGTTTATCCATTGCTCCTAGCCTCCCTCCTCATTCCTGACCCGCTCTCGTCTCCCTCTCTTCACAGGCTGTGTGTTCGTCTGGCGAGAGACGCTTTCTCTATTGAGTTTATTTTCAATAAAGTTGTGTTTAACGCTGCCCCTCTGTGTCGTGTGCATTCTCTGGTGTTAGCAGCCGGTACGTGAGCTTTTTCCTTCTTGCAGTCATGACAACTGGTCACTCACTGGTATAACCATAATCAAACCCATCGAATCTCTATACAAAAAAGCCATAAAAATCTTTAATAAGAAACATCCCACATATCATTGCTGTCACATTTACAAGAAATACAATTTCCGGTCTTTTGAAAATTATAAAACTCTCAAATTTGCCTGTTCAGTTTATGAAATATTAAATGGCTATGCACCCCCACCCAGGGAGAATATGTTAAACTGGGGACTGGCACCGGTACACCCACTAGAGCAATCACTAGAGGAGGCTGTGAGGTCCCCCACAGACACACCACATTTGCTCAATCTGTGCTATCAGTGAGGGGCACCAAGATCTGGAATAATATACCACCTGCAATCAGAGAATGTACCACACTAAACACTTTTAAGATGCATTGTAAAAATTGGCTTTTAAATAACCAAAACTGTACCCATAACTAGTGGTTGCTCTGCGGCATACACATATATACAGACGTAGACAAAATTGTTGGTACCCCTCTGTTAATGAAAGAAAAACCCACAATGGTCACAGAAATAACTTGAATCTGACAAAAGTGGAAATAAATAAAAATTCTATGAAAATTAACCAATGAAAATCAGACAATGCTTTTGAATTGTGGTTCAACAGAATTATTTTAAAAAACAAACTCATGAAACAGGCCTGGACAAAAACGATGGTACCCCTAGAAAAGATTGAAAATAATGTGACCATAGGGACATGTTCAACCAAGATGTGTCCTCTAATTAACATCACAGGTGTCTACAAACTTGCAATCAGTCAGTCATTTAAAGGGTGACAAGTAGTCACTGTGCTGTTTGGTGACATAGTGTGTACCACACTAAACATGGACCAGAGGGCGCAAAGGAGAGAGTTGTCTCAGGAGATTAGAAAGAAAATTATAGACAAGCATGTTAAAGGTAAAGGCTATAAGACCATCTCCAAGCAGCTTGATGTTCCTGTGACTACAGCTGCACATATTATTCAGAAATTTAAGATTCACGGGACTGTAGCCAACCTCCCTGGACGTGGCCGCAGGAGGAGACGGATAATACGAATGGTAACAAAAGAGCCCAGAACAACCTCTAAACACATTCATGGTGAACTCCAAGGTCAAGGTGCATCAGTGTCAGATCGCACCATCCGTCGTTGTTTGAGCCAAAGTGGACTTCATGGGAGACGACCAAGGAGGACACCACTGTTGAAAACAAATCATAAAAAAGCCAGACTGGAATTTGCCGAACTGCATGTTGACAAGCCACAAAGCTTCTGGGAGAATGTCATATGGCCAGACGAGACAAAACTGGAACTTTTTGGCAAGGCACATCAGCGCTATGTTCACAGACGCAAACATGAAGCATACCAAGAAAAGAACACTGTCCCTACTGTGAAACATGGAGGAGGTTCTGTTATGTTCTGGGGCTGCTTTGCTGCATCTGGCACAGGGTGTCTTGAATCTGTGCAGGGTACAATGAAATCTCAAGACTATCAAGGTATTCTAGAGAGAAATGTGTTGCCCAGTGTCAGACAGCTTGGTCTCAGTGGCAGGTCATAGGTCTTGCAACAGGATAATGACCCAAAACACACAGCTAAAAACACCCAAGAATAGCTAAGAGCGAAACATTGGACTATTCTAAAGTGGCCTTCTATGAGCCCTGATCTAAATCCTATTGAACATCTTTGGAAGGAGCTGAAACATGCCGTCTGGAGAAGGCACCCTTCAAACCTGAGACAACTGGAGCAGTTTGCTCATGAGGAGTGGGCCAAAATACCTGCAGAGAGGTGCAGAAGTCTCATTGACAGTTACAGAAATCGTTTGATTGCAGTGATTGCCTCAAAAGGTTGTGCTGTGGAGGATGTGGAAATGACGAGACTGAGTTTATCTCACGAGTCAGGTTTATTTCATTCTCCAACATCATCCAAACAGAAAGAGAAAGAATCCCTCAACATCTGCCCCTTTTATACCCCAGGACATCAAAGCACACAGTCACATTGTCTTTTAATCCCAAGTCACAATGCGTCTTCTTCCAGGTCTTCTCACCCCCACCTAAAGTCACTGGTGGTCAGGAAATCCCTCAAGGTCGTCTCTTTGCATACAAAAGGCCACCTCTCACATCCTCCTGTCATCTCCTAGGAGGCTCAGTCCTTTTGTTCCTCTGAGACGTGAAGCATACAATAAGCATACAGTAATACACATGTGAAGCATATGAAACCCACATATGTGTCCCACAGTGCAACAAAATATTAAGTTAAGGGTACCATCATTTTTGTCCAGGCATGTTTCATGAGTTTGTTTTTTCAAATAATTCTGCTGAACCACAATTCAAAAGCATTGTCTGATTTTCATTGGTTAATTTTCATAGAATTTTTATTTATTACCACTTTTGTCAGATTCAAGTTATTTCTGTGACCATTGTGAGTTTTTCTTTCATTAACAGAGGGGTACCAACAGAATCAGAATCAGAATCAGAATCAGAATCAGGTTTATTGCCATTGTTCATGTAGTACACAAACTAGGAATTTGTCTCGGTACAATGCTGCAACATTAAACATGATAAGATAAGAGAAATAAACTATACATGTAATAAAGTGTAGGATAAGATTAAGTGATACTGGTCAACAGTTAAAATATATATTAGCCAGCAGCAGATACTGTGGAGAACTATATAGTGCAGTCGGTAATGCAGGAAGAAAACAGTGATGATTGACATGAGTCTGGTTGAGCTGCTGTACATGGTGCACGAGAGTCACTTAGTGTTCAGCAGTCTAATGGCAGAGGGGAAGAAGCTGTTCATGTGACGGGAGGTTTTAGTCTGGATGGACCGAAGTCTTCTACCAGAGGGGAGGGGGGCAAACAGTACGTGACCAGGGTGTGAGGGATCGGCTATGATCCGGCCAGCACGCCTCCGGGTCCTGGAGATGTACAGATCCTGGAGAGAAGGGAGCTTGCAGCCGATCACCTTCTCAGCAGTGCGCACGACGCGCTGCAGCCTTAGTCTGTCCCTGGCAGTGGCTCCTGCGTACCACACGGTTATGGAGGTGGTGAGGATGGACTCGATGATGGCTGTGTAGAACTGCACTAACATCTTGGTGGGTAGCTTGAGCTTCCTCAGCTGCCGCAGGAAGAACATCCTCTGCTGGGCTTTTTTGATGAGTGAGCTGATGGTCAGCTCCCATTTGAGGTCCCTGGTGATGGTAGTGCCTAGGAAGCAGAAGGAATCAGCAGTGGTGATGGGAGAGCCTGAGAGGGTGAGGGGGGGCAGAGGAGTAGTGACTTTCCTGAAGTCTACAATCATCTCCACTGTCTTCAGAGCGTTCAGCTGCAGGTTGTTATTGCTGCACCAGGACGCCAGCTGGGCCACCTCTCTCCTGTAGGCGGACTCGTCGCCGTTGGAGATGAGCCCGATGAGGGTGGTGTCGTCCGCAAACTTGATCAACTTGACAACAGTTTGATCAACAGTTTTATCAACGGCTGTATATGTGCGCCCATGTGTCACACACATACAGTATGCCCCGCCTCTTGTTTGCGTGTGTGTGTGTACGCATACACAGCACTTCACTCGTGTGACATTTGAATGTTTTGTTTTGTAGCACCTTAACTCTTGCACTTTAGCATATCAACTTTGTACAGTTTCATTGCAGGTGTTCTTCTCATGTATGAGTGCGTGATCATGTGACCCGCCGGGGGACTGCAGATGCAAATTAGCAGTGTTGCTAAATCTGGCATACTTACATTTGTATTAATGTTCATTAGTATGTAATGTCCCTTTCAAATAAACATTAAACTTAAACTAGATAAGACATCAATGTTCAGACCTGTGGTTGTTTTGAAATGGATGACCCATTCAAGAATCTATTCACTGGAATATATGTATTAATCAGCAACACAAGTATTCCTACTGTGTTAGCTGGGCAAGGAAAGGGGGACAAATTATGCACTTTTCCCCACATTTACACAATTCCCAGAGTTCTGGATGAAATATCTGGAGTGACGTGCACAGATATTTCACGGGGCAGGTGCTCAACCCCAAAAATGGGTACTCCTAAACACTGAAAAAAGTAAAGTTACATACAGTAGCAACATTTTACTGTACTTACTTGGTATACTGTATCTATTCTAATACATATACACTTATGAACATATTTAATACTCCATAGATGTCTACAAAATTATCAACTCACACAGAGACCATGGTCTTCCTTATTAATTCTGTAAAGGTCAGTGACAAAAAATTGGCAGCTTCCATTGAAAAATATATATCTGTTCAAAATAAATAACTAATTGCAAAAATCTGAAAAAGGCTTTTCTTTCAATAAATAAAATGTTAAACTTCTGTTCAAATTCAATAAATTGCTGCAAAAAATTTAAAAAGCCCATTAACCTTGCCGCCAAAGTGAGCCAAAATCTGCCCCTCTGTTAACCTGACACCCTCCATCCCCATAAGAACTACAAGGATAGTTTATACAGGACAACTTAGTATGTTAGTGACAGGATAGTAGCAAATGTACACAAAAATCATGAAAATTCATGAAAAAAAGTTGTAAATTTTATAGAAAAAATTTTCTAAAACTATATTGATGTAAATTTGAGTGGGAGAAAGGTAGCAAGTTTATCACAAAACGTGACAAATTTATAGAAAAAAGACAAACGTAATAAATTTGTCAGGAAAAATTTGCTAATTTATAAATAAGTTATTACATTCTAAGAAAAGTGTTAAACACTCCAGCACTCTGACAAAAATCAAGTTTTTGCTATTGTTAACATATCTGTAGCATGTTTTTTTGTGATTTACAAGACATATCTGTTATGTGTGTTAAAATACCTCTATAAAGGATGAGGTCAGGTGACTGGACGAACTCAGCTTTATTGAACGATGCAACTCAACGGACACACAGTAGACACTAGGCAGAGGGCATCGGTCGAAGAGACCGTATAATAGATGCCCTCTGCTATTTATAGGGCGGTGCAGTGGTGAAACCAGAAGTACCCACCACTACCCCGCACTTCACAATAAGGTGCCCCAAATACCAACATCACCCGCCCCCCCCCCCCGACAAAAGTACAGAACCACTCACTCAGTTAAAACCCTCCCCAATCTGGGACTCGAATCATGCACTAACAAAACGAAAACTGATGTACTTAAATGGCCTAACACATTCACACAACAAAACCTAAAATAGAGCAGATGGGTGGACTACCATCCTACCCACATGGCACGGTGGATTATTCTGCCACCTGATAAATTAAAAGAAAAGTCCATTAATAAACTAAAATTATTACCGTGTTCCTAAACTAATAAAAATACATAAAACAATCCCATTTTACCAAATATATAAACATATGAACATCAGAACTATTACACAAAATTTACAGCACTGCCCCTTGGGTAGGTGAAGCAGAACCGGCATGGGAGGCACAGGGCAGCCCCTCAGCAGTCGCGTCCCTGGAAGCAGCAGGCCTCCGGGACAATGGCTGATCTCCCGGACGAAAGCACCTCTCCTCTTCACCACTGATTCCCACTCTCAGCCTCTTCCCGGACACACCGAAGCTGATTGGCGTGCCTCGCCGAGCCGTCAGACAGCTGGAAGTATGCTGCGCCCAGTTTAGCCACTATGCGCACACACTCCTGATGTTTCACTGGCTGTCGTCTAGCCCATCTTTGCCGTGGACGTCCCTCTCCTCGAACCTGGACCAAGTCCATAACCCTAAGAGGGGCTAAGCCTGACATGGTGCTGCTGAGAGCGTGGTTTTCCCTTGCTCATCGGTCTGGCCCCATCCTCTTCTGAAGCCCTTGTTGCGGTCGCCATTGAAGCTGCAGATCCTCCATCCCTCAGCGGCCATGCTCCAAAGGAATCTAGGGCTAGCACATCGGCGTCATTCACCAGCGCAGGTGCCTCGCCGCTAAGCTCAGTACTCCCCTCTACCGTTTCCCGAGTGCCGGCACTGAGGCCCTCCTGCGCTGAATCTGAGTGAGGATGGTCCTGCTTGACCACCATGGTGTCCGTTAGTTCCTCATCCCACACAGCGTCATCATCAACCACCGGAACCGGAGGGTTTCAATGGCCACAACCCAACCATTCTTCCCCAGCATCATCTTTAATGGCGAAACCCAGTCCATAGAACAAGTCACAGCCCATGATGTTGTCGTCTCAGGCCGTCACATGGAATGTGAAGTCAGCCATCGTCGCAGACTTGTACCGAACCATTAACTCCAATGTTTTAACTGTGCACAGCCTGCCACCTCCATAACCATAAACCAGCGCTGGGTTACCTCTTACTCTGTAGTGGGGAAAAAACTTCCTTACTGTGGCCCAATTCAGCAATGACCCCTCCACCCCCGTGTCGAGCAGCAGCCATATCTCCACACCGTCCAGTTCCACTGTGCAGAAAGTGTACCTGTTGGTACTGGGAGACACCGTATGGATGGTTGTCGGGGGCGGCCGGAGTGATTTCTTCCGTGAGCTCTCCGGCTCGGATACACGGCACACTCTAGCATAATGGTTCAAGCGTTCACATCTGCTACAATGCTACCCTCTAGCCCAGACAGTCCTTATGCTTGTTTTGGTGTTTCACGGACCCGCGACCCTTGCAAAGGGGTTTTCCTGAGGCAGACCTTCAGCTGGCAGCATTGACTTCCGTAGTATCGTTGTCCAAGCTATCAGAGTCCGCTACTAATGCCGTTGCAGGAGGCTCCAGTGGCCGTTGTGAGTGGTGTCAATTTAGCTCTGAAGCTAGCTTGTTTGCAGCCTCCAATTGGAGAGCTAGCTCGACAGCCCTGGCTAACATTAGGTCACTCGACAGCATTAGTAGCCTAGCCAATATGGCGGCGCTACTTGTGTGCTCCGCAAGCTGGTCACATACCAATTCATCCTCCAGCAGCCCAAAACGGCACTCGCTATCTAACTGCCTCAAGTCAGCGACAAACTGATGTATAGGCTCACCCACATGTTGATGTCGCTGCCAAAAGCGAATCCTCCGGACAGTTACACTATCCAGGGTATGAAAATGGCTTGCTAGCAGCTCAACAACGTCTTCAAAAGAGTCCAAAGCTCCAAGTGTGCACAGGACATGCTGGCCCTCAATCCCGAGGTTGTGAACAAGTAGCGCACGTGCTCTTAACTTGTCGAGCTTACCCAGGTCGAGCACGGTGATGTAGGTCTGGAAAGCGTCAAACCATATCGGCCATGGAACTGGTGGCTCCCCCGGGAGCTCAAGAAAGGGGCAAAGTGGTGTAATACACGCCTTCATTAGTTAATCCTCGATCGCCAAATGTTATGTATGATACCTCTATAAAGGATGAGGCCAGGTGACTGAACGAACTCAGCTTTATTGAACGATGCAACTCAACAGACACACAGTAGACACCGGGCAAAGGGCACCGGTCGAAGAGACCATATAATGGATGCCCTCTGCTATTTATAGGGCGGTGCAGTGGCGGAACCGGAAGTACCCGCCACTACTCCGCACTTGACAATAAGGTGCCCCAAATACCAACATCACAATATCAAGAGCGAGATCACCCAAATGTCTCATATCTGTTTTTTTGCAGTAAAGTTTCACTTAAGCTCCGCCACCCCCCCTCCCCCTAAAAGAAAATGCAAGTTTAGACAGAGTGATTCAAGCTATGTAAGTATTCCTGCTTAGCGTCATTGGCTATAACATTAACCAATCAGGCGAAGCTCTGGGCATGGCTACAGACCTGAGTTCACTGCCTCGGCGGGAAAAGGGAGGAGCCGAGGAGCCGCAGGAGCTTTTACATGTTGGGAAAGATGGCAGATTATACGTGTTCAGTGTTTAGCTGTGTGAGCAAGAAATCCTCTTCTTTTAAATTACTTGTTTTACCCACAGACATGAAAATACAACAGCAATCATTACTTTTATCTGGAAAAACCTCAGTGTCCCTGCTACAATACCAGAGAAGTTTGCAGCCTGCATTACCCTGCAAGCTGGGGGAGAAGGCCCTGGGATGTGTGGCTCAACGGCCGAGGCAAGAATCGTCATAGGTGAACCTGCAGAAGGATCATTCTTGGAGCGGAGAATCGCTGCCCTGCCCCATGTACAGTGGGGCAAAAAAGTATTTAGTCAGCCACCAATTGTGCAAGTTCTCCCACTTAAAAGATGAGAGAGGTCTCCAATTTTCATCATAGGTATACCTCAACTATGAGAGACAAAATGAGAAGAAAAAAAATCCAGAAAATCACATTGAAGGATTTTTAATGAATTAACTGGTAAATTCCTCGGTAAAATAAGTATTTGGTCACCTACAAACAAGCAAGATTTCTGGCTCTCACAGACATGTAACTTCTTCTTTAAGAGGCTCCTCTGTCCTCCACTCGTTACCTGTATTAATGGCACCTGTTTGAACTCGTTATCAGTGTAAAAGACACCTGTCCACAACCTCAAACAGTCAGACTCCAAACTCCACTATGGCCAAGACCAAAGAGCTGTCAAAGGACACCAGAAACAAAATTGTAGACCTGCACCAGGATGGGAAGACTGAATCTGCAATAGGTAAGCAGCTTGGTGTGAAGAAATCAACTGTGGGAGCAATTATTAGAAAATGGAAGACATACAAGACCACTGATAATCTCCCTCGATCTGGGGCTCCACGCAAGATCTCACCCCGTGGGGTCAAAATGATCACGAGAACGGTGAGCAAAAATCCCAGAACCACACGGGGGGACCTAGTGAATGACCTGCAGAGAGCTGGGACCAAAGTAACAAAGGCTACCATCAGTAACACACTAAGCCGCCAGGGACTCAAATCCTGCAGTGCCAGACGTGTCCCCCTGCTTAAGCCAGTACATGTCCAGGCCCGTCTGAAGTTTGCTAGAGAGCATTTGGATGATCCAGAAGAGGATTGGGAGAATGTCATATGGTCAGATGAAACCAAAATAGAACTTTATTGTAAAAACTCAACTTGTCGTGCTTGGAGGAGAAAGAACACCATACCTACTGTGAAGCATGGGGGTGGAAACATCATGCTTTGGGGCTGTTTTTCTGCAAAGGGACCAGGACGACTGATCCGTGTAAAGGAAAGAATGAATGGGGCCATGTATCGTGAGATTTTGAGTGAAAACCTCCTTCCATCAGCAAGGGCATTGAAGATGAAACGTGGCTGGGTCTTTCAGCATGACAATGATCCCAAACACACCGCCCGGGCAATGAAGGAGTGGCTTCGTAAGAAGCATTTCAAGGTCCTGGAGTGGCCTAGCCAGTCTCCAGATCTCAACCCCATAGAAAATCTTTGGAGGGAGTTGAAAGTCCATGTTGCACAGCGACAGCCCCAAAACATCACTGCTCTAGAGGAGATCTCCATGGAGGAATGGGCCAAAATACCAGCAACAGTGTGTGAAAACCTTGTGAAGACTTACAGAAAACGTTTGACCTCTGTCATTGCCAACAAAGGGTATATTACAAAGTATTGAGATGAACTTTTGTTATTGACCAAATACTTATTTTACCGAGGAATTTACCAATTAATTCATTAAAAATCCTTCAATGTGATTTTCTGGATTTTTTTTTTCTCATTTTGTCTCTCATAGTTGAGGAATACCTATGATGAAAATTGGAGACCTCTCTCATCTTTCAAGTGGGAGAACTTGCACAATTGGTGGCTGACTAAATACTTTTTTGCCCCACTGTATAGGCTGGAAGGTTCCCCTTGCCTCACTGGGATCACCTGCTGGTGTGCCCACCAGCCGACTCAGCTCCTTCAGAGCGCTCTTCCCAGCTCACTCCAGTGGAGGCTGTGGGAGGACTCCGAAGGAAGCCTGGGAGCACTCCAAATAAGCTGACTGCTCCGCAACTCCTCCCTCTTCCCCTGAAGGAGCAGGCTCTGGTTACCCACTCACTGCGGATCACCTTGCTCAGGGCCAGCGAGCAGTTTGCCTTGGTCCGGTGCGCCCGCCAGCTGGCTCGTCTCCTTCAGAGCGCTATCTCCAGCTTGCTCTGAAGAAGGCTCTCCCCAGCGTGGTGATCTGTGGTAAGTGAGTAACTAGAGACTGGTGTGGAGCCCTCCAGCCTCCATGCGGGGCCAGCTCCAGCGACTCTCCGCTCCACCAAGAATGATCCTTCAGCAGGTTCACCGATGGAAATCTTGTTATGACTTTTTCTTCCTCAAGATGGATCACCTTCTCGGAACACTCGTCTTCTTCCAGCTACTGGTGGGTGGAAGTATGGGTGGAGCTAATTAGAATATACATAGATCAGCACATGCTTAAGTAGATTGAAGATGTAAAAGGTCTTTAGAAGCCATTTTAGGGCAATGAAAGTTTTTTGTGTATAAAAAGCCACAATATACTATTTTGGGAAATACACAATGCTTTTTGAGGTGGTTTTCGAGCCGCCAGAGTGTGTCTTTAAAGTTTACAAGTAAAATCTCACATATCGGTGAGAAAATTGGACATTAATGAGAGAAATAAGTTAAAAACAATATTAAAATGTTTCAGAAAAATTGACAATTTTTTTTTCTTGTAAATTTGTGACTTTATTGTGTTTTCTGACTTTTTTCTTGGAAATGTGGGTGTTTTTTTGGCATTTAGAATTTTTTTGTCACAAAAATGTAGCTTTTTTCTAATAAATTTTGGACTTGCTTATAAATTTATGACTTTTAAGTTGCAAATTAGCATCTTTTGTCATATTTTTGCCCCTTTATTCTTGCAAATTTGTACTGAAACCACAGTATACCTTTGTAGCTGTACCATATGCTAAATTTATGATCCCTGCAACCAGCATCCCCCTTGTTAAAATGAAATAGCAAATCACCTACTGTGTGTACTTTTACAACAGCAACAAGAAGTGCTGTGGTTTAGGGTAATGATACACTAACCTGACTGAGAAAGGAGACATGCTGTAGGCTGCTGTGACTGTTGCAGTGTGGACGGAGCAGGATACGAGGGGGAGGAGGCATTCAACACTCATGCTCTGGTCACACAGAATTAATTGGACATCAATATATAGTTATTGGACATTAAAACACATTTGATCAGCAATTGGTGTCTCTGGGTGGATTGAAATCTGTGATAGTTTTTTTTTTTAAATGCTATCCCATCAAAAAGGGCACTTCAGAGGGCATAGGGCAAAGGGGCATATGCAAGAATATTGGTTCAGTTGTATGTATGCACGTGCCTGAATGTCTGTAAAATGTTTTCAAAATATTTAAGGGTTCATAAATACTACAGCACTATTTTCCATTCAGATTAAACACCCTTCTTCACAGCAACCTATTTCAATGCATGTTTTTTAATGCTAAGCCCCAGTTCACCCCATCTCCCTTGTTCATAATTTCTGAGATTTGTCCAAGGTAAAGTTAGCTGGCTAGCTCCAGCTGTCAGACACATCAAGAGCTAACAATATAAGATTAGCTGAAAGACCAAATAATGTATTATTGAGGGCAGAGATGTATGGGTTTAATGGCTGATAGAACAGGACCTGTCCCTGGGCTATAATTAGCACAAAAATGAGCCTGAATGAGAAAAAAAGATGGTGCTGTTAGCTATGGCTACAACCCAGCCCAATTATAATATGTGACATTAAACACAAATAAGAGAAGCTTAGTGAGCAAGCTCAAATACCCCACCCCACCCCAGGGCAGCTCGGTGGAGCAGTGGTTAGCACAGTGGCAGCACAGTAAGAAGGTCACAGGATCCATTCCACCCCTGACCATCGTGGGTTTGATCCCACCCTCTGACCATCAGTCAGGGGGTGGGTACTCCAGGTACTCCGGTTTCCTCCCACAGGCCAAAAACATGCAAGTTAGGTTAATTGGAGACTCTAAAGTGGCCCTAGGTGTGAATGTGTGTGAATGGTGAAGGGATTGGCATCGTACAGTGGCTGCCTCATCCATCCAAGTGGATGCCCTGAATTTCCCTCTGGGGATCAACAAAGAATACAAAATAGAAAATAAATAAATAAAATACAAAAATATATCCCACTATCTGTGTTCTCACTGAACATAGTAATGCGTGCCCTCTGATGCAAGTATAAACCATATAGCCAAAGGAATTAGTGTCTTGTTCAATAGAAAAAAGGTCATATTCAAGTCCTTTCAGCTGCTGGTTAACCCCTCATTAGATGTACTACTACATACCCGTCCATGCCCGTAGAAACTATAAGCAAGTATTTCTGCATGCCCATTGCTGAAGGGTCTCCTCCTGTCTCAGACGGCTGTGTTGTTCACAGTCATGCCTGCGGTGTACTGCTGGAACCTGAGGTGTTTCATGTTCACGGCATCTTTTCTGATGTGCAGCAGTTCTCCTCATTCTATTGCTCTCCATCTGGTGGGTCTTCTTCTTCTTCATTCAGATCACTGGTTGAGGGATAGGTGCGTCGTAATTCCAGTTCATGGGCAGGATCATGAAAATAGATCTGAGCAAAAAGTGGCTTTTGACCCTGTTCAGGAAGGCCCGTGCATGCCCGTAGAAATCAAGAAACCGGACCACCCAGAGAAAATCAGCACTTTGCTTTGCATTTTACACATTTGTAGTGTAGACTGGCATTCTTCAAGGTTACACATTTTTACTGTGTCAGCACCTCTTTAAAAACCACATTGTTGAGAAAACAACACTTTTGCTTAGTTTCTTCATCTTGAGCTAGAACATGAAGACTGCTTAATCTGCCAACTCTGCTCGTGGCAACGTAGAATTGGACATGGCTGCAGAAATCTGTTGTGCAGAAAACACAAACGTGCTGTAAAGACTGGCCCTGTGACTTATTCACCTTGCCAATTTTGAGCCATATATCTTTATGACGGCATCGCAAGTCCTTAAAGGGTGTTGTATGATGTGCTATGTCTATATCATGTGCTCTGTCTATGTGCCGTCATATAGAAATCATATCTTTATGATGGCATTGTGAGTCCTATGATGTCCTATGATGCCTGAGATCATAGGATCATCATAGGACATCAGGCAGACATCACAGGCCGTCCTATGATGTCCTATAAACATAACACACACACACAGAGATTTCTTAAATTTAAAGAGTGATGTCAAAATCAAACTTGTCCCAGGTACTGATGAGCTTGAATTTGAAGTCAATCCAATCAGAGCTGTAGAATTTATAGTGGCGACAACATAAAATGCAGTGGAAAAAAGTACAAAGAACAAAGTACAAAATAAACCAAACTGACGCCTGAAAGTGAGATATATAATTGCCTCCGCCAAGGAGGTTATGTGATCGGGGTGGTTTGTCTGTCTGTTTGTCCGTCCATCTGTTCGTCTGCCGTCCGCCTCTTAGCAGAATTACGCAAAAACTTACACATGGATTTTGATGAAATTTTCACCAGAGGTAGCCCTTCGGCCAAGGATGAACCCGTTAAATTTTGGTGATGATCTGAGAGTGCATACCTCCACCAAGGACCTTCTTTGTATTTGTGCAGCAGGATTACACAAAAACTACCAGATGGATTTGGATGAAACTTTCATCAGAGGTGGTCCTTGGGCTAGAGAGGAACCCATAACATTTTGGCGATGATCCCAGAATGCATACCTCCACCAAGGCTCTTATCTCCTTACACTGTGCTAGCAAGAATCCTCCAAAACAAACTCATTACATTTTGGAAGTGATCCATGAGGGATGGAAGGAGTCTTGGTGGAGGTATGCATTCTCTGAGTGCTTTTCTAGTTTCCATCTGTAGTTCCTGAGGCAGGCAAGAAGATTTTAAATGAATCTTTAACTTTAAAAGCAATGAAACTGATTTATTGATGAGAAAGTACTGTGTAATTGGCAAATATAATGGAACCAGAACTGGACGTGTGGGGGGACAGGAGAGCGGCAGTATGTCAATCTACATTGTGCAAGAGGTCCATAGCATAACTGGGTTGATGTCACGTATCTCTACCAAGCAGTTGGGGCAAGAGTAAGTGCGACACCTACTGGCCAGGAGGTCAGAATGTTGTGTCTGTCACCTTTAAGACCTCTATGAATGTTACCAACATTCATAGAAGTATACCCTTCAATGAGTAATGAACCAGCTAGTAAGACAAATGAAAAACACAAGAGAAAAAAAACATTGGTTGTTTGGCTAGTTCCATCTGCACCATTGTTTTGTGTAACTTCAGATGGTCACAGGAACAAGTTTAAATAAAAATGGCTGGAGATAAAGGGGTTTGGGGGGTCGTTCCAGTGAGCTTCAGTTCTCCACATCACAATAGGAGGCAAATCAGACCTGTAGGAGAGGTCTTGATAGGCCAAATTTTTAAGCAGAATACATTTACTGGATTCTTGTCAGATAGGCCAAAACTGGACAAACTCATTATTAAATGGAAACAGTGAAAATACGGAAGATTTTGTTTTTCCATTTCAAGAACATGTTAAAGCATGGACTGTTCAGTCCTGGTATGCAGGCCAATTAAAGTAGTTAGTGAATAACTCAGCACAGACACATGCCAGATAATAGCTGGAACAGGGGCACTGTGGATTATTCATAACTGCATTTGCTGGTTAAAGTACACCTGAGTTCATAGCCAAAGGCAAGATATGCCGCTGATCATGGTCATCAAATCTGTGTATAAAATTTAAAAAAAAAACATATATATGGCACAATCTAGCAAAATATACCACAAGTTTATATCTTTTTTTTTCTTCACTTCTTCACAGATAAAAAGAAAAAAAAAATAAAAGGTATAGATCGGCAAAAGATAGACCTAACCACTATCAAATGCTGATCCCAGGTCTGCATGGAAATGTTCAACTTTGTAACAAATTGTTCTGTACAGATAAATGCTGACACAGATTCACCCACAGCAAAGAAGAATGCTCCACTGCCAAACATTCCAGCTGTGCTGCTGAATGTGTAAAATGATCTAAATGTGCAATGTTAATTTCCACAAGCATAGCCTGGGACTTTTACTTAATTGCAAATGATGTGGGTCAGTGTAACACAGACAGCATCACCAGGTTACTCATTAATTTAATGCAGGGCTCACTCCCACTCTAAACAAGCAGCGAGATATGACTACCAAATCAACCAACCTGGTGTTTCACTTCCTTCCTGTTGGTCTGATTTTTTTTCAGAAAAACCAATAAACATCTGAATCCTGGATTCAAAGGGCCACTGATTTATGACTGTTCGTGAAAAGACAACCCACTTTGTAAAGCCATATAAAGGACAATACAGGAGAGCTGAACATCACTCGGACACTATCGCTTCTGGCAGACTTTGAAGGGACAAGATGGAGGGCTCTCAGTGACAATATACATCCAAAATTTAAAAGAAAAGAATAGATACAAACAGTGTGAGGTTTACAATTAGGAAAGGTGTTTCTTTATATCAGCTCTAAAGTTGTTTAAAGTGTTTATTTTTTTTTCCTTCTGAGGATGAGTACAACTAAAGAATCTGGAGTGGAGGCGAGGCCCAAGTGGGACAACAAAATTCAGTATCTGCTGTCATGTATTGGCTTTGCAGTGGGACTTGGGAATGTGTGGCGTTTTCCCTACCTATGCCAAATCTATGGAGGAGGTAAGTGCCTTTTTAAGCGCTCATAGCAAATGGTTTGTCTGTATTTTAACCCAATTCACCCAGTTATGAGATGTTTGGTGTACATGTATGGGTTTTTGTTTCAGTTTTTCCTTGACATTAAAAAAAAAAACACCAACAGAAGGACATTTATACAGTACATAGCATAAATGAAATATTTTTAGGAGTTGCCAAAAATTTGTTTACTATAAAACAATTATATATTAATGATGATACTCTTTATTCCATGTGTAACATACAACAGAAATGCAGGGCTAAAATGATTTAAATGACTGATTTTTTTTTTCTTTTTTTTAAGGGCTGCTTAAGGGATTAGTGTGAACAATTCTTACTGGGAAGTATGAGGAAGTAAATACAGAAACTGGGTGTATTGTGCCAGAATCAATGTTGACATTTCCCACTATCAGTCAGACATAGATAGGAAGTCATGAATTTCCAGAAACAAGTTTATTTTTTATCACTGCTCTACAATAACCAGTTCCAGTGAAGTTGGGACACTGTGTAGAATGTAAATAAAAAGAATACAATGTTTTGCAAATCATTTTAACTTATATTCAATTGAATACACTATAAAGATAAGGGGTTGTATTACAAGGACACGGTTGGTTAGTCAGTTATCAGTGACTCAGAATGCGTTTATAGGCATTTCCAAGTTCATTTCCTTATCACAGCAGTGCAGAAATTAACTTTCTGCCACGTGCATGGTGTAAAAGAGGTCCCTCTAATTCTTTAGAGGTGTGCTTTGGATAATACAATCCATAGCACACCTGTCCATCCCTTTAATGCAAAGAGGCACATTATCTAAAGTGAAATCTGATCATGAAGGTTTAAGATGGGTTTTGCCCTAGCCAAAGCCTATGCATATGAGCCAAAGGGCATGCGATAGTAATGCTACTTGGTAATAAGGAAGGCATCAGCCATGGTTGGTGCATAGTTAATTATTTTAGAGAGAACAAATGGGTAAGAATGCTGACGTGAAAAATCAGCTGAATGGTTTAATGTAGTGTGTACGGTTGCAATACACAGACATGAATGGGTTTGGAACTTCAGGAAAAGAGGATGATGCCTGTGTAAACTTTCATAAACTTTCATTAACGGAAGACACTCCTGGACTATGGGGAGATGGAGTGCTCCGTGTCCTGTTGCTTTCGCCAATCAAGGGTCTCCCCCAACTCGTGCGGGGATCTGCTGAGGTTTGCAGCTCTTTATCCCAGTCCCTCCCAGGTAGGAGGGAAGGAAGAGATCTGGCACGACTTCCCATCCACTGTCGACCCCCACCACAAAGCGAGCCCACTCTCGGCGTCCCCTGACGGGTGGCAGTCAGGGATCTTGCTGGGGGAGAACCGCGACCATAGGTGAGGTGTAGGAGGCCTTGGCCCAGCTGAAAACCTTGGGGTGCACGGCAGAGGCAAATGTGGACGCATCTCCTGCCTCTCTGGGCCAGGGATCTGCAACCTTTGCCAGCTGAAGAGCAATTTTGCCTATCTCTAACTAAAATAGAAGTGGCTGAGGGCGGCAACAGCAATTTGACCTTTAAAATAAATATTATGCTGTTTATAAAGTTTTTATATACATAGTTCTGAGTATTTATGTGGCATTAATGAATTCATACTACAACTAGAAAAGCACTCAGAGAGCACATACCTCTGCCAAGGCTCTTCTGTCCCTCGTGGATCACCTCCAAAATGTAATGGGTTCGTGTTTAGGCCACGAGCCAGTGCTGGTGAAAATTGTGTCAAAGTTTATCCACTAATTTTGGAGGATTCTTGCCAACACACTGTGAGAAGATAAGAACCTTGGTGGAGGTATGCATTCTCGGATCATCACCAAAATATTATGGGTTCCTCTGCAGCCCAAAGACCACCTCTGGTGAAAATTTCATCCAAATCCATTTTGTAGTTTTTGTGTAATCCTGTTGCACAAATACAAACAACGTTCTTGGTGGAGGTATGCATTCTCAGATCATCACCAAAATTTAATGGGTTCATCCTTGGCTCAAGGGCTACCTGTCGTGAAATTTTCACCAAAATCCATGCAGTAGTTTTTGCATAATCCTGCTAACAGTCAGACAGACAAACCCCGCCGATTACATTGCCCCCTTAGCGGAGGTAATTATTATTACACTTTTCAGTTGTCAGCACATTCATAAATTCTTTAAATCTGAAAAATATCATCCATCTCCTACTTTCAACAGTGATCACATAGCTTTGGTTCCTGATGTGTTAATAAATTAGAGACTACAGTTTTATTTAGAAGAAGCTACTTTTCATCCTTTTTATGTTTCCTCATAATGCTCCTCATTCAAATGTATTAATAAAATATAAATCTGCATCCTTCACCTGTTCTCCAGACTCTCAGTTTGACAACTAGTGGATTGGTTGTCTGATATTCTTTGTTTATTACCTGCGCCAAGGGAGGACGGAGGTAATGTTTTCGGTAGCGTTGGTTGGTTTGTCTGTTTGTTGGTTGGTTGGTTTGTCTGTTACCAACATAACTCAAAAAGTTATGAATGGATTTTGATGAAATTTTCAGAAAAGACAGCGGTGTGAGCTGCTGTCGGATGTGACGCATGGTTGACAACCTAATAAATTATATATATATATATATATATATATATATATATATATACAGTATATACATATATAAAACGTTCATGAAAGTATGTGTTTCCATTGAGAAATGTGTCCAATAAACAATAATTTGAAAAATAAAATAATTAAAATAACCTTCATTAATTTCCATGTGTTTTGAAATATATAGTAACTGCAGGGAGCCACAGCATGGGGGCCAGTGTTGCCAGATATACAATAATTATCGTATTTATATGATAGTTTTAGGGCCTATATGATATACAATCAATAGTTTTAAAAAAGGCCAAATATACAATAGTTTTGGCATTTCTGTGCACCCCCCCCCAAAAAAAAAAACCCACGTAATTTTGATTTATTATGTGAATACCCACACATCACCAGAAACTGATGCCTGCTCATAGCTGATCAGCTCACACCAGGCTGGCTCCTCCTCACCGCCAAATGTGCCAGTCACATCAGCAGCGCTTAGCTCGCATTTGTTTGGGCAGCTGCACTGACACAGTAACAAATTTTTAAAAAATCAGTGAACATGAGTTTGGTCTCAGAGGAAAAAAGCAATAAAAGAAAAGAGTCCAGCCTCACAGACATAGACAGTGGTAAGAAAACAAAGCTACTCCACTGGTCACAGCAGCTTTATCCCCCTGCCTGCAGTCAGACCCTGTGTTTAAGGATGCGAAGCAGTGGTTGTGCAGAAAGGTGCAGTTCACTCTGTGGGTGGGTGTGTGCGACAATGCATACAGCAGTTGTTTAATTCAAATGGCCCAGCCTCTGCATTTATTCTTTAGGTTACTGCACTTCCATACAGATGGAATAGCTTTGTTTTTAAATGTACTGTCCTAGCCTGTGATTTTTCAAGCTATTTTAGTACATCCAATATTTTTGGTCAAAATACGATGATTTTAAAGTGACAGTATGATATTTCTTCATTTCCCATCTGGCAACACAGATGGGGGTTGAAGGGCCGCATCCAGCCCTGGAGCTGCAGGTTGCCGATCGCTGCAATGGGCAGTTACAGTGAAAAGTAAAATGCCACACACTCCTTGGTCATTCATTTATTCCCCTAAAAATAAGCACATTAATGCCTAATAAGTTCGTTATGAAAAAGAAAATGTGGATGGAATAAAAATCTTCAGGCTGACACACCTCCCCTTGTGCGCCACACATCCCTATGGAATGCACACATCATCCCTGTTCATTCATTCCCCTGAAAAATCCAACATTAATGCACGGTGGCGCAGTGGTTAGCACTGCAGCAGCACAGTTTACCCTTGGCCGGGGGATCATGGGGATCATGGGATCGTGGGTTCGATCCCAGCCCCCGACCAACAGTGATCTGTGTGGAGTTTGCATGTTCTCCCCGTGTATGCGTGGGTTTACCCCGGGATTTCTCCGGTTTCCTCCCACATGCCAAAAACATGCAGGTTAGGTTAATTGGAGACTCTAAAGTGGCCCTAGGTATGAATGTGTGTATGAATGGTTAAGGGATAGCGCCGTATCGTGGCTGCTTCATCCATCCAGGTGGTGGATGACCCTCAATTTCCCCTCTGGGGATCAATAAAGTATACTAAATCTAAAAATCTAAATCTAATCTGTAGAATCGAATGATAAGTCTGCAATTAAAATGAGAATGTGGATGAAATTTAAAAAAACAAAGTATTTAGTGCATGATCATATAAGATCATATAAGGAGGCGTGCTGGCCGGATCATAGCCGATCCCTCACACCCTGGTCACGTACTGTTTGCCCCCCTCCCCTCTGGTAGAAGACTTCGGTCCATCCAGACTAAAACCTCCCGTCACATGAACAGCTTCTTCCCCTCTGCCATCAGACTGCTGAACACTAAGTGACTTATTGACTCTCGTGCACTATGTACAGCAGCTCAACCAGACTCATGTCAATCATCACTGTTTTCTTCCTGCATTACCGACTGCACTATATAGTTCTCCACAGTATCTGCTGCTCGCTAATATATTTTAACTGCTGACCAGTATCACTTACTCTTATTCTACACTTTATTGCATGTATAGTTTATTTCTTTTATCTTATCATGTTTAATGTTGCAGCACTGCACCGAGACAAATTCCTAGTTTGTGTACTACATGAACAATGGCAATAAACCTGATTCTGATTCTGATTCTGATTCTGAAGATTCAAAGATTCAAAGATTTTTATTTCTCAGTACTTCTATATGTACAGGACACAGAGGAGAACTGAAATGTCGTTTCTCTCTCTCTTAGTGGTGCGCACAATATATAAGCAAAGAAGGAATAAGGATGAAAAACAACAACAGCAGTCTAGTCTAGTCTAGTCAGTACAGTAATGCTACCCGTAGTGAAAAGAGAGAGAAAAAATAAAACCCAACAATTCTATATAGAGAAAAGTGGAGCCGCGATACCCAAAATTGCAAGTTCAATGCGGTACTGTAGGTGCAGACAGTGACAGATTGGATTGCACATGATCAATATTTCAATAACCGACAGACCGCAGCAGGTATGGCATTTGTGCAAATGGTTACAGTAAGGTGCAGAGACATACAGCAGTAGATGTAATTACTGTTGGTGTGCCAAGTTTTTCTGTGCAAACAGCTGAGGTAATTATTGTGTGGGTGAGTGTGTTACAGTCCAGGGGTGGGGGGTGGGGTGGGGGTGGGGGATGAGCAGAGTTCAGGGTCCTGATGGCCTGGTAAACAAAACTGTTTAGCAGTCTTGTAAAGCAGGCCCAGAGGCTCCGGTACCTTTCCCCAAGGGCAGAAGGCTGAAGAGGGAGTGTGAGGGGTGGGAGGTGTCACCTGCAATGTTGATGGCTCTGCAGGTATGGCGGGTGTGGTAGATGTCCAAGAGGGGAGGCAGGGGGGCACGATGAGCTTGCTGGCTGCTTTCACTGTGCGTTGTAGTGTGTAGTGTAGTGTTTGGCTCAGTGGCAGTAATGGAGGTGTACTCTAAGGTGTCAAGGACTGCACCACTGACTAATTCTCTATAGAGGGAGATCCGTAAAACCGCTAACTGAATAGCAGAGTCTGGGATATTATCATTTAGCCATGTTTCCATGAAGATAAAAACACAGCAGTTTTGTGCATCACATTGCATAGATATTAGGAGCTGTTTGTGGTCTATTTTGTTGTCTAGTGTGCATACGTTGGCCAGAATGAGGGAAAGAATCGAGAGTCTATGTGGGCTAACGGCTAGCTTCGTTTGGATTTACATTTACATTTACCTCTCTTTCGTCTTCACTCGCACCGTCTGTGGCATCTCCATTTGGGATAGGACACAGCAGTCGAGGCCGTGGCTGTGGAGGTCTGGCAGAGAAGTCCTAGACCATGGAGTTCCTCTGTAACACCCTGGTCCGAGGTGTAATGCTTGATCATATTCCTTATCTCCAGAAGGCAGTGGCACCTGAAACTTGGGCTCAACATCATATGTGGACATTAAACACATGAATATACACTTAGGCATAATTTAACCTCTTGCACTCCGGGATACCACAGGTGGTCACGTCTCTGCGTCCTAGTGCGCACTAGGACGCACACTGTGCGTCTCAGAGCGCACTGAAAAAAAAAAAGCTGCATTTCCGTTCTTCCACTACAGACACAGCCGCAAACAGAAAGCCAAAGGAGTGCTTTGATTGGTTTAGATTTGATTGACCTCTCATTCGACTAATAAGAGCCTTGAATTGGGTTTCTGAAACCTTGAAGAACCAATGACTGAAAACCTAGCAAGAAGGACCCGCCTACCAACGGGCTGCGAATACAGCGAGCCAATTGAAGCAGAGAAGTTCGACAATTGAAAGCGTACGTCCCGTGCGTAAAATCTGTTTTGTGTAAGCCGCTGGGTGACACACACGCGTTCGCCAGTCTTTTTTAATTACTACTGTTCTTATTTGTTTTGAAAAATCGTTCGCCAAAACTGCAATCATGGAAGCGCAAAACCACAATAATGGAATCATAGTTTGACCGGGTCGCGTGACCAGAACCACGAGTCGTAACAAGTGGACCAGCGTCATGTTCGTCTGACAATGAGGAAGAGAAGTTCGCCAGCGACACTGCTGTTGTGGACAGGTACAGTGGGGCAAAAAAGTATTTAGTCAGCCACCAATTGTGCAAGTTCTCCCACTTAAAAGATGAGAGAGGTCTCCAGTTTTCATCATAGGTATACCTCAACTATGAGAGACAAAATGAGAAAAAAAAAATCCAGAAAATCACATTGAAGGATTTTTAATGAATTAATTGGTAAACTCCTCGGTAAAATAAGTATTTGGTCACCAACAAACAAGCAAGATTTCTGGCTCTCACAGACCTGTAACTTCTTCTTTAAGAGGCTCCTCTGTCCTCCACTTGTTACCTGTATTAATGGCACCTGTTTGAACTCATTATCAGTATAAAAGACACCTGTCCACAACCTCAAACAGTCAGACTCCAAACTCCACTGTGGCCAAGACCAAAGAGCTGTCAAAGGACACCAGAAACAAAATTGTAGACCTGCAGAAGGCTGGGAAGACTGAATCTGCAATAGGTAAGCAGCTTGGTGTGAAGAAATCAACTGTGGGAGCAATTATTAGAAAATGGAAAACATACAAGTCCACTGATAATCTCCCTTGATCTGGGGCTCCATGCAAGATCTCACCCCGTGGGGTCAAAATGATCACGAGAAGGGTGAGCAAAAATCCCAGAACCACACAGGGGGACCTAGTGAATGACCTGCAGAGAGCTGGGACCAAAGTAACAAAGGCTACACCAGTAACACACTACGCTGCCAGGGACTCAAATCCTGCAGTGCCAGACGTGTCCCCCTGCTTAAGCCAGTACATGTCCAGGCCCATCTGAAGTTTGCTAGAGAGCATTTGGATGATCCAGAAGAGGACTGGGAGAATGTCATATGGTCAGATGAAACCAAAATAGAACTTTTTGATAAAAACTCAACTTGTCATGTTTGGAGGAGAAAGAACACCATACCTACTGTGAAGCATGGGGGTGGAAACATCATGCTTTGGGGCTGTTTTTCTGCAAAGGGACCAGGACGACTGATCTGTGTAAGGAAAGAATGAATGGGGCCATGTATCGTGAGATTTTGAGTGAAAACCTCCTTCCATCAGCAAGGGCATTGAAGATGAAACGTGGCTGGATCTTTCAGCATGACAATGATCCCAAACACACCACCCGGGCAACGAAGGAGTGGCTTCGTAAGAAGCATTTCAAGGTCCTGGAGTGGCCTAGCCAGTCTCCAGATCTCAACCCCATAGAAAATCTTTGGAGGGAGTTGAAAGTCTGTGTTGCCCAGCGAAAGCCCCAAAACATCACTGCTCTAGAGGAGATCTGCATGGAGGAATGGGCCAAAATACCAGCAACAGTGTGTGAAAACCTTGTGAAGACTTACAGAAAACGTTTGACCTCTGTCATTGCCAGCAAAGGGTGTATAACAAAGTATTGAGATGAACTTTTGTTATTGACCAAATACTTATTTTACCGAGGAATTTACCAACAAATTCATTAAAAATCATTCAGTGTGATTTTCTGGATTTTTTTTTTCCTCATTTTGTCTCTCATAGTTGAGGTATACCTATGATGAAAATTGGAGACCTCTCTCATCTTTTAAGTGGGAGAACTTGCACAATTGGTGGCTGACTAAATACTTTTTTGCCCCACTGTTAAGTGTTATAAGCTAAATTATTCTTTATCCCTGAAAATTGTAATCAAAATGACTTTTGACCGATCGGTAAATTACAACTGTGCGTCATCACAACATGATGGACTGGTCCGTGCGCCGCGTCCGGACCGTGAACACCCCCTCCCCCCCGCTACTCTTCTGTCGCGGATTGCAGATATATTGCAGATATTTTAGTACAACTGTGCGTAGTAGACCACGACACACCATCACCGCGGTCCGTCATGTAGCGATGGGCGATGTCCGTCCTCTGTAGCGGGGGGTGGGAGTTGTTATCTTCTACATTACAGATATTTTAGTATAATTTTTAGTGCACTGTAGGTTATTTTTTCTTGTAAAAAAAAAAGCCACATATTTTTTACGTGGCATGCTTCTTTGTGTGTGGGGGCTTGTTTGTTCATTCATTCATTCATGAATGAATAAACAACCCACACACACACACACACACACACACACACACACACACACACACACACACACACACACACAGCCCTGAGTGTCACCTTTCATTAGAGACCAAGATCAAGCTTCTATATTGAATCATTCAAAAGTTACAGACGTTTTCCAAACTGTGCCATTTGGCACAATTTGGCACAGTTCAAAAACGCCTGGGAACAACCTGAAAAAAAGCTGTGTAATATATTCATTTTTTATGGTATCGTTACAAAATTTTGACCTCAGCTGGATAACACTTGGTTCTACATTTCTGTTGCATATTCCAGCCCGGATCTGACAGCTGTGTGTTATTTGCAAGCATTTGTATCCAAAAAAAACACCCAGGCGAAATTTATTTTCTTCAAGTTCAGTATGTTTAGATGACTGTTACTCAGTGGCAGGAGCACTTAGAGAGATTATGACTGTTTTGCCAAAAAATTCAAAGTATTTTCTTTTAAATGAGACCAACCCCCTGAAGATGCTGCAAAGGGTTGAAGAACAGCTTTTGATTTACTTTGGGTACGTTATTTTTAGGCGTTTTTAGGGAAATTGACCAGAGTGCAAGGGGTTAAACAACACTGAAGCTGGATTCATGCTGCACCTCTGCTGTCCGCATACGTGTAACCGGAAACTTCGTGTGATGAGATTTACGTCATCGTTTCCACTCCACTAGTGTCCGCAGTGCTCGACCGCGGACAGCCTCATGCAGCCCAAATTTTGTGACCGCGCCGCCTGGCCACGACCTGAATGTGTTGAAAAGCGCATGCGCAAGACTGAACGTCCCATTCACGAGGTGGAAATATCGGCACAGAATACCAAGACAAAGTAGATGAAGAAGACAACGAGGAAGCAGAAGACGAGAATAAACATACATGAATCATACATAAACACTTAAGCAGCAGCAGCAGCATCTTCGTGGGAAAGGAGTGAAAACTGGAAAGTCAAGCAGCAGAAAACAAGCAGTGTTTCTTCGTTGGTGAAAATCTTGGCACATCAACGCATTGGCGCTACCTATAGGCCGGGAGTGAAACTACAAATGATGGTTGTGCGCATGCATCAACTGCTTGGCCTAGGTAGATGAAAAAAGTGAGCATGAACAGTGCCGCGTGTGTCCCGGGCCCATCCAAAGCGCACGCGGACTAAAGCGGACTAGAGGGGAAATGCAGCATGAATAAAGCTTAAACGGCACAAACACAAAGAGAGAAGGGAGACCGCTGCATGTTCACATGCCACCTAGTGGGCATACCATATACAGTGGTGTGAAAAAGTGTTTGCCCCCCTCCTGGTTTCTTATTTTTTGTATGTTTGTCACACTTATAGTGGTGTGAAAAAATGTTTGCCCCTTTCCTTATTTGTCATTTTTTTTGAATGTTTGTCACATTTAAATGTTTCAGCTTATCAAACAAATTTAAATATTAGACAAAGGACACTTCCGGTTATGGCTGCCACGTAGGACGGACGTGTCTCGCTCTGCTCTGCTCCTGGAGAAAAAAAATCGGCAAATAACTCTCTCATTTGGGACAGAACGTATCCCAGCATTTGGGCGAGGATATGTCGGCGAAGCCTAAGGCTGGAAAACTAGGAAAAGGAAAAAGCGAGCCGCCGAAACAGTCCAAATTAACGGACTTTCAGGTCTGTGACGCAGCAAACAAAACTCCATATATGGCGGAGGAGGCTGGCAACGGTGCGATATCTGTGGGGAATGGCGCAGATGCGCTGATGGCTGCCATGAGTTCAATGAGAGCGGACTTTTCCTCTAGATTTGATGGGATTATGACAGCGTTGGAAGGAATAAGAAAGGAATTGGGTGACTGTGTAGAACGAACGGCGCAGATGGAGCTCCGTCTCGCTAGTGCTGAAGATGACGTCACCCGTCTTCAATTAAAGGTGCGCACTTTGGAAAAAAAAAATAAATCTCTGGAAGATAATATTTTGGATTTGGAATCTCGGTCGAGACAGAATAATTTGAGGCTGGTGGGTCTTCCAGAGGAATCAGAAGGTCGGGACGTATGTTCCTTTCTGGAAAAGTGGATTCCGGAGGTGCTGGGCAGCGAGGAGTTGCAATCAGCAGTGGTTCTGGAAAAAGCACATCGCATTGGCCCACGGAGAGATAAGGGACCGCCGAGGACCTTAATTATGAAGTTTCTTAGCAACAGAGACAGGATGAAGATCTTCAGCGCTGCACGAGCTAAGGGGGAGATTAAACACCAGGACCAGCAGGTGCGGTTCTACCCAGATTTGGCCACAGGAATCCAGCAATTGAGGAAGCAGTTTGATCCCGTACATGAGGAGCTGCGCAACCTTGGGATTCGTCATGGTGTGATCTATCCTGCGAGACTGCTGACCACGTATGAGGGCAGAACCCACATCTTCAAGACCCCAGAGAAGGCGCAGGAGTTCATCAAGAAGATCAAAGAAGAAGAAGAGACTGGTGGGAGCTAAGCATGAACAAAATATAAGGTAGAATAATTAAGCATTTGCACAGGCATCTGACTGACCTGAAGTAAATAGTAAGTTTACAAAATATAGATTGTATTATATATTAAAAAAACAAAACAAAAACAAAACAAACAAAAAAAAAACTATGATGTACAAAGTTGTTAAAAATTTTGGAGTTAAGTTGGAAAACTACAGAGGAGAGTTAATGTTACGTCATTAAAAGCAGTAGAGTTAGGGTGATTGGGAGGATGAAGAAGGAGTGGCTTAGGCTGTTCCCCGTGGGTGTGGAACGGTCGATGGCTATATCGGGAGACAGAATTTTTCTTTTGATTTTGGGGGGTTTGCCACAAGTGTGGGAAGGGGAAATTTGTTTGTGTGTAGTTTGTAGAATGAATGTTCAACCACTCATGTTTTTGCTTCTCTGTATGAGCATGTTTACACTGCAAGGTAATCCCAAACTCTCTATTGATCATGGACCAAAGTGTTAATCTTAATTTAACTTCATGGAATTGCAGAGGTCTACAAAATTTAAAAAAACTTAAACAAGTTATGAATAAAATAAAGGACATGGGTTCAAGAATTGTGTTTTTACAAGAAACTCATCTGATAGAGGAGGATGTTAAAAGAATTAGGAGTAGATGGCAGGGAAGTGTATTCACCTCTTCATTTTCATCCCGAGCCAGGGGAGTTATGACTCTCATACATAAATCAGTTCCTTTTCAAGTGAAAAATGTAATTGGAGACAAATTTGGAAGATATGTAATCATTCAAGGTTCTTTGCTATTAGAAAATATAAATCTTGTGAACTTATATGGTCCCAATATAGATGATCAGAAGTTCTTTGCTAATTTATTTCTCATCTTATCATCACTTACAGGGCAACATATAATAGCAGGGGATTTTAATTGTACATTGAATCCAGGTGTGGATAGATCAACAGGACTGGATTGTACGCACATTGGATGTAGGATGACTATTAATCATTTTATGAAAGAATTGAGATTGTTAGATATATGGAGAGAAATGAAACCACAAGTTAAAGCCTATTCTTGTTATTCCAGTACCTACAAGACATTCTCACGTATTGATTATTTTTTGATTTCCACAGAATTAAGGTCCAAGATTCAAAACTGCTTTTATGATAACATCGTGATCTCTGATCATGCACCCTGTTGTCTAATATATGTAGATAAAAAATTGACAAAGGAATCAGGTAGATGGCAATTTCAGCATAAATGGCTTCAGGATGAGGAATTTGTCAAGTATATAGAAAAACAGATAGACGAGTTCTTTGACATCAATACTACACAAACATCAGCATGTGTAAAGTGGGAGGCTTTCAAAGCTTTTATTAGGGGACATATTATTAGTTATACAGGATCAAAATCTAAGAAGACTCGAGAGGAGAGAGCTAAATTGGAACATAAAATAAAAAGTCTTCAGGAAAAAGTGTATGCAGGAAGTGACCCAAGGTTGGAGAATGAATTACTGATTTTGAGAGCTGAATACGACAAAAAATCAGCGAATAGAGCTGCCTCGAGTCTTCTAAGATTGAAACAATCTTTTTATGAACAAGGTGAAAAATCAGGAAAATTATTAGCATGGCAGATTAAACAATTGGAAATTAAAACACCAATTACCAGTATTATAAGTAACGGACAGGTAGTTATAGATCCTTTAGAAATTAATAGAGCCTTTAGAGATTACTATGAAAAATTATATGATACCAAAAATGAACCTGATTTAACAAAACTAAATGGGTTTTTGAACGAACTATCTATACCGTGTATTCCAAATGAAAACAGGGAGATATTGGAGTCTAAAATTAGTCAAGAAGAAGTTGGGCTAGCCATTGATAATATGAAATCAGGAAAAAGTGCAGGACCAGATGGTCTTCCAGTTGACCTTTATAAAAAATTTAAGAATAAATTAATAAAACCTTTTTTGGAAATGGTTTTAGAAGCATTTCAAAATAATAATTTACCATCATACATAAATAATGCCTTAATTATACTGCTGCCAAAACCAGGTAAGCCCTCTAATAAATGTGAAAATATGAGACCAATAAGCCTATTAAACGCCGACCTTAAGATAATCTGTAAAATTTTAGCAAGACGAATACAAGAAATTTTACCAAATATTATTAATCGAGATCAGAATGGCTTTATAAAGGGTAGACAAGGCTTCCATAATGTAAGAAGACTATTTAATATTATTTATTTTAATAAAGAAGCACCGGATACAGCTCTCCTATCATTGGACGCCGAAAAGGCCTTTGATAGAGTTGAATGGCCCTTTCTTTTTGAAGTCCTACAAAGGTTTGGACTTGGAAATAATTTCATAAAATGGGTTCAAATAATATACAATAATGCTACAGCAGAAATCCTAACAAATAACAATATTTCAAAACCAATAAAAATCAATAGAGGATGTCGACAAGGCTGTCCACTTTCACCTTTACTGTTTACTATGGCAATTGAACCTTTAGTGATAGCGATATGTTTACATTCACAAATATATGGAATTAAAGTTGGACCAACAGAACATAAAATCTCCCTGTACGCCGATGATATAATTTTGTTTATGTCGAATCTAAAAAAATCAATTCCAACCTTGTTGAATTTAATAAAGAATTTTGGGGAAATATCAGGATATAAAATAAATAAAACTAAATCTTCAATATTAATGCTAAATGAGACCCAGAGAAATTACCCAGCCCCTGAGGTAAATCAATTCAATGTTGTAAATCAGTTTAAATATTTAGGAATCCAAATTATGCCTAAGCTAGAATCAGTCGCCAGTGTCAACTATGAAGCCTTAATGTCAGATATCAATGAGTTAACTCAGAGATGGATGTCACTACCAATGTCGATGATCGGGAGAATCAATATACTTAAAAGTAATATTTTACCTAAAATACTTTATTTATTTCAATACATTCCCTTATCACCACCTTTAGATCTATTCTCAAGAATAAAAAAAAAGTTAGTGGAATTTATATGGAACAACAGGAGGGCTAGATTACGTTTGTCTTTATTATATTTACCATTTGATCGTGGAGGTCTGAAATGTCCAAATTTTATGTTGTATTATTGGTCGGCACAACTGAGGTCTATGACATATTATTTTTCATCAAATGATCTCCCTCACTGGACTGAAATGGAATCATACAATTTACCTTTACCTCTTCCCATATTCATATACTCAGATTCGGCAAAAAAATTACAAAAACAAGTTAAAAATCCATTTGTAAAGCATATGATCAAAATATGGTGTGAAGCTAAAAACTATTTAAAAGAACCACAGTTATTGTCACAATTTAGTCCAATATGGGGTAATCAATATTTTAAACCAGGGAGAGCGGACGCTGTATTTAAAGTATGGAATTTAAAAGGGATACAAAAGATTCAGGATTTATATTTGCCATGTGCAGACAACATAATGTCTTTTGAAGAGCTGAGGATCAAATTTAATCTCAATAGAACACATTTTTTTAAATATCTTCAACTTAGAAACTTTATTCGATCAAATCAAAATAAAGCTCTCACTCGACCTATTTATTCATCCTTGGAAAAAATGATGATGAAAGATAGTAAAAGAAAGGGTATTATTTCAGAGTTTTATAACTCATTGACACTATCTTCAAGTGAAAATTCACTGAAAAGATTAAACTACTGGAAAGAAGATCTGCAAATTGAAATTTCAGAGGAACAATGGGAATTGGCTTGTACAGAAGCTCAAACCAAATCAATAAATGCACGCCTTAAATTGATACATTTCAAATGGTTAATGCGGATGTATGTTACACCGGAGGAGTTAAATAGATATAACAAAAATATACCAGATACATGCACAAAATGCATGGAAAGTAAAGGAACCCTATTTCATTGTTTATGGGAATGTAGATTAATAAGAATGTTTTGGGAAGAGGTGAGGGTAACAATTGAAAAAATAATCTCAAAACAAATCATATTGAATCCTAAACTGTTTTTGTTGGGTCTGTACCCAGAAAAGCATAATTTTAATAAAAGTGAAAGAACATTCATAGACCTCAGTTTGCTTAATGCCAAAAAATGTATTGCACTATTATGGAAAAAGACTCATAGACCAGATGTGACTCAGTGGTTAAGACAGATGTTAACAAATAAGTAACAAAAAAAAAAAAAAAAAAAAAAAAAAAAAAAAAAAAAAACCTTCCATTAGAAAGAATAACATATATACTGAAATCAAAGGAAATTGTGTTTGAGAATATATGGAGACCTTTTATTGATTATGTAAAAAATTTAAACATAACTCTTGAAGAAGAAGGTGAATGATGTGTGTGGACCTTGTAAATTCCAAACTGGTGAACATAATATGTATACTTATGTATTGGATTGTCTAGACTAAACAGAGGAGCATTGTTAAAGACTTGATTTTGTTGGTGGTTGTTGGTGTTTTTAGTGCATTTTTTTCTTTTTTTGTAGTACTTTAGTGTTAGTGTTTGATTGTTTGTATCATGTTTGTTAAAAAAAAAAAAGGTTCAATAAAGATATTGTGGAAAAAAAATATTAGACAAAGATAACACAAGTAAACACAAAATGCAGTTTTTAAATGAAGGTGTTTATTATTAAGGGAAAAAATCCAAACCTACATGGCCCTGTGTGAAAAAGTGATTGCCCCCTAAACCTAATAACTGGTTGGGCCACCCTTAGCAGCAACAACTGCAATCAAGCATTTGTGATAACTGGCAATGAGTCTTTTGCAGCACTGTGGAGAAATGTTGGCCCACTCATCTTTGCAGATGTGTTGTAATTCAGCCACACTGGAGGGTTTTCAAGCATGAACTGCCTTTTTAAGGTCATGCCACAGCATCTCAATCGGATTCAGGTCAGGATTTTGACTAGGCTTCTCCAAAGTCTTCATTTTGTTTTTCTTAAGCCATTCAAAGGTGGACTTGCTGGTGTGTTTTGGATCATTGTCCTGCTGCAGAACCCAAGTGCGCTTCAACTTGAGGTTGCGAACAGGTGGCTGGACATTTTCCTTCAGAATTTTTCGGTAGACAGCAGAATTCATGGTTCCATTTACCACAGCAAGTTTTCCAGGTCCTGAAGCACCAAAACAGCCCCAGACCATCACACTACCACCACCATATTTTCCTGTTGGTATGATGTTCCTTTTCTGAAATGCTGTTACTTTTACACCAGATGTAATGGGACACACACTTTCCAAAAAGTTCAACTTTTGTCTCATCAGTCCACAGAGTATTTTCCCAAAAGTCTTGGGGATCATCAAGATGTTTTCTGGCAAAATTGAGACTACCCTTTATTTTCTTTTTGCTCAGCAGTGGTTTTTGTCTAGGAACTCTGCCATGCAGGCCATTTTTGCCCAGTCACTTTCTTATGGTGGAGTTATGAACACTGACCTTAACTGAGGCAAGTGAGGCCTGTAGTTCTTTGGATGTTGTTGTGGGGTCTTTTGTGAACTCTTGGATGAGTCATCGCTGCACTCTTGGGGTAATTTTGGTCAGCTGGCGACTTCTGGGAAGGTTCATCACTGTTCCATGTTTTCGCCATCTGTGGATAATGGCTCTCACTGTGGTTCACTGGAGTTCCAAAACTTTAGAAATGGTTTTATAACCTTTTCCAGACTGATAGATCTCATTTACTTTGTTTTGCATTTGTACCTTTGGATCACAGCATGATGTCTAGCTTTTGAGGATCTTTTGGTCTACTTCACTTTGTCAAGCACATTCTATTTAAGTGATTTCTTGATTGAGAACAGGTGGGGCAGTAATCAGGCCTGGGTGTGGCTAGAGAAATTGAACTCAGCTTTCCAAAGATGTGATAAACCACAGTTGATTTGTGTTTTAACGTTGGGGGGGGGGGGGGGGCAATCACTTTTTCAGACAGGGCCATGTAGGCTTGGATTTATTTTTTACCCTTATTAATAAACACCTTCATTTAAAAACTGCATTTTGTGTTTACTTGTGTTATCTTTGTTTAATATTTAAATTTGTTTGATGATCTGAAACATTTAAGTGTGACAAACATATAAAAAAGTGAGAAATCAGGAAGTGGGTAAACACTTTTTCACACCACTGTATAATATAATTGCCCGTTATTTTATTTATAATCACTGTTACAACTCTCACCATTAAAATAATAGAAAATCCCAGGCATGCCATTTCCTCGTGAGCTCCGGTGCTGCACGATTTCAAGACACATCACTGAAATAGCATTAAACACAGTGCTTCTGACAATACACCTTCTTTTGCCTGATCAAAAGCAGATTCTCACGAAATGCCTCATAATAGTGATGCGTATGAGATGATGCACCGCCACACCTCCTTGAAATGAGCCTCCACCTCCCAGTGCAAAGTGGATGCACTGTCTTCTGGTAATTAGAGGGTGTGACACAAAGCATAAAAAACTAGAAAAGCACTCATAGAGTGCATACCTCATTTAGCACATTTTCAGTGGGAGACAAGTTTGGACTGCAGGTAGGTCAGTCTAGTACCTACACTCTTTTACTACAAAGTCATGCTGTTGTAACACATGTAGAAAGTGACTTATCATTCTCTTGCTGAAATAAGCAGGGACATCCTTAAAAAAGACATTTCTTGGATGGCAGCTTATGTTGCTCCAAAACCTGTATGTACCATTCAACATTAATGATGCCTTTTACCGATGCCATGGGCACTAACACACCCCTATACCATTACAGATGCTGGCTTTTGAGCTTTGGACTAATAACAATCTGGATGGTGCTTTTCCTCTTTAGTCCAGAGGATATGACATCCATGATTTCCAAAAACAATTTGAGATGTGGACTTGTTAGACCACAGCACACTTTTCCACTTTGTGTCTGTCCATCTCAGATGAGCTCAGGCCCAGAGCAACCGGTGGCGTTTCTGGGTGTTGTTGATATATGACTTTCGGTTTGCATAGTAGAGTTTTAATTTGCATTTGTAGATGTAGTGATGAACTGTGTTAGCTGACAATGGATTTTGGCCTTGTCAATTATGTGCAGAAATGTCTCCAGATTTTCTGAGTCTTTTGATGATATTATGGATTGTAGGTGATGAGATCCCTACATTCCTTCCAACTGTACATTGAGAAACATTGTTTTTAAACTTCTGGACTATTTGCCCACACAGCTGTTCACAAAGTAGTGAACCTCACCCCATCCTTGCTTATGAATGACTGAGCCTTTCAGGGATGCTCCTTTTTTTTTTTTTTTTTTTTTTTTTGTTACTTATTTGTACCCGTAGGTAGACTTGGTTTGCAGTCTGATGACAAGCCACCGGCTGCTGGTCGCTGCGTGCGCGAGCGCCCTAAACCTACATGTTTTTGGTGTGCGGGAGGAAACCGGAGAAATCCCGGAGTAAACCCACGCAACACGGGGAGAACATGCAAACTCCACACAGCTCACTGTTGGTCGGGGGCTGGAATCGAACCCACGATCTCATGATCCCCGCGATCCCCCGGCCAAGGGTAAAACTGTGCTGCCACAGTGCTAAACCACTGCGCCACCGTGCAGCCAAATCATTTTATACCAAATCATGACATTCAGCTGTTTCCAATTAACCTGTTCACCTGTGGAATGTTCCAAAAAGGTGTTTTTTGAGTATTCTTCAACTTTCCCAGTCTTTTCTTGCCATTATTTCAGCTTTTTTGGAATGTGTTGCAAGCATCACATTCAAAATAAGTGAATATCTGCAACAAAATAATATATTTTATCAGTTTGAACATTAAATATCTTGTCTGTGTATTCAACTCACTGTATTTTGTTTTGATTTAGGTTTTACACAACATCCCAATTTCACTGGAATTGGGGTTTGCACTTCCTAAGATCAAAGATGACAATAACTAGTGTTATAAAGACATTTCCTATAGCCAGCTAAGATAAAATTATGATAAAAGCTAAATTTTGTTTTGTTGGCTTTTAACTGTGCTCCATAACTTCCTTTCATGCTTTCAGGTGCATTCCTTATCCCCTACTTGATAGCACTGGTGTTTCAGGGCCTCCCCCTGCTCTACCTGGAGATGGCCATAGGACAGAAGCTCCGCAAGGGCAGCATTGGGGTCTGGAATACCATCTCACCACTGTTGGGTGGAGTAGGTGGGTCACATAAATTCCCTCATAGCTTAATTCCAGTATTTCACATTATTCTGAAAGTAAAACCATTTGATTATTGGTGTCAGACAATAATATTTACCTTGAAATAACTCTAACTAGCAAAAAATGCATGTTGTAAAATCATTTTCACTTGTATTCAGAATCAGAGATTTTATGGTATAGTCTGGTTTTTTTTTTATTTGCATGATAACAGAAAATGGATTTTTGCAGCTGAAAATTCATTAAATTTGTTTTCACTTGTATATTGTGCATACAGCGGGGAAAATAAGTATTGAACATGTCAACATTTTTCTCATCAAACATATTTCTGATGGAGCCATTAACCTGAGATTTTCACCAGATATCAGTAACAACCCAAGTAATCCATACATACAAAGAAATCAAGGCAACTGTGATCACAAAACAAGTTATATTTAATAAAATGGAATGACACAGGGAATAAGTATTGAACACATTGTAAATGGCGTTCACTTAAATAGCACTTTTTTATTCATCTCTAGATGACCAAAGCTCTTTACAGATCCTGTTATCCACCCATTCACACACACAATCACACACTGATGGCAGCAGAGCTGCCATGCACAGTCGCTGGCCTGACCCACCAGGAGCAACTGGGGGTTCACTCTCTTGCTCAAGGACACTTCGACATGCAGACTGCAGACAGAGCGGGAACTGAACTACTGCCCCTTCAATGAGTAGTTGGCCACACTACACCTGCACCACACCTGTGCCATGAAGAAAAAGAGGTGCAAAAAGGCATAGAAAGCTAAGAAACCAGCTGAAATCCATCAGAATTTAAGAAGCCATCCCATCCCCCATCAGTGCAAATTAATTTCAGCTGGTTAAGTCCTGACTGATAGCCTTTAAAAAGGTCTGTGAATATCTGATTGTCACACCACAAAGAAATCATGGTGGGTAGAAGCAAAGAGCTCTCTCTAGACCTTCGCAATCTTATTGTTGTAAAACATAATGACGGCATTGGTTACAGGCACATTTCTAAATTGCTGAATATTCCAGTGAGCACTGTTTGAGCCATCATTTAGAAGTGGAAAAAACGTCATTTTACCATAAACTGGCTACGAGCAGGAGTTCCTCACAAGATTTCTGACAGAGGAGTCAAAAGAATGATCAGAAGAGTTATCCAAGAGGCAAGGACCACTCATGGAGAGCTCCAGAAAGATCTGGAGTTAGCAGGTACTGCTGTTTCAAAGAAAATAATAAACAATGCACTCAACCGACATGGGCTCTGTGCCCACTCACCTCACAACACTCCATTACTGAAGAAAAGGCATGTTGAAGCTCATTTAAAGTTTGCTGCACAACATTTGGGCAAGCTAGTAAACTACTGGGAGAAAAAAGTCTGGTCAGATGAGCCCAAAATTGAACTTTTTGGATGCCACAACACACAGCATGTTTGAAGGAGAAATGGCACTGCATATCAGCCCAACAACACCATACCAAGAGTGAAGTTTGGAGGTAGGAGCATCATGGTGTGGGGGTGTTTTTCAACATATGGTACAGGCAGACTTCATATAATTGAAGGAAAGATGAATGGACAAATGTACAGAGACATCCTTGATAAGAAGCTGTTGCCATCTGCCAAGAATCAGAATCAGAATCAGAATGAGCTTTATTGCCAAGCATGTTAAAAAACATACGAGGAATTTGACTTGACATTAGGTGCGCTCGATAAGCACTTCCTAATGACACGGCAGCCATGCCATGAAACGAGGGTGGACATTTCAGCAAGACAATGATCCCAAATGCACAGCCAAGGAAATTCTCAACTGGCTCCAGAGAAGGAAAATAAAGCTGCTAGAATGGCCCAGTCACCTGACCTGAATCCAATTGAAAATCTATGAAAAGAACTGAAGATCAGAGTTCATAGAAGACACCCACAGAACCTTCAAGAATTGAAGACAGTTTGTGTGGAAAAAATGGGCTCCTTGTGGTGATTCGAGCTGTGTGTGTGTGATTTGTTATCTCTCTCTCTAATTATCTTCCACAGCTGCGGTTCCACTCACACCTGTGCCTCCTAATCAGACTGCCTTTATAAGGAGTGGGGCCCTCCATTCCTGCACGGAGATATCAATGCTCCAACAATGTGAAAGAGCTTCACAACGCTATCTACTCCTCTCGTCAGTTGGGAGCTTCGGCCCCCCTTCTACTACGTCTACTCTGCTCCTCGTCGGCTGGGAGTTTTGTCTCCTTCTCTACAACTCGTAAACTGCCTGTACTTGTTTTCCTCATCCTGCATCATCCTCTCCCTGTCCTCTTCACCTGTGCACAGGTGGACTGTCCTCCTGGCGGACCAACCCAACTCCGGGCGGCGGACCAGGACTCACCCCATGAGCTGGAGGCTCCTCTCCCTCATCAGCATCCCATAAGTGCCTCAGCACATAGACTGAACTTTCCCTTTCCCTCCTCAGCTGAGGATTCCCCCTGCACGGATCACTGTACATATCTGCACTGGCACTTCCTCATCGTTGTGGGACTATGGTAACCTGGAGAAGTACAAGGCTGCAAATAGTTTAATTACTATCCTTCATTTGCTCCGTAAGATTATTATTTATTCCACTGATTGATCAGTGTTACAAGATTACTCATATCTCCTTCTCTCTCATCCTTGTAGGGTTGCCAGACTCCTCCCACTCACACACACACACACACACACACACGTTCAATAAAGATCATTGTATTTCTAATCGAGTCTGTTGTCTGCTCCTGGGTTTAAACCTCAAATCATGTCAGTACGTCTTCGCCAGTCAAACCCAGCAGACGGTGCTACCGCACAAAGATTAAACATCATGGAGGCTCGGTTAGATCAGCTTACATACCAACAACAAGTGATCTTGAACCAACTAACTCAGATAAATTCTCAGCTTGATCAGTTTAACTCAGCACTGCCCTCTCAGGCTGCTTACGGGGGTTCAGCCGTACCGCCACCTTCATCCTCCTCTTCAGTTCGGCAGCCTCAGTTAACACCAGCTCCCACACCAACCCGTTTTACCTTGATTTCTTTTTATGTATGGATTATTTGGGTTGTTACTGATACCTGGTGAAAATCTCAGGTCAATGGCTCCATCAGAAATATGTTTAATGAGAAAAATGTTGATGTGTTCAATACTTATTTTCCCCACTATATTTTTTTATGCTTGCCTTATTATTTTTTAAGTTTATTAGTTTAGTTGCACTTACAATCACTTTTATTTCCCATTTTTAGGCATTGCCTCTATGATCGTGTCATTCCTTGTGTGCTTGTTCTACAACACCCTCATGGCCTGGGTGCTGTGGTACTTCTTTCACTCTTTTCAGGACCCTCTGCCCTGGAGCCAATGCCCACTAAACATCAATCACACAGGTAAGACAAAAAAAAAAAAAAAAAGAAAATCTATAGTGCGGAGTGCAGAGTTGGTACACAGCAGTTCTTCTTAGAGACGTGTGAGGAATAAGCAAAGCTGGGCACTCTTCTACTCCTCAGCAACATTTGTTTAATACAGAACGTGGAATAAAACACAGACTGGTTGCAGCTCCTCTCTGTTCAGATGCCAGACTGTAAGTGAATGGAATGGCACTAAACACCCGCTTGGTCTCAGATTGGGGCAGAAAGACCAGGGGGGTATTGCATAAAACCAAGATAAGGGATTAAGCCAAGATTTTCAAGTAATTTATTAATTTATACTTGACTTGGTTGCATAAAAGTTGGATAAATGATGCCCAGCTAAGTTGCTATGGAGATTTATTCTCTGGAGCAAGCCTGGTCCAGACCAGTCTGAGTCAGGCTAAGATTAAGTGGACTGTCTGTCAGTGCAGGGGTCAATGGTATGAGAAATCAGTGCTTTTCACTGTTATTCCATGGTCTACTGTAAATATGTTGCAATATTTTAATTATCCTGCATTGAATGAAACTCAGAGACATGAAGAAAAATTTATTTTGCCTTAAAATAACTTGTGCATACCTTTGCATGGCCGTAGAAACCAAGTATAAGCAAGTATTTCTGCATGCCCGTAGAAAGCAGGTGTAAGCAAGGGTGTAAGCAAGCACGTCCATGTCATGATTAGTTGACAGCTCAAGTGCACGATACTAGCACAAGACAGAACCACACAAGGGGGATACGTTCAATGATTTATTAAATAGAAAAAACAGCACCTCGTTAAGGAAACAGCCACTCACCAGAAGATTCAATCCGCCTGTGGAGAGAAAAGCGAGAGCTGTCAGTGGAGAAGCAGAGAAGGGAAAATGGGCGAGCCAAATTACCACTTACTTGGGACTCTGGGAGAGGACCGGCAGAACTCCAGCGGGGAATAGACAAACCAGTAGGGGAGGGGGATGAGCTTGGGGTGCCTGACCGGGCAAAGTTTCGTTGCTGGGAGAGGTGATGAGGTGGCAGGAGAGCGCACGCAGTCCCGAGACACACCCGCACGATGGCAGCAACCTGAAATAGAAAATAGAGAACTGTTAGACGACGTGTCTACACTTGCTCCAAAGCGACCTGCTTGGTGTGTCCTCTGCCTCAGGTGCAGTGATGAGCTGACGAACGTGAGGACAGGAGGGGAGGGGCGCACTCTCGCTGTCTGTGACAGGGCCCCCCCTTCTAGGAGCACCTCCTGGCAGTCCAGAGGACTTCTCCGGGTGAGTTCGGTGGAAGGCCCGGAGCATCTCTTTGTCCAGAACCCGCGACGATGGGGTCTAGGATCATTCCTCCAGGTCGCAGCCCTCCCAGTCCACCAGGTACTGCAATCCCCGACCCCGATGGTGAACATCCAGAATCTGGCAGACCGTGTAGATGGGGTGGCCGTCGATGATTCGGGGAGGAGAAGCCGGCTTCGGGGGGGGGGGGGGGCAGAGAGGACTGACCGAGAGGGGCTTGATGTGGGACACGTGGAAGGTGGGGTTCATCTGTAGCGAAGAAGGGAGCTTCAGCTGAACCAACGCGTCATTAACAATCCGGGTGATGGGAAATGGGCCCAGAAAGCGGGGAAGCAACTTCTTGGATTTCCCCTTCAGCGGGACTTGACTCGCCGTCAGCCACACTTTCTGTCCCACAGAGTACTTCAGGGCCAGGACCCGCTTCCAGTCAGCGGCGGCCCGGGTGCGTTCCGTGGTGCGTCCCAGGGCAGGCCGGGTAGACCTCCCTCTTGGTCATGGGGAGGAGGGGCGGGGTGTAGCCCAGGGATGCCTCGAAGGGGGTGAGTCCGGTGGCCGAGGAAACAGCCAAGTTAAGGGAATACTCCACCCAGGTCATGTGTGTGCTCCATGAAGCCGGATCTTCGGCTGCTACGCACCACAAGGTGGCCTCCAGAGACTGATTGGCGCGCGCCGCCTGCCGGTTGCTCCGGGGATGATTCCTGGACGAGAGACTCACTGTCGTGCCCAGTGTCCGACAAAAGGCCCTCCAGACTTGGGACATGAACTTTTCCCTTGACGCAGGTCTGGCAAGCCCTGACATACTCCCGTGCGTCCCGCCGTACCGTGGGCCACCAGAATGCCTGCCGGACGAAGTCCACAGTGCGGGCGATGCCCGGATGGCAAGTAAAACAGCTGGTGTGGGCCCACTGGACAACGTCGCCGTGGATGGGGGCCGGGACGTAGAGGCGATTCTGGGGGCACCCTACTGGCACGAGCTCCCGGGATTGGGCCTGCCGGACCTTCTGTTCGATGTCCCAAGTAAGGGCACCAAGGACGCACAAAGGCGGGATGATGATTCGGGGGGGAAGGGGGGTCTACCTCCCCGGAATCAAACTGGCGTGAAAGTGCGTCCGGTTTGACATTCCGGGTGCCAGGCTGGTAAGTGATGGTGAAATTAAACCGCTGGAAAAATAAGGACCAGCGAGCCTGCCTGGCATTTAATCGGTGGGCCGACTGCAAGTATTCAAGATTCTTGTGGTCGGTCCACACGTTGATGGGGTGAATGGCACCCTCCAACCAATGTCTCCACTCCTCCAGTGCCAATTTAATGGCCAGCAGCTCCCTGTCCCCTGTCATAATTCCTCTCAGCCAAAAAGCGCATGGGTGGAGCTTCTGATCCAAGGACGTGCGCTGTGACAGCACAGCGCCAACCCCCGTGTCAGATGCATCCACCTCAAGGCCAAACTGGAGCTGCGTGTCGACCTGTGCCAGGATGGGTGTGTCCGTGAACAGGCATTTTAATTTGTTAAATGCCTGTTCTGCTGCCTTGGTCCAGCGAAAGGGGACCTTAATGAAGGTCAGCTGAGTCAAAGGCAGTGCCACCCCACTATAGTTCCTTATGAACCGGCGATAAAAGTTTGCGATCGGGAGGAAGTGTTGGAGCTCCCTGCGGGAGTGGGGAGTTGGCCAATCCAGCACTGCCTTTACCTTGGCCGGGTCGGCAATCAGTCTCCCTTTGGCTACTATGAAGCCCAAGAAGGTGGTGGATGGTGTTGAAAATTCACACTTCTCAGCCTTGACATAGAGCCGGTTCTCCAGGAGTCATTGTAGAACGGGCCTAACATGGGCTTCATGTTCTTCTGGCGAGCGGGAGAAAATTAAAATGTCGTCCAAATACACAAACACGAATTGATATAGCATATCGTGGAGGACGTTGTTAATTAACCGCTGGAAGACGGCGGGGGCGTTGGTGAGCCCAAAGGGCATCACCAGGTATTCAAACTGCCTCTGGTGTATCTTAAACGCCATCTTCCACTCATCACGCTCGCAAATGCGGACCAAATGATACGCGTTTCTCGGATCCAATTTAGTAAACACCCGTGAACGCTGAAGGAGCTCGAACACTGCATTGACTAAGGGTAGAGGGTACTTGTTCTTAATGGTAATTGTGTTAAGCTCCTGGCAGTCTATGCATGGGCGCAGCGAGCCATCCTTCTTTCCGACGAAGAAGAACCCGGCCCCAAGATGGCCGAATTAGGCCAGCATTCAGGGACTCCTTTATGTACCTCTCCATTGCCTCCCTCTCTGGCCCAGAAATGCTGGACAGCCTGCTGGACAGCAGCCTCGCCCCTGGGATAAGGTCAATGGCACAGTCGTAAGAGCGGTGAGGCGGCAGCGACAACGCTCTTGACTTGCTAAAGACCTCTCCAAGATCATGATAAGCCCGGGGGACAAGACTAAGGTCCAGCAGCTCGACTGGAGAGAGGGAGACGGATAGAGAAGGGGAGCACTCCACTGAGCGCATGCAATGGGCCAAACAGAAGGGGCTTCAGGAGGAGATGGTGTTTTGAGCTCAGTTAATCTGGGGGCTGTGCCTCCGGAGCCATGGATACCCAAGGACCACCGGGGAAAAGGAAACAGGAAGAACTAGGAAAGTTAGTTCCTCCCGGTGGTTCCCGGAAAGAAGGATGGAGATTGGCACCATGCTGCGTGTGACTACCACGACCTCCTGGCCAGATATGGTTATGATTCTCTGATCACGGGGCAATTTACGTGTGGGAATGCCCACCTGCTTCACGAATTCAGCAGAAACAAAATTACCCTCCGACCCAGAGTCAGCCAGCGCCTTAGCCCTCCTCTCGACCCACGGCAGCTGCATGAGGGATGGGATAGAAAAATTTCCGTGGGGAGTGTCTTTGGTCCCACCCGCCAGACCCTCCCATGGTTACTGACGGGCTGTGTCTTTTGGCCGCTGGCGGCATTCTTCCTGACTGTAGTTCAGCGAACCACAGTGCGGGCACGCGCCAGCTCTTCGCCTCCGCCGGTGCTCATCATCTGTAAGGTACCGAGAGAGCTCCATCGGCTTGGGCGAAGAGGCGGCGCTGCCAGTGTCAGTAGTCATGGTGGGGCCGTGCATGGCGCGCGGACGAGAGGAGGGCTCGCGCTCCCTTGTGCGCTCACGGTGCCGGTTGTCCAAACCAACAGCTTGAGCCATAAGGTCGTCGAGGGTCTTCGGGACAGGGTGAACCACCAGTTCGTCCCGCAGCTGTTCGTTCAACCCGTGAAGGAATGCGCTGTGCAGGGCAACCTCATTCCAACCTCAGTCTGCAGCAACAACTCGGAACTCCACCGAGTACTCAGCCGCTGACCAGGTACCCTGGAGGAGCGTCAGCAGGTGGCTCATCACATTGCCCTCGCTCTCGGACTGGTCAAACGCGCATGTGAAGGCATCAACAAATTGGCTGAACATATAGCGCAGCCCCTCGGGGTTGTCAAGCGTGGAGCATGCCCAATCAAGGGCTTGATCCCTAAGCAACAGTGTAAAAAACTGCATCTTAGCCGTATCTCCCGGGTACTCCTCCCCGACCTGCTCCAAATACATATGTACCTGAATGAGAAAGCTCTTACATCTCCCCATCTCCCCCGTGTACGGGGAAGGTGTGGGAATGGAGGTGGTACGCCGCACCGAGGCACAGGGAGCAGGCTGAGGAGGCAGAACCGGGGGAGGCGACTGAGACCAAAGCTGAATTAAGTTGGAAATCTGTTGCGTCAGCACAGCGAGCTGATGCTCGGTCGCTGACAAGCAATCCAGAGCTGACAGCTCCTGTGCCGAGGCACCGGCTGAGCTATTGTCCTGGCTGGCTCGTTCTGTCATGGTTAGTTGACAGCTCAAGTGCACGATGCTAGCACAAGACGGAACCACACAAGGGGGATACGTTCAATGATTTACTAAATAGAGAAGACAGTGCCTCGTTAAGGAAACAGCCACTCGCCAGAAGATTCAATCCACCTGTGGAGAGAAAAGCGAGAGCTGTCAGCGGAGAAGCAGAGAAATGAAAATGGGCGAGCCAAATTACCACTTACTTGGGGCTCTGGGAGAGGACCGGCAGAACTCCAGCGGGGAATAGACAAACCAGTAGGGGAGGGGGATGAGCTTGGAGTGCCTGACCGGGCGAAGTTTTGTTGCTGGGAGAGGTGATGAGGTGACAGAAGAGCGCACGCAGTCCCGAAACACAACCGCATGATGGCAGCAACCTGAAATAGAAAAACAGAAAACTGTTATGCTCCAAAGCGACCTGCTTGCCTGAAATAGGGCAGTATACCCAGACGAGCCAGCATTGACTGTGTGGAAGAAGCCTCCTTAAGTACGCTGGCTGATGAGCAGGCGCAAGTGTGTCCTCTGCCTCAAGTGCAGTGATGAGTTGACGAACATATGGCAGGAGGGGAGGGGCGCACTCTCGCTGCCCGTGACACGTCAGCACTCGTTCAGTAATGCCTGCCTTTGATCTTTGATGGTGTCATAGCGAGTTCTATGATCTTTGATGATGTCATAGCGAGTCCTATGATCATGAGTGATGACTGCCTTTGATCTTTGATGATGTCATAGTGAGTCCTATGATCTTTGATGATGGCATAGCGAGTCCTATGATGTCGGCATTTGATCTTTGATGATGTCATAGCAAGTCCTATGATCTTTGAAGATGTCATAGCGAGTTCTATGATCGTGAGTGATGCCTGCGTTTGATCTTTGATGATGTAATAGCGAGTCCTATGATCATGAGTGATGCCTGCCTTTGATCTTTGATGTCCTATGATCGTGAGTGAGCGTGAATGATGCCTGCGTTTGATCTTTGATGTCATAGCAAGTCCTATGATCATGAGCGATGCCTGCCTTTTAACACACACAGATTTTCTTGAATCACTCTATTTTTGAATCTATATTGAATCAATCAATTTTTTTAAATCACACACTCTGTTTGCTGATGTGTTCCATTACTTTCTGTAAATTATAAACTCACTACTCACTGTAAACACGGAAGTGAACACAGTGCAATGATGCATTTGATTGGTTAGACTGAGCGTTTCAGAACCGGTTGGAGACAAATCTGATTGGTGAAACTGGCGGAAGCTGACGGGGATTGGCCAAAATTGCGGGAAAGTTGCGGTGATTGGACAAAGTTGGAAGGTCGTGCAATAGTTGCAGTGACTGACTGATTTCGCGTGAATTGGTGCAATCGCAACATTGCGAAATCCTGGAGGGACTGACTATGGTGTCTATATGATGCCATATAGACATCATGTAGACATCACTGGCACATCACAGGCGATCCTATGATTTTTTTAGCGAGTCCTATGGTCATGACAGACACACAGAGATTTCTTGAATTATATATAGAGTGATACAGATACACTGTCATTCAAGTATGTCCACTGTTCTTTTAATTGTACCATTTTTTATAATCGTCCATGTAGGGGTGATTATTACTGTTAGGCCCAGCACTACACTTAATATTTATGTACAGTCATGTGAAAAAAATTTGGACATCCCTTTAAAAATTCAGTTCTTTATTAAGAAATGTTCACATATCTATGTCTAACCTTGTTTTTGTTTTTATTTGCAATTTTTAACATTTATTTTAGCCATTTTAAGTGGAAATGAATGTGGGAGTGTCCTAAAAAAGATGGGGGGTGTCCTAATTTATTCGTCACTATTTGCTTAGAATTACATTTTACAGAAAATCTGAAAAAAGTCTTTAATTCATTTTTAATTGTTTAGTTGTATTACATGAATCTCCCAGTATTTTTAACATTGACATTAAATATCCATATGTCCAAGTATGTAAAAACAAAACAAAACACAGGCTTATACAGGGTGTCCTAATTTTTTCACATAACTGTACATTTAAATTACTGTCTGAGGTGTGATGATACACAGCATGTTTTACTGCAGTCACCGACATCATGAATGTCTGGTGATGGTCTTGTGTAAGTGCACAGATAAAAAAAATTACAACTTTAATAGCAAAGAGAGCAAGTTTTTAGTTTTTAGCCAAAGTCAAATTCCTTGTATGTGTTGTGCATACTTGGCCAATAAAGCTGATGCTGATTCTGATTCTGAAAAACATTGGGGGAAAGTGCAACTAATCTAAATGCATAAATATTTTGAGTAACATGCACTTCCACTGGTCACATTTAAGTCAAAATCTGCAACTGTTAATTATAAGACAGGTGGAATAACTCTCTGACTAGTGACAAGCCCTTAACATGAAGTTCAACACTCTACAATGATTAAAACAGCACCCATCTTATCTTTTCATAATTTACTTAAAGAAAAGATGCTCATGTTTAGACATTAAACATTTCCCATCAGCCTTTGCAGTTGCATTCCCCCAGATGCTACAATATTTCTCTCTTTTTCTTCATTTACAGCAGCCATTTTTCCTTTTTTAGACATTATGTGCTTCACCTCATTATAGGTTTCCATGAGAAGCTGTTGTTCTGCTGGTAAGAAATATGCTGCTCTTGTTTGCCTACTGTGTTATCTGCAGTAGGATCAGTGATTCTCTGATCAATCATGTGGTCTATTAAGTTTGCCCTAAACGTGCACTTAAGATAAGATAAGATAAGCCTTTATTAGTCCCCCAACGGGGAAATTCCAGGATTGCAACAGCACAGGGATAGCAACACTCAGAGCAACAATCAGAAGGCAAGAAAAAAAAAAAAAAAAAACAAGCAAGCAAGAGCAGCTAATATACATATGTACGTATTACTATAAAATATATATATATACACACACACACAGACACACAGTGCAGAGCATTGTAGCTGGATGGAATAAATATATGAATATATGAACACACAGTGCAGAGCATTGTAGCTAGATGGAATAAATATGTAAATATATAAACACCCACAGTACGGAGCATTGCAGCTAGGTGGAATAAATATGCAAGTATATAAACACACACAGTGCGGAGCAATGTAGCTAGATGGAATAATATGTAGATATATAAATATATAAACACACCCAGTGCTGAGCATTGTAGCTAGATGGAATAAATATGTAAATATATAAACACACACAGTGCAGAGCATTGTTGCTAGATGGAATGAAACAGCATAACCGTCTACTTAGTTATCCTACATGGTATGATTATGTGCCCATACATATTCTCACCCTCCATAGCGACCGGTAAGTTCCTAGTTGTATGCCGGAGGGGACCATTGTGTAAGTCTATTGCATCTTTTGCATTCAAAAAACTATTAGTTTGTTACGTCTTTTTGCTATCTCTGCGAGCAGCCCTGCTTAGGTTGTACAGTCTGACAGCCGTTGGTAGGAAGGACCTACGAAACCTCTCGGTTGTGCACCTGGGATGATGTAGTCTGCTGCTAAATGAGCTCCTCAGTGCATTCAGTATGTCCTGCATAGGGTGGAACTCGGACTCCAGCAGAGATGACAGTTTAGCCACGTCCTTCTCTCTCCTATCTCCTCCATCGGATCAATCCCAACTATCTACACTTGGCTTGACATAGCTTCGTCTTCTCATCCTGGCTTGACAATGGTGCAACTGATTAAGCCAGGATAAGCAGGCCAGACTTTGTCAAGCCATGATTTTTCACTTATCCTGGCTTTCTTAATTCTACTTTTATGCAATACCCCCCAAGGAGTATGTGATGACATCATACTCTAATGTGCTATTGTGATGACAACAATGTATGAGTCCAGGTTGGTGGCAGTGGGACGCAGTCCAAGGACAGATGTTTTTTTCACACATGGGGAGTTGTTTGGAGCTCCTTGTGAGAGCTCCTTGTGTGGAGGTGTGGAGTGAGGATAATCAAGTCAGTGGCGGTAATGCACCTGTAAGCTGGTTGCCAACCGCCAATAAAATCTAAAAGAAGAAGAAGAGGAAGACAACAATGTAAATACAATGAGCAAGAAAGTAAATTAATGTACAATTTAAATCAGACTCTTGTGTGGCATTTCCAGAATAAATTAATGGCTTGAACCACATGATTAAGCGCTGTCCCTTTCTTTAAAGTACAATTACTTAGTTGATCACACCAGTTAATTACTGTGTTGCGACATGGGTCACTGAACAGATATTACAAAAAATATGGTTGTCTTTTCTTAGAACAACTTTTAAACCCATTTTTGCAGCAGAGTGTCAACCCCTCCTCTAAAACAGCAGCCCGGCCCAGACTTCAGCAGAGGGACTAGAAGTCCACCTGCTCACCACCATTAATGGAAATATATCTCCTCTGAAGAAGTCTGTATTCATATGAGGGACCACAGCCTGTTAGATATCATAGAGACCAGGAGCAGAGGTGGATTAGAAGAAGTAACGGCCACCAGTCAGAAATTAATCTGTGGTCTGAGGAAAATCAGTAGACAACCACAAAGCAATTATGGTGAGTTGTTTATCTTATACAGGTGCATCTCAAAAAATAAGAATATAATTGAAAAGTTAATTTCAGTAATTCAATTCAAAAAGTTAAACATATACGGATTCATTACACATAGAGTGATATATTTCAGGCATTTGTTTCTTTTAATTTTGCTGATTATGGCTACAGCTAATAAAAAGCCAAAATTCAGTTACTCAGAAAATTAGAATATTATATAAGACCAATCCACCTTATTCCTAGGCCCCATGATGCCTTGCGTGAATTATGGATGCAACTTCCGGTACTAGTTTAGAACGTATGGTTGTCACTGAAACAGGACACTTTTCCTTGTTAAAAAACAATGACTTTGGCATCAGAAATTCGGGAACATGGCCTCTTGCACCTCAGAACAGTAATATAATCATACCACTTCCCACGACTATCGAGGGATGGGAAGATGACCTAATAAAGTGGCCTCATAGACAGTAGCTCCATTAGTTAGCGCTAAGATACTAACGCTGTAAACAAATGACCCTTGCTGGCAAAATGAGTCACTCTGAGGACATTTTCAAAACTAATGTAAAGTTATTTCCATATTCTATATTGAAAGATCTTCAAAATGATATTTAATTTGTAGGAAGTGCACAAAAACTGACCCGGAAAAGACGATTTGTTTATATTTTGGCTAGGTTGAAAACTCGCGTTTGATCGGTCCGAAGTTACATCTTACGCAAAAGGATAGATATTTTTAGAAAGTATGATTTCTAAGCTTTCCAATGATACCAGACACTCATGGGGGGTTTCTTGGGACTTTGCCGCTACCAAACAAAGAAAGAGTAATGATTTATGACTTCTCGTTGCTTGTACTCATAATGACGCGGTGTGCATTCTGACCAGCACGTTTCCACTGCAATAAAGTCGACTGCATTTTGTTAAAATATGTTGGGCATAATCAGATTTACCTTAGAGCAGACGTATACCACAACACCGTGCTTGGATGTCGTCTGTCACCCTGTGATGAGAAGCCTCCATTTATCCAATCTGGCACAACCACGAACACCAGCAACAAGTACCAGAACTACGCCAAAACATTCAAAAAATACAAAAACTAGAAGAGCTGAAATTAGCTGCCACTTGAGTGGAAAACACATATGTGGACTATACATTAAAATGAATTTGAAAAACTTTTAAAAATGTTATTTTAAATGCCACTGCTACCCCACTCTTATTGACTGATTTAACATTACTGCAGCCGAAACCGGAAGTTCCGTCCATAATCGTTCCTACAGCGGCACCCCCAGGAGTAAGGTGGATAAGAATGATTTTTAATAGAAATGTTGGTCAACTGAAAAGTATGTCCACGTACACACTAGGGCTGCAATGATTAGTTAACGTCGATAATATCGATCATAAAAATTCGTCAATGCAGATTTTTATTGTCGACAAATCATTTAATTTTAAAGTTTACGTACATGCTTTGGGAATGTTTGGTTTAACTGTTCCAGCGAAGAAGAAGAGGAGCGCATCATGTCGACAGAGAGAAAATCACAGAGAGGCCAAAAGTTTCCAAAGTATGGGAGGATTTTACCAAAAATAAATAAATGAAGTAAGTTAAATGTAGACTGTAAAGCAGTGTTGTCATATCACAGCTGCACTACAGCGATGCATCCATTCCCTCCTCCTCTCTGTTCCTCCGTTTCCGGCCACCTGTCAGCGGACTGCACCGGTAAGGTTAGCAAGTAAAGTTGGCGCTTCTAACTTTCAATGAGCAACTCTCTCAGCTTTAGAAAACTGACCACACTATTAATGTGTGCCATTTAAATAGTTTACCTGCTGTCGGACAATAATCTCTCTTTGACGATGGTTACTGATAGCTGAGCTGCTTCCATTATGCTGGCTAATATGTTAACTAGGGCTGCAACTAAAGAATATTTTAGTAGTCGACTAATCTAACGACTATTTTTTTTTTCAACTAGTCGACTAATCGCATTTATTTTTCTCATGTCCACCATCTCTGCTTCTTGTTGGGGCTCTAGTCTAGAGCATATTTTACCTCACCCGCTGTTTAATACCTGTAGTACGTACCTACAGCACATACTAACAGTATTGTCATTTTTCTAAAGCCTGAAACAGTTGGCCATTGGAAATAAGTGGCACTAACTTTCTTTACTCACCAACTTACCCAGCAGACGTTAATGTTGTGGCTCACGGGTGCCGTCGTTTCAGATGCTCATGCATCACTGTAGTGCTGCCACAGTAAGAGAGGTCTGCCTTACAAAGTCGGCATTTAACGTGTTTTGTTTTGGGTTTTTTTGTCTTCTGTAAAATGTTCCCAAACAACAGAAAGTTTGGGTCTGCCTTTTTTTTTTTTTTATCCACTTCGACATTCGCCATACTCAGAGCCATATAATGTGCTTCTCTTCTTCTTCGCTGGAAATTGTTCACGCATACCGATCAACAGAGGAACCACTGCCCTCAGCAGTTCCAGTGGTGCATTGTAGTTACAGCTGAACATTACTGCGGCATGCATATAAACTTTATAATTAAACGATTTGTTGACAATAAAAACATTTGTCGACAAATTTTTACTGTCGACGTTATTGACAACATTGACTAATCGTTTCAGCCCTAACATTAACGGCAGTAAATGGGTGAATTACATGAGCAGCTTACGCTTTTTTGTATTGTGGAGCATGTAAATGAAGAGGCAGCTTCATGTCAGACGATTTATTACACACTCACATCTCACAAGCACAGAACAGACTGACTGGTTACAGCAAGCACTCCTCTCTATCTCCCAAGTCACCTTCACAAGCTTCAAGGCACTTCCTCATACACAGCATGATATTTACACTACACTTCATTCAACCCCCTCTCACCCTCTTGGGCATTGTTCTCCCATGTGTATTCATTGCCTCTGTCTGAGGTGCGAAAAAACCTGACTTCCATACCATTCTCTATTATTGTCCTGCTAATATCAGCCTTCATTTTGAATATTAGCGCACCTCAGTGAATTAGAAGAGCATGATTTGTAATTTAATTGAAAAAGGATAACCATAATCATCACACATAAATTAAAATGGCTTAAATATTTCACTGTATGTGTAATGGAGGTTCGCATTCCTGCACTGATATTTAAAGTGTTTGTAAATTTATTTTGGACTGGAAGAAGTTCTTTTAATTTTCATCTGAAGCCTAATTAAACTTTCAAACTTCTAGACCCAACAAGGTTTCAAACAGGCTGGTCTAGCTCATTTTTTCCTTTTTTTTACTTTAATTGAGTTGAATATTACTCTAGATTGTTTTGAACGTGCAGCATTACAACAGGCTTTACACAGTAGCAGAGGCTGCTATTTGAGTTTTTACTCTTTATTTTAGGGGTTAAAAGACTGCCCTTTAGCATCTATTTGTGGTGGTCCGAGCGCTGAAGCTCATCCGCGCTCGGGTTACTCAGTATTTTCCCTTTTTCTCCTATATTATTTCTGTCTGGTTATTATTGGTGTTTCCAGGGCTTTTACTGTGACAGCGCCGCGACCAAACTTCCGCCTGTCAAAGTCGAGCCAGCACTGTCACAGCTGAGCATGACTTTGGTCATTACGTTTCCCCCTCTCCTGTTTGGTTCTTGGCTTTTTGTTATCAGTATTTTAAGGAAGCAGCTGAGGCTCACTCCTCGCTGCAACCTGTGTCTACCAGGACTGGAGTCCCTATCCCCGGCTCCAGTCTTCCTTCTGTGTTTGATTCTTCTTCGCTTCATCATTTGTAAGTGTTCATTCTGTAGCGTCAGGTTTCGCCCTCACTACGCTCTAGTATTGATGTTAGTGTTCTTTATTTTGTGCCCTAGTGTAGTGTATGTGTTTTGCCCCACGTGGCTCTTTATTTTGTGTTTCTATTAATAAACAAGCAAACTTTCTGTTGGGGTCTGGCACCTCATTTATGCCCTGAAAGGGGCAAACACGACAGTAGGTCACAGCCAAGTGAGGTGCCAGCCACGTTAGTTTGTGTTTTGGGATAGATTTTTTCCTTTTATCGGGTGCCAGTTTTGTTGTGGGCTATGGCATCATCTAGGACAGGATATTCTATGAGCCTGGGTTTCGAGCTTGTCCAGGCTCTGATGGAGATAGATGGTCTCCTGGCCAATGCCCGTATGTTCGCCACCTCCATAAATGCACACTGGTATCTGGACCTCGCAGAGGCGGCAATAAAGCGCCATCCTCACCTGGCCGAGCATGCTGAGGGCAGGGAAAGGATAGCTGATCTTGCGGCACTTAAACAGGAATATCGTGGGCTGGTGAAGGGTCCTAGCAGGAGGCCGAAGACGGAGCAGACGGCGAGGCATTCCCACTCCTCGCCCCGGGATCAGGCTCCTGCTTTACTTCCAGCTCCCGTTTCCGCTTTTCCAAAGAGCCGTCTTCCAGCACATCGGAGGAGGAGGGCAGCCAGTGGTCCCAGTGAAGAGGTACAGTGGGCAGCTGAACTCATCAGGGGCCGTGTGGCTGAAGCACGCTCTGCCTTCCATCCCAGTAAGATCCTTAAGTGCGTGGTGGCCGCTGTCAGACTGGTGGAGGCTAATCCTGAGCTTCACAGCTTTCCTGAGTTCGCCGATCTGCTGGCTGCTGTTTCGGCACAGCAGCGGCGCTTCCCTAACTTAAATTTAACCTCGCCTCCAGATAAAAGACATCGCCCCCCTGCTCGGAATCCGTCTCCTCCCCGGGACACGATCGTTCCAATGGGGAGGGAATCTCCTGACCGGGTTAATCTTCCGCGGGGCTCCCGTCTGGATCCTGCTACGAGCCACCAGAGTAACTCTCCTGTCTCCCAGCCAGCTGTTTTTCCCTCGCCTCGGCAGAGAGTGAAGACAGCAGCCTCAGCCTCCGGGTCATCTTTTCCCGCTGTTCCGTCAGCTCCTCGTCCCCGGACTGCCTCGGCTGCTCCTTCTTCCTCCACAGCGCTCCCTTCAGCTGCTGTGAGACCTAGGGTTCTTTGCCTGGCTCCGTGCGTCATCGATCCTGTTGAGGCGACTTATCGTTGTCTTCTGGAGGGGTCCTCCGTCACCATCCCCACGGGAAAAGGAAGAATCAAGCCCGCTGCAGCAGTCACCATCGTTCCCCGGGAAAGCAGGCAAGTGTTTTTTCATTCTAAATCTCAGTGTAATGAATTACCTTGTCTGATTCCTGGGGGTGGAGCTCAGGGTTCACAGTCCTCTGAGCTCCCACCACCTGCTGCAGCCATTAAAATTGAACCTGCTACCTCTGTGTTTCCTCCCCTTCTCTCCGAGCGTCCCCCGGTGCCAGGAGTAGACCGTTGGATGGAGGAGGAGCCTGTGGCTCTGGAGAACCTGGTTCCAGTCCTGCAGCCGCATCATGGGCAGAGGAGGAGGGCTGACTGTCTTTTGGAGCCTGCACCGACTATAAAGCATCCCCGGGTCTCCGTGGACCGGCAGTCAGCTCCAGCAGGCTATGGATCCCCTGCCACCATGCCGAGTGGGCCATCGGCATGGGTTTCAGCATCAGGGGGCTCTCGGACTGTGGAGATCATCATGCCGGCTGCAGAGTCCACTGCAGTCGAGTGGGAACTAAAGATGGACCTCCTGACCATCGAGCCTGGATCGTCGGAGTCCTGGACGGCATTAGAGCTCGAGATCAGGCAAGTGCTCTATTTTGTCTTCTTATTCTCTGTTCTGGAGCATTCTTGCCTGTCTCTTTGGGAGGAGAGCCGGATGCAGCCAGCTGCTGCATCCGAGCTCGTCTCGCCGGGCTCTGCCGCTGCCAGTGATCCTGACCCCTGTTTTCCCCCTCTTTCTGAGCCTTCTTCCATGGTCACCAGAGAAGAGTCGGCTCTGGTTGATATCGTTGAGGCTCCGGGAGGTCATCCCAGGTGCTGTGCTGGCCCGGTCCGGGTCCACTGAGGGTGCTGTGCTGGCCCGGTTCGAGGTCGGTGAGGGAGCTGCAAATCCCCTTCCACCTGACACCGGACTGGTTCCCCGTTTCCTCCCCTTCCCCCCATTCTCCACCACCGGACGCCACTGGGGTCCCCTTCATTCGGTTCAGCTTCCCCTCGTTGTGCCTCTCGGTAGGGAAGCCGCCTCCGAACTCCCCCCTCCAGTCCTGGTGGTCTAAGGACACGGGTCGGCTGCCTAAAGGACTGTTCCACCAGTTCTGTGACCTGGGTCGACCGCCTGAGGTACTGTTTCCCCGGTTCTGGGACTTGGGCAGGCCACCCGAACTGTTTGTGGGTTTTTTTTCTCCTGATGTGGAGTTGGGATGCCGGTAGGCCACCTGAACTGCCTTTTCTTTTTTCCTCTCTACCTGCCGGTATCCCCCATACTTGTGCTGTCATGGTGGGTTTTTTCCTCTCTCTCTCTCTCGTATACTGCTAAAAAGAGTTTGTTTGTTTTTTCAACCCCTGCCTTGTGATCGAGTTGCAGTGTACTTGTATATTTTTCTGTTCGCCTATTTGGCTGCTCTTGAGCATTTTCTAAGTTGAAGTGTACATGTATTTTTGTTTTCCCTTGTTTATCTGGTTTTGGACATTCTGTTTCATTATTCGTGTTATAAGGCGAGTTTTAGCCGCGCGATTTTGTGCTTGGGGCTTTGTTATCATTTGTTCTTTGTGTGTGTTTTTTTTTCCTGTATCTTACTGTTAGACATTCTGTGCTGATTTCCTTTCAGGTTTCTCTCCCTCCTAGCCTGTTTCCTCCTCCGCCCACCCGAGGTTGGTCTTGTTAGCTTTCTGATGGTGGTGGGGGGGCTTCCTGGGTGTCACTATGGACACCTGGAATGCGTCCTTTAAACGGGGGGTACTGTGGTGGTCTGAGCGCTGAAGCTCATCCGCGCTCGGGTTACTCAGTATTTTCCCTTTTTCTCCCATATTATTTCTGTTTGGTTATTATTGGTGTTTCCCAGGGCTTTTACTGTGACAGTGCCGCGACCGAACTTCCGGCTGTCAAAGTCGAGCCGGCACTGTCACAGCTGAGCATGATTTTGGTCATTATGTTTCCTCCCCTCCTGTTTGGTTCTTGGCTTTTTGTTATCAGTATTTTAAGGAAGCAGCTGAGGCTCACTCCTCGCTGCGACCTGTGTCTACCAGAACTGGAGTCCCTATCCCCGGCTCCAGTCTTCCTTCTGCGTTTGATTCGTCTTCGCTTCATCATTTGTAAGTGTTCATTCTGTAGCGTCAGGTTCTGCCCTCACTACGCTCTAGTATTGATGTTAGTGTTCTTTATTTTGTGCCCTAGTGTAGTGTATGTGTTTTGTCCCACGTGGCTCTATATTTTGTGTTTCTATTAATAAACAAGCAAACTTTCTGTTGGCATCTGGCTTCTCATTTATGCCCTGAAAGGGGCAAACACGACAGTATTACATTGGTCAACACCAAATTTATTGTCTAAGTTTTTGTAGCTGATTTAGGACAATTTTGATGTGCTGAATCCAAAAATCAAATTGGTTTTGCTCAATCAGGTCAACTTTTTGAACTATGGCCACATGTTTTTTTACATTTTTGTTTACATGTATGTCTATTTTTGCTTTGTATGATGCAAAATTCTTTATTTCTTGAAATTTTTTGAATTTTGAACAATGATGACATAACATTCAATTTACATGTACTTACCTTTATCAATGTCTACTATTCCATTTACATTACAACTGTACAACTGCTGTACAACTGCTTACAACTTATCATAAAAACCTGATCGAGAGAAACGGATGTCATTTTCGGATTCAGCGGTGCAAAATTGTCTTAAATCAGATGAAAAACACAGACAACTTACAAAAAAATTATTTTTGTTATGTTGTGTTATTTAATTGTGTTGCTACAAACACTTCTAATTGAACTGTCACATTCAAGTTTCCAGCCCATGTTTGATGGGTTATTTTATTTAGCTATGGGAACTTGTTGTAATAGGCTACATTATATTAAGGCAGAGACTGACAACAAAGTGATTTTCACAGGTGTGCAGGCTTAGATTGGTGAGGTAAAACATGACCTGGACACCTGAACAGGAGACGTGACAACAGGAAGCAGATATGGTGGACATGAGAGAAATAATCATTATTAGTCAACTAATCAAAAAAAAATAGTCATTAGATTAGCTGACTACAAAATAATCGTTAGTTGCAGCCCTAGTATGCACTCAATAGTTGGTCAGAATTTCTTTTGCATAAATTACTGCATCAGTGTGATGTGGTATGAAGGCAATCAGCCTGTAGCACTGTTGAGGTATTATGGAGGCCCAGGTTGCTTTGATCGTGGCCTTTAGCTCGTCTGCATTGTTGGTTCTGGTGTCTCTCATCTTCCTCTTGACAATACTCCATACATTCTCTATGGGGTTTAGGTCAGGAGAGTTTGCTGGCCAGTCAAGCAGAAGGATACCATGGTCAATTAATCAGGTATTGGTAATTTTGGCAGTTTGGGCAGGTGCCAAGCCCTGCTGGAAAATGAAATCAGCATCTCCAGGGGAGATAGAGTGAAGTATGTGGCGGCAATGCACCTGTACGCTGGTTGCCAATCAAATCTAAAAGAAGAAAAAGATGCATCTCCAGGGAAGCATGAAGTGCTCTAAAAATTTCCTGGTAGACAGCTCCACTGACTTTGGACTTGATAAAGCACAACGGACCAACACCAGCAGATGACATGGCTCCCCAAATCATCACCGACTGTGAAAACTTCACACTGGACCTCAGTCAAGTTGAATTCTGTGCCTCTCCACTCTTCCTCCAGACTCTAGGACCGTGATTTCCACATGACAGGAATTGGCACCTGATTTGAGGAGCCATGTCATCTGCTGGTGTTGGTCCACTGTGTTTTATCAAGTCCAAAGTCAGTGTAGCCATCTACCAGGAAATTTTAGAGCACATCATGCTTCCCTCTGTTGACAAGCTTTATGGAAATGCTGATTTCATTTTCAGCAGCACTTAGCACCTTCCCACACTGCCGAAAATACCAAAACCTGGTTTAATGACAATGGAACCACTGTGCTTGACTGGCCAGACCTAAACCCCATAGAGAACCTATGGGGTTTTGTCAAGAGGAAGATGACAGACACTGACCCAGTAATGCAGACAAGCTGAAGGCCACTATCAAAGCAACCTGGGCATCCTCAGCAGTACCACAGGCTGATCGCCTTCATGCCACGCTGCATTGATGCAGTAATTCATGCAAGAGGAGCCCCAAACATGTACTGAGTGTGTACATGGACATACGTACTTTTCAGTCGGCCAACATTTCTCTTAAACGTCCACTTTTCTTAATTGATCTTGTGTAATAATCAAATTTTTTGAGAAAATGAATTTTGGGTTTTCATTGCTGTAAGCCATAATCATCAAAATTAAAAGAAATAAACACTTGAAATACATTGCTGTGTGTGTAATGAATTTATACTGTATATGAGTTTAAGTTTTTGAATTGAATTACTGAAATAAATTAACTTTTTGATGAGATTCTAATTTACTGAGATACTCCTGTAATCACTGTTGGCTTATGATAGTTACCTCCACCAAGGAGGTAATGTAATCGGGGTGGTTTGTCTGTTTGTCCATCTGCTTGTTTGTCCATCTGTTAGCAGGATTACACAAAAACTACTGCATGGATTTTGATGAAGTTTTCACCAGAGATGGCCCTTGGACTATGGATGAACTCATTAAATTTTGGTGCTGATCTAAGAGTACATACCTCCACCAAGGACCTTGTTTGTATCTGTGCAGTGGGATTACACAAAAACTACTGGACGGATTTGGATGAAATTTTCATCAGAGGTGGCCCTTGGCTTACAGACAAACCCATAACATTTTGGTGATGATCCAAGAATGCATACCACCACCAAGGCTCTTATCTTCTCACAGTGTGTTAGCAAGAATCCTCCAAAACTACTGGATGGATTTTGTAGAAATTTTTACCAGAGGTGGTCCATGGCCTACACATGAACCCATTACATTTTGGAGGTGATCCATGAGGGATGGAAGAAGCCTTGGCGGTATTCAATTTAATTCAACTTTATTTATATAGCGCCATTTCACAACAACAGTCATCTCATAGCACTTTCAACTGTAGGGGAAACCCCCACAGTTGCAGAAAACCCCCAGGAAGGTATGCGGTATGTGCTCTCTGAGTGCTTTTCTAGTTAATACTGTGAAAAATCCTGTAAATTTATATGTGACATTCTCTCGATAACAGAGCTGTCAAGTATATGCAGGTCCTGGACAGATGTTGGGTTTAAGTGTATCCATTTCGTTTCGCTTGCGTTCAACTGAAGGCCGACAGACTTGGCAGCAAGTTCGATTCAATGTAAATGGGCCTCAGCACAGGTGATGGTGTCCTCAAGGAAAGCAATATCATCAGCAAAAATTACATTATCTAAAGTGTGCAAATCAGGAAAAAAAACATGAAATTATGGACATCATTACTACGATGCTTTTATGTAGATATAATCCAAAACAGTTTGTTCAGTATTGTGGATAAATAAGGGGCTGCACTAAGTTTATCTTAGTGACACTTAAGTGACAGACTGCAAATTCTGACACCAATTTAAGAAAAGAATCTGATTTTTGCTCAGACTCTAATCTGAGCAAAAATCATGAACTCTAAAATACAAGCTTGTTTGTACCCACCCCGATGGAGTGGAGTCGTGGGTAGGGTAGCTGCTTCCATCTGTCCATCTGACTGCCTGTCTGCCCTCTAACTCAAGAACAAATGAAGCTATAGGGTTGCTAAACCCGATACACAGGTTGACCTTGGGACCATCAACTCTAGCTGTGGTTTTGAGCTCAAAAGGTCAAAATCATGAGACTGAAAAGCCACCATGCACATACAGGTGTCGTGTTGGTTTTCATCTCTGTTGAGTGCAATCCTAGTTTTGCTTGTGGGTTTGTCTACTCAGCCTATAATGAGGAGTGTGAGAAGAGCACTTCAGTGAATTACTTCTGGTACCGTGAGACTCTGGACATCACACCTGACATCAACATCAACGGCTCCTTAAGATGGTGGATGGTTGTCTGCTTGGCCTCCGCCTGGTCCGTTATCTACGTCTGTTTCATTAAAGGCATCAACTCCATGGGAAAGGTCAGTGTGCCTGGTGGCAGAAAGAATTCATTAAAATTAGTCACATTATAACACAAAGATGTCTAATTTTTTGGAACATTTTCAGGCTGTGTATGTGACAGCCACCTTTCCTTATCTGGTCCTCACTATTTTCCTGATCCGTGCTATCACTCTGCCTGGAGCGACTGATGGATTGGCCTACCTTTTCACTCCTGAGGTTAGTTGGGACTAACTGGCATGGGTACATCAGGGGCTGGCAACTTTTAGTATGGGAGGTGCCATTTTAGGCAATCTTATCTACTTGACACAGGATATGCATGTAGATAAACTACTGCAAAGGTGGACTGAAATACTATGAGTATTTGTCATATGAGTGAAACAAGTTATTGTTGCTAACAATACTCGCAAGCTAATCAAACAATGGTCTGGCGACCACATTCATGTATCTTCATCATTAAAGGTCCCATGCTGTGTGTTTTCCACAGATAATTTTCACATTCTGACATCCTCAAGGGCACATAGATGTATTTTTAAAACCAAAACCATTTGTGCATTGTTTTAAAGCTCATCATAAAAAGCTGTGTGTCAACCTCTTGCTCAAACAGTTGGTTTTCAGCCTGCATTGACCCTAACTCCAAGACCCTAATCTGATTTGATAAATGTTTGCTGAATGGGCCAATCACAAGTAACACAGCTGTCAGTCTGTTTTGTCAACTTAGAGAACTGACGGCAGGCTTTGTTTGTTTGTGACATCACAAAACCCATAAATTGTCATGTACTCGTTTCTAAAAAAAAAAAGTCTGTATTTCTTTATGAAGTGAAACCAGAGTGGTGGCCTAGAGGGAGAGCACCCCACCCCCCCAACCAAAACCGGGAGGTCATGGGGTCAAGTCCCAGCCGGGTCATACCAAAGACCATATGAAATGGTACTTCCTGCCTTCCAGCTTGGTGTTCAGCAAAAATAGAATGGAGGAAGGACAGTTGGTTACCCAGCCACAGAGGGTGTACAAGCCAGTGTTTTCCCTGTGTCGGTCCCACGCTCAGATAAATGGGCAGAGTTGCATCAGGAGGGGCATCCAGCATAAAAATCCTTGCCAAATCAACATGCGGATCATTATGATATAACGTGATGATATACTGTGGTGACCCTGAAAGGGAGCAGCCAAAAGAAAAAAAAAATTATTTGCGAAGTGATCTTTTTGATATTTTAATGCTATGAATGAGACCCATGGATGTATTTAATATGATTAAAACCCAAACAAAGCACAAATTTGCAGTTAATGGGACCTCTAAAATTTTAGCTGTCATTGAAAATGTTAACAGCATAAATAACTGTTAAACAGTAGCGGAGTCTCACAACCATAGCAGTAATCATGTGTGGTTCCATAGGTGACCCCGGGTCAGTATGGTACAGATACTACAGTGAAAGTGGGCCTAAAATGTCCTCAGTCGTAGCAACACATATCCAAGGTCACATTGTAATACATGGAAGAAGGAGGTGATGTTACAGGGGCTTCAGATGGAGACATTTTGTTGAGGGAAGTTCGCTTGACTGATCTTCCCTAAGCAGGGAGTAGGGAGTACATTTTTACAACCAATTCCGGTGAAATTGGCGCATTATGTAAAACATAAAAACAAAATACAATGATTTGCAAATCCTTTTCAACCTATATTCAATTGAATACCCTATAAAGACAAGATATTTAATGTTCAAACTGATAAAGTTTATTGCGTTATTGCAAGTATTCACTCTTTGTATTCCAAAAAAGCTGTGACAGGGGCAAGAAAAGACTGGGAAAATTGAGGAATGCTCAAGAAACACCTTTATGGAACATTCCACAGGTGAACAGTTAATTGGAAAAAGATGAAAGTCATAACTGGGTATAAAAGGAGTATTCCCAAAAGGCTCAGTCCTTCACAAGGACGGATGGGGTGAAGTCACCAAAACTCACCAAAAACCAACAGTGAATGCCCGTGACCGTCAATCCCTCAGGCTTCACTGCATTAAAAACGAATATCATACTGTAAAGGAGATTATCTCATGGGCTCAGGAACACTTCAGAAAACCAATGTTAGTTAAGACAGTTCGTCGCTACATTTACAAGTGCAAAACGAAAGCCATACATCAACAAGCCATACATCAACAACATCCATAAATGCCGTTGGTTACACTGGGCCCAAGTTCATGTGAGATGGACTGATGCAAAGTGAAAAAGTGTGCTGTGGTCTGATAAGTCCACATTTCAAATTATTTTTGGAAATCATGGACGTTGAGTCCTCCAGGCTAAAGAGGAAAACAACCGTCCAGATTGTTATCAGCCTTAAGTTCAAAAGCTAGCATCTGTGATGGTATGGGGGTGTGTTAGTGCCCATGGCATGGATAACTTGCACATCTGTGAAGGCACCATTAATGCTGAATGGTACATGCAGGTTTTGGAGCAACATATGCTGCCATCCAAGCAACATCGCTGGGACATCCCTGCTTATTTCAGCAAGAAAATGCTAAGCCACATTCTGCACATGTTACAACAGCATGGCTTTGTAGTAAAAGAGTGCATGTACTAGACTGGCTTACGTGCAGTCCAGACCTGTCTCCATTTGAAAATGTGTAGCACATTATGAAGTGCAAAATATTTCAATTTGCTGTTCAACCTACGTCATACATCAAGCAAGGATGGGAAAGAATTCCACCTACAAGGTGTTAGTTCCTAAATGTTTATTGAGTGGTGTTAAAAGGAAAGATGATGTAATACAGTGGTAAACATGCCCCTGTCCCAGCTTTTTTGGAATGTGTTGCAGGCGTGAAATTCAAAATGAGTGAATATTTACAATTAAGCAATATTACACAAGAGTGAGTTTGGTATCATGAATATATGAACTCCGGGTGTGATGCGGAGAGCACAAGAGTATCACACCTGGAGTTAGTATATTCATGATACCGTAATGAACTTGAGTGTAATATTGCTTTTATACAACAGTTCCGTAAGCACAAACTATTATATGACAGCAATACTGGACAAAATATTGTGATTTGTTTGTTTAACCAGCTATTTTGTGCAGCTGAGAAAAAAGTAGTCCTTTCTGAATCTAACCAGTAACTGCTGCTAAACATCTCAATCAGCATGAAGACATCTATTGTCCTTTCACAAACATGTAAACAAATTAAATATTGTCAAGTGCAAAAGTAATAAATGTTTATAAAACATGCCTGTTGACTCAGTACTTCAGAAAATTCCAGATCAAAACGTATCCAATGCCGGTTGCCAGAAACACCGGTAGTTAGCTGGTAGCTAGTAGTTAGCATGCTAGCAATTTAGCACATTCTAGTGATTTAGCACATTTTGCTCATTTTTCTTTGCATTTTCAGATGAAACAAAGAGTCCATCACCACAAAGGTATTGTGGTTTGCTAATCTAGACAATAAATCAAACTCTAGCGCTACCTATTTTTTTTAAACATCGCTTAATGACATTAAAATGACAGCAGAGCTGGGGTGGAGGGAGACCTTTTCAAAAGAGTGAGACTTCCGGGTCATGGATGTATAATTTCTTGTCAAACAGTGCCTCAATGTGGAAATTAAGGTATCCAAAACAGTCCTGCAATTGTCAGAGAATTGATAGAAAATTACTGTTAGTAACTTAACAGTTACTAGAACACCGTTGAAGCGGAATGATACATATCCAGTGAAATTGGAGTGCAATTATCACAGATTATAGTAACTCCTGGAATCCCTATAGTCCAATCAAATTGCTCGGTCGGAACTAATTGTTGTATAAAAAAAAACAAGTTTATCAGTTTGGACATTAAATATCTTGTCTTTGTAGTGAATTCAATTGAATATAGGTTGAAACTGGTTTTTAAATCATTGTATTTTGTTTATATTTACATTTTTAAATTAAAAAATTAAATTAAAATCACCCTTTATTGTCATTCAACCGTACAACCAGTCATGTACAGTAGAACAAAATTGTGTTTTACCTATCTACAGTGTTAATCACATACACCCCAAGTGTAGAATCAGAGGGCCGCTGCCATGCAAGGTGCCGCCACAGATTTCCCTCCTCCATTCCATTATTGCTGAGCACCAAGCTGGACAGCAGGAAGTTCCACTTTTATATGGTCTTCGGCATGACCCGGCCGGGATTTGAACCCCTGCCTCCCGGGTGTGGGGCGGATGCTCTACCAGCCGAGCCACCACTCCGGTATTTTACACAACACCCCAATTTCATTGGAATTGGGGTTGTAGTATACTGTGGATTGGAATGCAGATAGGATTAGCTAAAATCTATAAACTACAATCTGGTGCAACACATCTTTTTTCATAAACTTTGCACTAATGTGTATTGTTCATATTCCCTCTTACGAATAAACATAAATGGAAAAAAGTACTATACTTGTCTGTCAGTAATACCAATTAGTGTTTTTTTCCTTATAAATCTGAAATCTGTTTCCTATACTCAATCTTACTTTAAAATAAATTAATTAATTCATGTTAAATAATTTAGCAAACATTTTCTCATAAATTTACAAAATCTTGTACATGTCAACTTTTCTATCATATTTTTTTCTTTTCTTTTCTTTCATAATTTTTTCACTATTATCTGCTTATTGCTTGCATATTTATTCTTCTTAAAATGTCACTTTTTCATGTAAATTTGTTTTTCTGTCAATATTGCAGCACAGCTCATAAATCTGAGAATTAAAAAGTTTACCTTTTTAATCTTAAATTAAAAAAAAAACCTAGAAATGTTCTTTTTTCTATTCACTAGCTTTCTTTCTGTCAAAATGACAGGTGACAGTGTTTTTAAGCAAAAAAGCTGCATGTGGCTGCTCAGTGAAAGGCTGCAGGCCCTTGTGCTAAATGTTAGGTGACACCTTAAAACCCGGTCTTGCCAATTTGATCTGTTTTTGATGCTTGCTGCAGTGGAGTACGCTGCTGAACCCACGGGTGTGGCTGGATGCTGCCACCCAGATCTTCTTCTCTCTCTCTGTGGCATTTGGAGGACTCATAGCTTTCTCCAGCTACAGTGAAGAAAGGTATGGGGGACAAAAGGCTCATAATGTCTCATGGGGGTGGGGTGGTACAGGTAAACTCTAAAATTCTATCTATTTTTTAAAGGAACAACTGTGAGAGGGATGCTGTTCTTGTAGGCATAATAAACAGTGCCACATCTCTCTATGCCTCCATTCCCATTTTTTCCATCCTGGGATTTAAGGCCAACAATGCCTTTAACACATGTATGGAGAAGTATGTATGAATATTTTCTTGAAGCTATTTGAAAATGCTCAATTGCCTGTTGACATATTTTAAAACCTGATAAATAATTTCCTATGCAGAAACATTCTCGAGCTGACGAATACATTTGAGATTGCAGACCAGAGCATAACAATAGAAAACTATGATGACTGGTTGAAATATTTCAATGAGACATCTCCTCATGCTCTGGCTGAGGTGCCCATCACAGAATGCAACTTACAAACATTCCTTGATCAGGTACTATATTCTATTGGCCATTCTTTTTGTCTAAATCATATTACTAATATCTGTCGTTGGTTAAATTCTGGTTGCATTAGCTATAAGATGTTTCCTCATTGCTGCCTCGGACTTCTACATCCTCTATCAGAGTGTTTCAGGTACTGGTCTGGCTTTTATTGTGTTCACTGAAGCAGTGATTGAGATGCCAGGTTCACAAGTATGGGCCATACTGTTCTTCATCATGCTCTTCACCTTGGGTCTCTCATCCATGTTTGGCAACCTTGAGGGTGTCCTCACACCCATCAGTGACCTCAATCTGATTCCCAAGTGGATGCCTCAGCAAGTCTTTACAGGTAAAGGCAAATCAGCTTGTGCCGTCTAACGCTAAAAAAGCTTACCTTTTAACTTAGATCTATATTGTTTTTCTTTCTGTTTGTTTCCTTAGCAATTATCTGCATAATATCATTCAGTGTGGCTCTCATCTTCACCATGGGTTCAGGAAACTACTGGGTGGAGGTCTTTAATTCTTATGTGGGCTCCGTTCCTCTGCTCATTGTTGCATTATTTGAGATTCTTGGAGTCATTTATGTCCACGGAATGAAAACGTAATTTTTCCATACCTCTGCTTAAAGATTGTACTACTCCATTGTAGTCTTCCCATATTCATACCATCCTTTGTCCACCGTTGTCTTTTGACAGCTTCAGTGAAGACATTTGTTACATGACTGGAAAGAAGCCGAACATCTACTGGAAGGCGTGCTGGATGGTGATCAGTCCATTAATGCTCCTGGTGGTGCTGATTGCCTATGTGGTTGTCCAGGCACAGACACACCCTGTCTATCCTGCATGGAACCCAGATTATGTAAGAAATAAACTTAACATGCTTGACATTAAATTTTCCATTACGTTACTACTAATTTTATAGATATTTTATGTACACAAGTAGCCTTGTATGCTGAGAAACAGGTTGTGCATACAGTGCTATAATCAATATTAAGATAAAAATAAATATATGCCATCCACACATCACATACAGAGCTTTAATCTGAACAATTTATCAACAGCATCATCACATGGGTATTATTTTGCTAATTAGCATCGCCCTCACCAGCAATTTTTCTTGTCCCCAGCATTTCCAGCATGCTCCAACGTTCTTTTTTTGTTTGTAACAGAAGTTGGATTATTATTATTATTATTATTATTAGCTCCTGGGATCATTTGGCCATTCAAACCCCTTCAACATGGTGCTCCGCAGAGATGTTATGTGGCACACTTGTGCAAATATCCTCTGATCATCTAATACAGTTTCTCCCAATGAGCCTAAAATCAGTGTGCCAACCTAGGCTCCATGGGGTTTTGACCATCTATGGCTGAGGGATCTTGAGGACTAGTGCTTAGAGTGGCACAGCACATAGTTTAGTAACCCTGGACCAATCACCTTTAACTGCACCATTGCCTTCCCACTGTCGCTAAACATGTCAACTCGATTTCTATAGTTCACTGGTTGCGCAAGATTATAAGCTGTGTTGCCCTTCTTGACACAATCCTCCCCATTTACCCGAGCTTGGGACCAGCACTAGGAGTACACTGACTTGTGCGCCCCCTGTGGCTGGGTTAAAGTAAATTAGCATTCAGTATGTATAAAAATTAACAATTCTCATAAAAATGCTATGATTTTGTGAGGTATAAATGAGATCAATATAAAGGACTGTAGAATTTTTTTCCACCTTTAATGCAACGTATAGCCCATTTGGTTCAATTCAGGGAAAAATAATCTCCAATAACCTGCCTGCACATGGGGGATGGGGAGTGGAAAAGTTCATAAGCTGACCAAAGCTCATGAACTTTGGTCAGATTTGACCAAATGTGGCTTATTGTACCCATACTCTTGCCAGTTCTCTCACTCTCAGCTCTGTTCTGCTGTTCCTCGGCCACTGAAGCACAAATACTACTGGCTCAGCACCTACAAGCTTAACTCCTTAGTCAGCCTATGAACTATTCACCCACCCCCTTCCCTGCGTGAGCATGCATCTTTTGTGAAGTTGTCGATTATGAGAGAATTTGATCTAAGAATACTGATTCAGGTCTGGGCTTTTACCGAGCCATTTTTAAAACAATAATCTTCTTGTGTTGCCATTCTTTTGTGAAATGCTTTCGGTCATTGTGCTGAAATGTTTGTCATCCAAAGGTTGTTGGATTTTTTTAAGCAGACTCCTAAAAGTTTATTTTTAAAACTGAATGGCATTTTTGGCACAGCTCACCAGGGGTGTAGCCCCAAAATTTTGGGCCTCAAGTACAGCAGGGTATCTGGACTGTTCTCCACATAAGAATTCCATTTGAATTTAAACATTTTAACAATTCATTGGCCCATCTCGCCTTTTGTTCCACAATTACCCCCAGTTTGGCCCCCCTGCTGCTCATCATGACCAAAACTCCAAATTCAGTCAAAGAAAAACAACCCCAAAGACTGATGGTGCAACCGCCATGCTACATGCTGCTTTGGTGTTCATGTCAATATGTACACCATCGTTTTGTGCCACATATACTGTACCTTTAGGAATTATGACAAAAGGTTTGCCCATAAAGACATTTTCCAGCTTCACTGCCAATTAGTAGAGGATATAGACTTGTGCAGCTACCTTAAAAAGTTCTGAAATTTTTTACACCTTTAATGTCACATCACAAAAATCTGTTTTTACTGGGATAAGCAGCTTTTTATACAAAATGCAATTCTGAAAGTGAAATTGTATTAAAATGAAAATAAGTCTGGGAATCTCCCACATCTGCCTCTCTTTAGGAAAACTTTCCCCAGCCTGAACAGAAGCCCTATCCAGACTGGGTGTTTGCCATAATCATCCTCCTCAGTGTGCTCCCTGTGGTTTCCATCCCTCTGGTGGCTCTCTGCAGGCTCATCTGTGGAAGAATGAGAAACTCCTCTCGTAGCGCTGACTTGAATCCCTACTCCAATGATGGATTTCAAATTGAAGCACAGGAACAGAGGACTGAATGGGCTTAAAGACTGTATGTAGAAATGCATGTAGAAATTACACAAGTTCACCTGATGGCTACCATGCTCGCTGAAGAGGTAGACAGAGCAGTCAGAAACTGCACTCAAGAATTGTTACCTTGTATTAATTACTCAAATGTAAGTAGGATTAATCACAAATATGTTTACGTAAAAGAATCACATAAAATAGTTACTTTAGTGAGCAACTTTAATAAGATTTACTATTTTGAATAATCAACTATAAAGTGTTTGATGAAAAAAATACAAACTACCCAAATGTATGCGCCAATATGTTCCAAATTGTGTAAACAGCAGACAGTAAAAAACAAAATTTTTCTCAGCCAGACTAGAAAAACACTAATTATGAGATTTTAAAAAAGTTCACAAAATGACTAAAGATGGCTTCTCTTCCAGAAAGCACCAATTATTACAATATGAACACAAAAATGTCTAACCAGTTTTCTGTCTGTGCAGCATTTTCATGAAATACTCATAAAGGTATTTTTCCCCAATAAACGTGCTCAATGGTAAAACATCCTGGAATAAAACTAATAAGACTTTGAGCTGTATTACAATGATGTGGTCAGTCATCAGTTGTCACTGACACAGGGCGTGTTTATGGGCATCTCCAAGTTCACATCCTTAGCTTTAGCAATGCAAAAACCGCCAGGCGAAAGGTGCAAAGAGGGTGATCTAATTATTCAGATGTGTGTTTTGGATAATCCAATCCACAGAGCTCCTGTCCATCCCTTTATTGCACAGAGGCACATTATCTATAGTGAACTCTGACAGTGACTGCTTGTTTAAGACAGGTTTTGCATGAGTCAAAATGCACACAATAGTAACACTGCTTGGTGATAAGGATTATGACATCAATCACAGTTGCCCAGTTAGTTATTTTAGAGAGAACAAACGGGGGAGAGATAATCCTGGGCTGAAAAATCAGCTGAATGGTTTAATGTAGTGCAAACGGTTGCAACACACAGACATTAATGAAACTTCAGGAAAAGAGAATGATGCCTGTACAAACTTTCATAAAATGGAAGGATCATTAACGTTGGTGAAGTTGCTCTCAGCCCTATGGGGACCCAGAGGGCTCCCTCTCCTGTTGCTTTCACTGCCCCAGGGTCTGCTTCATCTCGTGTGGGGGTCTTCCGAGGTTTGTGGGTCTCTGTCGCAGTCCCTCCCAGGCAGGAAGTAAGGAAGGGATGCAGTGCAGCATCCCATCTGCCACAACCCCCACAACAAAGCAAACCTGCTCTTGGCAGCAGCTCCCGGGGGCTGACGGGTGACAGTTATGGTGTTCACTGAGGACTGGTGGTCTGGGGCACCTGCCGCTCGAGAACCCTGACTGTAAGCACACTGTGGGTGGACTGGTGAGCGAAGGGTTGCTGTTTCAATCTTTGGACCAGCAGGATTAAGATCTGGGTGGGACAGATAACATAGCAGTGGTTTCCCCACTCTCCTTAACCCCAGTGGTGCACTTGAGCAAGGCCCTTAACCCCAACTGCTCCAGTGGAGTTGCTCAGTGGCCACAAGTCAGTCTGTGGTTGTATTGGGCAGCTTCCTGGTGTGAATGTGTAACTGTGTGAGTGTGAACAGGGCGTCTTTGAAAAAGAGAGGTTGCCTCTCAGCGGCACTCCCCTGTATAAATACAAGTTAAAAAAATTATCTCCTGTCTTTGCAGGGACTTAGTGAAAAGTAAAACATGGTATACTCCCTGTTCATTCACTCGTTCCCCTAAAAATAAACACATCAATGCCTAATAAGTCCATGATGAAAATGTGGATGGAATAAAAATTCTCAGATTGACACACCTTTCCCAGTGTGCTGCATCCACATCAGAATGCACGCATGCTCCCTGTTCAGTCATTCATTGCCCTAAAAAAACCTCATACATTAATGCCTAATCTATAGAGTCCAATGGTAAGTCTGCAAATAAAATGAGAATGTGGATGGAATAAAAAAAAAAAAAAAAACCAAACTATTTAGTCCATTGTTGTATTATAATTAAAACAACGGGCAATTACACTGGTCAACACCAAATTTATTGTTCAAGGTTTTTTTTTTTTTAGCTGATTTAGACAATTTTGATGTGCTGAATCCAAAAATCACATTGGTTTTGCTCGATCAGGCCAACTTTTTGAACTATGGCCACATGAATTTTTACGTTTTTGTTTACATGTACAGATATTTTCGCTTAATATGATGCAAAATTCTTTCTTGAAATTCTCTGAATTTTGAACAATAATGACATGACATTCAATTTACATGTACTTTCCTTTATCAATGTCTACTATTCAGTTTACAACTGTACAACTGCTTACAACTTAGCATAAAAACCTGACCTGATCGAGAGAAACTGATGTCATTTTCGGATTCAGCGGTGCAAAATTGTCTTAAATCAGTTGGGGAAAAAAAACCCCAGACAACTTAGAAAAAAATTATTTTTGTTATGTTGTGTTATAACCGTTACAACTCTCTCCATTAAATCCATCCATCCATCTTCTACCGCTTAATCCTTTTTGGATTGTGCGGGGTGTGCGGGGGTGCTGGAGCCTATCCCAGCATCTTTGGGCGAGAGGCAGGGTACACCCTGGACAGATCGCCAGTCCATCACAGGGCCAACACAGACATAACCATTCACGCTCACATTCATACCCAAGGACAATTTAGGATCCCCAGTTGATGCCAGTTAAACCTAACCTGCATGTCTTTGGCCTGTGGGAGGAAATCTGAGTCCCCGGGGTAAACCCACGCAGATACAGGGAGAACATGCAAACTCCACACAGAAGGGTCACCGATGGTCAGGGGGTGGGATCGAACCCACGATGGTCAGGGGTGGAATCGATCCCGTGACCTTCTTGCTGTGCCGACAGTGCTAACCACTGTTCCACCGTGCTGCCCTTCTCTCCATTAAAATAGAAAATCCCAGTGCATGTAGTTTCCTCATGAGCTCCGGAGCGGCATGATTTTAAAACGCACCACTGAAATACCATTGAACAATGCGCTTCTGGCGACAGACCTTTTTCCTGATCAAGTGTCATAACATGCACCATAATACTAAAGCACATGAGACCACACCTCTGAAATGATTCTCCACTTCCCAGCGCAAAGCATGTGCACTGTCTACTGGTAATCAGATGGCATGACGCAAAGCGTAAAAGACAATGCGCTGACAGAAACTAACAAAAACACTGGCGTACAGCGGGAGGTCTGGCACCAAAGTGCACTGATGACCGTCAAAATAGGGCCCCTTTGTGTAGATTAGTTGAGTATATCTACTAAATGTAACTTGTTATTATGAATCTCTAGTAAGTAATCAGTCATTATAAATTGTAAATACTTCTTTGTTGATTTCAGTGTTACACTGCAGGGATTTACTTGAACCTTCATACTGAAACTCATGTCTTTCTTTTCAAATAAAACTGTATTTTTTAATTCAATATTTGTGAATGTGAAGTGTGCATCAAGTAAATGTAATTTTACTTCAAAACAATGCTTTTATTTATTCCACATTGGAACATCATCACACATTAAACTGAAAAACAGGAATAAATGAGATTTTAAATAACACCCTTTTGTGATATTTCTCAAAGATAACCATCAGTGAAAAGTAAAGATCTATTAAAGTTCAGTCCAACAGGAAAAAAAAAAAAGTCTGAACATAATTTAAGTGTAAAAAGAACACAAACATAAGCCAGTACAGTGTAAAATTGAATGATTTTCATGTTCAAGTTTTGTCACCTTGTTTATATGGAAAACTACCACAGTGTAAATCAAAGTCCAAAAAGACAGCTGCGAGATGATGACTAGGACAGTAGCTGTACGTTTTTATCAACTATATTTACAGGACTGGTGCTCGTCGTTTTATAGGGCGTGTTTACAACTCAGCGTAATTGCTAAACTAACTAACTAACTAACTAACCTGCACTTATATAGCGCTTTTCTAGTCACAAAGACCACTCAAAGCGCTTTCATTAATACTAACCCTCTATTCTAAGGGCCTATAGGAAACAGATATCTAGGGACAATTTAGAACAGCCAATTAACCTAACATGCATGTTTTTGGCATGTGGGAGGAAACCGGAGAAATCCCGGAGTAAACCCACGCAACACGGGGAGAACATGCAAACTCCACACAGATCAAAGTGTTTTATGACAGACAACTAAGGGTTATTTAATCTGACAGTTATCATGGCCCAGCATGTCAGATATACATTATATCTATATTATATAGATTTGTTTGGCCAGCTGACAGAATAGGGTAAGTTACAGATTTTAAACACATTTGTCCTTTAAACAGAATTGGTGTTGAGATCGTTTTTGTTGTCTTCAGAAATTAACTGTAATTCAACCATTTTCTTTGATTCTGGCTGGAACTGCAAGTGATGCCACTTTATTTCTGGATGGCCAAGAAGTCGGCAGGAGTCTTGGGGTTTGCGGCCTGTCGGACCCTGGCCAGCCTCAAATCTCCCAGGCGCCTCTCCAGGCTTCGCTTGCCTGTCGGTGCGAGAGCAAAGGATGAGACATTCCTTTTCAGTGAACTGTAAAATTCCACCTGAACAGTAAAACAAAATTACCTCAACAGTAAATAAATATAAATGTGGCAATAAACTAAGCACATGAAAAATTACATTATCTAGATTTGCTGGGTTGGGCGAGCATCTTACAAAGTCCACATTCAAAGGGATTGGCTTTCCTGGAAAATAAAGATTATTTCCACATTTTTAGAGTGGAATTTATGGGGCATTTTCCCATGAAACCAAATGTCTGTTTTTGTGCCGTCTGTAAGGTGACTCACTCACGCACGCACGCACACACACACACACACACTTGTTATTTTCTGTACTACTTTGGCAGTAGCACTAGGTGGCAGATTCACACACACAATTCACCTTTCTTACTGTACTTAAAGAACTGTAATCTTTACACATGTATGAAGCGTGCAAGTGTTAGTTTTTCCATCTACAGCAGACTGTTTGCGTTACTCAATAAATGCACAAACCTGTAATAGACAAAACACTGCAGCTTTGAATATTTCTAGCTTTGTCACCAAGAACAGTGGCTCCCAACTGTTCCCCCCCCCCCCACAGAGCTTCTATCCATTGCGTGCGTATCTAGAGTGATTGTGCCAAATACTGTAATCATCAATACTCGTCAACTTTTTGATGATGTGATATTTAAAGCTGCATTCCGATTCACAGTGTACTTCAAAAGTACTCCCTACTAAGGGAATATCGGTTAAAGGCACTTTCCTCGATAAAACATGAAGGACACCTACTGGCCAGGAGGTCAGAATGTTGTCTCCATCACCTGCAACGCTACTGAAATAAAACTAAATATTAAAATTAGAATATTATATAATATTAAATAATATATAATAAATATTAAATTATTTATAATAACATTAAATATTGTAATTTTTATGACTGTGGCAAGTGTAATGAGCGCTAGGCTGCTGATTAGCAACTGACAAAGAATTATTATCTACAATGATAAGCAAAGTTGTTGTATTTGTTACATGTCTAGCCATATAATGAGTATTCCAAACCAAAGGGAGTGAACTGTGTTCAGTTCAAAGGGAACCGAGAACTGAGCAGGGAAGAAGGGAACAACCGCACTTCCCCCAAAGTTGACAAGATTACCCATAAGCCACTGCACACCAAATACGAGTAAAACAAACTATTGTTGCCAATGTTACTAACAAGCTAAACTGATGTTGGCTATTGTTTATATCAACTGATAGTAATAAAATATATTTGTATTAATATTTTATTTAAAAAATATAAAATTATCCACTGTAGTATCAGTATGTGTTTATGGTTACCGTGGTAATGCACGGAGGAGGTGAGCGATGGTTACAGGGTGTTTCAAATGGAGCAATGTTGTGAAGGGCAGTTAACTGATATTCCCTGAGAACAGAGCAGGGAGTAGGGAATACAGTTGAAGTACACTGTGGATTGGAACGTAGCTCATATCGACTTACCAAATAAAAATTATTCAAGTTTATTTTTATACTTATCATATACTATTGCTTATAGTGAAATGAGCCGTCTGTGTTTCTCCTTGTTTTGTTTGATTCTGATCTCAAAATAAGTTTGCTGGCACATTGCTGCTATCTACTGTGTGGACATATGGACAGCAATTTTTTTTTTTTTTTCTCCACATTCCAGTTCCAAAGAAAATATAAAATTTGTTGACGAATAAAAGTCCACCGTTCTTTGAAGGGATGTAAATGGATTATTACCATTCTATCAGTGGCATAAAATGGTTTTCATATCCTCAGCTATAATATTGATCACATCATATCCTGGTAATTTCTGAGACAATTTATTGTACAACAAAATTTGTTGTTGCTATAGGCCTACCTATGGGTAATCTAGTCACCAATTAATGGCTGTTGACCCATTCTCTCGGGAAGAAGATGCAACGTAGAAACATCGGCCCTCATTTTTCAAATGTGTGTAAGACCAACAAACACATGGTCACACATTTCAATGTACAGTTCGGCATTTATCAATCTGAACGTGATCGTCCTGTACGTTCACATCCCACGTCACCTCTGAGCTTGCGTATGCAAATGTTCAAGTCGCTGTAGACTCGCTGCTCAGCAGAGAAATCTGGCTCTGTGGCAGAATTACTTGATCATATCAGGTTATATTGACCAGAGCATCCCTTCAGGTGATCCGTTTGCCTTGTGTTATATTTTGATGAGTGTTTTAACGATTTACTTTAAAGACTAACAAAGCTGCTTTTATGCGTATCACTGCAGCAAATATAGCAGATTTAAGCAGACAATCTAAAATCTAACTGATCAGCTACAGAAACATGAATTAAACTTTGAACTTTGTGAACTGAAAATAATCTTTCATACAGCTGTGATTAGCCTCAGAGCGTTTCATAAATGCCGTTTTCATCTTTTCCTTTATATGCATATCTCAGTGCTGGGAATTATGGTGTCGGTACTGTGGTAAAGTATGAGGAGGGGCTGAAAAGTCCATAGTGGTCAAATTTGATCAAATGTGGTTTATTTTTCAACAGTCTCCCCTTCAGTCCACACATTTCTTCCATCGGTGTTGCAGCGCTTGGATCCCTGCGGCTGAAAAATAAACCACATTTGGTCAAATTTGACCACTATGAACTTTTCAGTCCCCCCCCCCCCCCCCGCCCCCCGGTAATTCTATGGTAAAATATTTTTAAAAAGACATTTCTTTGACTACGTCTGGTGTTATGCACTAATTAATGGCATCCTTCACGGATTATCTGGTTGACTCCACTGGAAAACTCACAACACAGCTGGCTCTGCGCACAGAAGTACCAACTCCATTTGGCTGGAAGTGCACAGCCACTGTGACTGGATCAGGGATGGGGGGGACAGACAGCTAGATACAGTGGTGTGAAAAAGTGTTTGCCCCCTTCCTGATTTCTCGCTTTTTTGTATGTTTGTCACACTTAAATGTTTCAGATCAAACAAATTTAAATATTAGACAAAGATAACACAAGTAAACACAAAATGCAGTTTTTAAATGAAGGTGTTTATTATTGAGGGGACAAAATATCAAAACCTACATGGCCCTGTGTGAAAAAGTGATTGCCCCCTAAACCTAATAACTGGTTGGGCCACCCTTAGCAACAACTGCAATCAAGTGTTTGCGATAACTGGTAATGAGTCTTTTACACCACTACTGAGGCATTTTGGCGCACTCATCTTTGCAGAATTATTGTAATTCAGCCACATTGGAGGGTTTTCGAGCATGAACCGCCTTTTTAAGGTCATGCCACAGCATCTCAATTGGATTCAGGTCAGGACTTTGACTAGGCCACTCCAAAGTCTTCATTTTGTTTTTCTTAAGCCATTCAGAGGTGGACTTGCTGGTGTGTTTTGGATCACTGTCCTGCTGCAGAACCAAAGTGGTCTTTTGTGACCTTTTGGATGAGTTGTCGCTGCGCTCTTGGGGTATTTTTGGTCGGCCGGCCACTCCTGGGAAGGTTCACCACTGTTCCATTTTTTTTCACCATTTGTGGATAATGGTGCTCACTGTGGTTTGCTGGAGTCCCAAAGCTTTACAAATTTCTTTATAACCTTTCCAGACTGATAGATCTCAATTACTTTGTTCCTGAATTTCTTTGGATTGCAGAATGGTGTCTAGCTTGTGAGGAACTTTTGGTCTACTTCACTTTGTCAGGCAGGTCCTATTTAAGTGATTTCTTGTTTGAGAACAGGCGTGGCAGTAATCAGGCCTGGGTGTGGCTCGAGAAATTGAACTCAGCTTTCCAAAGGTGTGATAAACCAGTTAATTTATGTTTTAACGGAGGGGGGGGGGGGTCACTTTTTCCACACAGGGCCATGTAGGTTTGGATTTATTTTTTTTACCCTTAATAATAAACACCTTCATTTAAAAACTGCACTTTGTGTTTTCTTGTGTTTGTTTGACGTGCCACAGTCTATGAAAATATTCTCACCACTGCTGTTCTGAATGTCATGCTGGATACAGTAAGTGTGCCAGTCGGACACCGACTTATAAACTACTATTGGTGGACTAATCTGAATCATTTCTGTCATGTCACCATCTCTGCTTCCTGATGGCACGGCTCCTGTTTGGGGCTCCAGTGCAGGTTTTACCTCATCTTTTTAAGCCTGCACACCTTTTAATATCACCTTGTTGTCAGTCTCTGCCTTAACACAACATGGCCTATTATAGAAAGTTTCCAAAGCTAAATAAAATAATGACCCATGAAACATGTTGGAAACTTGAACTTGACAGTTCAATCAAAAGTGTTTGTAGCAACATAATTAAATAACAGAAATTAAAGTGCAGTCTTTTAACCCCCCCAAAAGTGCAAAAAACTCAAATAGCAGCTTCTGCTGCAGCATGGAGAGCTGTTGCAACTCTGCATGTTCAAAACAAAGTGGAGTAACAATAAAAACAAAAAACAAACTAGTCCATCTTGTTTGAAACCTTGCTGGATCTGGAAGTTTAAAAGTTCAATTAGGCTTCAGATGAAAATTAAAATAACTTCTTCCAGTCCAAAATAACACTTTAAATTGCAGTACAGGAATGTGAGTGTTCACTACACATACAGTAAAATGCTTATGCCGTTTTAATTTATTACCCTAATATAATGGTAGGGTTAACACTGCAAATGTGCACCAATTTCTATGCACTTTTGATTAAAAAAAAATGCAGGCCACTGTGATTACAATCAAAAACCCTGCAGTTGTTCCTTTGCCTGCTGTTTATTTTTTAAACTATGGTGAAATTGTGTGTTTCCTGTGGGCACATACGTTTGTGAAGATGTGGGAGCAGATCTTTGTAGAGAGAACGGTGTTGTGAAAGCACCAGCAAGAATGAAAGACAGAACAGCAGCTCCACCGCTTCATCATCCACAATACCTGTCTGGGCCTCCCCACCATTGGCCGTTCCTGGAGAAAAGGGGAAAAAAATAAATCATAAAAGCAAGGATCAGTCAAATGTATACAGTGGTGTGAAAAAGTGTTTGCCCCTTCCTGATTTCTCATTATTTGTGTATGCCTGTCACACTTAAATGTTTCAGCTTATCAAACAAATTTAAATATTAGACAAAGATAATACAAGTAAACACAAAAACACAGTTTTTAAATGAAGGTGTTTATTATTAAGGGTAAAAAAAATCCAAACCTACATGGCCCTGTGTGAAAAAGTGATTGCCCCCTAAACCTAATAACTGGTTGGGCCACCTTTAGCAGCAACAACTGCAATCAAGTATTTGCAATAACTGGCAATGAGTCTTTTACAGTGCTGTGGAGGAATTTTGGCCCACTCATCTCTGCAGAATTGTTGTAATTCAGCCACATTGGAGGGTTTTTGAGCATGACCTGCCTATGTAAGGTTATGCCACAGCATTTCAATTGGATTCAGGTCAGGACTTTGACTAGACTACTCCAAAGTCTTCATTTTGTTTTTTGTTTTTTTGTTTTTTTTAAACCATTCAGAGGTGGACTTGCTGGTGTGTTTTGGATCATTATCCTGCTGCAAAACCCAAGTGGGCTTCAGCTTAAGGTCGCGAACAGATGGCCGGACATTCTCCTTCAGGATTTTTTTGATAGCAAAATTCATGGTTCCATTTACCACAGCAAGTCTTCCAGGTCTTGAAGCAGCAAAACAGCCCCAGACCATCACACTACCACCACCATATTTTACTGTTTGTATGATGTTGTAATGGGACACACACCTTCCAAAAAGTTAAACTTTTGTCTCGTCAGTCCACAAAGTATTTTCCCAAAAGTCTTGGGGATCATCAAGATGCTTTCTGGCAAAACTGAGATGAGCCTTTATGTTCTTTTTGCTCAGCAGTGGTTTTCGTCTTGGAACTCTGCCATGCAGGCTATTTTTACCCAGTCTCTCTCTTATGGTGGAGTCATGAAAACTGACCTTAACTGAGACAAGGGAGGCCTGCAGTTCTTTGGATGTTGCTGTGAGGTCTTTTGTGACCTCTTGGATGAGTTGTCGCTGTGCTCTTGGGATAATTTTGGTAGGCTGGCCATTCCTGGGAAAGTCCACCACTGTTCCATGTTTTCGCCATCTGTGGATAATTGTGGTTCGCTGGAGTTCCAAAGCTTTAGAAATGGCTTTATAACTTTTTCCAGACTGATGGATCTCAATTACTTTGTTTCTGACTTGTTCCTGAATTTCTTTGGATCGCAGCATGATGTCTAGCTTTTGAGGATCTTTTGGTCTACTTCACTTTGTCAGGCAGGTCCTATTTAAGGGATTTCTTGATTGAGAACAGGTGTGGCAGTAATCAGGCCTGGGTGTGGCTACAGAAACTGAACTCAGCTTTCCAAAGATGTGATAAACAACAGTTAATTTATGTTTTAACTTAAAGGCAAACATTTTTCTCACAGGACCATGTAGGTTTGGATTTTTTTTTTACCCTTAATAATAAACACCTTAATTTAAAAACTGCATTTTGTATTTACTTGTGTTATCTTTGTCTTATTTAATTTGTTTGATGAGCTGAAACATTTAAGTGTGACAAACATACAAAAAAAAAAAAAAATCAGGAAGGGGGCAAACACTTTTTCACACCACTGTAACTGTATAAAAGATATGGCAACAGCAGTACAGTAATAAAGAAATCCGCATTTAACCCAATGTATTGCCCTTTTCCCTTGTACCTTTCCTTGTATGTTATGATTTCATGTCCTTACAGTATTTCCTAAAGAAACATTCACTAATAATCAAGGATTACTCATAAAAGATAATTGGTGAGCAAACTAATGACACCATGGCTATGTAAACACACTGTTATTGCACCACAGCTATAAAGGGAAAGTAAAAAAAATATTGGCATACATCCTGGCTGGAGAATAAATCACTGATCACCATTATTAACTTAGAGTCACTAAACTCTCTTGTAGAGTGGTACTTCAGTTCATTCATTAGTATACACACGTGGACAAAATTGTTGGTACCCCTCTGTTTATGAAAGAAAAACCCACAATGGTCACAGACATAACTTGAATCTAACAAAAGTGGTAATAAATAAAAATTCTATGAAAATTAACCAATGAAAATCAGACAATGCTTTTGAATTGTGGTTCAACAGAATTATTAAAAAAAAAAAAAAAACTCATGAAACAGGCCTGGACAAAAATGATGGTACCCCAAGAAAAGATTGAAAATAATGTGACCATAGGGACATGTTCAACCAAGATGTGTCCTCTAATTAACATCACAGGTGTGTACAAACTTGTAATCAGTCAGTCGGCCTATTTAAAGGGTATTTAAACGGTGCTCCGCACTGTGTGTGTTTATATATTTACATATTTATTCCACCTAGCTGCAATGCTCCGTACTGTTGGTGTTTATATATCTACATATTTATTCCATCTAGCTACAATGCTCCGCACTGTGTGTTTATATACTCATTTATTCCATCCAGCTACAATGCTCTGCACTGTGTGTCTGTGTGTATATATATATATATATACACACACACACACAGTATATACTGTATATATATATATATATATATACACACACTACCGTTCAAAAGTTTGGGGTCACTTAGAAATTTCCTTATTTTTGAAAGAAAAGCACTTTTTTTCAATGAAGATAACTTGAAACTAATCAGAAATACACTCTATACATTGCTAATGTGGTAAATGACTATTCTAGCTGCAAATGTCTGGTTTTTGGTGCAATATCTACATAGGTGTATAGAGGCCCATTTCCAGCAACTATCACTCCAGTGTTCTAATGGTACAATGTGTTTGCTCATTGCGTCAGAAGGCTAATGGATGATTAGAAAACCCTTGTGCAATCATGTTAGGTCTGCAATGCTGTAATTGCTGCAAATGGAGGATTCTTTGACGAAAGCAAAGTTTGAAGGAAAAAATTATTATTTCAAATACAAATCATTATTTCTAACCTTGTCAATGTCTTGACTATATTTTCTATTCATTTTACAACTCATGGTAGTAAATAAGTGTGACTTTTCATGGAAAGCACAAAATAATTGTCTGGGTGACCCCAAACTTTTGAACGGTAGTGTATATATATATATATTTATAGTAGTATGTATATATGTATATTAGCTGCTCTTGCTTTTTTTTCTTGCCTTCTGATTGTTGCTCTGAGTGTTGCTATCCCTGTGCTGTTGCAATCCTGGAATTTCCCCATTGTGGGACTAATAAAGGCTTATCTTATCTTATCTTACAAGTAGTCACTGTGCTGTTTGGTGACATGGTGTTTACCACACTAAACATGGACCAGAGGAAGCAAAGGAGAGAGTTGTCTCAGGAGATTAGAAAGAAAATTATAGAGAAGCATGTTAAAGGTAAAGGCTATAAGACCATCTCCAAGCAGCTTGATGTTCCTGTGACTACAGTTGCACATATTATTCAGAAATTTAAGATTCACGGGACTGTAGCCAACCTCCCTGGACGTGGCCGCAGGAGGAAACTTGATGAAAAATGGAAGAGACGGATAATACGAATGGTAACAAAAGAGCCCAGAACAACCTCTAAACACATTCATGGTGAACCCCAAGGTCAAGGTGCACTACCGTTCAAAAGTTTGGGGTCACTTAGAAATTTCCTTATTTTTGAAAGAAAGGCACTTTTTTTCAATGAAGATAACTTGAAACTAATCAGAAATACACTCTATACATTGCTAATGTGGTAAATGACTATTATAGCTGCAAATGTCTGGTTTTTGGTGCAATAGCTACATAGGTGTATAGAGGCCCATTTCCAGCAACTATCACTCCAGTGTTCTAATGGTACAATGTGTTTGCTCATTGCATCAGAAGGCTAATGGATGATTAGAAAACCCTTGTGCAATCATGTTAGGTCTGTAATGTTATAATTGCTGCAAATGGAGGATTCTTTGACGAAAGCAAAGTTTGAAGGAAAAAATTATTATTTCAAATACAAATCATTATTTCTAACCTTGTCAATGTCTTGACTATATTTTCTATTCATTTTACAACTCATGGTGGTAAATAAGTGTGACTTTTCATGGAAAAAAAACAAAAAATTATTGTCTGGGTGACCCCAAACTTTTGAACGGTAGTGTACATCAGTGTCAGATCGCACCATCCGTCGCTGTTTGAGCCAAAGTGGATTTCATGGGAGACGACCAAGGAGGACACCACTGTTGAAAACGAATCATAAAAAAGCCAGACTGGAATTTGCCAAATTGCATGTTGACAAGCCACAAAGCTTCTGGGAGAATGTCCTATGGACAGACGAGACAAAACTGGAACTTTTTGGCAAGGCACATCAGCGCTGTGTTCACAGACGCAAAATTGAAGCATACCAAAAAAAGAACACTGTCCCTACTGTGAAACATGGAGGAGGTTCTGTTATGTTCTGGGGCTGCTTTGCTGCATCTGGCGCAGGGTGTCTTGAATCTGTGCAGGGTACAATGAAATCTCAGGACTATCAAGGTATTCTAGACAGAAATGTGCTGCCTAGTGTCAGACAGCTTGGTCTCAGTCGCAGGTCATGGGTCTTGCAACAGGATAATGACCCAAAACACACAGCTAAAAACACCCAAGAATGGCTAAGAGCCAAACATTGGACTATTCTAAAGTGGCCTTCTATGAGCCCTGATCTAAATCCTATTGAACATCTGTTAGGGATGTGATTTGGTGTTGGGTAAATTATCTGAATATTTAGCATGGGGTCTGGGGGACGTAGTTCCCCAGCAGGGTCCAGGGCAGAGCCCTGGTGGGGGGGCAAGGGGGGCGAAGCCCCCCAAAGCTCCTGGTTTTTTATGATTTTTAAGTACCAGAACTGTGCTTAAATGACATAAATGACATGTTTGCTCTCTACATGTCTGTTCTTTTCTTCTTCTCTATCCCCTCACCCCCCAGCCAGTCGCAGCAGATGACTGCTCCTCCCTGAGCCTGGTTCTGCTGGAGGTTTCTTCCTGTTAAAAGGGAGTTTTTCCTCTCCACCGTCGCCAAGTGCTTGCTCACAGGGGATCGCCTGATTGCTGGGGTCTTTCTGCAACTGTGGGGGTTCCCCCTACAGTTGATAGTGCTATGAGATGACTGTTGTTGTGAAATGGCGCTATATAAAGTTGAATTGAATTGAACTGAATAAAACAAACAGCTGAATGTCACTTATTACTGTATAATATTGACTTATGTTCCAAGAAGATAGCATTCCAAAAATATTCCAACAAGCATTATCCATCACGTGTGGCGTTAAAAATATTTTTTAAATAAAGTCCAAAACATCTTCAGCAGGCAAGATGAAGAAAAGTGAACTCCTGTGGCAGATAGAAAGGTCTACATTTAACCATGAGAAACTCCAGGTTAGCTGAGCAGTGTCTCCCAACAGTGACAGAGTTCGTGCACCAAGCCTTGTTAATATAAATGCATACTCCCCCACCTCTGGTCTTACCGGAGTCATCAGCTGCTCTGTTTGCCCGCAGAGTGTGCCGTCCGGCCAGCTCGACAGCACCGTCAAGTACTCCACTATGTAGCCATGTTTCCGTGAAAATCATGATATTGCAGTTCATAAGTTTCTTATTGTTGGTGATCCGAAGCCGTAGCTCATCCATTCTGTTCGCCACTAACCGTACATTAGCAAGGAAAATGCTGGGTAGCGAAAGCCGGTGCGATGTTAGCTTTAGCTTAGCTCTTAGCCCTCTGCGCTTCCCCCACCTTTGTTTATGGTCTCTACGCCGCCTGCGAGCACTTCCGGTCGGCCGTGTAGCTTACCTAGTGTCGGGTGTTCTCCAGAGCTCAGGGATGAAACGTAGGTTGCTGATAAAAAGGTGGTTATTTTGTAATCCAATGTCCAAAAGTTCATTTCGGGTGTAGGATGTAAAAGCAAAGCTGTTCTGAACAAACAGACCTGAATGAGCAGAAATATCGCTGCTAATCCACAAAATCTGAAGAGACACTGAGCCTCGTGTTGTGCACGCACCGCCATCTGGTCTGAAAATTTTTGGAAGATAAAAAAAGCGGAATTCCGCAAATTAGCGAAAAAAATCACATCCCTAATCTGTGGAAGGAGCTGAAACATGCCGTCTGGAGAAGGCACCCTTCAAACCTGAGACAACTGGAGCAGTTTGCTCATGAGGAGTGGGCCAAAATACCTGCTAAGAGGTGCAGAAGTCTCATTGACTGTTACAGAAATCGTTTGATTGCAGTGATTGACTCAAAAGGTTGTGCAACAAAATATTAAGTTAAGGGTACCATCATTTTTGTCCAGGCCTGTTTCATGAGTTTGTTTTTAAAATAATTCTGTTGAACCACAATTCAAAAGCATTGTCTGATTTTCATTGGTTAATTTTCATAGAATTTTTATTTATTACCACTTTTGTCAGATTCAAGTTATTTCTGTGACCATTGTGGGTTTTTCTTTCATTAACAGAGGGGTACCAACAATTTTGTCCATGGCTGTATAAACACATTCAATAATAACCCGTCTCAAATCACAGCTCAAATTTTGATGTAAGCATGTTTCATTTCGCTTAATAGCTTCAGGGAGGTCAGATCTTTTCATTAAGTGACTTTCTGTGAAGGGGCCCCTCTAACTGGACCCTTGAGCTATGAAAACCACTTCTTATTAACGTACAGTCACACCTGAAAACTACAACAATTTAAATTTTGCTCCACTTAAGAAGAAATGCATAAACAGACTAACTGGAAAATATGGTACTTTCTGTGTATATGAATTTGTAGAAGATAACATTAGTTCTGCTGCAGGGTGATTATTCAACTTTAAATAAGTAAATAAACCCAAAAAGCTATGGCTGCTGCCTTACTGAGAATGTTTCTGCTGACTGGTGATCTAGCATATCATCAACTGACATCTTACTGTATATATACCTATCTATTAGTACAGTGTTTTTCAACCTTTTTTTTTTTTTTTTTACATTCAACATTTTTCACACTGAAAAAAATCCTGTAGCACACCACCAATCAAAAATGTCACAAAATGACACACTGTAGCCTATCACAGCAGATGTAATGACAATTTAGTCTTGTAATATGTTTATATCCAGTGTAAAGCCTGGGCTTGTTTAGGCTAACATGAAGCTGATATCCTAGCAGGAACTGAAGACAGGCAAACATGAAGCTCTTCCTCAACAGCTCTCAATCTGTCCTTTTTAAAAGTTTTTTATTGCAGCCATGCTTAAAAAGCACTTGAAATAGCTTTGATAGCATCTCCAGCCACAAACACACTGGCCAAGAGTTGTGCATGTCCATTTTTGTCCATAGAATTATCAAGTTGCAACACAAATTTCCCACTAATGTGCATCCTTTCCAAAACAAATTTTTCAACATCTGAAGACATGCCATCAATACATCTGGCAATTGTGTGATCCGAGAGGAACTTTAGCTTCTTCTTTAACTGCATCAGGGCCCAGCAGCTCATTTACAACAGCTTTGCAGGCACAAACTATTAACGTCTCCTCCACAGTGTGTGGCCTTTTTGATTTGGCGACGAGTTCAGCTACTAAGTAGCTAGCTTTGAGAGCTCTCTGATACCTTTATGGTTGTTCTCATTAGTTACCCATTTCTGCATGTTCATGGAGATGATTTTGAAGTGATAGGTGTTTCATTTGGAGATGATGTGAAAAGCTTGCTTGGGACCATATGGGACCAATAGCTTTTCCCCACATACCAAGCATAACAGAGTTGGTGCAGTCAGAGCCCCAGTGAAAGTAAATCCAAACGAAAGATAATTTTCACTGTACTGCCTTGAGATCACCACCTTAGCTTTCTTTTGATCACCACTTGGCCCTGGACAAAATTCTAACAGATGAAGGGCACAGTTCGGAGTCTGAATATTTCCTCTTCAGATATTCATCCATCACCAGTTTCCATCTAGTCACCTTTACCTCTTGCAGGCAGCGTCATTTAACAAGTTGACTGACCAACACTGAATGAGAAGTGCCATAGAAAAAGATGATCACAATTATTGTGTTCATACTGCCACCCAGTGAAATGGAAGAGCCACTACATTGCAGGCACAGATTTACTGTACAACAGCAAATTTTTTGCAGCAACTACATTTTTTGAACCAATTAAGAGAAATTAGACAATTTCCGGCAGCATACCTGACTGTCTCTCATGGCACACTGGTGTAACGCAGCACAGGTGTATAAAAAAAAAAAAAAAAAAAAATCACTATTAGTAAATAAATGACAGTAGTTACTATTTATATTCATGTCATGAGGAGTGGCTGCTCCAGATCTTATTAAACAATCAACTTGATTATTCTCTAAGTGACATGCACTTGTTATACAGAACATTGTTCAGTCTTGCAAATATTCTCTCTCTCTCTCTCATATTTCTTTCCTTGCCTGACGTCATCCTCCATCATCACTCTCTCCCTCTCTATCGTTCCCCCCCCCCCCCCGACTCTTCCCCTCGAAAAGCTTTGTAACACCAAGGAGAAATGCCTTCAGCGTCAAGAAACGCAAAGGGAACCCTCCACCAGTTATAGCTTTCATCCATATTTGTATAGGTTGCAAGAGTTGGCAGTGGTGGTGATGATCTTTCTTTGTTCTTGATATGGTTTGACGTTGACCTCAAGATCAGAGGTAACACATATTTGACCTCATCCAAGATCTTTCTTAGTTACAACCATGGTCTTGATTTGAAAAGTCTGCATTGTTTCTTTCTCCAGTTATTGTGCTCACAAGATGGGTGTTGATGCCGCCGTCACCAAATGAGCAGTAATTTGCACACATTTCTGTCTGGCAAAGAGCAATCCAGACAGCAGATTATCCTGCTTGTTTGACTTCCCAGCAGACAGAGAACACTCCTTGATTATGTTAATGAGCGATGTACTTAGAGCCAAACTTACTGATACCATTGTTGGCTGACATCACTTTATTTACACCTATGCCCATTAAGAAAATTGGAGCATATTCTCTTCATTCACAAATGTCCCAGCCTCAGCAATTTCGGTGAAGTCCAATGCAAAAAAAAAAAAAAAAAAAAGTACTCATGAAGCACAGAGGAGCATCAGCTGCATCATGTAATCATTATTAAAGACTATTGTCATTATGATGACGATTAATGTGGATACTTGTACATCAGGAATTTGCATTTTAAAAGGTTCTCAGAACAACTTTAACAATTCTATTAACATGTTATGATTTAATGCATTTTTTGTTTTCTAATCAACATTTTAATGGCATATTTTTAGAGATACCTGTGCAACTGATGACTGAATGTTGCATGTTTCTGATTATCATGCACAGACCAAGATAAATTTCAATAAACTGTAGATGTCATAGCAACAACAAAATAGGATGACATTGATTAACAGGTTAACAACAAATTAATGTAACCCCAGCTTAGCGCCGCTATTTTTTATGTGCATTAAAGAGCATACAGCTGTGGACAAAATTGTTGGTACCCCTCTGTTAATGAAAGAAAAACCCACAACGGTCACAGAAATAACTTTAATCTGACAAAAGTGGTAATAAATAAAAATTCTATGAAAATTAACCAATGAAAATCAGACAATGCTTTGGAATTGTGGTTCAACAAAATTACTTTAAAAAATAAACTCATGAAACAGGCCTGGACAAAAATGATGGTACCCCTAGAAAAAATTGAAAATAATGTGACCATAGGGACATGTTCAACCAAGATGTGTCCTCTAATTAACATCACAGGTGTCTACAAACTTGTAATCGGTCAGTCGGCCTATTTAAAGGGTGACAAGTAGTCACTGTGCTGTTTGGTGACATGGTGTGTACCACACTAAACGTGGATCAGAGAAAGCAAAGGAGAGTTGTCTCAGGAGATTAGAAAGAAAATTATAGACAAGCATGCTAAAGGTAAAGGCTATAAAACCATCTCCAAGCAGCTTGATGTTCCTGTGACTACAGTTGCACATATTATTCAGAAATTTAAGATCCACGGGACTGTAGCCAACCTCCCTGGATGTGGCCGCAGGAGGAGACGGATGATACGAATGGTAACAAAAGAGCCCAGAACAACCTCTAAACACATTCATGGAGAACTCCAAGGTCAAGGTACATCAGTGTCAGATCGCACCATCCGTCGCTGTTTGAGCCAAAGTGGACTTCATGGGAGATGACCAAGGAGGACACCACTGTTGAAAACAAATCATAAAAAAGCCAGACTGGAATATGCCAAACTGTATGTTGACAAGCCACAAAGCTTCTGGGAGAATGTCCTATGGACAGACGAGACAAAACTGGAACTTTTTGGCAAGGCACATCAGCTCTATGTTCACAGACGCAAAAATGAAGCATACCAAGAAAAGAACACTGTCCCTACTGTGAAACATGGAGCAGGTTCTGTTATGTTCTGGGGCTGCTTTGCTGCATCTGGCGCAGGGTGTCTTGAATCTGTGCAGGGTACAATGAAATCTCAAGACTATCAAGGTATTCTAGAGAGAAATGTGCTGCCCAGTGTCAGACAACTTGGTCTTAGTCGCAGGTCAATGGTCTTGCAACAGGATAATGACCCAAAACACACAGCTAAAAACACCCAAGAATGGCTAAGAGTGAAACATTGGACTATTCTAAAGTGGCCTTCTATGAGCCCTGATCTAAATCTTATTGAACATCTCTGGAAGGAGCTGAAACATGCCGTCTGGAGAAGGCACCCTTCAAACCTGAGACAACTGGAGCAGTTTGCTCATGAGGAGTGGGCCAAAATACCTGCTGAGAGGTGCAGAAGTCTCATTGACGGTTACAGAAATCGTTTGATTGCAGTGATTGCTTCAAAATGCTGTGCAACAACATTTTAAGTTAAGGGTACCATCATTTTTGTCCAGGCCTGTTTCATGAGTTTGTTTTTTTTAAATAATTCTGTTGAACCACAATTCAAAAGCATTGTCTGATTTTCATTGGTTAATTTTCACAGAATTTTTATTTATTACCACTTTTGTCAGATTCAAGTTATTTCTATGACCACTGTGGTTTTTTCTTTCATTAACAGAGGGGTACCAACAATTTTGTCCACGTGTGTATATTCTAACCCTCAACCCACAAAAAGCCTGCGCACTTATTGGTCAATCAGCACCAGCCCCTTCACAACTCCAAATTCAAACAGGAAACACATCCTGGAGGACAGAAGCAGAGTGGGCAAGGCCTGGCGTCAGCACTAATGACCGTGTAAAGCCTTGGTTTATACAACAATGGGTTTCTGCACAATCCAAATGCCACAGTCTCAGGACTGCAGTTCTATGACTGCAGTTCCAGGGATATGAGAGGTTATGTCTAGGGTTGCAGGGTGAGTGCTGGTTGTTCTCCAAACACAGCGGTCACAAGGTGGAGTCAGTGGGTCCGAGAACTGTGGTCCTGAGTTTGTGGCTCTCAGCTTGTGCAGAAATTTGCTACTTGTTGTATGGGTTCAGCATAGGGTCAATAGTAGGGCTGGGCGATTAACCAAAATAAAACTGGAACTAGCGTTCGGGATGTAGAACTGATTTAATCTTGCTAATGTCAGTTTTTTTATTTTTCCCTGTGTGTGTGTGTGTGTGTGTGTGTGTGTGTGTGTGTGTGTGTGTGTGTGTGTGTGTGTGTGTGTGTGTGTGTGTGTGTGTGCTTCATGTACTGCCCCTTTAAGATGTGCCCACGAAGTTACAGGTGCAGGCACGCAACTCTGGAAGCAGGGGAATCAGCGCTGTTCAGATGCAACAGAAGATGGGCAGAACAATTAAAGACGGCTTGTAATGAAAACAAATGTGATCTCCATCTCCACAGTACGTGATGATTGACTCTTCATCTGAAGATGCCAAGAAAATGCGAGCAAAGTACGTGGATACCAACACTAAAACGAACAGAGGCCAAGTTGCTGTTAGCCTCTGACAGCTATCCGTATGATCTTAGCTGTTTTACAGAGGGAATGGGCAAGCTAAGGCTGCATTTAAGAACCCAATAAGAGACTCATAATCACTATGGGTGTGTAAAGGACTCCTCAATGCAGTTAACAAGCTAATTATCTGCTGCACACGTGATATGCATGTGATAGGTATGTGTTTTAAACACTCGACTATGCTTATTTTGTGTGTGAAATGACAATAGGCTTGTTCTTTATTATATTATACTCACTGCCCGTATAATAATCTTGTGTAATATTGCTTAAGTCTTGTTATTAAGAGGGGGGGGGGCTGCAAATCAACATGAAAGGGTCATTTAACCATGATGTGATTTAAGGTCAAATTTTCCAGCCCTAGTCAATAGTCCTTTGAACTCGTAAATTAATCTTCATTTTCCAGAGATTAAAAAAAAATAAATAAATGCTGGTTGAGTAATTTGTCCTGAATTTATTCTAGTGTTTATTTTTCATGTGAAGTTTTATACTTCCCAAATAAGTGAACACTGTGCTGAATGCATGGGCATGCATGGTGGGACAGTAGTTAGCACTGTTGCTTCGCAGTTAGAAGGTTCCTGTCTCAAAACTCTAGGCTGGCAGGGGTTGGGGCCTTTCTGTGTGGACTTTGCATCCTCTTGCTCTGCTGTGTGGATTTGCTCTGGGTCCGCAGAGTTCCTCCCTCACTCCAAACATATGCATGCTAGATTAAATGGTGGCTCTAATAGCTCTGGGTCTCTGATAAACCCATAGAATGCAGGGTTAATGTAGTAACCAGTCAAGCACTTTGAGTGCTTTTTCAGATGATAAACAAGAGCACTCTGAAGCAAGTGCAATATCCCCTGCCTCAGTTTTCTCTGAAGATCCCGATGCTTACTGACAAAGAGCAGTTTTCAACTTTTCAATATAATTACTGTGACAGAACCGAATGATAAGCCCATCATCCACAAATATACAATAAAGTACACAACCCATAGTTGTAGGTCAGGATCCCAAGGTGAACCTGTGTAGCAACTAGGGATGTTAATGATTAATTGACTTTTGATTAATTGTAGATAAGAATTTAGTCGACTAAATTAAATTAGTTGTCAATTAACTGATAACTCAGCAGTCCTTTTCAATGGGAGCTTCGTCGTCGGCCTCCGTCGGTCTATGATGACCATGGAAGAGAATCCTAAACGTCTACTCTGCTGGAACAGCACCGCCTGTGGCTGAACAGGCCGATGCGCGAATGGCAGTCCCTGTCACACAGGTCGCACTTGTGGGTGGTCTCCGTGCTGCTGGGTCTGTGGCGGTTCTTCCTGCGGGTCCTTTTTTCATCTGCTGCAGCAGTCAGTCTCTCTTCACCCGCCTTGAGCTGTCTGGTCAGGGTGCCTCTCCATTTGGAGCGGTCCGTTGCAAGGTCCTCCCAGCGCTCTGTGTTGATCTCCAGGGCCTTCATGTCTCTCTTGCAGACGTCTCTAAAGCGCAGCTGTGGGCGGCCAACGTCTCTCCTGCCAGTCGCCAGTTCTCCGTAGAGGACGTCTTTGGGGATTCTGCCATCCTCCATACGGTGAACGTGGCCTAGCCAGCGGAGCCTGCGCTGCCTGAGTAGAGTGAACATGGAGGGAAGGCCGGCGTGGGACAGAACTTCTGTGTTGGGCACTTTGTCCTGCCAGGATATGTCCAGGATGTGGCGAATGCAGCACAAGTGGAAAGAGTTCAGTCTCTTTTCCTGCCGGGTGTATGTTTTCATTCTATGTTGTTTATTCTATGAAATCTAGTAGGGTTGCTATCCAGGCAGGGGTGTCACCCACTGCCATTTCAACCGAAAAAGCAGAAGAAGCAGCCAAGCCCTCAGAGCACATGCACTGTGCAAAACCAAAAAAAAAAAACCAAAAAAAACCCCTCACCCTTCAGGGTTACATCGGACAATCACAACAAGTTCTAGTGTCCACCCACCTACTTCAAATCAACAGGGCAGAGAAACGGACTGCAGAGGAAAAAGACTACACGACTGCGAAAACTTATCCCCACTGCCTTCGAGCGGACGGGAAAGCAGATCAGACTTAGGTTGCCACTGAGGTAACAGACAACAGAGGGAGCCACGCTCATACTCGGTTTGCCTGGATTGCCGGGATACTGTGATAATGTTTAACATGCAACAACAGATGAAGCAGCTCACAGTTTATTTTCCTGTTACATCTACCAGTGCATCTCAATAAATTAGAATGTGAAAGTGTTTTATTATAACTAAAAAAGATAAATTTTATGATATTGGTAGTAGTTTTTAAAATAAATAAAAAATCATGACATTTGTAATTTACTGAGATGTACCAGCACATAGTACACACTACACAGTACAAAATTTGTTAAACTACAAAAAATGCTATTGACTGTAGTTAAAAAAAAAAAAAAATGCAAATAGTACAATAAATCATTGAGGAATAGGATGTTCATGTTTTATTCAGTAGATGAAAAAACTAGTGGTGTTGGCGTTATCGCATTAATCGCCTGTTAACGCTTTGCCCCTCTTAACGGTGACAAATTTTGTGATTGCAGTTAACGGCAGAAAGTGCAAACAGCACTTTTTGGCCTTGCGGCTCCCTGTACCAAAGCTGCTTTGGCCACAGACACTGTGTGCACCACGAAGACATCGCAAAGTCAAACAAGCTGGATTACAGCCATGGAAATCCCCAAAGTGCTGTCATGTTTAAGTTTACAACGTTATCTGTCGGAGCCCTCACCTGGATAATTCTTACAACCTCCTCCAAAACTTTGCCTGGATGTTGGGTTGTTCTTCTGTGGAAACTGGCTAGCTGGCTAGTAGCTACATGCTAGGTTGTAGCTGACCTCCAGCACCTGACACGGACAGAAATTCGCCCGTTTTCGTAATGTCCATTCACTCCCCCGCCATTTTTGCAGCACAGTGGGGTGAGATATAGTTTTCAAGGCATTTTGATGTTGACCTTTGACCTTGTATATTGAGCTTTTATTGTTGCAAAACTATTTGTAAGCGTATGCACAGATCCACAAATATGTAAAAAATATCTGCAAATGCGTGCACTGATCCACAAATATGTAAAAAATATTTACATATTTGTAAATATGTAAAGTACACACACCGCTGTTGAAAAGAGTGAAAGCAAAAAACACTGCTGCCGCTGTCTGCCTGAGCAGTGTCCCATATATAGACAAAGAGTGCTGGGATGGATGGACGGATGGATGGATGGATAGATAGATAACTGGAAAATTACAGTGTAACAGCAGCATGACAGTACACGACCAAAACTACAGAAACACACATAGCATAATAGACACAGGGATTACCCATGGAAACAAAAACTGCCTAAATAGATTATATACATCATAGATGAATAGATGGTGACCCATATAGATACATGAATCATACCTGCTGTACAATGCAGAACTATCAGGTGCAGGGTGAAATGTGTCAATTACACTGCAAGGTGCAGTATGGCAGCATAGTTATGACCAGAATTCAACATCAGAGTGAGTCATTGTACAGTGAAATGGCGTGTGGCAGGAAAGATTTCCTGTACCTGACTGTTTGGCAGCGAGGTTGTAGCAGTCTGCTGGAGAAAGTGCTCCACTGTTTGTCCAGTGTGTGGTGGAGGGGGTGATCAGGACTGTCCATGATGGATCCCAGTTTTAGTGTCCACCTCTCCACCACAGTCTCAAAGGTCTCCGACCTGAGACTAATTACAGTTGGTGTCACTGGCTCTTATACTGCTACCCCAACAGACAGCAGCAAAGAAGATGGCGCTGGTGACATCTGCCTGATAGAAAAGCTCCAGCATCCTGTTGCACACGTTGAAGGATCTCAGTTTCCTCAGGAAGTAGAGTCTGCTCATCCCCTTCTTGTACACAGCATCAGTGTGGGATTTCCAGTCCAGTCCTTTGCTGATCATGACACCCAGGTATTTGTATTCCTCCACTACTTCCACATCCTCCCCCCAATCTGCAATGGCTGTGAAGGCGTCCTCTTCTTCTTGAAGTCAATCACTATCTCTTTGGTCTTGTTGACGTTCAGCCTCAGGTGATTCTGCTTGGTCCACTCCACAAATCTGTCTACCAGTGCCCTGTACTCCCCCTCCTCTCCTCTTCTTATACACCCAACAGCTGAGTCATCAGAGAATTTCTGCAGGTGGCATGACTCGGTGCTGTACGGAAAATCAGTTGTGCATCAGGTGAAGAAAAAAGGAGAAAGCACAGTCCCCTGTGGAGCTCCCGTATCACTAACCACCACATCAGACAAGACACTGTTCAGCCGGACAAACTGTGGCCTGCCTGTCAGGTAGTCAGTAATCCAGGAGATCAGAGCTGTCGACTCCCATCCCCCGCAGCTTCTCACCCAGCAGCAGTAGCTGGATGGTGTTAAAGGCACTGAAGAAATCAAAGAACATGATTCTCACAGTGTCTCCTCCACCATCCAGGTGCAAATGGGCTCGTTGCAGCAGGTAGATGACAGCGTCTTCAACTCCTAACTGAGGCTGATGTGCAAACTGCAGAGGGTCTAGCCATGTCTTCACCTGTGGTCTCAGGTGGGCTAAGACCAGTCTCTCAAGGACCATCAACACGAGATGTGAGGGCAACCAGTTGATGTTCAGATCAGATGGAGACGACTTCTTGGGGACAGGAACCAAGCAGGACGTCTTCCACAGCACCGGTACTCTCTCCAGACTCAGGCTCAGGTTGAACAGGTGTTTCAGTACCGGAGCTAGCTGGTTGGCACAGGTCCTCAGGATCCTGATGGAGATGCCAATCAAGGCCCGCAGCCTTCCGCTGACGGAGTCTCTCCAGCTGTTTAACCTGGTCTGTAGTCACAGTGATGGGGGGGAGGGGGGGCTGGTGCTGGTGCCCCGGGGGTGTGTGTGTGTGACTGTGTTGAGGAGGTGACAAACGGTGAGTTGAACCCATTAAAAAATAGATTCAGCTCATCGGTTCTCTCAAGACTCCCCGATGTCCATCTGTCTCTCCCCTTACACCCAGTGATTTGTTTCATTCCCGTCCAGACATCCTTTGACCTTGTGATCCCAAAACCATAGTCACACTTCAGGATCACATGGTAAACCTGTGTACCAGATTTGGTGACCCTAGCTTTCTTTGTTGTCGAGATATATTTTATAAGGCATTTTGATGTTGACCTTTTACCTTGCAACCCCAAAACCACAGTCACACTTGAGGGTCACAGGGTAAACCTGTGTACCAAGTTTGGTGACCCTAACTTTACTTGCTGTACAATAATAAAGCATAGGGAATGTTAACCTTAACCTTTTGACCCTAAACCCACAGTCAGAGGTCAGGATCCCAAGGTGAACCTGTATACCAGGTTTGGTGGCCCTAGCTATACTTGTTTTATAGTAGTAGTAAATGTGGCATTTACCATTGTGCAACTGCAATGTTAACTTTGACCCCTTCACCCCAAACCCACAGTTAGGTCAGGTTGTAAACAGTCTAAGATGTGTATTAGATACAACCACTATCGATTTGAAAAGCCTACATCATTTCTTTTAGTAGTTATTGTGTTTAGAAGATTTATGGAAAAATCTGACCTCAAGGTCATCCGATCAGAGTGAAATTGCAATATGTGCATCATCAGAATATATCAAACCATGGTACCAAGTTTCAAAACAATCAGAACAAAACTGTAGGAGAAGTTGATTTCACAAGACAGTTACTGTCTATGAAGCGAGTCAAACAGGAAGTCATAGGTCAAGGGCTATAATTCCCGCAAAAATCAACCAATGAAAACCAAACTGCAATATGCGCATCATCAGAGGAAAACAAACCATGGTACCAAGTTTCAAAACAATCGGACTAAAACTGTAGGAGGAGTTGATTTCACCAAAGTGGGGCTGACGGACGGACAGACTGACCCATAACATAATCCCCCTTCGGTCTTTGCACAAAGGACTCTTCGACCAGCAGGAGATAAAAAGTGCTATATAATATACTTTATACATAATCTTATATAATTTGTCAAGACAAAGTGTGACTGGCAACCTAAGTTGCCAAACCAATACAGGGGATCTGCCTGTTGGTAAGAGTATAAAAAAGGGGGAAAAACCCAAGGTATTTTTTAGAACCAATTACAGTGGATATAAAAACTCTACCCACCCCTGTTCAAATGCCAGGTTTTTGTGATGTAAAAAAAATGAGACCAAGATAATTCATTTCTAAACTTTTTTCCCCATTAATGTGACCTATAACCTGTACAACCCAATTAAAAAACAAAAATCTTTTAAGGAGAAAAATAATTTTTTTTTACAATAACTTGGTTGCATAAATATGCACACCCTGTTATAACTGGGGATGTGGCTGTGTTAAGAATTAACCAATCACATGCAAACTCATGTGAAATGGAGTCAGCACACACCTGCCACCATTTAAAGTGCCTCTGATTAACCCCAAATAAAGTTCAGCTGTTCTAGTAGGCTTTTCCTGACATTTTTGTAGTCACATCTTACAGCACAAGCCATGGTCCGCAGAGAGCTTCCAAAGCATCAGAGGGATCTCACTGTTGAAAGGTATCAGTCAGGAGAAGAGTACAAAAGAATTTTCAAGGCATTAAATATACCATGGAACACAGTGAAGACAGTCATCATCAAGTGGAGAAAATATGGCACAACAGTGGCATTACAAAGAACTGGACATCCCTCCAAAATTGATGAAAAGATGAGAAGAAAACTGGTCAGGGAGGCTGCCAAGAGGCCACCAGCAACATTGAAGGAGCTGCAGGAATTTCTGGCAAATACTGGCCGTTTAGTACATATGACAACTAGAAAAGCACTTGGAGAGCGCAGACCTCCGCCAAGCGCCACAGTTCCCCCCATACAGTGTTTAACATCATAAATATTAATCCTACATTTATTTTGTCTAAATTTATAGATTCCTTGACCATGAAAAAAATGCCATTTGCAAGTGGCATATATTAGCTATACTGTGACGCTTTTTTTTTTTTTTTTTTTTTTTTGCAGACGGCGATCCGGATCACCACCAAAATCTAATCATCTGTAGGATACCCCATTTCTGACAATCTCTGAAAATTTCATGAAAATCAGTCCATAAGTTTTTGAGTTATCTTGCTAACAAACAGACAGACAGACAAACCAACGCTGATGAAAACATAACCTCCTTGGTGGAGGTAACAATCTCCCATCTTCTTCATATGTCTGGGCTATGGGGTAGGGTGGCAAGATGGAAGCCTTATCTTACAAAGAAAAACATCCCAGCCTGGCTATATTTTGCAAAAACACATTTGAAATCTCCCAAACACATGTAAGAAAATGTGTTATGGTCCGATGAAACCAAGGTTGAACTTTTTGGCCATAATTCCAAAAGGCATATCTGGTGCAAACAACACTGCTCATCACCAAAAGAAGACCATACCTACAGTGAAGCATGGTAGTGGCAGCATCATGCTTTGGGGCCGTTTTTCTTCGGCTGGAACTGGGGCCTTAGTCAAGGTGGAGGGAATTATGAACAGTTCCAATTACCAGTCAGTGTTGGCACAAAACCTTCAGGTTTCCGCTAGAAAGCTGAAGATGAAGAGGAACTTCATCTGTCAGCACGACAATGACCCAAAGCACACATCCAAATCAACAAAAGAATGGCTTCAGCAGAAGATTAAGGTTTTGGAATGGCCCAGCCAGAGTCCAGACCTGAATCCGATCGAACATCTGTGGGGTGATCTGAAGAGGGCTGTGCACAGGAGATGCCCTCACAATCTGACAGATTTGAAGTGTTTTTGCAAAGAAGAGTCAGCAAATATTGCCACATCAAAATGTGCCACACTGATAGACTCCTACCCAAAAAGATTGAGTGCTGTAATAAAAGCCAAAGGTGCTGCAACAAAGTATTACTTTAAGGGTGTGCATATTTATGCAAACAGGTTATTGTAAGTTCTTTATTTTTCCCCTTAAAAGATTTCAGTTTGTTTTTCAATTGGGTTGCACAGGTTATAGGTCACATTAATGGTGGAAAAAGTTTTGAAATGATTTACTGTATCTTGGTCTCATTTTTTTACGTCACAAAAACCTGGCATTTAAACAGGTGTGTAAACTTTTTATAGCCACTATAAATTAGTGTACTTCCTGTGCTGGTCCCAAGCCTAGATAAAATGGGCAGGGTTGCGTTGTAAAAACTCAGGTTCAACTGTAAGAGAACCCACCCAAACTGAGGGACTAGTTGTGTCCTGTCAAAATAAATACAGATGATGATGATCATAAATAAATATGCAAATCAATCATAAGTCAGTTATTGGCAATATGTGATCATTCTGGCTGACAGTGCTAATGCGTTATCACTAACCTTAGCTGTGTTTTTATTTCTTTGTCATTTCCGAGCTGCTGTAAAATGTCATTTCCCTCAAATGACTACCCCCCACCTACCAAACAAAACTGCTATACTGACAAGTAACAGTCAATCACCAACACATTTACTTGTTCCATTTTGACTATCAAACTGTTACTACATTATCATTGAGCTGCAATGTAAAGTGTAAATGTTGCCTTTGTTGCTGCACTGGATGAGCTTATTGGCATGCTGAGCCATGTCCCAAATCATCTGCAGGAAATAGACGGGGTTCCTGGCAACTGTCTGGCCAAAAGGTAAACTCTGAGCACAAACATGGAACCTAGATTAAAAAAAAACAACAACAAAACAAAACAGAAAGACACCAAACATTGTGGCATAAAAGGCATTACAATTATTTCTTAGCTTAGCACAGTTACTGATTTGAGAAATATTTTAAAAGAAAGTATTCTCTTAAAAGTCCTGTTAATTAGGTCAACGACACATATACGGTTCACAGTACATGTGGGGAAATGGTAGAAAGAGTTATAAATTGGTCTTTATCATGTGCAGCTTCTAACAAATAATGTTTCTCAAATCATTTGAATTTCACAAAAAATAGTTTTATATTTATTTTTACTTCAAATTTGCAGATTACCTGCTTGCATGCAGAAGCACCAGCTTGTAAATGTTCTTGTAGATAGCCTCAAAAGAATTAATCTGAGAAGAAAAAAAAATATATATATATATATAAAAAAAGTGATCCCTTGAATTCATTCTCAACTTCTTTTAGTAACAGCAAACTGCCAGTTTCCTTTAGCTGTCCCAACCACTGTGTGTTGAATATTTTTTCAAGGTCTCCTTGGTTTAAGATTAAGACAGCCCCCCACGCCCACCCCACCTCACCATTACCCCCAACACACACACACAAAAACGATTCTCTTATTGATTTATTTATGTGCTTTGTGTCACTGCATCCATGTGCCCACCAACCAAGGTGATGAACTCCTGCCTTGACCTTCTCATGGAAAACGTCTTGGAGCAATTTTAAATTGCCTTGTTTCTTTAATGATTAAAGGGACTCCAGGCTCTGAGGCAGCAAAGGGGCCCCAGACCCTGATGGTTCTCCCACCATGCATTACAGCTGAGAAGGTGCGTTTGTGTGCAGCATGCATTTCTTCCATCCAGAAGACTAGACTGGAAGACAAATGACAGATTGTGCCATATGGTCATTTTACATCAATCACAGTGAGATGAATGTATGCATCTTTCTTCATAGTAAAAGAAAACTCTACAGCCCACGCTTTCAATAAAAATATACTAGCACAGAAAACATGATCCAAGGATTTTTGAGGACACCGGCAAAGAGCAGGAACCTGTAAAGTACTCATTGTTTAGAAAAGATGTGCCAACTGTGTATCTTTATGCATTCTGATTGTCTATGATAGCGACGTAAATAAAAATAAAGTAACATTTTGAGTAGTCAATGCAGAATCCCCCCCCCCCGGAAAACAGTGTATTTATATCAGTCCATTTCCATTATCTCATTTCTCAATTCTGTGTTGACATCATGATCATAAACTCTTTTTTTTTTCCACAATATCTTTATTGAACCTTTTTTTTTTTTTTTTTAACAAACATGATACAAACAATCAAACACTAACACTAAAGTACTACAAAAAAAAAAAAAAATGCACTAAAAACACCAACAACCACCAACAAAATCAAATCTTCAACAATGCTCCTCTGTTTAGTCTAGACAATCCAATACATAAGTATACATATTATGTTCACCAGTTTGGAATTTACAAGGTCCACACACATCATTCACCTTCTTCTTCAAGAGTTATGTTTAAATTTTTTACATAATCAATAAAAGGTCTCCATATATTCTCAAACACAATTTCCTTTGATATCAGTATATATGTTATTCTTTCTAATGGAAGGTTTGTTAACATCTGTCTTAACCACTGAGTCACATCTGGTCTATGAGTCTTTTTCCATAATAGTGCAATACATTTTTTGGCATTAAGCAAACTGAGGTCTATGAATGTTCTTTCACTTTTATTAAAATTATGCTTTTCTGGGTACAGACCCAACAAAAACAGTTTAGGATTCAATATGATTTGTTTTGAGATTATTTTTTCAATTGTTACCCTCACCTCTTCCCAAAACATTCTTATTAATCTACATTCCCATAAACAATGAAATAGGGTTCCTTTACTTTCCATGCGATCATAAACTCTTTTACTGTGGAACTCAATTTTTACAACAGTAACTTTCCACTTCGCTGATGTTGGAGAATCATTTTCTTTTTTTGTAATTTGAATTTTATTGGGTTTTCAATTTAGAAAATAAAACAATAAAAAATAAAACGAAAAAGAATCATTTTCAAGTGGCAACCTTGAAAATTGTTTTCAAGGACTCCTTTGTCATGACTTCTCTGTTTAGATTGTCCTTTAACCAGCTGGAGCAGTACTGATAAAGGCTGGTTCAGTAGCCTTTTAAAATCTAATGCACAAGATGTAAACCTTTGTACAACATCTGTTTTTCTAACAACTAAAAGGTTTTTTATAAAAACAGTTTTGGAAAAATATACAGTACATTACCAGTGCTGCTAATGGATTGAAATATTTAATCAAAATCACATGATTTTTATATTTTTAATATGTTCTATAAATACCTTAAAAAGTTTTTTTTTTTCCCCTCACCCAGGTTGTGGTTTGTGAATCTGGGGTGCTTGTCAGCTCTGACAACTTATTTAAGAGTTTAAAAAAATACCTACAAAATTTTACAAATTTATAAACGCAATCAGAATAAATTCTCATTGTGTTTATAAATTTGCGAAATTTTGTAGGTATTTATTTTTAAATCTTAAAATTTATAAACACAATCAGAATAAAGTCATCAACCCAGCCACTGGGGGTGCACAAGCCAGTATATACTCCTAGTGCCGGTCCCAAGCCCAGGTAAACGGGGAGGGTTGTGTCAGGAAAGGCATCCAACGTAAAACCTTTGCCAAATCAAACATACGGCTCATGATGAATGATGCTTTCATACCGGATCGGTCGAGGCTTGGGTTAACAACAACCGCCACCCGTGCTATTAACCAACAAGGTAATGGAAATTGGGCTAGTGTTGGTCGAAGACCGAGGAGGAGAGGGGGAACGCATGTTAGGAGGGAGAGAGAGAAAGGGAAAGGTAGAAGTGTGGAGATGCGTAGAGATCTTAAATGTAGGTACTATGGGTAACCCCCACAACAGCCACGGACAAGCAGAGCGCTCAGCGGGAGCAATTAACACAGCAGTGTGATCTATGGACTGATAACAATATGTAGATGTGCCTTGTAACCTCTTTTGTCCTACAGCCCCGAAGCAGAGGCGAATTCCGGCCAGTAATCTCCCTATTGTTATGTGTGACACTCAAATGCAAACGTTCATGCTTCCTGCTCCGACTGTGATGCAAATGTCCCATTCCTTTCATGTATTGTCTGTAACTGGGTATAAAAACTGCATATGCTCTGTAGCTCACTCTCTCTCACTGCTCATCTGACTAGACGCATTGCCTATCTGCTGGAGAGCCTCCGGGCTCGCTCTGGCGCGCATGCACGGCGCCGGAGTGAGTCTCGTGATGGCGGTATGATTAATAAAAATCCCTCAAAAACTCACAGTTCGCCGCATATTATTTCATGCCGCCACATTGGTGACCCCGAGAAAGCACACGCTTTGTGCAAAGCAACCTTCTGGTCTGGACAGCTACACTGGTGACCCGACGACAACGAACGCAGCACCCGGCGGTGATTCTCCGAAGACAAGCGAACGCAGCAGCCTGACGCAAATGATCTGTCCTCCCTTCTGCTACAGGGAGACCTCGACGCAGAGCCACCACCAGGCGAAACTCTCCGGAGATCACCCACGACCGGGGAAGCTGCAGAATGCTTCATGGTGAGATCTGCACGCCTGAGATCTGCACATTCACGCTGGGACCGGCCGCTCTCACAGCTTCTCCACACGAGAGCGCACGCACCTCATCCTCTCTCCACGACGGCGACCTCCAGGGCCGATGGAGAACGCAGCGCGTGGACCTGAACGCACCATGACCAATCTACAGCAACAGCTTACAGGGATGACCATCGGCGCCGACGATGCTGATCCTCAGCAAGCTCCCTGACCCCAACTCGCCTCTACAGCGGACCTGCCATGCACCGAACCCCGCACGCACACCGGGGGGTTATGAGGACAGCGCACCACGCACGGGACAATACCGGCTCCACACAGACCGCCATCGTCCTTCGCCGCTGCACACAGAACCTTCAGGGCTGCTCACAAACCTGAAGCACGCACGCAGCTCGCTCACAGGATTTTCTAATGGTCTCAGCCACGGCGCACAAGGGAATTCAGCTGTCAGCTGTCCCAGAGGACTTTAGGACTGCGCGCGCACCTAAAGTCAACACGCCAAGTCCCTCACAGCTGCAGCTCCTTTTTTTCTTCATGGCCGCGAGAGGAGTCAGAGACTAATTTTTCTTCTTACAGCTGCTGTGGACCTCCGCACGTTCAAAAGGACAGCCCCTCATAATCGCGGATCCACAGGCAATTTTTGCGCGGCCCAGACAATTTCGCCGTCCCAGGCCGGCACTCGCTACCCCCACCCTCCCTCCCTCCACCGCCGCCTGCAGCGAGCTTCCCCCGCAGCTCGCTCCCAAAGCCGGACTATCGAGGACTCAGCTTCCCGCTGAGCCCTCTGGGGAAGGGGGGGTGTATGGGTAACCCCCACAACAGCCACGGACAAGCAGAGCGCTCAGCGGGAGCAATTAACACAGCAGTGTGATCTATGGACTGATAACAATATGTAGATGTGCCTTGTAACCTCTTTTGTCCTACAGCCCCGAAGCAGAGGCGAATTCCGGCCAGTAATCTCCCTATTGTTATGTGTGACACTCAAATGCAAACGTTCATGCTTCCTGCTCTGACTGTGATGCAAATGTCCCATTCCTTTCATGTATTGTCTGTAACTGGGTATAAAAACTGCATATGCTCTGTAGCTCACTCTCTGTCACTGCTCATCTGACTAGACGTATTGCCTATCTGCTGGAGAGCCTCCGGGCTCGCTCTGGCGCGCATGCACGGCGCCGGAGTGAGTCTCGTGATGTCGGTATGATTAATAAAAATCCCTCAAAAACTCACAGTTCGCCACATATTATTTAATGCCGCCACAGTACTATAGCCCCTTTTCCACTAGCACCAACTCAGCCCTACTTGCCTCGACTTTACCCGGGTCGACACAGTGTGGTTGGTTTTCCATTACAACTGAGTACCACCTCAAGTGGGTGGGTTCATTAAAGGAAAGCAGCCCGTTATCCCGTTATGTTGTTTACATGCTGACATTTTCACTGATAAATAATGCAAGAGATGCTTAAAATCACAAAACACTCACGATCTTCCCCGTGAGCAGCCATCAGCTCGTAGGCCTCCTGGTATACTTTTTCGTTTTAGGTCACTCCACCACAGCAAGGTCAATGGGGCTGAAAAGTTCATAGCTGTCAAATTTGACAAAATGTAGTTTATTTTTCAAGCGCAGGGATCCAAGCGCTGCAACACTGATGGAAGAACTGTACGCACCAACAGGGAGACTGTTGAAAAATAACCACATTTGGTCAAATTTGACCACTATATGAAGTTTTCAACCCTGGCGCTGGCGGAGTGTTCTGAAGTGAAATACCAGGAGGTCTCCGAGCTGATGGCTGCTCATGGGGAACATGGTGAGTGTTTTGTGACGGTGTTGATTTGTGTGTAGCCATTTATTTCGCTGGTTATCACAGAAATAATAAAAACTCATGGCCGAATTTACAAATGGCGGTTTTGAATCTTGTGAAGACATCGCTCTCATCCACTGACGTTACGCCCTGGCCAATCAGTGGCCTAAAATCTGTTGATGTCACATTTTCAGCTCAACTCAGTACAGTTGGAACTTCACTGAAGTAGGTCCCAAAACAGTACCTGGTACCAGGTAGTAATGGAAAACCCTACAAACCAAGTAGTCAAGGCGAGTAGGGCTGAGTAGGTATTAGTGGAAAAGGGTCTTATGACTGATAAAGGCAGAGAATTGGATGGAAAGAAGAAAGGAGTGCATCCAGAAAGTATTCACAGCGCTTCACTTTTTCCACATTTTGTTATGTTACAGCCTTATTCCAAAAAGGATTACATTTATTTTTCCCCTCAATATTCTACACACAATACCCCATAATGACAGCATGAAAAGTTTTTTGGGAGATTTTTGCAAACTTATTAAAAATAAAAAACTAAGAAATCCCATGTACATAAGTATTCACAGCCTTTGCTCAATACTTTGTTGATGCACCTTTGGCAGCAATTACAGACTCAAGTGGCCAGACGAAAGCCACTCCTTAGTAAAAGGCACATGGCAGTAGGGCTGGGCGATAAATCGAATTAATTCGATTAATTCGCCTTTTTAAAAATTGACGATTTGAAAATCTGCTAAATCGTAAAATCGAGGTGATCTTAAATAAATAAAATACGGGTTCTTCTTCTGCCTTTTATGACTTGAGCATTGGCGTATGCTTCCGCCTCTTGTCTCCTTCCGCCTAAGCACTCATGCTCCGGCCATGGCGGACACAGCACAACCCGAAGAGTTGGTAGCGAGAAAAGGGACTCATATTACCTCGATTATATGGAAGTGGTTCGGCTTTGACAAGACTGATGCAGAGCAAACTACAGTCCTGTGCAAGGTTTGCAGAAAAACTGTGAAAACGAAGAGCAGCAGCACAACTAACCTCTATCAGCACCTCCGGCAGAGGCACCCTAAAGAATGGGAGGAGTGCTCGCAGCTACGGGAGTGCAGCATGGCTAGCACTAGCCAAAGCAAACAAGGTCACGCCGCGAAGAAACAACAAACTTTAGCCGCATCATTTTCTAGTGTCGTGCCATACGATAAGTCAGGGGCACGGTGGAAGCAGATGACTGAAGCCGTTGCTGTTCATTTAGGGATGGATATGGCGCCTATTTACACCGTAGAGAAGCCTGGCTTTCTCCACATGCTAAAAGTTTGGGATCCAAAATACCAACCACCGAGTTGTAAATACTTTGCGGAGGTTGCACTACCAAAACTGTACAACGAAACACGACAAGCGCTTTATGAAAAGCTGGACACGGTTTTATTTTTTTCTGCTACTACAGACCTTTGGTCCAGTCGATCTCTTCAACCGTACTTGAGTTTAACAGTGCATTATATCGACGAGAACTGGAGTCTGAACAGCTGCTGTTTACAAACCACCTACTTTCCTGAAGATCACACTGGAGAGCTCATTGCACAGGGGCTCAAAGACTCCTTGGCACTGTGGAAGTTGGATGAGGAGAAAATGGTGTGCATGACTACTGACAGTGGCACAAATATGATGAAGGCCCTGAAGCTAAACCAGTGGACCCACCTCAGCTGCTCTGGACACAGGCTCCACAACGCAATAGGCAAGTAAAATGCAATGTGCACCATCATTTAAAATACAACATAAATCTATACTATTAAAATTTAAAGCAACACCTACTAAACATTATCAGGCATAATATTACTTGTTTAATTTACAGGGTTTTTTAAAATTTATTTTCTCCTATAATACTACTTTTTTTAAGCGGTGGTATATTCTTGATTCATTTACTACAACCGCATACAAATTTATGTAATATTGCATTAATAACAATATTTTTATTGACATTACTATACATCAGCAAGGAGTTGTTGATATTTTGTATACTCTAGTAATGCTAAGTGTATTAATCATTCTTTTTCTTTACAGAGAATGCTTGTAAGGATGCTCGCATCGAACGTGCCGTAGGAGTCTGCAAGAAAGTCATCAGTGCCTTCTCCTTTAGTTGGAAGAAGCGGAGAGACATGGCAGTGGTGCAAGCAGAACTTGGCCTCCATGAACATCAGCTCATCTCAGAATCACCTACAAGATGGGGGTCACGTCAGCAGATGATCGAGCGTATACTGGAGCAGGAGAAGGCAATTGGACAAATCTTGGGTGCAGATAAGAAAACAAGGCACTTAGTGCCAACCTGGCAGGACATTGATGTTTTAGAGTCAGTAAATAAAGCCATAAAGCCATTACATGACTTTACTGATGCATTGTCTGGTGAGACATATGTGAGCATCTCTTTCATAAAACCAACCCTTCATCTGTTTAACAACAGTTTGCTGAAGTCGGATGATGAGGATACTGAGCTCACAAAACAAATCAAAACAGATGTGCTGAAATATCTTAACCAAAAATACAGCGATCAAACCACACAAGACCTCATTGACCTTGCCTCACTACTAGATCCCAGGTTCCGCACAACTTACATTGAGCCAGACAAGATTGCAAAACTAAGAGAGAGAACCATTGCAGAACTCTGTTCCACCATGCATTACAGAGGCATACCAGTTACTCATGCTGCAGATAAAGACAAATTTGAGAGTCAGGTTGTTGAACCCCCAACAAAGATGAAGAAATCCCTCAGCAGCTTCTTTAAAAAGACTCCAGTTGAGGCTGAAACAAAGACCTATGAAGCTAAAGTTAAGGGTGAGCTGTCAGCATACTTGCTGGCACCTGAAACTGATGCAGATTCAGACCCACTTACATGGTGGAAACAGCACGAAACACATTTTCCCCAGACTTAGTAAACTGGCAAAAAAGTACCTCTCAATACCCGCAACAAGTGCCCCATCTGAAAGGGTATTTAGTACAGGGGGAAACATTGTAACGTGCACTAGAGCTTGTCTTAAGCCAGAGTCAGTTGACAGGCTTGTTTTTCTTGCAAGAAATCTAAGCGTTTAAAGCAATCAAAGCTGATACAGTGTTTATGCACAGTATAAATAGGTGATGCTTCAAAGGTAAAACATATCCAAAGTTTATGAAGTTGGTGCTGCTTAAGTTCCTTTTTTTGCACAAGAGGCAGTATTTCACATGTTTACAAGAACTAGTTTCATTGTAGTTTTAAGATATTAGTTTTTGACTTTGACAGTTGATTGTGACCTTCCAGCAAATTATGCACTTTTTTGCACATGGTTCATGTTATTAATGTTTAAGTTTACATTTTTTCTTTTTATTCTAAAATATGTATAACATATTTATTTGCAGAATTGTAGCAAAAGTTGAGCCGTCATTTGTGTGACATATGAAATGTTTGAGCTTTCGCCTATAATCCAAACAAGCTTTGTCAGCAACACTGACATGTTTGTAGAATATTTTTGTTTGCACAAGATTTATTTTTTAATAAATCAAGCTCCTTTTGAAATACATGTGTGTTGAGTTAATTGATTAAAATCGATTAATATCGTAATCGTCCAAGATGACCAAAAAAAAAAAAAAAATCGAGATTTTATTTTTTGGCCACATCGCCCAGCCCTACATGGCAGCCTGCATGGAGTTTGTCAAAAGGCACCTAAAGAACTTTCAGACCATGAGAAACAAAATTCTCTGGTCTGATGAGACAAAGATTGAACTCTTCAGCATGAATGCCAGGCATCATGTTCGGAGGAAACCAGGCACCGCTCCTCACCACGCCAATACCATTCCTACAGTGAAGCATGGTGGTGGCAGCATCATACTGTGGGGATGTTTTTCAGCAACAGGAACTGACAGACTAGTCAGGATAGAGGGAAAGACGAATGCAGCAATGTACAGAGACATCCTGGATGAAAACCTGCTCCAGAGTGCTCTTGACCTAAATATATGTGCCTTGACACCTGGGGCAGGAGGTGTAAATGTATGCGCTCTTGGCGCCAAAGAGGAGGAGACAGAAGGTATAGATGTATACGCCTTGGCCCCAGGAGTTCAGTCTTTTTGTTGGAGTGAATAAAGTTCTGCATTGACAGCTCTTGTGTCTCGTCACTTCATTCCTCCACACTGGTGACCTTTGTCGTGAAAATGCTCATGCTGGAAGACGAAGCGAGCCCCTCTTTGGGAACACCACGCTAGGGTTCCCCCCCGGAGAGCTGGGTACAGATGACAAATCTTTTCTCTTCACCCATCTTTTCCTGAGGAAACGTCCGGTTTCAGCACGGACAATTTTGGCCAACTCACTGCTGCTGGTGGCCAGGGACTACCTCGTGCTGGCAGAAGAAGCAGACTGCATTATTCTGGCGAACAGGAGTTTCGGCGTCCAGGCGGTGAGACCAGGATGTTCGGCGGAGTCCACTGAGGTTGAGGAGCCAAATGTTGGGGCCAGGTCAGCCACTCTGAGACGCCGGAACGGGACGGTGTGTTTCTACCATCAGTGTTTTGGTGCCGACGCGCAGCGTTGTCTCCTGCCGTGCCATTTCAAGATGCCGGGAAACGGGCCAGCCAGCGGTCAGTAGCAGCTATGACCGCTGGCAACAGGGAGAAGCTGCTTTTCCATCGAGGACACATGTTCCGGCAGACTCTGGTTTGGTCAACTCTGGTTCCCAGAAGAGACTTATTTTGCCAGTCAGCGCTGATAGGCTGGCTGAAGGCTGTGGCCCGTCATTAACGGCTGCCATCGGATCCCCTATCAAGACTTTTGGAGAAAAGTCAGTGACTGTGTGTTTGGATGGACACCTACAAGTGGGACTTTGTGGTACCTGCCTGCTCGGCTCCCATCTTAGGTGCTGATTTTCTGTGTGCTTATGGTCTCCTTGTAGATGGTGCTAATAGAGGTTTGGTGGATGCTGCCTTTTTCTTCACTGCTTTGTATGACTCGGGGAGCTGGGCCACTAACACATGCTAATTTTATAGCCTCAGGGGATGTGTATCAACGTTTGCTTTTCGAGTTTCCCGTGCTCACGGTGCGTACCTTTTCTGCTACTGTGACCAAGTATGGGGTTGAGCATTTTATCACTACAAAGGGCCCGCCGGTTTTTGCGCGCCCGCACCACCTGGACACAACTAAGCTAGCTATCGCGCAGGAAGAGTTTGCCAACTTGGAACGTTTGGGGATTGTTAGGCGCTCCGATAGCCCTTGGGCGTCTCCGCTGCACATGGTGCCCAAGTCCAATGGTTCGTGGCGGCCGTGTGGTGATTTCCGTCGCCTGAACAACATCACTGAGCACAACCGCTACCCCATCTTGCACATTCAAGATTTTTCAGTGCACCTGGCCGCAATGTGCATTTTTTCCAAAGTGGATCTGGTCCGTGGCTACCACCAAGTCCCGGTTCACGTTAAAGAAGTCCCAAAAATGGCGGTGATAACATCAGTTGGAAGCACGCGGACTCAGTTCGGGCTGCCGGTGATCGATTTCTTGGGCCACTGCATCTCATCTGAGGGCACGATTCTGCTGCTGGATAAAGTATGGGCGGTGTCAGATTTCCCACGTCCACAGACCATGAGGGCGCTGCAGGAATTTTGGGGGATGGTCAATTTTTACAACCGTTTCCTTCCCTGGGCAGCCCAGCTGCTGCAACCGCTGTGCGGCACGCTCAAGAAGATGAATGAATGAATGAATGAATCTTTATTTTGGATAGATTAAAAGTACAGATTAAAAGAAACTGAATAATATAACAAAGGGGGAAAGAAAATCCAACAAGGTCAAATTAGACAATAACTCCTCTGATTATACAGTTTAACATAAGTTATCCGAAATGGGTGATGGCTGAAGCCCCAGCTTATATTGCCCACCCATATTCCATCCAAGAATTCAAAAGAAAAACAAAACAAGAGCGATTACAATTTAGAACAAAGCTAAGACAAAATGTGACAAAAAACTAAGCTACAACACAACGCAGACTGGATATGACAATCCTTATGTGATTTTACATGTCATCTTGTATATATGTTTGGAGTATTTCTTCCTTTAGTTTTTGTTTAAATTGTCCAAGCGTCGTACATGATTTTAATTCAGGTCCAAAATCATTCCATAATCTGACTCCTTGCACTGAAACACAGTGTTGCTTGGTGGTAGTTCTCACTGAAGGTTTTTGAAATATACATGTTCCTCTGAAATGATATCGTTTCTCCCTTATTTGGAACAACTTTTGGATATTTGCGGGCAGTGATAGATTCTTCACTTTAAACATTATTACTGCAGTTTTAAAGTCAACCAGATCTTTCAACTTGAGCCACCAAGATGAAACCTGCAGATAGCATTGATTGGACCCCCGATCAGGTCCGGGCCTTTGCAGGTGCCAAAGCTGCACTCACCAATGCAGCACTGCTGGCCCACCCATCCGCATCGGCGCAGATCGCCTTTTTCAGCCGTACTCTGCGCGACAACGAGTGTAAGTATAGCACCTTCGACAAAGAGTTGTTGGCCCTCTACCTGGCCACGCGTCACTTCCAGTTTTGGCTCGAGGGTCGCGAATTTACCATGTTTGTCGACCACAAGTCTCTAACCTATGCGATGTCCAAAATCTCGGAAATGTGGTCAGCGCAGCAACAACGTCATCTAGCCGCAATATCGGAGTTCACTACCGACATTCAACATGTGGCCGGTAAGCTCAATGTTGTGGCTGACTGTTTGTCGCACACATTGGCCTCTCCAGTCTATGTGGGTATCGATTTTTCCACTATGGTCGCTGACCAACCGGGGGACGCGGACATTTGCGTACTCTGATCTGCGAGTACAGGACTTAAACTGGAGAGCATGATGGTACAAGAGGGTTGCCCCACCTTGCTCTGCGACATCTCCACCGGCCGTCCCCACCCAGTGGTCCTGGGCTCTTGGCGCCGCCATGTTTTCGAGTCCATCGACTCTCTTCTCTCTCACACCCTGGCGTACGGGCTTTGGTTAAGCTGGTGGGGTCTAAATTCATCTGGTCCCACTTACGCAAGGATGTGAAGGAGTGGGTTGCAGCATGCATTGCGTGCCAACGGGCTAAGGTTCAGAGGCACACCAAGGCCCCCCTTTCCGGATTCCAAGCAGGAGGTTCGACCCTGTCCACGTGGATTTAGTGGGCCCCCTTCCACCGTCGCAGGGTTTCACGCACCTTTTGACGATAGTGGACTGCACCACGAGTTAGCCAGAGGCAGTTCCGCTGGGTTCCACCACATCTGCCGACGTTGCCTGTGCATTTTTGTCATCCAGGGCCGCACGGTTTGATTCCCCATTGGACATCGCCTCCAACAGGGGTCCCCAGTTAGCTTCGAAACTCTGGTCCACTATGGCCGAGAGCCTGGGGGACAAAGTTCACCGCACCACCGCATACAACCCGCAGGCTAATGGTTTGTGCAAGAGGCTTCACAGGTCGCTTAAAGCCGCATTCAGAGCCTCGTTGGCCGACGTCAATTGGGTCAACCACCTGCCTTGGGTCCTACTAGGGTTGCACTCCACACCCAAAAAGAATGTGTTAGCTTCCCCAGCTGAGCTCGTTTTTGTCAGCCATTACGTATCCCGGGTGAATTTTTGCCGGAAAGCCCTGCGCCCGGTACCGACTCGTCCATGCGCCTTTTTCCTAGGGCAGAAGCAAGTAGCGTTCCGGGGCCGGTGCACCATTGTTTTCCCTGCACTTTTGTTCCGAAGCGTTTGGAGAACGGCAAATTTGTTTTTGTCAGGCACGACGCCCACAGAACCCCGCTGTGTCCACCGTACGACGTCCCTTTCAGAGTTTTGGAAATGGGTGAAACATTGTGTTTGATACTGGGGGATGCAGGGAAACCGTCTGTATAGACCGACTAAAGCCTGCTTCATGCTACACCTCTCCTGTCCGCATACGTGTAACCGGAAACCTCGTGTGATGAAATTTACGTCTTTGTCTCCACAGTGCTCGACCGTAAACAACCGCGTGCAGCCCAAATTTTGTGACCGCGCCGCCTGCCCACGACCTGAACGCGTTGAAAGCGCATGCGCAAGACTGAACGTCCCATTCAAGAGGTGGTGATATCGACACAGCATACATCAGAAGACGAAGAAGACAACGAGGAGGCAGAAAACGAGAATAAAAACATACATTAATCATACATACATACTTTCTTTCACAGCGGCAGCAGCATCTTCGTGGAAAAGGAGTGAAAACCGGGAAGTCAAACAGCAGAAATGGACTCTATATTTGAAGAGAAACTTTGTGAAGAAGTCCGCTGTTTCTTCATTGGTGAAAATCCCGGCGTGTCAGCGCCTTGGCGCTACCTATCGCGCGGGAGTGAAACTACAAATGATGGTTGTGCGCATACGTCAACCGCTTGGCCTGGGTAGATGAAAAAAAGTGAGCATGAGCCGCGCCACGTGCGTGCCGGGCTCATCCAAAGCGTATACGGACCACAGCGGACTAGAGGGAAATGGAGCATGAAGCAGGCTTTATTTGTTGGCAGATGATGCTGGCCCAGGCTCCCCGGCGTGGATGCCCGCCTGCGGTGGGTTCACAGGTTGGTTTCCCCCCCAGAGAACAGTTCGCAGGAGACCGAGTCTTTTCCCTTCCCACCTTTTCCCCCCTTCAGAGGACTGTTTGCCGGAGACCGAGTCTTTTCCCTCCCCACCTCAACAGGAAGATCCTTCAGTCGGCCCGGCTGCTCCATGTTTCAGCCGTTACAAGTGACTGCTCAAGCCCAAAGGTTCTGGACAGTTAAGGCCCCTTCTGGGTGTTCGAGGGGGCCGTTTGATGGGCCACCAGGAGGTCCTACTCTCACCCAGTGACTTGGGGAGTAGGGGGAAGGGGCAGGAAATGTAAATGTATGCGCCTGGGGCAGGAGATGTAAATGTAGGCACTTTAGAGCCAGGGGGGAGAAATGTGTAAATATATGCGCCTTGACACCTGGGGCAGGAGGTTTAAATGTATGCGCTCTTGGCGCCAAGGAGGAGGAGGCAGAAGGTATAAATGTATACGCCTTGGTGCCAGGTGTTCAATCTTTTTGTTGGAGTGAATAAAGTTCTGAATCGGCAGCTCTCGTGTCTCGTCACATCATTCCTCCACAATTTCAGATATCTATGACATCATTCTTCCTAGGAGAAATTGCATCACCCCCCCCTCCCCCAATTCATGTGTATTGGGTTTTCACTTCCAGATATCTACATTCTTCCTATCTAGAATGAACATTCTGGATATCTGAAATGGAATTCTTACTAGGAGAAACTCTTATTTCAGATATCTATAATCCAATTGGTACTAGTCATAATTCCTTTGAGACAGTCAATACCTCTCAGTAGATATCCAAAATATGTTTACAGATATCTGTAAGGATTTTGTTACTAGTCACAATTTCAATTACAGATATCTGAAATTGAATTTTAGATGATCATAATAAGAATAGTGATATTTCTAACTGCAACAGATACTGGAGTCAGTTTGTCTTGGCCTGTCATTGCCACTGATAATACCTCTATCTGCCAAGAATATGCCGCTAGTCCAGCAAAAGCTAGCAGTACTCAAATACTTTGCAAGCAGTTTCATGAAATGGTCAGACAGCAACTCATACCGGCTCGGACGTCGCCCGGGTTAACAAGGTCAGAGTTCCTGGCAGCGGAAGGCAAAGGACAGAGCTGTGTGGAGGAATCTGATCAGACCTAAATGAAACAGTAATTGTCGCCCCCAACAGACGGCGATGATGATGACGATGGCGATGATGGCGGCGATGATTATGATGATGGCGGCGATGATTATGATGATGGCGGCGATGATGACGATGGCGGCGATGATGACGATGGCGGCGATGATGATGATGATGATGATGATGGCGGCGATGATTGCTACCATCCATCCATCCATCTATCTATCTTCTTCCGCTTAATCCTTTTCGGGTCGCGGGGGGGGGGGGACTGAAGCCTATCCCACCATCTTTGGGTGAGAAGCAAGGTACACCCTGGACAGATTACCAGTCCATCGCAGGGCCAACACAGAGAGACAGACTAGTAAAAATGTATTTTGGATGTCCAAAATTACATTATAGATGTTTTTTCATTGAAGAATGTAATTGTAGATATCTGGAAGTGAAAACCCAATACACATGAATGGGGAAAAGTGATGTTATTTCTCCTAGGAAGAGTGATGTCAGATATCTGAAAAGATCATTATAGAGAGGAAGAATTTCATTGTGGATATCTGAAATGTTCATTTTTACTAGGAAAATTTTAATTATTGATATCTACAATACATATCCAGGCTAGCTATAAAATGTTAAAACAAACTTTTTAAAGCTTTTCAGACATCGTGAAATTAGTTTTGACTAGTACAAGCTACATTTTAGATATCTTGAAATATAATTTTTACTCGCATGTACTGTATGTTATTATGGATATCTGCAATTACAACTGTAACTAGTAAAAATTTTATTTTGACTAGGATGAAGGCAATTATAGGTTTCTAAAAGTTCACTGTAGATAGGAAAATGGTCTGTTTTAATGTTAAAATGGCTTGCCATAGGAGACACCAGCGAGAAGCGAGGGTGCATGGCCAAAGAGACAGAAGCTTCTCCCTGCACATGACTTGATTTGGCATGACAGAACAGATTAATATGAACAGAAATGATCTCACAGAGATCGGTGTTGTGCTGACTTGGACATCAGCCAGCAGAGGATTTTTTTTTTTAAATTTCACTTGTTTATATATAGAGAATGGGCACTGACATCATGCCGCGCTGCATTCTGGGCCGTTGTCGCCATCATCATTGTCAGGCTTCTTTGTTTACCTGTAGTCTGGGCAGCTGTGAACACGAACAGACATGTTTTTTTTTTTTTTTTTTTTTTTTTTTTTTTGTTACTTATTTGTACCCGTAGGTAGATTTGGTTTGCAGTCTGGTGACAAGCCACTGGCTGCTGGTCGCTGCGTGCGCGAGCGCCCTAAACCTACATGTTTTTGGTATGCGGGAGGAAACCGGAGAAATCCCGGAGTAAACCCACGCAACACGGGGAGAACATGCAAACTCCACACAGCTCACTGTTGGTCAGGGGCTGGGATCGAACCCACGACCTCATGATCCCCGCGATCCCCCAGCCAAGGGTAAAACTGTGCTGCCACAGTGCTAAACCACTGCGCCACCGTGCAGCCCACGTGTTTGATGGAACACAGCAAACAGAAAATTAAAATTCCTTTTCAGAGAAACTGAATATGGAATCAAAGGAGCGCTACCTCTAAAACTTGAAGAAATAAATGGGCTCGATCGATATGAGCACAAGAAATGGACCACGGATCGCTACCAAATGCCTGGAGTCACGCTGTCAGATGCGTTTGCCTGCCTGGTTTGTGGGGTGAGCGCATAAACCCATGAGCAATTTAGAAACTATAAATCATTAGAGGCTCATGTTCATTTAACCAATAGATGGGTCCAGCTGCCTCAAATATTATGGGTGACTGACTAGAAAACTGTTGTTTAACACAAAGGTAAGCAGTCATCGTTTCTACAAAATCGAAATACGTCGGGATTGATGTCTACTCTAGCGTACCCCAAAATTATTTCTAACATGAGTGACGCTCTTTGAACCCATGTGTAACTTACTGAACAGGTTTCTAACTTACAGCTACCATATAATGGTGTATTTGCAGCATACAGAGCTCTGCTGCTGCCTGCTGCGTATACACACACAGAGCTAAACACACGCACTGGGAACTGTCGGATGTGTCTGAGCACTTTCAAGCTACAGGATAAAGATTTTTATCTTTGACTACAGTCTGTAACATCAAGCTGTCCAGTGTTGTTCTGATAAATGTGCCAAAATGTCAGAACACCTGAGGAGGTGGATCAATCAGCTGATTGCACTGGCACACAGAAAAAAAATTACTGGTATAATTAGCTGTTATAAAAACATCCTTAACCAGGACAGTGACGTTTTTATGGTCACCTGAAAGAGGGAAATCTGCTTAATTTAATGATACCAAACAGTCTATGGATTTCAGTCACCAGCTGATATTAAATCCATGCGTAATGAAGGCAACAAGTAATCACAACTTCAAGAAAAAAAAATCTAAGAAAATCAGCAACACGAAAAACTCCCATTAAAAAAAAAAAAAAACTGCTCCAGATTAGCAAGAGAAATTGGGAATAGCAGAGATGATGTGGGGAAATTATTTGATTTTGCCCTGTGCGTTTTTGCACATTATTGAGAGATGACAGAGAGCCTGGCTGAGGTGCTGCCAAAGCGCACGGCATGCAAGACAGCTGCTCTGGAGAGGGGACATCTTTCTGCACTGCTAAATATTTTTCAAATCACAACTTACCTAGGTGAAAATGCCGTGAACACACGACCATATATGCAGGAATATAGTCAAAAGCTGATGTCGTTCCTTCTGACCGCTGCAATCCATCCCATCCCATGCCTCTTTTTTAGCTCAGAGACCCATTCTCTCCACTTTTCTTCCAAGTTGGGACATAAAAAAAAAAAAAAAAAAAAAAAAATTTGTACGCCATTATCAATCTTTTTCCACGCCAATCGTGAGAGCAGTTGTTGTATTTGATAACGCAGCAAAACTTCCTCATTCTAACATTGTGTGGTATTCGGAGGAATAATGTGATTGAAAGGACCACATCGTAAATCAGTGTTTTCACTTTCTTGTGTCATCCTGGATTTTATGACGTTTTACTGTATATGTAGATTTACATTTCCTGTGTTTGAATAACATATTCAGTGTCATTTCAATACAGCTGCATGTCCACAGGGAAAGTAAAAATGCTCTCAATTTGTTTTACTGAGCGCTTTTCATGTGCTTATTAAAAAAAAAAAAAAAAAAAAAAAAAAACCACACAACACACTCTACCCGGTATCCTAGCAGCCGCTTGACCTGTCACTCAAAGTGTGCCAGGGATTTCAGCACCATGAGCACAGTGCTGACTGCTGAAAGCATTTTTGCGTTGAGACCACCGAGTGCATTAAACGCTGGACTGCATAGAAAATGAACAGAAACTAACTAACTAACTAACCTGCACTTATATAGCGCTTTTCTAGTCACAAAGACCAGAAAAGAGTCACCCACAGCAGAAAAAACCCCCCACATTTGGTGGACATGCAGTCTAACCACAATCATTGCTCACTACTAAGCACAGACAGACTGAACACTTTTCCCCACAATTTCTTGCAGTTTTTCCATTGGGTGACATCACGTGTCCATTCCCTATAGCCTATAATAATAATAATAGTGATAATAATAAAAATAGTTTATTTAATTTATAACGCACTTGACATCTCGGGGCAAAATCTCTACACAAATAGGATTAAGAACAAGAATAAAAGCAAACATTAAGTACAGATGATGACACACCAAGACATCCCTGACGAGAATTGCTCTCAAATATTTTACCTGGTAAAATAAACGTCAAATAAATAAAATGAAAAAGCTTTCCTAAACAATGAATTTGTATCTATAAAAATAGTACAGCCCTTCCTACCTGGAGTGGACAAAAGGAGCACAGCTCCGTCCCGACATTGCAACATCGCAGTAACTCAGAATAGGCCCTTTTCCACTAGCCTCACTTGGCCCTACACCGCACCACTCAGCCCGCTTTAGGCGCTTTTCCACTAGCCCCAGCACCGGTTAGCAGGTACTTTTTTCGTACCTGATCCAGGGCAGGGTCTAACCGGGCTGAGTAGGGCTGAGTAGGGCTGTGATATGACTTTAAGAGACTGGTCGCCGCTGATTGGTCAGGTCGTAACGTCATGAAAGCGACTTTTTCTGCTGAATTTACTCCACGACCGCCATTTGTAATTGTTCAGCCAGTGAACACAGTGCGCCCCTTTAATACGGTATATTATATTAATATACTGTATAATATACTTAGAAAATTGCGCACCTCCTAATATATAATATTAGGAGTATATAATAATATAATCCTAATATTATATATTAGGAGGTGCGCAATTTTCTTTCTATATTAGGCGACGATCGCATCCAGCGCGAGTTGGACGGATCTACTTGAAATGCAGGTGTCCGAGCAGATGGGTTCCCAAGGGCACATCCGTACTGCCAAACAGTGTCGGGAGAAGCTGAAAATGCTGAAAAGCGATTACCGAGCAGTGAAGGACCACATTGCTCGAAGTTCAGCGAATCTGAAGGAGTGGAAGTGGTTCGCTGAGAGACATTGGGCTCGACACGGTCACTGTCACGGTCACGGCCTTGGAAACCGTGGATGGTGAGTGTTGTTTTGATATTGCGCATCTTTGCCACTTGATCCTTTCTGTGCCAAGCTCACTGTTTTTAAGAAATAGGAAGGTTGTTAGATTGTGGGTAATGGTTGTTACTGAGGCTTTCCTATTGTTTTGCAGCCAACTGCAGATTCACGCTTGCTTTGTGTTAAGTATTAGCGCGAACAAAACGCTGAATTACGCTTATTGTATTCCGGTTAAAAACTTGAGAGTGTTGTGTACATGTTGCACTTTGGTGTTAAGTTTTAAATTGCGTGCATTTTCTTTCTAGAATCGCATTTCATATCACAGGGGTCCACCTCAGTGGAGATGACTGACACAGCGGACTCTCCTAGCGCTGCGTCTGCGTGTGCGTCTGCCGGAGCGCCAGCTGGATTAGCTCCACATCACCAACTCCATCTGGATCACGTTCAAGTGCCGGTAAGGTACAATAACCACAATTTTTTTTTTTGGTTGAAACAGGTCCAGCAGCGGAAACCAGGGTCGAAAATAAATCCATCCATCCATCTTCTACCGCTTAATCCTTTACAGGTCGCGGGGGGGCTGGAGCCTAACAAGTTATGTCCCAAATTGATTAATGCAATTTCCTGTAGCTGCATATTAATTAATTGAAAATGTCTTTTTAAATGTACAAAAAGGTTATTCTTTGGTCTTCACTTATCGGTGTTCCACAACCATTTTTAGGTGTGGTGACTGGTGCTGTTGTAACTCCTGTTTTAGACAAACAAATAAAGCGCATGAACTGCCGTTGAAATCAACATGCTTCATTGAAATGCTTCGCGTCAGCTGACTGTATTAACCCATTCAGATTTCTGCGGCCACACTACAAGCAACTAGTTTAAACATTACCCATCCATCCATCCATATTCTTAATCCTTTTTAGTTTTGCAGGGGGACTGCAGCCGAAGACAGCACCCTGCGTGTTGCAAAATCTGCTCTACTGAGGGGCAGCAACATGACAGTTCAGCTTATATACAGCAATGAAGCATAATATAATAGTGACATTCCACCACAGACTTTCACCTGTGTAATTCCATAATATATGTAGTGATCCAGCTTTAACGACCATGCCTTTCTGTCTTTCCATCTAGGCAAGACGAAAACAGACAACTCCCATCGCTGACCTTACATTAGCGATGGTCAACATGCATGACGAAGAGATGCGGCTCTTGGAACGGCAACATGACCAGCGGCAAGAATCAGGAGTACATGCAGCATTTGCAACAGGTGGCCGCAGATGTGCGGGCAGATGCGCGTGAAGCCCTGGAGCAGGACGCTGCGTTACGATGGGAAGAGCTCGCAGAGATGTCATCGCCCAGTCTGTTTTTTTGTTTGTAAATTTTGCTTCTGGAATAAAATTGTATTGTTTGCATCAAAAGTCTGGTTTATCTGTTATGACACCGTATGAGAAAAGCCAATAATTGCATACACATTCCATTCTCTGTTCACTCCACATGCTGCTGTTCATCAGGTCAGGTGTATAGCCTTCTAATGGTAATTTAATTTTTAACAACACAACGAAACGTAATGTCTTGGTAGGTTTTTTTTTTATTATTTTAAACAAATGTGCAATGCTGACTTCCGGTTATGGCTGCCACGTAGGACGGACGTGTCTCGCTCTGCTCTGCTCCTGGAGAAAAAAAAAAATCGGCAAATAACTCTCTCATTTGGGACAGAACGTATCCCAGCATTTGGGCGAGGATATGTCGGCGAAGCCTAAGGCTGGAAAACCAGGAAAAGGAAAAAGCGAGCCGCCGAAACAGTCCAAATTAACGGACTTTCAGGTCTGTGACGCAGCAAACAAAACTCCATATATGGCGGAGGAGGCTGGCAACGGTGCGATATCTGCGGGGAATGGCGCAGATGCGCTGATGGCTGCCATGAGTTCAATGAGAGCGGACTTTTCCTCTAGATTTGATGGGATTATGACAGCGTTGGAAGGAATAAGAAAGGAATTGGGTGACTGTGTAGAACGAACGGCGCAGATGGAGCTCCGTCTCGCTAGTGCTGAAGATGACGTCACCCGTCTTCAATTAAAGGTGCGCACTTTGGAAAAAAAAAATAAATCTCTGGAAGATAATATTTTGGATTTGGAATCTCGGTCGAGACAGAATAATTTGAGGCTGGTGGGTCTTCCAGAGGAATCAGAAGGTCGGGACGTATGTTCCTTTCTGGAAAAGTGGATTCCAGAGGTGCTGGGCAGCGAGGAGTTGCAATCAGCAGTGGTTCTGGAAAAAGCACATCGCATTGGCCCACGGAGAGATAAGGGACCGCCGAGGACCTTAATTATGAAGTTTCTTAGCAACAGAGACAGGATGAAGATCTTCAGCGCTGCACGAGCTAAGGGGGAGATTAAACACCAGGACCAGCAGGTGTGGTTCTACCCAGATTTGGCCACAGGAATCCAGCAATTGAGGAAGCAGTTTGATCCCGTACGTGAGGAGCTGCGCAACCTTGGGATTCGTCATGGTGTGATCTATCCTGCGAGACTGCTGACCACGTATGAGGGCAGAACCCACATCTTCAAGACCCCAGAGGAGGCGCAGGAGTTCATCAAGAAGATCAAAGAAGAAGAAGAGACTGGTGGGAGCTAAGCATGAACAAAATATAAGGTAGAATAATTAAGCATTTGCACAGGCATCTGACTGACTTGAAGTAAATAGTAAGTTTACAAAATATAGATTGTATTATATATTAAAAAAAAACAAAACAAAAACAAAACAAACAACAAAAAAAAAAAACTATGATGTACAAAGTTGTTAAAAATTTTGGAGTTAAGTTGGAAAACTACAGAGGAGAGTTAATGTTACGTCATTAAAAGCAGTAGAGTTAGGGTGATTGGGAGGATGAAGAAGGAGTGGCTTAGGCTGTTCCCCGTGGGTGTGGAGCGGTCGATGGCTATATCGGGAGACAGAATTTTTCTTTTGATTTTGGGGGGTTTGCCACAAGTGTGGGAAGGGGAAATTTGTTTGTGTGTAGTTTGTAGGATGAATGTTCAACCACTCATGTTTTTGCTTCTCTGTATGAGCATGTTTACACTGCAAGGTAATCCCAAACTCTCTATTGATCATGGACCAAAGTGTTAATCTTAATTTAACTTCATGGAATTGCAGAGGTCTACAAAATTTAAAAAAACTTAAACAAGTTATGAATAAAATAAAGGACATGGGTTCAAGAATTGTGTTTTTACAAGAAACTCATCTGATAGAGGAGGATGTTAAAAGAATTAGGAGTAGATGGCAGGGAAGTGTATTCACCTCTTCATTTTCATCCCGAGCCAGGGGAGTTATGACTCTCATACATAAATCAGTTCCTTTTCAAGTGAAAAATGTAATTGGAGACAAATTTGGAAGATATGTAATCATTCAAGGTTCTTTGCTATTAGAAAATATAAATCTTGTGAACTTATATGGTCCCAATATAGATGATCAGAAGTTCTTTGCTAATTTATTTCTCATCTTATCATCACTTACAGGGCAACATATAATAGCAGGGGATTTTAATTGTACATTGAATCCAGGTGTGGATAGATCAACAGGACTGGATTGTACGCACATTGGATGTAGGATGACTATTAATCATTTTATGAAAGAATTGAGATTGTTAGATCTATGGAGAGAAATGAAACCACAAGTTAAAGCCTATTCTTGTTATTCCAGTACCTACAAGACATTCTCACGTATTGATTATTTTTTGATTTCCACAGAATTAAGGTCCAAGATTCAAAACTGCTTTTATGATAACATCGTGATCTCTGATCATGCACCCTGTTGTCTAATATATGTAGATAAAAAATTGACAAAGGGAATCAGGTAGATGGCAATTTCAGCATAAATGGCTTCAGGATGAGGAATTTGTCAAGTATATAGAAAAACAGATAGACGAGTTCTTTGACATCAATACTACACAAACATCAGCATGTGTAAAGTGGGAGGCTTTCAAAGCTTTTATTAGGGGACATATTATTAGTTATACAGGATCAAAATCTAAGAAGACTCGAGAGGAGAAAGCTAAATTGGAACATAAAATAAAAAGTCTTCAGGAAAAAGTGTATGCAGGAAGTGACCCAAGGTTGGAGAATGAATTACTGATTTTGAGAGCTGAATACGACAAAAAAATCAGTGAATAGAGCTGCCTCGAGTCTTCTAAGATTGAAACAATCTTTTTATGAACAAGGTGAAAAATCAGGAAAATTATTAGCATGGCAGATTAAACAATTGGAAATTAAAACACCAATTACCAGTATTATAAGTAACGGACAGGTAGTTATAGATCCTTTAGAAATTAATAGAGCCTTTAGAGATTACTATGAAAAATTATATGATACCAAAAATGAACCTGATTTAACAAAACTAAATGGGTTTTTGAACGAACTATCTATACCGTGTATACCAAATGAAAACAGGGAGATATTGGAGTCTAAAATTAGTCAAGAAGAAGTTGGGCTAGCCATTGATAATATGAAATCAGGAAAAAGTGCAGGACCAGATGGTCTTCCAGTTGACCTTTATAAAAAATTTAAGAATAAATTAATAAAACCTTTTTTGGAAATGGTTTTAGAAGCATTTCAAAATAATAATTTACCATCATACATAAATAATGCCTTAATTATACTGCTGCCAAAACCAGGTAAGCCCTCTAATAAATGTGAAAATATGAGACCAATAAGCCTATTAAACGCCGACCTTAAGATAATCTGTAAAATTTTAGCAAGACGAATACAAGAAATTTTACCAAATATTATTAATCGAGATCAGAATGGCTTTATAAAGGGTAGACAAGGCTTCCATAATGTAAGAAGACTATTTAATATTATTTATTTTAATAAAGAAGCACCGGATACAGCTCTCCTATCATTGGACGCCGAAAAGGCCTTTGATAGAGTTGAATGGCCCTTTCTTTTTGAAGTCCTACAAAGGTTTGGACTTGGAAATAATTTCATAAAATGGGTTCAAATAATATACAATAATGCTACAGCAGAAATCCTAACAAATAACAATATTTCAAAACCAATAAAAATCAATAGAGGATGTCGACAAGGCTGTCCACTTTCACCTTTACTGTTTACTATGGCAATTGAACCTTTAGCGATAGCGATACGTTTACATTCACAAATATATGGAATTAAAGTTGGACCAACAGAACATAAAATCTCCCTGTACGCCGATGATATAATTTTGTTTATGTCGAATCTAAAAAAATCAATTCCAACCTTGTTGAATTTAATAAAGAATTTTGGGGAAATATCAGGATATAAAATAAATAAAACTAAATCTTCAATATTAATGCTAAATGAGACCCAGAGAAATTACCCAGCCCCTGAGGTAAATCAATTCAATGTTGTAAATCAGTTTAAATATTTAGGAATCCAAATTATGCCTAAGCTAGAATCAGTCGCCAGTGTCAACTATGAAGCCTTAATGTCAGATATCAATGAGTTAACTCAGAGATGGATGTCACTACCAATGTCGATGATCGGGAGAATCAATATACTTAAAAGTAATATTTTACCTAAAATACTTTATTTATTTCAATACATTCCCTTATCACCACCTTTAGATCTATTCTCAAGAATAAAAAAAAAGTTAGTGGAATTTATATGGAACAACAGGAGGGCTAGATTACGTTTGTCTTTATTATATTTACCATTTGATCGTGGAGGTCTGAAATGTCCAAATTTTATGTTGTATTATTGGTCGGCACAACTGAGGTCTATGACATATTTTTCATCAAATGATCTCCCTCACTGGACTGAAATGGAATCATACAATTTACCTTTACCTCTTCCCATATTCATATACTCAGATTCGGCAAAAAAATTACAAAAACAAGTTAAAAATCCATTTGTAAAGCATATGATCAAAATATGGTGTGAAGCTAAAAACTATTTAAAAGAACCACAGTTATTGTCACAATTTAGTCCAATATGGGGTAATCAATATTTTAAACCAGGGAGAGCGGACGCTGTATTTAAAGTATGGAATTTAAAAGGGATACAAAAGATTCAGGATTTATATTTGCCATGTGCAGACAACATAATGTCTTTTGAAGAGCTGAGGATCAAATTTAATCTCAATAGAACACATTTTTTTTAAATATCTTCAACTTAGAAACTTTATTCGATCAAATCAAAATAAAGCTCTCACTCGACCTATTTATTCATCCTTGGAAAAAATGATGATGAAAGATAGTAAAAGAAAGGGTATTATTTCAGAGTTTTATAACTCATTGACACTATCTTCAAGTGAAAATTCACTGAAAAGATTAAACTACTGGAAAGAAGATCTGCAAATTGAAATTTCAGAGGAACAATGGGAATTGGCTTGTACAGAAGCTCAAACCAAATCAATAAATGCACGCCTTAAATTGATACATTTCAAATGGTTAATGCGGATGTATGTTACACCGGAGGAGTTAAATAGATATAACAAAAATATACCAGATACATGCACAAAATGCATGGAAAGTAAAGGAACCCTATTTCATTGTTTATGGGAATGTAGATTAATAAGAATGTTTTGGGAAGAGGTGAGGGTAACAATTGAAAAAATAATCTCAAAACAAATCATATTGAATCCTAAACTGTTTTTGTTGGGTCTGTACCCAGAAAAGCATAATTTTAATAAAAGTGAAAGAACATTCATAGACCTCAGTTTGCTTAATGCCAAAAAATGTATTGCACTATTATGGAAAAAGACTCATAGACCAGATGTGACTCAGTGGTTAAGACAGATGTTAACAAACCTTCCATTAGAAAGAATAACATATATACTGAAATCAAAGGAAATTGTGTTTGAGAATATATGGAGACCTTTTATTGATTATGTAAAAAATTTAAACATAACTCTTGAAGAAGAAGGTGAATGATGTGTGTGGACCTTGTAAATTCCAAACTGGTGAACATAATATGTATACTTATGTATTGGATTGTCTAGACTAAACAGAGGAGCATTGTTAAAGACTTGATTTTGTTGGTGGTTGTTGGTGTTTTTAGTGCATTTTTTTTTTTTTTGTAGTACTTTAGTGTTAGTGTTTGATTGTTTGTATCATGTTTGTTAAAAAAAAAAAAAAAGGTTCAATAAAGATATTGTGGAAAAAAAAAATGTGCAATGCTGAATCCATTTCTCTTGAACAGGTACATTTTTTAGGTTATAAGCAGTTGTACAGGTGTGCTTGAACTTGTAGACACTGATAAAGGTAAGTACATGTAAGTTGAATGTTGCATCACCAGTCAAAATTTAATAAATTAAGAAGGAATCTAGCAAAAATTTGGCACTAATAACAGTAGACAAATCGGACAAGGATACACGACTGTGTTTTTGTTGCACACAACTGTTGTCACCAACAAGTGCAAAATTTATATTCCCTTTTCCCAAAAATTAAAAATCAATTTGTAAGTAAAAGTGGGAGACCTTTACATGGGAAAATATGACATGTATCAGCACATGATTTATAGTTCAATTTGCATTTCCACCTAAGCAAAAGTGGCTTGTCAAGCTGGATTTTTGTGAAGATGGCCTGTGCGGTGTTTCTGCATGTAATTACATACCTGTCAAGTGATACGGTTTCGCCGTATTTTAATATGGGGAAAATGCAATTTTAGCAAATACGGGCGTATTGCCATTTCTGTACGCCAAAGAGAAAAATATACGGGAAAAAAAATTATTGAGAGTGTGGGGAGGAACACGTCGTGTGTGACCCCCACAGCGTACGGGGCTGTCAGAGCGCTCAGCGTGAGCAATTATCACAACAGAAGTGTGGACTCGTCATTAGGCGGATGGCTTCGCACCTTCTTAACAGATAGGCGTTATGAACAAGAGGACAGGTAGATGGACCATGCACAACATTTTATTTACAAAAAACATTTTTGAAATACGTATGCACATAAATGTGGACGAAATAGACAAGTATTGCATCACAGCATCTCGTATTATATTGTAACGTGCAGCTTGACATGGCAACGTCCCACCGGGAGGTTCGAACTCACGCCTCCCGCTCCGGAGTCCCGCACTCTACCTGTGTCGCCAATAGGGTCAACCCACTTGGCAAGCCAAGTAGGGTGCTTATATTGAGTTTGCTACAATATCACCACCCTGCTCCTCTGCTCTCTGTACCGCTGCCACCACTGGTTCATCTACTGCATCATCCAATGTAGTGTCAAACGTCTCTCCATGACTCTCACACAGATTGTGCAGAGCACAACAAGTCAGCACCACAGATTTAACCAGTTTCATGTCACAGTCATTCCTCTCTCCTTCTCTCCTCGTCAGCCATTTTGTTTGTTGTGGAGGATTCAGTCGCATGTTTCACGTCACGAGGGTGTGGCGCCGCCTGCTGTTCAACAAATCCCACCCACAGCAGGTGTGCCAGCAGTAGTTGAAAAGCAACTGAGGCTGAACCGAACCGAAGTGAGTAGAGCCGGGTTTTCAATCGGGGCTGAGCGGGGCTAGTGGAAAAGCGCCTAATGACAGCAGTCTCTACTGTAGCTGTCTGAGGAATAAGTGAAATCTGTGTGTGTTTAATTTTATTATGTTCCAGACTACAGAAAAGATAAAACACACACACAGTATTTATGAAAAGTCATGGACTGGGAGACCAGTAGATTTTGTTAAAACAAAGTTATTCACATAATAAAACCCCAGAGTCTCTATCAGACTATCTTGGTAGTTCTTGTGTTAATAAAATAAACACGCTGGTCAATAATCAATTTAGTCATGAGTAGTCTTTAATATATATTAAACAAAGGAGTCTGCCATGTGAAATGAAAATCAAAACTTTGATATATGATGAACAAAAATGAACCATTTTATTGGGGTTTGCACTTAAAAAAAAAAAAAAAAAAACCCAAAACTATATTATGCTCCTCCCAACTGGCTGTGTCTTTGTTGATGATCCGTTTCCTCATCAGGTGTGCCTGTGCACAATTTTGCGGTGCTCTTGATGGATGGGTGGTCATTATTGAAATGAAGTGTCTGCGTCTGTGTTGATAATTTTGCGTGTTGTTAGTAGACCACTGGCAAAAACTGGCCATTTCCTTAGGCACTCTGTCTAATTTGCGCACTCAATTTGCACTGCCTTAATAAATCTGCTCCTAAGTGGGGGAAGTTACAGAAGAAAGAAGGTCACACAGAGTTCAGGAAGGAGTTGATACAGGCTCTGGGTGGTAGGGAAGAATTACCAGATGACTGAGAAAATGCAGCAAAAGTATTGAGGGAAACAGGTAGAAGGGTATGTGGTGTAGCCAGTGGACAGAAGAAGGAAGACAAGGAGACTTGGTGGTGGAATGAGGAGGTACAGGAAAGTATTCAGAGGAAGAGGATAGTAAAGACAAAGTGGGATTGTCAGGGAGATGAAGTCGACAGGAATATTTGGAATCTAGGCACATGGCAAAGAGAGGTGGCAAAGGAAAAGGCATATAGTGAATTGTATCAGAGGCTAAACACTAAGGAACGAGGAAGGACTTATTAATTAGCTAGACAGAGAGATCAAGCTGGAAAGGATGTGCAGCAGGTTAGGCTGATTAAAGACAGAAATGGTAATGTACTAACAAATGACAAGAGTGTGTTGAGAAGGTGGAGGGAGTACTTTGAAGAGCTGATGAATAAAGAAAAAGAGAGAGAAGAGTATGGATGAAGGAAAGATGGTGAACAAGCAAGTCCCAAGGATGAAGAATGGAAAGGCAGTTGGTCCAGATGACATACTGTACCTGTGAAGGTATGGAGATGGTTAGGAGAGATGGCTGTGGACTTTTTAACCAGATTGTTTAACACAGTCTTGGAGAGTGAGAGGATGCCTGAGGAGTGGAGAAGAAATGTTTTGGTAGCAATTTTCAAGAACAAAGGTGATGCTCAGAGCTGTAGTAACTACAGAGGCATAAAGTTGATCAGCCACACTATGAAGATACGTATGGGAAAGAGTTGTTGAAGCCAGAATAAGAGGAGACGTGACAATCAGTGAGCAGCAGTACAGTTTAATGCCAAGAAAGAGTACTACAGATGCAATGTTTGCTCTAAGAGTGCTGATACAGAAATATAGAGAAGGTCAGAAGGAGTTGCACAGTGTCTTTGTGGATCTAGAGAAAGCATATGATGGTGCCAAGAGAGGAAGTGTGGTACTGTATGAGAAAGTCAGGAGTGTCAGAGAAATATGTCAGGGTGGTGCAGGACATGTACGAGGAAAGCGAGACGGTGGTGAGGTGTGCTGTTGGTGTGACAGATGGGTACAAGGTGGGGGTGGGATTACATCAGGGATCGGCTCTGAGCCCCTTCTTGTTAGCCATGGTGATGGACAAGCTGACAGATGAGGTCAGGCAGGAGTCCCCATGAACCATGTTGTTTGCAGACAACATTGTGATCTGTAGTGAGAGCAGGGAGCAGGTGGAAGAGAACCTGGAGAGGCGGAGGTATGCTTTGGAGAGAAGAGGAATGAAAGTCAGTAGAAACAAGACAGAATACATATGTGTGAATGAGAGGGAGGCAGGTGCAATGGTGAGGATGGAAGAAGTAGAGGTAGTGAAAGTAGATGAGTTTAAATACCTGGGGTCAACCATCCAAAGCAATGGAAAATGCACACGGGGTGAAGAAGAGAGTGCAGGGTGGAGTGGGTGGAGATGAGTGTCAGGGGTGATTTGTGACAGAAGGGTAGCAGCAAGAGTGAAAGGGAAGATTTACAAGACAGTAGAGAGATCTGCTATGATGTATGGTTTGGAGACGGTGACGCTGACAAAAAGACATGAGCTGGAGCTGGCATAGTTGAAGATGCAAAGATTTTTATTGGAAGTGACTAGGAGGGACAGCATAAGAAATGAGTATATCAGAGGGAAAACTCAGGTTGAGCGGTTTGGAGACAAAGTAAGAGAGGCATGACTGAGATGGTTTGGACATGTGCAGAGGAGGGATAGTGGATATAAAACTGCAAACTTTTATGTAGAAATGGTCAGCAGTGGCTTTATTGTCTGAGAAAGCTCGCAAAATTCCAGGCTGATGAGACTTGTGAATGTTTCATTGCGCTTTTATTGAGTCAATTACTGTATCCCTTTTGCCATTATCTGCTGGTATGGTAACTTGCCAATGAGACAAAAATTCCCTTAGGAACATTGCTAAAATGGCAGATGTCAACTTCAACAGTCTTGACCACATACAGTGGATATAAAAAGGCTACACACCCCTGTTCAAACGCAAGGTTTTTGTGATGTAATGAGACCAAGATAAATCATTTCAAAACTTTTTCCACTATTAATGTGACCTATAACCTGTACAACCCAACTGAAAAACAAACTGAAATGTTTTAAGGGGAAAAATAAAAAACTTACAATAAACTGTTTGGATAAATATGCACACTGTGGCGAAGGAGGATAATAAGCGGCGAGCTGAGGAGTTTAAAGTGCCTTTATTAAGTCACATCGCCAACACGAGCTCACTCTGGTGCTGTGCAGAGCGGCCCAGAGCGAGCCCTGAGGGCTCTCAGTAGCGTGGAGACAAGTGCAGTCAGTTGAGCAGTTGCAGAGAAAGAGTGAGTTACATGATACGTGCGGTATTTATACCGGTTACAGACAAAGCATGAAAGAGCATGTGCATTTGCATATGAGAGAGACATACATATCAAATAGGCAGGTTGCCAGCACCTGCTCCAGCTTGCAGGACAAAGAGGTGACAAGTCACACCTACATATTGATCAGTCTCTATGTCAACAGTGAGGACAGGACGTGTGAACACAAAGCATGAATGGCACATTACATCACACTAGCGCTGTGGAAAATAACCAGGAGTAGCGAGCTGTTTGTCCTTAGTCTGTGGGGGGTTGTCCCACACTGCTCCCCCCCAGAGGGCTCGGCTGGGGGCCGAGACCTCAATAGTGCAGCATGGCAGCGAGCAGGGAAGGCTCTGTGCCGGTGAAGGTGGAGGGGGGTGGGGGTTGCCGGGGACGGTGAAATCGTCCAGGCCGCGCAAAAATTGCTTGTTGATCCGCGATGTCGAGGGGCTGTCCCGTTGAGCGTGCGGAGATAACAAGAAGAAAAATTAGTCTCTGGCTCCTCTCGTGGCCATGAAGAAAAGCAGGGGCGGCTGTGGGGGAAAAAACAAAAGCAGAGGGACGTGGCGTGTCTCTTTAGGTGCGGGCGCAGCCCTAAAGTCCTCGGGAATCGCAAAACAGCTGAATTCCTTATGTGTGCCGTGGCTGAGACCATTAACAAATCCTTCAAGCATGCTGCATGTGTGCCTCAGGTGAGCGAGCAACCCTGAAGGGCAGCGGCGAAGGAGGAAGGCAGTCTGTGGAGCCGTATGTGTCCCGTGCGTGGTGCACCGTGCCCGTGACTCCCCGGTGCGTGTGCTGAGGTCCCGTGCGTGGGTGGGCCGCTGGAGAGGAGAACCAGGGTCAGGGAGCTTGCTGGAGATCATCCCTGTTGTCTGTTGCGTCGTTCGGTCGTGGTGCGTTGGAGCGGTGCGAGGAAGTAGACAATCTTTGTGCCCCGGGCTCGTGCAGTTGCGTTGGAGCGGTGAGAGGGAGGAGACTATCATTGTCGCTCGTGTGGCCATGGTGCGTTCAGGTCCACGCGCTGTGCTCTCCGTCGGCCCTGGAGGTTGCCGTCATGGAGAGAGGATGAGGTGCATGCGCTCTCTTGTGGAGGAGCTGTGAGAGCGGCCGGTCCAGCGTGGATGTGCAGATCTCACGTGAAGCGTGACGCGGTCACCAGTGTCGCGGTCCAGACCAGAAAGTTGCTTTGCACAAAGCGTGTGCTTTCAAGTGGGGTCACCAGTGTGGCGAAGGAGGATAATAAGCGGCGAGCTGAGGAGTTTAAAGTGCCTTTATTAAGTCACATCGCCAACACGAGCTCACTCTGGTGCTGTGCAGAGTGGCCCAGAGCGAGCCCTGAGGGCTCTCAGTAGCGTGGAGACAAGTGCAGTCAGTTGAGCAGTTGCAGAGAGAGAGTGAGTTACATGATACGTGCGGTATTTATACCGGTTACAGACAAAGCATGAAAGAGCATGTGCATTTGCATATGAGAGAGACATACATATCAAATAGGCAGGTTGCCAGCACCTGCTCCAGCTTGCAGGACAAAGAGGTGACAAGTCACACCTACATATTGATCTGTCTCTATGTCAACAGTGAGGACAGGACATGTGAACACAAAGCATGAATGGCACATTACATCACACTAGCGCTATGGAAAATAACCAGGAGTAGCGAGCTGTCAGTCCTTAGTCTGTGGGGGGTTGTCCCACACACACCCTTAAACTAATACTTTGTTGCAGCATCTTTGGCTTTTATTACAGCACTCAGTCTTTTGGGGTAGGAGTCTATCAACGTCAGACATCTTGATGTGGCAATATTTGCCCACTCTTCTTTGCAAAAACGCTCCAAATATGTCAGATTGCAAGGGCATCTCCTGTGCACAGCCCTCTTCAGATTACCCCACAGATGTTCGATTGGATTCAGGTCTGGACTTTGGCTGGGCCATTCCAAAACCTTAATCTTCTTCTGCTGAAGCCATTCTTTTGTTGATTTGGATGTGTGCTTTGGATCATTGCTGTGCTGTAAGATAAAGTTCCTCTTCATCTTCAGCTTTCTAGCATAAGTCTAAAGGTTTTGTGCCAACACTGACTGGTATTTGGAACTGTTCATAATTCCCTCCACCTTGACTAAGGCCCCAGTTCCAGCTGAAGAAAAACAGCCCCAAAGCACGATGCTGCCACCACCATGCTTCATTGTAGGTATGGTCTTCTTTTGGTAATGAGCTTTGTTGTGTTTGCACCAAATATACCTTTTGGAATTATGGCCAAAAAGTTCAACCTTGGTTTCATCAGACCATTTTCCCACATGCATTTGGGAGATTTCAAATGTGTTTTTGCAAAATGTAGTCGGGCTTGGATGTTTTTCTTCGTAAGATAAGGCTTACATCTGCCATCCTAAATGGAAGATTGTTGTCACATGTACTAAACAGCCAGCATTTGCCAGAAATTCCTGCAGCTCCTACAATGTTGTTGTTGGCCTCTTGGCAGCCTCTCTGACCAGTTTTCTTCTCGTCTTTTCATCAATTTTGGAGGGATGTCCAGTTCTTGGTAATGTCACTGTTGTGTCATATTTTCTCCACTTGATGATGTCTGTCTTCACTGTGTTCCATGGTATATTTAATGCCTTGGAAATTCTTTTGTACCCTTCTCCTGACTGATACCTTTCATGAGATCCCTCTGATGCTTTGGAAGCTCTCTGCGGACCATGGCTTGTGCTGTAAGATGTGACTACAAAAATATCAGGAAAAGCCTCCTAGAACAACTGAACTTTATTTGGGATTAATCAGATCCACTTTAAAATGGTGGCAGGTGTGAGCAGGCTCCCATTTAACATGAGTTTGAATGTAATTGGTTAATTCTGAACACAGCCACATCCCCAGTTATAACAGGGTGTGCATATTTATGCAACCAGGTTATTGTAAGTTTATTTTTTCCCTCAAAAGATTTCAGTTTGTTTTTCAATTGAGTTGTACAGGTTATTTTTGACTCTGAGCTTAGTTTTATTCTGCCTGTTAATAATATTTTAAAAACTGGATTTTATCATCTAAAGAATATAGCCAGAGTCCACCCGTTTCTCACGAGAAAACACAGAGACACTAATGCATGCTTTTATTTCCAGTCGTATTGATTACTGCAATGCTCTCCTTTCTGGTCTTCCTAAAAAGACGATCAGTAACTTACAACTATTACAGAATTCAGCAGCCTGTGTGCCAACTAAGACCAGAAAGAGAGCGCATATTACGTTGGTTTTAGAATCGTTGCATTGGCTCCCTGTGAGTTATACAATCAATTTTAAAGTTCTTTTATTAGTTTGTAAAACTCTTAATGGTCTTGGTCCTTATCTATTTGATCTGCTTTTACCATACCATCCCTCACAGACCCTGAGGTCCTCTGGTACTGGCCTTTTAATGATACCTAAAGTTAGGACAAAAACCCACAGTGAGGCATCGTTCGAGTTTTTCAGCCCATGTCTGTGGAACCGCCTGCCAGAGGACCTCAGGGCTGCAGAGAGCGTTGCTATTTTTAAAAGGAGGCTCAAGACCCACCTTTTTAGTTTAGCTTTTAACTAATTTTATCATTCATGTTTATATACAGTGGGGCAAAAAAGTATTTAGTCAGCCACCAATTGTGCAAGTTCTCCCACTTAAAAGATGAGGTCTCCAATTTTCATCATAGGTATACCTCAACGATGAGACACAAAATGGGAAAAAAAAAAAAATCCAGAAAATCACATTGAAGGATTTTTAATGAATTAATTGGTAAATTCATTGGTAAAATAAGTATTTGGTCACCTACAAACAAGCAAGATTTCTGGCTCTCACAGACCTGTAACTTCTTTGAGAGGCTCCTCTGTCCTCCACTCGTTACCTGTATTAATGGCACCTGTTTGAACTCGTTATCAGTATAAAAGATACCTGTCCACAACTTCAAACAGTCAGACTCCAAACTCCACTATGGCCAAGACCAAAGAGCTGTCAAAGGACACCAGAAACAAAATTGTAGACCTGCACCAGGCTGGGAAGACTGAATCTGCAATAGGTAAGCAGCTTGGTGTGAAGAAATCAACTGTGGGAGCAATTATTAGAAAATGGAAGACATACAAGACTACTGATAATCTCCCTCCATCTGGGGCTCCACACAAGATCTCACCCCGTGGGGTCAAAATGATCACGAGAACGGTGAGCAAAAATCCCAGAACCACACGGGGGGACCTAGTGAATGACCTGCAGAGAGCTGGGACCAAAGTAACAAAGGCTACATCAGTAACACACTACGCCGCCAGGGACTCAAATCCTGCAGTGCCAGACGTGTCCCCCTGCTTAAGCCAGTACATGTCCAGGCCCGTCTGAAGCTTGCTAGAGAGCACTTGGATGATCCAGAAGAGGATTGGGAGAATGTCATATGGTCAGATGAAACCAAAATAGAACTTTTTGATGAAAACTCAACTTGTCGTGTTTGGAGGAGAAAGAACACCATACCTACTGTGAAGCATGGGGGTGGAAACATCATACTTTGGGGCTGTTTTTCTGCAAAGGGACCAGGACGACTGATCCGTGTAAAGGAAAGAATGAATGGGGCCATGTATCGTAAGATTTTGAGTGAAAACCTCCTTCCATCAGCAAGGGCACTGAAGATGAAACGTGGCTGGGTCTTTCAGCATGACAATGATCCCAAACACACCACCCGGGCAACGAAGGAGTGGCTTCGTAAGAAGCATTTCAAGGTCCTGGAGTGGCATAGCCAGTCCTCCAGATCTCAACCGCATAGAAAATCTTTGGAGGGAGTTGAAAATCCGTGTTGCCCAGCGACAGCCCCAAAACATCACTGCTCTAGAGGAGATCTGCATGGAGGAATGGCCCAAAATACCAGCAACAGTGTGTGAAAACCTTGTGAAGACTTACAGAAAACGTTTGACCTCTGTCATTGCCAACAAAGGGTATACAGTGATCCCTCACTACTTCGCGCTTCACCTTTCGCGCCCTCAGTGCATCGCGGATTTTTCAAAAATATTCATCAAAAATTCAAAATTGAGAAATAATGGGCGGGCGCTAGCAGAAGGCAGGGAGACTACATTAGACCATCACGTGTCAACACGGAGAGCAGCACAACTCTCTGTTCGCTGTTGTCGTGTTGGCTGGGCTCGGAAATCTCGCAAGCTGATTGGCCGAGACGTTTCACCCCGCAAGCTGATTGGCCGAGACGTCTCACCCACCTCCTCTTCCTGCCGAGCACCCATGAAGGGAAGAAAGACCGCATTCATTGCTTTTTATCGCTCGTGTTACTTAGTCTCTCCGCGTGGAACTTTTTGCTGTTCTCTTGTGCCATTTTGTGCGAAATAGTCTTCCCGTTGAGGCACTACGCCGCCTCCTGCAGCTTCAGCTCTATCGGAAGCTGCCCTCGATGATCCTGCGCCTCCAGCACCTCACGATGAGGCGTCACCTGAGGAGCAGTAAAGCTCTCATTAACCTGTGCAGTAAATCATTTTCATCTTGAGTTACGTATCTTGTTATAAGAATAAAAGAGTTCTAAAAACATATTTATGTACACTTTGTTTACATCTACATATGTATGTACACGTACACACACACACGTATCATATGAGAGTGAGAGAATGAACGTACGTATTGTTTATGGATGACGTCACTGGGGTGACGCTACTTCGCGGTTTTTCACTTTTCGCGGTCGGTTCTGGAACCCATTAACCGCGATAAGTGAGGGATCACTGTATAACAAAGTATTGAGATGAACTTTTGGGATCGACCAAATACTTATTTTACAGAGGAATTTACCAATTAATTCATTAAAAATCCTTCAATGTGATTTTCTGGATTTTTTTCCTCATTTTGTCTCTCATAGTTCAGATATACCTATGATGAAAATTGGAGACCTCTCTCATCTTTTAAGTGGGAGAACTTGCACAATTGGTGGCTGACTAAATACTTTTTTGCCCCACTATACTTATTTGGCTATTTTATTTATTTATACATATTTCTAGATTATTTCAATTCAGTTGTGCATTACAATATATGGGTATATTTATTATTCTTTTAACCATTTTATTCTCTTTTTATTTATTTTTATTCATAATCTTACTCTACTTCTTATTGTGTTCTGTTGTATTTTATATATGTTATTTTTAGCTCTCGTGTTTCCTCACTGGGGGACTCTCGGCACTGGGAGCTGTAATTGGTACTGGTGGTGGGGATGCTGCTGTGATGGTGGCCCTGGCTTGGTGGGATGGGGGAGTCCAGTCACGGTCTGTTGGATGTCATGTGGACTCTTCTGTGTGCCTGGGCCAGGGTGGCCCCTGTGGCGCTGTGTCTGCAGCTATGGGCTGAGACCAGCTCCTGGTGCTGACAGTCCCCCCATTATGGCGTTTCCTCACTCTGGTCCTCAGTCATGTTTCAACTATGCCTATTATTATTTGTGTGTGGGGGGGGGGGGCCCTCTGGGGTGGGTTGGGGGTCAGGTGGATGGATGCCTTGGACGAGAGTGGGGATGGGGGGGAGGGCTCTCTGTCTTTTGATTGTTTTGTATTTTATCTGGAATTGTTTTTAACTGTAAAGCACTTTGAGCTACACTTTGTTGTATGAAAGGTGTTATTATAAATAAAGTTAAACTTTAAGTTAAAGTTATAGGCCACATTAATGGTGGAAAATTTTTTGAAATGATTCATCTTGGTCTCATTTTTTTACATTACAAAAACCTGGCATTTGAACAGGGGTTTATAGACTTTTTATATCCACTGTGTATAAAGAACACGTGTTGGAAAAGGCCAAATCCATTCGTCTGGATACATCTCACCCTCTGCACACCGAATAAAAGTTGATCCCTTCTGGCCATCGCCTTATCATTCCCTCAGCAATAAAAGACAGATATAAATTTTCCTCTGTGCCTCTCTCTCTTCAGTCACTAAATGCTGAGGTTAAGAGGAAACGACCTCAACTGTTTTTGTTGTCTTGAAACTTGATTTTTCACACATTCTATTTCTTGTGATCTTAAAATTTTTAACCATTTATTGCCATTTTTTAATCTCTTACCTACTCAGTCTTTTAGTATTGTTACCTTTCATTTATTTATGCATTTACATTTTAGTGCACCTACTGCGACATGCTCCCCTGTGAAATTTTATGATGATCCGCACTAAATACTTATGAGTGTGTTTCCCAGTGGTTTAGGTTCCTTTGAAAGTCTTATTTTATTTGTATGTATGATAGTGTTCCTTGTTGTTGCTGCAAACCGAATTGCCCTTATGGGACACCAACTAAAGTGAATCTGAATATGGCACAAAGGATGTTGAAGATGGAGCCGACAGGCCGGAGGAGGAGAGGAAGACCACAGAGAAGATTCATGGATGTAATGAAGGAGGACATGGAGAGGGCTGGTGTTACAGAGGAAGACGTGAGGTTATAGGGTGAGATGCAGGCAGATGATTAGGGCAGCATGGTGGCGCAGTGGTTAGCACTGTGGCAGCACAGCAACTCACCCTTGGCCATGGGATCTCGGGGTCGATCCCACCCTCTGACCAACGGTGATCTTTCTGTGTGGAGTTTGCATGTTCTCCCTGTGTCTGCGTGGGTTTACTCCGGGAGTTCTCCGGTTTTCTCCCACAGGGGTAAAAACATGCGGGTTAGGTTAATTGGCATCAGCCGGGGAGGTATGAATGTGAGTTTTCTCTTGCCCCTTCCCCCCAGGCCACAGTTGTAAATAAGAACGTGTTCTTAATCTGCCTCCCTGGTTAAATAAAGGTTTAAAAAAAAAAAATGATCCACTCTGACAACCCCTAAAGGGAGCAGCCAAAAGAAGAAGAAATTTATCACAGTTTTAAACAATATTCTTTCAATTAGTTCAAAGTTACAAGCAAGAATGACCAAACAATGAATCTGATTTTGTGTGAATATAAAAGAAAGAAAGAGCAGTAAAAAAAAATCACGTTTTCTGTAGCCATGAATATGTTTTTCCCCACTGCTGGATTGTTGTTAATACGTTGTTTTCACAATCAACTGAACATCTTGTGTCATGAAATACACTGTTCTGGTGCTCAAATTACCCCCCCCCCTTTTAAAGATAAAGCATTCTAAAAGTAATGATTTTTGGCTCTATGGGCTTGCCATAGCCTGGTGCTGGCAGCAGGTGGTTATCATCCACTCTTCCCTCATCTGAACCACCTCTCCCATCCAGAACGTTAAAATCTGGTGAGTAGTGAACAGGCTGGTGGGGACTGGCTGATGGTTGAGAGTAGGTATGTAAAAATAAATAAGTAAATAAATTTAAAAAAAAATCTCTAGATAATAAAATTAAAAAGCTAATAAATGTGTACATTCAGCCTGTAATAGTGCTGACCTGGCGTGATACCCTAAAATAAATAAATCGTGCTGTGAATCTTGTATGTAGATTTTTAGTTAAAACCCTATAAAGCTCTCATAACTTAACTGTAACTGCAAACTTGCACATATTTATAGTAGTGTAGGGAACCCACGCTGGGATATTCATCTCAGACTGGAAGCAGAGGGGAGGGGAATATTCCCTCTGCCAGCAGAGCGTGGGGGATTTAATGGAGAAGGACAGTACGTATTGTAATGGGAAAAGATGGTAATGCAGCAGGAAGGAGTAGCTGCGGGGACAGTAAAGGGTGAATGTGTGAACGTATTGTAATGCAAGTTTTCAGGCAGCAGGGGGAAGGAATAGAGTGGTATAAAAGGAGAGACCCTGGTGTAGTGAGGAATTCTTTTTCTGTGTACGATTGAAGTGAGAAATAAAGTTTGTCTGTCGTGCAGGTCTGGTTTCTTTATTTGCACTCTCCACACTAGTGACCCTTGACGAATTATGGAACACGAGGCAAGAACCCCAGAGTCGGCCCGGACGGAAAGCCCCAGCAACGCGTGCGCTGTTTCGGTCAAACTACCGGACTTTTGGCTGCACGACCCGCAGTCTTGGTTCCTCCACACTGAGGCTCAGTTCGCCCTCTGGGGAATAACGGCAGATGACACCAGATACTACTACGTGGTCGCAGCGCTGGATGCTCGCACGACTCAGCAAGTAGCGAGCCTGCTCCAACAGCCTCCAGCCCACGATAAATACAGGGCTCTCAAGACCGCGCTGACCCGGCGCTGCATGCTCTCGGACTGTGAGAGAGCAGAGCGGCTCCTGAGGCGCTCCGAGTTAGGAGATGGGTCGGCGGTCGAACTCATGGAGAAGATGTTGGCATTGATGGGCACGGACAACGGGCATTTTCTGTTTGTCCACCTTTTCCTCCGGAACTTCCCAACAGAGGCGAGAGCTGTCCTGGCCAACTCGCCGTTGCTGGCCGCACGCGACTACCGTGCGCTAGCCCAGGAGGCAGATCAGATCATCCTCAACACCAGAGCCCTCACAGTGAACGCGGCGGCGTCGGAACCCAACGAGATGACCAGCGGAGGCGATGAGCTGGCGACGGTAGCGGCAGCGGGGGCCAGGAAGCGCCAGAGAGACACGCTCTGCTCCTACCACCGCCGTTTTGGTGAGAATGCACGCAGATGTGTGCCACCATGCCAATTCAAGCGTTCAGGAAACACCAAGGCCGGCAGTCAGTAGCAGCTGTGACCGCCGGTGAAGAAAAGAAGCTGCTCTACGTGACGGACTCGCACTCAGGGAGACTGTTCCTCATAGACACCGGCTCCCAAAAGAGCCTCATCCTGCTGTCCTACGCCGACCAGCTAGCGGGAGCTAGCGGCCCCGAGCTGATAGCCGCAAACGGCTCGGACATTAGGACTTTTGGTGAGAGGACACTGACTGTATCCCTACATGGCCGTATGTGCGAGTGGACATTCGTCATAGCGGCATGCAGTTTCCCAATCTTGGGAGCTGATTTTCTGTGTGCACACGGGTTGCTAGTCGATGTTGCTAACAGACGCCTGGTTAATGCACTGTCTTTTGATTCTCTCCCCTGTACAGCTCGAGGGGCCGGGCCAACGACTCAAGCCAACGTCACAACTCCAGGCGGCAAGTTCCACACACTGCTCACTCAGTTCCCAGCACTCACAGTCCCGATGTTTTCAGTGGCCATCACTGAACACGGGGTGGAACACTATCACCACCATTGGGCCACCCGTTTTCGCACGACCTCGGCGCCTGGACGCAGCTAAACTGGCCATAGCGCGTGAGGAGTTTGCCAACTTGGAAAGGTTGGGCATCATCAGGCGCTCAAACAGCCCATAAGCATCCCCGCTATATATGGTTCCTAAGGCCGAGGGATCGTGGCGACCGTGCAGAGGTTTCCGCAGATTGAATCACGCCACAGCGCATGACCGCTACCCGATTCCCCATATTCAGGATTTTTCCGTTCACCTCACCGGGGCACGCATTTTTTCTAAAATAGACCTGGTCCCCGGTTACCACCAGGTCCCGGTGCACGTGGAGGACATACCCAAAACAGCAGTCATAACTGTTTGGCTTGTTTGAGTTTTTACGCATGCCCTTCGGATTAAAAGGCGCAGCACAGACATTCCAACGCATGATGGATGCGGTGTTGCATGATCTGCCGTTTGTGTTTGTCTACCTGGATGATATCCTGGTGGCCAGCGCGTCCGAGGACGAACACGTAGCCCACCTCAGGACGGTTTTCCGGAGGTTGGAAGAGCACGGGTTAATAATCAACCTGGCAAAATGCCAGTTCGGCGTGACGGGGATTGATTTTTTGGGGCACCGCATCACACTGGAGGGAGCGATACCCTTGCCCGACAAGGTGTGTGCCGTGGCAAATTTTCCCCGGCCTGAGACGGTCAGGGCGCTGCAAGAGTTTTTGGAGATGGTTAACTTTTATAACCAGTTCCTCCCCCGCGCAGCTCAGCTCATGCAGTCATTGTACGCCGCGCTCAAGAAACGGATACCGGAGGACAGAGTCGACTGGACTCCTGAGTGGGAACAGGCATTCTCTGAGGTCAAAACAGCCCTGGCAAACGCTGCACTGTTGGCGCGCCCGGATAGCGCTCACTACCGACGCCTCGGACGTGGGCCATAGGGGCCGTCGTGGAGCAACGTGTCGCCGGTTCTTGGCAGCCGCTCGCTTTTTTCAGCAGGGCTTTGCGCGACAGTGAGCGTAAATACAGCGCATTCGACAGAGAGTTGCTGGCTCTCCACCTGACCATATGCCACTTCCAGTTCTGGCTGGAAGGGTGCAGCTTCACTGCGTTCGTGGATCAGAAGCCACTAACATACCTGCCAACTTTTAAAACCTGAAAAGCCTAGTAGCTAGCCGGGGTCCAGGGGCCACAGGCCCCGGTAGGTCCAGGACAAAGTCCTGGTAGGGGGTTTAGGGGGGCGAAGCCCCCCGATGCCAAACAAATATTAGCATTAAATCAAGTTAAAATGTGGCTAACAACCTCATATTTCTTCAACAGTCATGTTTCTATTTTCCTTAAATTGTCAATGCAGATATGCTGATGGAAAAGATCAAGGACAAACTCTATGGTAACTCTCAAGCATTGTTGTTTTCCATGGTGCACCTCTTAGCTTTCTTCAGTTGGTCTTTTGAATGGAACACACTGTGGCACTTGTTACCCGAAGCCGTCATCATTTTCCTGGTCATGAGGTTGCCCAGAACTTTAGTTGACACACTGGACCTGAACTCAGTTTTGTTCTTGTTCATGTGGTTGAATATGCGCTCACAGTCCGCAATAATAATTCCTGGAAATGCTTTGGAGTATTCCTCAAGACTTGCCATGTGTGTGGATATGGATTATCATAGTCTCTTAAATAAATATAGATGAACACTGATTAAGAAAATTAAGTTAGTAAGATCTCTGATTATTATACTCTTTTGCTTCCTCAAGTGTTCCATTTAGTTTGATCCAAATTCTACAATTTCTTGTCCATGTTGCCTGTATCTTATTTTGTCTTTTCAGCATCCGTGCTTGCCGTGCTATTTCAGCATTAGTTTTTGTTAGCTGTTCATTTAGGTAAACTTGTGTTCCCCGTAACTTTCTGGCCTGCCTCAGTATGTCATTCTTTACCCAGGGATGTGATTTGCGGTTGGGGAAATTATCTGAAAATTTAGCAGGGGGTCTCGGGGACGCAGTCCCCCAGCGGGGTCCGGGGCAGAGCCCCGGTGGGGGTGGGGGGGCAAGGGGGGTGAAGCCCCCCGAAGCTCCTGGGTTTTTATGATTTTTAAGTACCAGAACTGTGCTTAAATGACATAAAACAAACAGCTGAATGCCACTTGTATAATATTGACTTATGTTCCAAGAAGATAAAATCTCTGAACTTAGTTCAGAGATTTTTTGATCTCTTCCATTTCCTCCTCCTTTAGTGGCATTTTTACCGACCTGTTGATAGTAAAACAATCTCTGCTGGTGACGCCGATATCCGATCCGACTGACCTCGAATCCAGCTGGGCCTCAGCTAGCCCCCTCCGCTGCTAGTCCCGCTGCTTGCCACCACTGCAATTGAGCTCCTGTCCAGCCGGGGTACCGGCAGCTCCTCCACCAAGTCCCGCCGCCCACCGCTGCTGTAGTTGAGCTCCGATCCTGCTCCTGTCCAGCTGGGGTCCCGGTAGATCCTCCGCTGAGCCCCGCCACCTATCGCCGTCTTCCTCAGTAGTTCCTCCGCCGAGCCCCGCCGCTGTAGCTGGGCTCCAGCTACAGTCGACTTATCCAGCTGGGGCCCCGGCTGCTCCTCCACTGGTCCCCGTCTCCTACCACCGCTGTACTTGAACTCCGATCCGGCTCCCGTCCAACTGTTGCCTCGGTTGGTTCCTCCGGTGAGCCCCAGTCACCGGGTACAGAGTCGCTTCTTTGTATCGGTGTTTGGTGCTACGACTAGCTATGGCGTTAGCTATAGCGATAGCGTTAGCTTAGCAAACGCTTCAGGTAAATTTAGATACGATTCCTAGCAATCTCGTGTTTGGAATTGCTTTCGTGTTTTTTTTACGATTTAAAATTTTTGACTGAATTTTTAGTGAAAAACCGTAATTTTGATTAATAAAGCCGTAACCCGGAATGGGGTCTTGAAAACCGTAACCATTACGGCAAAACCGGAGTAGTTGGCAGGTATGCGCCAACGTACGCGATGGCCAAGGTTTCGGAACCATGGTCGGGCCAGCAGCAGAGACAGTTGGCCGTGATCTCGGAGTTCACGACCGATATTCAGCATGTGTCGGGTAAACTGAATGTAGTGGCAGACTGCCTCTCGCACGCAGTAGTGGCCCCAGTCTGCGTGGGGACAGATTATACAGCCATGGCCACAGAGCAGATTGGCGATGCGGACGTGTGCACGCTCCAGTCTGGACCAACAGGGTTAAGGCTGGAGAGCAGAGCACTGCAAGACGGCAGCCCCCCTCCCAATCTGTGACGTCTCCACGGGACACCCGCGCCCGGTGGTCCCAGTTGCTTGGCGCCGCCGAGCGTTTGAGTCAGTTCACGCTCTGGTGCACCCGGGAGTGCGCGCGTCAGTCAAAATGGTGGGAGCGAAGTTCGTATGGCCAGGCCTGCGCAAACAAGTGAAAGAGTGGGCTGCAGCCTGCGTAGCGTGCCAACAAGCCAAAGTACACAGACACACGAAGGCCCCTTTGGAGCCGTTTTGTATAGCGGCTAAGAGGTTCGACTATGTTCACGTGGACCTCGTGGGCCCCCTCCCGCCATTGCAGGGGTTCATGCACCTTCTAACAGTGGTGGACCGCACCACACGCTGGCCAGAAGCAGTCCCGCTAGTGGCAACTATGTCCGCGGACGTGGCGCGCGCCTTTTTGACAACATGGGTGGCGCGTTTTGCCATCCCGTTGGACATCACGTCTGATAGGGGCCCTTAGTTTGTTTCCGACCTCTGGTCCGAGATGGCCCGTAGCCTGGGGGTAGCAATTCATCGCATAACCGCGTACAACCCACAGGCCAATGGGTTATGCGAGCGTTTCCATAGGTCACTGAAAGCAGCGCTCAGGGCTTCGCTTACGGATGCAAATTGGGTAGACCAGTTGTCGTGGGTTCTGTTAGGGTTGCGTTCCGCACCAAAAGAGGATTTGGAGGCTTCCCCGGCGGAGCTTGTTTTTTCTCAGCCACTGCGGCTCCCCGGGGAATTTTTACCAGATAATCCTGCGCCGGACAACTGTCTGTCTTAGCGTTCACAGCATAGCGCAGATACAGGCACGCTACCTGGCCCGCCCCACCACTGTTTTCCACGCGCTTTTGTGCCAAAAACTTTGAAGAATGCGGCGTTCACGTTTGTCAGGCACGATGCCCACCGCCCCCCATTGAGCCCACCCTACGATGGCCCATTCAGAGTGCTGGAACCAGGGGACAAACATTTTTTGTTAGACTTGGGGGGTCGTCGGCAGAAAATATCTATAGACAGGCTTAAGCCTGCCTTTGTGGTTGCAGACGAGCAAGTGATGTTGGCTCGGGCCCCTCGGCGTGGAAGACCCCCCACTGAGAACTCCCCAGGTAGAAGATACATCAGAGCAGCCACACGGGCAAGTAGAATGCCCCCCCCCCCTCGCCATTGCCCACCCGCAGACAGACACACCCCCAGGAGCCCCCCCACCGGCACAGCAGCACCGTGGAGTCGAAGGACCCTCGTTACAGCAGATATGGGAGGAGACTGAAGCCAAAAGGATGTGAGGGGTGAAGCTCAGTCTGAGACTCGGGGGGGGGGGGGGGGTAGGGAACCCACGCTGGGATATTCATCTCAGACTGGAAGCAGAGGGGAGGGGAATATTCCCTCTGCCGGCAGAGCGTGGGGGATTTAGCGGAGAAGGACAGTACGTATTGTAATGGGAAAAGATGGTAATGCAGCAGGAAGGAGTAGCTGCGGGGACAGTAAGGGGTGAATGTGTGAACGTATTGTAATGCAAGTTTTCAGGCAGCAGGGGGAAGGAATGGAGTGAGGAGAGACCCTGGTGTATTGAGAAATTCTTTTTTTGTGTATGATTGAAGTGAGAAATAAAGTTTGTCTGTCATGCAAGTCTGGTTCCTTTATTTGCACTCTCCACAGTAGTAGAAGGGGGGGGGGGGGAGACTGTCAAAGTTGACACCTTTGTTGAAAAAAACCCCCCCAACTTTTAGACCTTTCTGTTCCTCACCTTGAGATCGACGAACAGAGCGTGGCATTTGAGCCTCAGCACAGCCATCAGTTTCCTCCTCATCTGCTGTCCAGCTGAGTGGACAGAGCCCAGAGTGAGGCTGTATCGTAGAGACACAGCGGCATAGCTGCGCAAGATGGAAAAGGAAACAATTTTATTTTTTTCTTTTAAAAAAAAGAATCATCATACAGGAAAAAAAAAAAAAAAAAAAACTTAGTCTCACCATAACCATAAGCCCTCCATGTTTCACTGTGACCTCTGTCATGTTTATGATTAGGTACACAGTAAAGTGCAAGTCAATTTGTTGAGGATGTACCGCAGTTTACAAGAAACGACAAAGACCAACTACAGACTTAATAACTCTTGCAAAAAACACACTGTGGTAAGTGGCACAATAACTCTGCAGTTTTTGTGCAGCTGATGGGACGTCTCACCTGGAATAGTCTTTAGACACGTCCAGGGAATGGGTGTCCAACAACAGTCCACACCAGGGGAAGAGACAGTGAGGGGGCAGGACACGAATGTCAGGACAGGAGTCCACGCTTCCCAGCACCTGGAAGTTTACCACCACCTTTTGTGGGTTGACCACCAGACCGTACTCTGGGACTCCAGCCAGCAGGGTCCTTCACAAAACAGAAATATTAAATGTTTTATGATCATCATTTTCTATTTTAAAAAAAGAGGGATCTGTGACCCTCTTTAGCCAATATTATTGCAATATAGTTTAACAATCCTGTAATAAACAGTGTTCATGTGATTAAATTGCACAGAAATAAAAACAGGGCTTCCAGTAAAAAGATTCAACATGATGCAACTGTAGTTAACAGATTTTCTGAAAAGGTTTTGAAAAAAAACAACTTTGAAATTAGTAAACAAGTATGAGTTGGCATGGTTTCATCATTAACTCATGAACCCTTGTGTGCCGTACTTGAGGAAGGTCTGTGCTTCGTGTTGATCTGGCGTGATCAGAAGGAAGTCGTCTACCAGTCTCATCAAACACCTACAGCACACACACACACACACACAATAATAAGAAACGCCTTAAATCAGGGGTCTGCAATCTGAAAATTAAAGAAAATTCACAAATTTACTAGAAAAAGCCCAAAGTTTAGTTGGGGGGGGGGGGTGGAGCACAAGAACAATGACTCAAATTTACACCAGAAGCTTTAGATTTAAAAGAAATATACAAGACAAAAAGAGGCAAATATTTAAAAAATAATAATAATAATGAAAATAATGGTTGCAAATTCACTGCAGGGCTTCTTTAAAAATTATTTTAACACAAAATAGCAAAAAAAAAAAAAGCTCAACTTTACAAGAAAAGTCAAAGTAAGAGAAAGGAAAGCTTATTATTTAAAGCAGAACTTTATTTCAAGTGCTGACAGGTGGTTTATTCTGCATTATTTTAAGGTTCACATGTTTGCAGCTCCATGCACATTTATTTGAACAAAATATGAAATAAATGAAAACATAAAAAGCTCAACGTTGCTCTTCCACTACCCTCACATCAAACCAAAAAAAGAGAAAGGCTGCCCCCTACTGTAGCTGATATGATATTACATGTCTTTAGGGCCATCCACACCAAGCATGGCAACTATAAAATTATAGTTTTAAAAATCGTCCACACTTATGGTGTAGTACGGACTCTGCCGTCCTCTAGAGTTAGACTAATTTTTAAAACTATAATTTTGTAGTTATCTTTTATCATGCTTGGTGTGGACGGCCCATTACAAGAGAAAAGATTCTTTGAAATTCAACTTTACCCTTTATTTTGTGTAATATTTTTAAATAAGGCATTCTCCATGTGACCGTAGCACAGACAGCAGAGCAGACTGGACACCACCGATCCCTGTGGAATCCCTTGACGCTGACGATACAATCTGAAACATAAAGAGCCTGAATCAGAATAACAGTCCTGCGGTAACATTTAACTCCTGTTTGCACAGCTCTTTTACATCTACACTTATGCAGGGCTTACTTCTTCCCATACTGAACAACACTGTCAGTTAACATCTGTGTAAAGAACTGCAACGCCTCGCTGCCGTGGACATCTGAACAGAAATGCTGTAACCAAAAAAATTAGATAGAAACGCACGTGCTGAGCAACTTCAGGTAAAAGACTCATTATACTAATCATATTAATAATAACCGAGTCTCACCTGCTCTACCAGGATGGCGTGACGAACTCTGCCTCTTTCCTGTAGTGATGTCAAAAATCCCTTCATGTTGGAGGATCCCACGTTATCCTCCAGCAAATCTGCCTGTGTTGGTTTAACAGAAAGGACCGTTCCAACTTTGCCTCAATATTTGAAAGTAGCACCATTTAAAAACAATAAAATGAAAAGAATCAAAGGCAGACTTGAGCAGCTGTTGCTCATTTGAGGGAGTTTAATTAAACCTCGTTCATTAGGGGTTGGTGTTACAGAAGATGATGTAAGGGACAGGGAGAGATGGAGGCAGATGATCCGCTGTGGCGACCCCAACTAACACGCGTTCACTGTTGGGCTGTGCAGCCACTCATCGTTATAATGAACTGACATGTACACACCTGTCTGCCGTAACCACAGACAGTGATAGACTACTTAATTTATCTCATTTTTCATTTTGGTTTAACCAGTTACCTACTTGTTTTTCCTCTGCTTTTTCCACAGAATTTTAATAGAGAATTATTCTTACGGAACCAAAAATTAACTCAGTGACAAAAGTTGCTCCAGCAGACACATCAGTGAACCCATATAGAGTTTAAAGTGATACTCAATTTAGCCTCAGTGTTACAGAGGCAAAATGAAAAGTGCAAAACCTCAATAGAACATCTGCATATCAGTTTACTATTGAAAGATGCATCTCCATTTAGTTAGAGAAAGTATTGAAAATCATACATTTCCCTATAAATAATGTGAAACACAACCATTATACTCTATGTTCTTATGACATTGATCTCTATAGGCCCAAATATTAGCGCTCAAAGAACAAAACCCAAAGGAACAAGACTGGTACACTAATGAGGCACAACAGAGCTGACTGTTACTATAAGCTGTGACCGAGACCCATCCTTAAAGCAGATGTACCAGACCCACTCTGCAATATCAGTTTACTGCTCCTAACAACATTAACTGACAAGCTTCCTAAATCAAACTACCAAATTACTAGGAAAACTTCTATAATCATTATATTTAACAGTGCATTAGTTTATCCCAGGGCGCAAGTAAAACAGAAGCAGGTTTTCTATTTCCATTCTTTCATGACTCATTCATCATTTAATTTTCAAAATCCTCTTACCTAAAAGTAAAGCTTAGCAGCTTCCCTCTATCACTTAATGAAGGATTCAAAGTGTGACAACTTATCTTTGATTCGTTTTGGTGTTGTTGTTCTTTCTGCTGCTCCCTCACACCAACCCTCTCCATGTCCTCCTTCACTACATTCATGAATCTTCTCTGTGGGCTTCCTCTTTTCCTCCTGCCTGGCAGCTCCATCTCCAGCATCCTTTGTCCAATATCTCCACTATTCCTCCTCTGCACATGTCCAAACCATTTCAGCCTTGGCTCTCTTACCCATCTCCAAACCACTCAACCAGAGCTGTCCCTCTGATATACTCATTTCTAATCCTGTCCGTCCTAGTTACGCCTACTGTTTGACAGTCTGGGCTCAAGCAGCCCCTTCCACAATAAGACATATAGGTTCATTATATAATCAAACCCTAAAAATCTTGGACAAAAAGCCCATTAGGTGGCATCACTGTAATATTTAAAAAAAAAAAATACAACCTATTGAGTTTTGAGAGTTTCATTGACCTCTGTTTACTGAAATTAACTTTCAAATGTTTCCATAAATCAGCACCTGAGCCACTTGCTGGTTTCATCCAAAGACAGGACAGCAGCAGAGCCACCAGGAGTTCTGTTAACAATAACTGTAAAATATTCCACCGCAGAACCACATTTGGACAAACGGCTTTCTCTATAAAGGGCAGTCACATCTGGAACACAATGCCAAATGAAATTAAAATAATAACGGACTTTAAAACATTCACTAAAAATGTTAAAAACTGGCTGAAAAATAAACAAGAATGTACCCATGTATGAAATGATTGTCTGCAGGGTGAGAGTGAATGAAGGGAAGGAATGAATGTGTTTGTTTATAGTGAGTGACGAAGGGAGGGAGGCCTGAAATAGGCAAATGTGTGTCAGGTTGTTATATTTGTGTATTTATAATATTTATAATATTTATAATTGTGTATTTATAATGTATTTGTTTTTTGCATTGATGTATGTGGTTATTGTGTATTCCTTTTCTTTCCTTTTTTTTTTTTTTTCCTTTTTACTTGTTTCTCCTTTCTAAAGCCCATCCAGGGACAAGAGTTGCAAATTAGCTAATAGCTATACACGCTGTGCAACACATCAGATTGTCATTGATTAATTGTCTATGTTTATTGCACTGTCCCTGTCAAATAAACAAATCTATCTACTGAGAATCTTAGCATCTTCAACTCTGCCACCTCCAGCCCCATCTCCTGACTTTTGACAGCGCCACCTTCTCCAAACCATACATCATAGCAGGTCTCACTACAGTCTTGTAAATCGTCCCCTTCACCCTAGCTGCTATCCTGTCACAAATCACCCCTGATACTCATCTCCACGCACTCCACCCTGCCTGCACTCTCTTCTTCACCTCTCTTCTGCATTTTCCATTGCTTTGGATGGTTGACCCCAGGTATTTAAACTCATCTACCTTCACCACCTCTACTCCTTCCATCTTCACCATTACACCTGTCTCCCTCTCATTCACGTATTCTGTCTTGTTTCTACTGACTTTCATTCCTCTTCTCTCCAGAGCATACCTCCACCTCTCCAGGTTCTCTTCCACCTGCTCCCTACTCTCACTACAGATCACAATTTGTCCCTCCAGGATTTTGCGATGTTGTGATCGTGTCAATTCACACGAAATCAGCCAATCAGTGCAACTATTGCGCGACCTTGCAACTTTGTCCAATCACTGCAACTTTCCCGCAATTTTGGCCAATTCTCGTCAACTTCCACCAATTTCACCGATCAATTTGTCTCAGACTGGCGCTCAAATGCTCAGTGTAACCAACCAAATGCATTGCTGCACCGCGTTCACGTCCGCCTGCCCCAAAAGCACCTTGTCGCGGGAGCACATGTGAGGAGAGACACCATAAAACCACAAACAAACCCAGCAAATCTAACACTACAGCAAGTGTTTGAACATTTTACACATATTTAGAGGTAAAGTCATTACTACATCTGTTCAATGAACTTTAAAGCTGTGAATCTCCGGTCTGGAGGGACAAACACACACACACACAGCGTAAATGAAAGATAAGTGTCTGAAGAGACAAGTGTGTGTCAAGACTCACAGCAGATAGACAAGTGCGAGTTAGGCATGGAAAGAGAGAGAATATTCTCTGTATTTTTTTTTTTCCAGAAAAACACAGACTCCAATAGACAACACAGAGCAACAGAATAAATTAACTATTTTTTCCTCTCCGCTTGGTACCGAGTGGTTGGGGACTGTAATAACTTTTCAAATGAAGGTGCTGCCAATAATTTCAAAATCTCTACTCTTTAACATGCATTCAATGCAATTTAGCCGTTGTAATGGATATTGTGTTAGTCTGTATTTGCTGTTGTTCAAAAAGAGTTTCTGTATAGCAGAAGTTTCTGCTTAATTTACAAATTACTGTAATAGGAAATTTTTGACAATCCTGTGCTTTTCTTGTATTGTTACATAGAATATCACTGCAGTAAACTGGGAAAAAAAGCATCTGCTTTAAAATTTGCAATTCTTCCCACAACTTTTAGTGCAAAAAACACTCTTAAAGACATCGCAAATCTTACTGCAACTTTTTTAAAAAGCTCACACAAATTCAGGCTGTTTGGGCCACAACAGTCATCAAAACATCCCGCGAAATCCTGGAGGGACTGCACAATGTCATCTCCCAACGTCACAGTCCACAGAGACGCCTCCCTGACTGCCAAAATTAAATTATATTTCACAGGCAAATTGTATTTTGGTCATATACAGAGCTGTGGTTTCAGATCCTCCCCTGTATTACAAACAACATTAATACACCTGAGACCACAACAATTAAAACTGGACCCGACTAACTGAATCACCGCACACGGTACGTTAAGCACCTGCCATAGCCATTATGGACTGTACATAGCTAGCACACCAACAACGGGAAAATTGATTACAAATTCAAGACACAATATTCTCAAAATCTGTAAATATATACTTATAAAACTTATAAAATATATAAAACTTATAACCGTGTAATTGCAAGGGCTTTTAGCAAAGCAAACAATCTACAATTCAAAGTAGAATAAATGCAAAGAAAAATATCAGAAAACCATGTGACCCCTACAATATGCACATCTTCAATACATGTATAAACACCGTGTGAAACAAAAATGTTCTGGCTTGAAAGTTGTAGGAGGAGTTCGGACAAATCATATAACTTCTATTGAAATTTAATTTTAAAACATGACAAAGTGCTAAAACCTGTAATTTCCACAAAAATGATCCAAAATCAAAATCCTACTAATATGCACATCTTTAACACATGTACATTATGTGAAGTCAAGTCCTCGCTTGAAAACTGTGGGAGGAGTTCGCCGGACAAACTCATATGGATGGGCATCATCTTCCCATAATATGTCCTGTGTTTTGATGGGAGTATAAAAATTTAACAGTCTGGGTTTAGGCTTTCAGCTGTACTCGAGGAGACCCAATTATATATACAAATACTGTAACATGTTTGTGGGCATGATGGTACCTGTCTTATAAATGTCTTTTTTAGGCCTTCCTGGGAATCCAGCCAGATCTTTGCATAGCAGCGGATGGTGAAGAACTTATCTTGGAGAGGTGACAGAGCCTGGCTGATGACCTCTTTGAGCTTATCATGCGGCAGTCTCTCATAGGCTCCACTCACGTCCGCCTTAAACATAGAAAACAGAATGGACAAAAGAGGGTCCAACTCAGTAAAGTCTAAATTATATTCATATCTTAAGCCGATTTGTTTATGTTTCTTACTGATTTATAGACTCATTTATGCATTTATTTATTTTTGCACCGTTTTGTTGGAGCATGCATGTGTGGGTGGGTAGGGGTGTAGGGATGCACCGTATCAGTCTAATCCTGGCATAAATGACTGGATCAGGTATCAGGGAGGAATACAAAATAAAATTCGATCCATTATAAAATTAAGAATGCTTAAACGCTGCTGAGACTACCAATCTCTCAAACAGCAGCGTGTGTGTCACAAGATACAAGCTACAGTCTGGTATAAAGTTGCCTGACCAACAATGCAGATATAAACCTGACTGATAAATGACATGTTCACAGACAGTGTTACAGCAAAAGAGGTGCAACCATTTATTTATTTAGGTTATTTTACTTTTTCCCCACATTGAAATTCCAGTGTTTAATATTATTAATAAATAAAAAAATGTCCCCTTTGAAAAGATGTACACAGATTGTTATCATAATATCATATCTTGGGCACCAAACCGAACAAGTCCATCCTGCCTCCTTCCCACGACCCATCTCAGTTTGCATATAGGTCAAACAGATCCACAGAAGACGCCATCGCTGCTGCTCTCTACCCAGCCCTCACCCACCTGGACTCAAAGAACTCCCACATGCAAATGCTGTTCTTGGACTTCAGTTCAGCATTCGACACAATCATCCCCCAGCACCTGATACAAAAACTCAGACACTTGGGACTCAAAACCTCTTTGTAACTGGGTGCTGGACTTTCTCACAGGAGGCCATAGAACGTGCGGGTTGGCAGCAACACCTCCCAGACCGTCACGCTGAGCACAGGGGCCCCACAAGGGTGCGTGCTCAACCCGCTGCTCTTCACCCTGCTGGCCCATGACTATGTACCAGTCTCCAACACCAACCACATCATCAAGATTGTGGATGATATGACGGTGGTGGGCCTCATCACCAACAACTACAGAAATGAGGTGAACCAACTGGTCCAGTGGTGTAAAGACAATAACCTCTTCCTGAATGTGTGTAAAACCAAGGAGATTGTGGTCGACTTCAGGAGGGGACACACACAGCATCCCCCTCTGATCATCGATGGTGCAGCTGTGGAGAGGGTGAGCAGCACCAAGTTCCTGGGGTGCACATCTCCAAGACCTCTCCTGGTCCAACAATACCACATCACTGCCAAGAAGGCTCAAACTCGCCTCCATTTCCTCCACAAACTGAGGAGAGCATGAGTCCCACCCCCCATCATGTGCTCTTTCTACTGGGGCACCATTCTCACTTCCGCCTCCAAAGAGAGCAGACGCTTCTTTTCTCTCTCTGCTCTAGCTCCCCACCTCCCCAACTAACTGGATCCCAGCTTGCTGTTGTCTGTCTGCGTCTGACTGCTGATTATCGAAAGAAATTATGGAATTAATAAGCTGGGGCTTTTGAACGCAATTGACACTATTTTTTCAACAAGGAAAAGTGCTCCGGTGGGAAGCTGTTTGCCCCACAGGACGGCTCCAGCGGGCTATTTACGGGAGACAAGTAATTGGAGAATCTTGTGCCTGACTAATCTCTCTATCGAAGACATTGAAGATTTGTATGTCTTCGTAATAATGGTGATTGGGATCGTTCTGATTGGATCTGGATTGTCCCTGGTGTACCGCCAAAATTGCTGAAGAGGGATACAACCCTATCAAAAGCTGGCCAGGCGAGATGCATCCCATCAAATTGAAAAAATGGAGAAGACCCTGATAGCCGACAAATGGAGAACTGTCTCAGGAAGGTGGATTACATCATGATTACGCTTAGGTCTATCCACGACGGATTCAACGCCCGCAATGAAGGATTAAGTACTGAATCGCAGAAGAAATATAAAGTTCCTTCTCTGTGATCAGTTCTATTTGGCTCAATTCCCTTACAAAAATCCTCCTGATCGTCTGCAGTCTCTGTTTTTTCAAAACACTGAGCACATGGCCTTGGACAGCAGCTGCATGGACAATTGCCAAGGACAATAGCCGGTAGCCAGACAAAACATCTCCTGCCAAAGTGTCCTTGTTCTTACTGATACAACACTTGCTTCAACATTACATTCATATTGATCCACAAACTGACAACAAGATGATTCACTCACTGCTCTCTTTGTGTCCTGTGAACTCTTTTTGTCTGCTGATGTGCATTGAGGGCTTTTTTTTTTTTCTTTGTAAGCATAATATTGATCATGTGACCAGTATTCTGAAATCCATGATTTTTTTGCTCCTTCCCATTGTATTATTTCTTATGCTACCTGTACCCTCCTGTTGGCAGGTGCGTTTCAGACGCATGCCGCGTCACGGAAATGCAGGTTCATTTTCTGTGTCAAGTCAAATTCTCTCGTATGTTATCAGTGATCTGTTAATGTACTTGGCAATAAATCTTTTTCTGATTCTGATTCTTCTGATCCTCACCAGCTGCATCCCGGTGTGGTACGGAAACTGCACCGCCTCCTGCCAGAAGACATTACAACGCACAGTGAAAGTAGCCAGCAAGATCATCGGTGTCCCTCTGCCACCCCCCCCCCCCCAAAGACATCTACCTCACCCGCAGAGTCATCAACATTGCAGGCGACACCTCCCACCCCTCACATTCCCTCTTCAGCCCCCTGCCCTCGGGGAAAAGGTACCGGAGCCTCCAGGCCCGCTCCACAACACTGCTAAACAGCTTTGTCCATCAGGCCATCAGGACCATGAACTCTGTCCACCCCCCTGGACCGTAAGGCACTCACCCGCACAATAACTACCTCAGCTGTTGGCACACAAAGACTGGCACACCAACAGTAATACATTTGCTGCAGTATGTCTCTGCACTTTAACTGCAACCATTTGCACAAATGCCATATCTGCTGCTATTTGTCTGTCATTGCAATACTGATCATGTGCAGTCCTATTTGTTACTATTGGCACCTACACTACCGCATTGAACTTGCAACTACGGGTATTACATCTCTACTTTTCTGTATATAGGATTGCTGGGTTTCATCATCGTTAATCGTTTATCTCCATTTGCACTATGGGAGGTCTGGGTCTATCTTTTGTCGTCATTTGCACTACAGGTTGCAGGGTTTCCTCTGGTAACATTTCTGGGTGTCGGCCCGCCGCGCCAGAAAACTTTCCACCGCACTTATGAGGATATATAAATTTAAGAAAAATATATGAAGCAATGACTTTCCGCAAGCATGCACACGAACAACGCGCGTGGCCGTCATCCGCGTGGCGTTGAGAAGCGGCCCCGCCCACATGAGCTTTCCAGTCAGTCACCAGGCAGAGTGTCTTGCTAGCGTGACTGTCCGACAGAAACATGAGTTTATTAAAGTACTTTAAACGCAGGAAAAAAAAAAAAAATCAAAAAAAAAAAAATCAATAGGTATGTAAGCACTGGCGTTTATCATGGTTTTAACCCACTGGTAAAGGGAGCAATAATGGAAGAGTCGCTTAGCTAAGAGATGTGGTTAGAATTCATATGCAGCCACCTTCATATGAAGGGAAAGGCAAAGGGACTGATGATGCTGAGGATCTATTTCACTAGCCACGACAATGTTATGTTCCCTATTATGTACCTGGCAAGTTAAGATGACCGAAATTCACAAAGTCAGTGACTTTAATCTGTCAGCAGCCTTCAGACAAACTAAACGTGCCAGCATTTGGATTTCAAAATAAGGGAGGTTTTTCCTGCTGTCTGGGTGGTGAGATATCTTTAAAAAAAAAAAACAAAAAAAAAAACTATAAATATAAAGAAATATTATAACAGAAATAACGGCATCCTTGGTCATTTAATTTATTTCATTAAATACAATTTTATTATTTTTTTTGTAATCAGAGTTACAGCCTTTTTCCACTAGCCCAGTTCGACTCACCTCGTTTTGTTACTACTCGTTTTGGCCGCGGTTGTGTCTCCATAGCAGCCGGGTAAAGCGGGGTTAAGCTATAGTGGGTGGGATTTTTAACAGCAAGGCAGCGCCACACTCCCGTGACATAAAACACGCGACCCAAGCCAAACACAACATGGCAAGCTTTACAAGGAGACTCCTCGGTCTTTGGCTTTTTCACCGTAAATGCCAAAAAGGACCGCCAGACAAGGGTACAGGCAGTGAGACGAAACACTCTGGAATAGTTCTGCAGCTTCTGGGAGAGCCGAAGACTTGAGGATACAAACTAGGTCATATGTGACGGTAAGCTAATGTTGCTAATGCTAGTTTGCTATAAGTACGTCGTACTACACTGTAATCTCTGCAAGCTATCACTGTTAGGTACTAAAATATGTATGCTGTGTGTGTTTCAGATGGCTCTGCTGTGGGGAAATTACTGCTTCATTCGGTCTGGGCATTCAGCACAGCCCGTCACGGATGTCATCAGCCTGTCACTGATGTCAGCACAGCTTCACAAACGATCAGTGGTTATAGAGCTTAAGAATGTCTGTAGAAACGTTTATTTCCTGTACAACAAATTGCTCTGATCTGCGTGAAAATCATGGAGAGACTGTTGAGACATCATGGACGTACCTGCTTCTGCAGCAGAGTCTGAGATGGTCATAGAAAAAAATGATCAGCTGACACAACTTGATCGCCATGTTAACTACATTAGCCACAAAATATACGGTCAGTCGGACGTTCAGCACAGTCTGTCACTGATGTCAATACAGCCTGTCACTGATGTCAGCACACCTTCACAAACGATCAGTGGTTGTAGAGCTTAAGAATGTCTGGTTTATTTCCTGTGCAAAAAATTGCTCTGATCCAAGTAAAGGAACCCTATTTCACCGTTTATGGGAATGTAGAAAAATCAGAATGTTTTGGGAAGAGGTGAGGGTAACAATTGAAAAAATAATTTCAAAACAAATCACACTGAACCCTAAACTGTTTTTGTTGGGTCTGTATCCAGAAAAACATAACTTTAATAAGAGTGAAAGAACATTCATAGGCCTCAGTTTGCTTAATGCCAAAAAATGTACAGTGATCCCTCGCTACTTCGCGCTTCACCTTTCGCGCCCTCAGTGCATCGCGGATTTTTCAAAAATATTCATCAAAAATTCAAAATTGAGAAATAATGGGCGGGCGCTAGCAGAAGGCAGGGAGACTACATTAGACCATCAGGTATCAACACGGAGAGCCGCACAACTCAAAAAATCCACCTCTCTGTTCGCTGTTCTCGTGTTGGCTTGGCTCGGAAATCTCGCAAGCTGATTGGCCGAGACGTTTCACCCCGCAAGCTGATTGGCCGAGACGTTTCACCCACCTCCTCTCCCTGCCGAGCGCCCATGAAGGGAAGGAAGACCGCATTCATTGCTCTTTATCGCTCGCGTTACTTTTAGTCTCGCCGCGTGGAACTTTTTGCTGTTCTCTTGTGCCATTTTGTGCGAAATAGTCTTCCCGTCGAGCCACTACGCCGCCTCCTGCAGCTTCTCCAGCTCTATCGGAAGCTGCCCTCGAATTTCTCGACGAAATTCCAGATTATTCAGAATGTGCAAAACTCAAACTGTAAGACTGGTTCACTCAGCAGCTGGGATGTGCAGCTCACACTGGTCTCAGATCAGCAGATCTTAGGCCTGCATCTCTGTAAATAGTGACGCAAGGTCCAGTTTGGGGGTGGATCGATCGTTTACCTCTTGCCTAGACAAAAGACAGAAATGGGCGGTGGATAAATAAAGGAAGTTTAAAACATATCTGGGAAATACACTTGTTGCTAAAAGCCAGTGGTGGAATGTGAATGAATGAATCTTTATTTTGGATAGATTAAAAGAAAATGGAATAATATAACAAAGGGGAAAAAAATCTAATAAGGTCGAATTAAACAATAACTCCTCTGATTATACAGTTCAACATAGGTTATCTGAAATGGGTGATGGCTGAAGCTGCAGCTTATATTGCCCACCATATTTCATCCAAGAATTCAAAAGAAAAACAAAACAGGAGCGATTCCAATTCCAATGTGACAATAAAGTACTTTGTTGTTGTATTTAACCACAATTTTCATGTAGCTGCACTGATGTAAAGTCGATTTTACAAGGGCTGGCTTACATTTAAAATCATCTATTTTTACTGTGGCCTCAGCAATCAGAATGAATTAATACATTCCCTTGAATGGAATCTAGTACTTTAACTGAGGGTGTGCAACACTGAGTATGGAGTCGCTCAGTCAAAATATGGAGTTTTTATCAATAAAAGTTTGTCTTGAATGTAAAAGTGTCTCTTCTTGCCCTGGCTTCAAGTGTGGGCGGTGTTTTGTACTTTTATTGCTAAAATATAAAAGGATGCACTACAATGGGTCTCAAATATTTGTAATGTGTCCTGTTACTGCATGAGTTTATTGATGATAGAGTATAAACTACACATATAAACTAAATTATATTGATGACTGAACAACTGCCATTCCCCAAAAGATACAGTTATGAACATAACTCACAAAGGATCACAAGTGATCTGACAAAAAAAATAAATACATTAACAAGTGGTTTATTTTACAGTTGATGCACCAGTCTTTCAATTATTCTGTAATTAATACTCACACAATCAAATAAATCTCAGTTCAGTCCCTTTTATATTAAGTGGAAATTGTGCTACTTTGGTTTTGACACTTTACCTATAAAAGCAAAGGATTTCAGTACTTTCCACAGTGGCGACGTCCGTTGTTGAGCGGCTGATTTCCTCCTGCCTAGACGAACGACAGAAATGGATGGTGGTTAGTTTCAAGCAAGTTCAACACTTATACAGGCACATCTCAAAAATTAGAATATCATGAAAAAGTTCAATATTTTTGTCACTCATTTCAGAAAGTGAAACCCATATATAGATTCATTACAGGGACAGTGATATATTGAAAGTGTTTATTTTAATATTGATGATTACGGCTACAGCCCATATTAACCAACACCTCAGCGGCCAACATTTCTATTTAAAAACTATTTTTTAAAGTTTATGTAATATTCTAATTTTTTGCCAAATTGAATTTGTTTTTTTTCAGGGGCTGTAAGACAATCATCCAAATTAAAATAAATAAATGCTTGAAATATATCACTGGGATTTATGGTGGAACAGCACAATACTGTTCCAGCACCTTTTATGGAAAATCCACAGAATAGGTGTGTGGGTCTATTCTGACACTTTAGAAAATTATATGAATGACTTTATAAATCACTGGTTTGAAAAAGCACTTTTATATTGTTGAGATTTCGGCTCCTGTGGTCTCACCAGTATCCACTATAAACAGGGAGGCTAACCCCTGGCATGTGGAAACGCATTCTAGCATTAAATTGCACACAATTTAATGCGCAGCACCAAAGTGCAATACAAAACAAAAACCAGGACTTTAACCAGGATTAACATATTTCATCGTTTTGCTCTCACAAGCGAATATTTAGGAGAAAACAAGCGCGAATCAGCAGTTGGTACTAGCTAGCTACTAGCTAACACTCGTTAGCCAGCACAGAACAGCGCTGTATTGCTCAAAAAAAGTGAGCTTACCACGGACAGGATAAATAAGCGAACAGATGCACATTATTACAAATCACTCACCATCGATGGTTCTCTCACATTCGTCTTCAGCTTGTCAGTAGTACGGTTCTATTCTGGGCTGCCATCTGTATGGGTCCAGATCACTCCTCTCACTGTGTATCTGCCACCAAGCAGAGAAAACCCCGCACCTCTTTGTTGGACCACGGTGTAGATTTCCGCAAAACCTACAACGCTGTCTGTATTAATATCGTATTTACTCCGTGACCGAGTTAGTCCGTGATTGCAAATGGCGGTCGTAAAGATTTCAACGAAGACGGGCGCTTTCGTGACGTTACGCCCTGACCAATCAGTGGCTAGCAGTCTACTGATGTCACATCTCAGCTCGCTTTCGTACGGTTGTACCCTGCCCTCGACCGGGCACGAAAATAGTGTCGGTTAAACCGTGCTGGGTACAGTGGAAATGGCGAGAAAGTGAATCGAGTAGAAGTAAGTAAGGCCAAGGCGATACTAATGGAAATGGGCCTATAAATTATTGTTCTGTTCTGACTGCAAAATTATGGTCAAAAATGTAAATTGTTATAAGGAAAAAGTAAAAACTGCCAGTCTCAATTTTATTTAAAAAACAGTAATTTTATTTTTAAAAACAGACAAAAATAAGCCATAAAATAATCCACAAATTTATAATAAAGTTTCAAATGTACAAGAAAAGTGTATTTTACAAGAGGAAATTACGAATTTGAGGAAGATGGTTTCAAATTTAGATAAATTTACAGAGAAAAGTAGAAAACTATAAGAAAATTGTTATAAATTTTGGAGGAAAAACCTCTAACCTTCAAGACTGAAGTCATTACTCAAGTTTTTAAGTGGGTTCTCTTTGTACCCTTAACTCAACTAGAAATTCTTGGTTGTTTACTTTTAATTATTAATTTCAAAGCACTGCTTTTACACGAGTAGAATTTCTGGTTACTATACCCACCTCTGATCATATAATTTAAGTATGCATGAGCAAATTACTATTATGAATGGGGTTTTTTTTCCCACCTTCCCTACTCTCTCAATGGAAAAAATGAAACACTAGAATAAAAATACACTTATTTTTGTCATCAATGTAAACCATGACAAAAAAATCCTGTAGGACAAAACATGACACTTGATATTTTCTAACCTGTTTGTATACCACCATAGATGGAGAGAGAACCTGAATTAGAGCTCAGAGAGGACAAGACGAGACAGAAGAGAGGAGCCAAGGAGAGGGAAGTGTTCAGGAAGAGGATCCAGGAGAGGTGAGAGCAGAGAAAGAAGAGAAGGATAACACCATTAAAAAAGTCTAAGCACAGGATGTCTGGGTGGGACCCCAACTGGCCCAATATTCCAATATTCAAGCCTCAGTTGTACAATAATTCAAATGGTACGTTCCATATGCAAAGTTACCGTGTAAAATTTTAAAAAGAAATAAATAGCATAAAATCAACATATTCCGGTCACAATCGTATCATATGTTTACTTTCTCCCCCCCGGAAAAATATGTTGCCACCACGCCAAGGTCTTTAAGCAAGAGGAAACACTGGGTTGCATTACTATACATAGACTGCTGCTGTTGTTTTTCCAGCCCCATTTCTTTTTCTTTTTTATATTGTACACACCACTGAAGAGAGAGAGAAATGCCATTTCAGTTCTCCTGTACAATGGGGTAAAAAAATATTTAGTCAGCCACCAATTGTGCAAGTTCTCCCACTTAAAAGATGAGAGAGGTCTCCAATTTTCATCATAGGTATACCTCAACTATGAGAGACAAAATGAGACAAAAAAAATCCAGAAAATCACATTGAAGGATTTTTAATGAATTAATTGGTAAATTCCTCGGTAAAATAAGTATTTGGTCAATAACAAAAGTTCATCTCGATACTTTGTTATATACCCTTTGTTGGCAATGACAGAGGTCAAACGTTTTCTGTAAGTTTTCACAAGGTTTTCACACACTGTTGTTGGTATTTTGGCCCATTCCTCCATGCAGATCTCCTCTAGAGCAGTGATGTTTTGGGGCTGTTGCTGGGCAACGCAGACTTTCAACTCCCTCCAAAGATTTTCTATGGGGTTGAGATCTGGAGACTGGCTAGGTCACTCCAGGACCTTGAAATGCTTCTTACGAAGCCACTCCTTCGTTGCCCGGGCAGTGTGTTTGGGATCATTGTCATGCTGAAAGACCCAGCCACGTTTCATCTTCAATGCCCTTGCTGGTGGAAGGAGGTTTTCACTCAAAATCTCACGATACATGGCCCCATTCATTCTTTCCTTTACACGAATCAGTCGTCCTGGTCCCTTTGCAGAAAAACAGCCCCAAAGTATGATGTTTCCACCCCCATGCTTCACAGTAGGTATGGTGTTCTTTCTCCTCCAAACACGACAAGTTGAGTTTTTACCTAAAAGTTCTATTTTGGTTTCATCCGACCATATGACATTCTCCCAATCCTCTTCTGGATCATCCAAATGCTCTCTAGCAAACTTCAGACGGGCCTGGACATGTACTGGCTTAAGCAGGGGGACACGTCTGGCACTGCAGGATTTGAGTCCCTGGCGGCATAGTGTGTTTCTGATGTAGCCTTTGTTACTTTGGTCCCAGCTCTCTGCAGGTCATTCACTAGGTCCCCCCGTGTGGTTCTGGGATTTTTGCTCACCGTTCTCGTGATCATTTTGACCCCACGGGGTGAGATCTTGCATGGAGCCCCAGATCGAGGGAGATTATCAGTGGTCTTGTATGTCTTCCATTTTCTAATAATTGCTCCCACAGTTGATTTCTTCACACCAAGCTGCTTACCTATCGCAGATTCAGTCTTCCCAGCCTGGTGCAGGTCTACAATTTTGTTTCTGGTGTCCTTTGACAGCTCTTTGGTCTTGGCCATAGTGGAGTTTGGAGTCTGACTGAGGTTGTGGACAGGTGTCTTTTATACTGATAATGAGTTCAAACAGGTGCCATTAATACAGGTAATGAGTGGAGGACAGAGGAGCCTCTTAAAGAAGAAGTTACAGGTCTGTGAGAGCCAGAAATCTTGCTTGTTTGTAGGTGACCAAATACTTATTTTACTGAGGAATTTACCAATTAATTCATTAAAAATCCCTCAATGTGATTTTCTGGATTTTTTTTCCCCTCATTTTGTCTCTCATAGTTGAGGTATACCTATGATGAAAATTGGAGACCTCTCTCATCTTTTAAGTGGGAGAACTTGCACAATTGGTGGCTGACTAAATACTTTTTTTGCCCCACTGTATGTCCTGTACGTATAATAGCATTGACAAATAAAATCTCTGAATCTTGAAAATGGTCTTAATTGATGTCAACAATAATATCTTTTATCATGATAATTTCTGGAAAAATTTATCATCTGCCAAAATGTGCCATCATTACAGGCCTGGCTGTCAGACCCACAGGTGTCAGTGTCGGCATGACTGGGAACATGTTTTGTTTGTACAGTGAGATTTAAAAAACAAAACATTATCTACAGATTTCCAAATTTAAAATACTGATATCAGATCAAGCAGTATACCTGTGGAGGTATTTAGGAGGAGATGTTTAGGAGAGATGGCAGTGGACTTTTTAACCAGATTGTTTAACACAATACTGGCAAGTGAGAGGATGCATGAGGAGTGGAGAAAAAATGTTTTGGTACCAATTTTCAATAACAAGGGTGATGCTAGAGCATAAAATTGATCAGCCACACTATGAAGATATGGGAAAGAGTTGTTGAAGCCAGGTTAAGAGGAGAAGTGACAATCAGTGAGCAGGAGTACGGTTTCATGCCAAGAAGGTGTACTGCAAATTAAATGTTTGCTCCTAACAGTGTTGATGGAGAAGTATAGAGGTCAGAAGGAGTTGCACTGTGTCTTTATGGCTCTAGAGAAAGCATATGATAGGACGCCAAGAGAGGAAGTGTGGTACTGTATGAGACAGCCAGGAGTGACAAAAGTATGTGAAGATGGAGCAGGACATGTATGAGGAGAGAAGAGACAGTGGTGAGGTGTGCTGCAGGAATAACAGATGGAGTCAAGGTGGGGGTGGGGTTACATCAGGGATCGGCTTTGAGCCCCTTCTTGTTTGCCATGGTGATGGATAGGTTAACAGATGAGGTCAGGCAGGAGTCTCCATGGACCATGATGTTTGGAGATGGCATTGTGATCTGTAGCGAGAGTAAGGAGCAGGTGGAGGAGAACCTGGAGAGGTGGCGGTATGCACTGGAGAGAAGAGGAATGAAAGTCTCTACAAGCAAGACGGAACACATGAATGTGAATGAGAGGGAGGCAGGTGAAGTGAAGTGGAGGCAGTGAAGATGCAGGGAGTAGAAGTAGTGAAGGTAGAGGAGTTTAAATACCTGGGGTCAACCATCCAAAGCAATGGAAAATGCAAGAGAGAGTGGTGGCAGGGTGTAGTAGGTGGAAATGAGTATCGGGGTGATTTGAGACAGAAGTGTAGCAACTAGAGTGAAAGGCAAGATTTACAAGATGGTAGAAAGACCTGCTATGGTTTGGAGATGGTGGCACTGACAAAAAGACAGGAAATAGAGCTGGAGGTGGCAGAGTTGAAGATGTTAAGATTCTCATTTGAGTGACAAGGAGGGACAGGTTTAGAAATGAGTATATCAGAGGGACAGCTCAGGTTGGGCGGTTTGGAGACAAGGTAAGAGAGGCAAGGCTGAGATGGGTTGGACATGTGCAGAGGAGGGATAGTGGATATATTGGACAAAGGATGTTGAAGATGGAGATGCCAGGCAGGAGGAAAAGAGGAAGACCACAGAGAAGATTCATCAATGTAGTGAAGGAGGACATGGATAGGGTTGATGTTACAGAGGAAGATGCAAGGGATAGGGTGAGATGGAGGGAGATTATCCCTGCCTGCTCCCTTTAGGGCGACCCCTAAAGGGAGCAGGCAGAAGACGAAGAAGCGTTAGTGTGTTGCAGTTTTGTTCTATTTGTGATGCGAGTGTTCTGGGACCCCTTTTGAAAATGAGATGTTGCATCTCAAGGGGTCGTCCGTTAAATAAATTCAAGTTATGGTATGATGAAATAAGATTAAGAAGCCACCTTGACAAAGTAGAGGGGCTGTGGTTTTTCCTTCTGGGCTGGGGCTAAAGAGCACAAAACCTTGTGGATGTCGGTTATCCCCCACACTGTGCAGCCCAGCAGGGTCGGAGTGGCACGCACACAGGCCCGCAGCACATCCAGCAAGTCCCGAACACGGCCTTGATACAGCTAGATAAAAGGGGTGAAAAAAAAGGAAAATAAAACCAACATTCATACAATCAACTGAAATGAGCCAACTTCAATGTCAAAATGTACCCTTGTTTTGGGATCTGCCCCAATGACTCGTGTGATGGGTCTCATTCCGTCAGTCTTGGGAATAAAGCGAAGGCGGGAGATGACGGTGCCTTTAGGGAGAGCTGCCACCTGAGCTGGAGTAAGCTCCTCCATCTGGCCTTTGGAAAGGTGGTCTCTACATAACAGACAAACATGTTTTTGTCAGCTCACCTTATACCTGGCTGAAAAAATACACACCCCTGTAGCCAAGTGTCATCTGTGTGTACCTGAATGCCAAGTCTTGTAATTTGGCCCAGACTTCCTGCTGGTAGAACCTAATAGCGTTCTTCTGCCCAAAGCTCTCTGTGGCATAGAAACAGGCTCGCACGAGGCCAGCGACATAGCCATCCAACAGCCAAGCAAAGAACCGACCCAGGATCCGTGTCCGATATGCGAGCTCGCTGGGTGGAACCCGGTCTATCGATAAGGAAAAGTGTGGTTTTATCAGAAGACAGGAACCTGCCGTCCTTTTGCCAATTACAAATGGCTCCAAGGAGCTTTGACAAAACTTAAAGTGAAAACTGATAGCGGTAATTCATAAGAAACATGAGTTTCTTAGCATACCAAGACTTGATTGGAGATCTAAATACTTTAACCTGGAACTTAACATTTGCAACAATGAAGAAAGAAAATGCTGAAAATTTCAGAAACTTGCAAAATACATGACAACTAGGGATGCATGATATACATCAGCATGCTACCAGTATCAGCAGATAAAGTATTTAAAATCATTTATTGGCATCAGAAAAAAATTTACATTTACAGCCAATACAATAAGTTTACAGCAGACAGTCAGGAGTGATGCTTGGCTGTGACATTTTTCTAGCAGCACGAGAGAACGGCATCATCATGTCAGGCGGCGCAGATGAACACATCAACAGACATGCGAGGAATGGACAATGCAAGGAAATTAATTTACGAAGCCCAACAAGAGAAAGACAACAGCGAAGGGAGGAGGGGAAACAAAAAAAACAACAAAAAAAAAAACTTAAGCTGCAGCCACCACTGCTCCTGAAAACTAATTTCAGAACCTAAAAATTAGCTGAAAATTTTGGCAGACTCGCACAGTGGACTCCCAACGAGCCCCGCCACACATGCCCAGTTGCAGGTAATGCTCAGATGTGGCCTTATCCGAGTTACAAGCTGGAATTTTTTAACATCACATTGAGATGGTTCTCAGTAGAGGTGGGCAATTTGGCCTAAAAACTATCTCAATATTTCTGTGAATTTTCATGACTAGTACATACCTGTGCTTGCCTGTGCATACCCGTGCATGCCCATAGAAACCAAGTAAAAGCAAGTATTTCTGCATGCCCATAGAAAGCAGGTGTAAGAAAGGATGTAAGCAAGCTCGTCAGCACTCATTCAGTGATGCCTGCCTTTGATCTTTGCTGGTGTCATAGTGAGTCCTATGATCATTGATGATGTCATAGGGAGTCCTATTATCGTGAGGCATGCCTGCATTTGATCTTTGAAGATGTCCTATGATCTGTGATGATGGCATAGTGAGTCCTATGATGCCTGCATTTGATCCTGGTTTAAATTAGTGTGTCCCATTCATCATTGGGTGATGAGTATCTCTTCTTTGCCGTTTGTGCCAACTCCCATTTGGTTCAAAGTGTTGTATCCTATTGCCCTACTGACGCCGCAGAGGACACAGTCCAAGGACGGATAATGTTTTCACACATAAGGAGTTGTTCAGAACTCTTTATAAGAACTCCTGATACCAAGATATACAGTGATTATATAAAGTGAAATACGTGGTGGTATTGCACCTGTAAGCTGGTTGGAAGAGGAAGAGGAGGAAGAGGACGAAGAAGAAGAAGAAATAGGGTGATGAGTATCTCTTCTTTGGTGAGTGATGGTCTATATGACATCATAAAGACATGAAGGCAGGCATCAGGACATCATGCCTACATCATAGGTAGCCAGTCATATTGTCTACTCTATATGATGGCCTATGAAGTCCTATGTTGCATGATATGTTAGTATCATCATAGGACATCATGCAGTCACCATAGGCCATCCTATGATGTGCTATGATCATGACACACATGATGTACTGCTTTGAATGGGTGTGGTTTAAAGTAGTGTGTCCTATTGTAGCGATTCCTGCACTTTGTATGACGTCATATAGACATCCTTCTGAGATCATAGGAACAGCAGCCTTACGGTTTATCTGACGTCATATAGAGTTCCATTTATGAGATATCATGTAGACATCCAGTAAATGGTCCTATGAACACCCAACATCATAGGATCTCAGGCAGATCCGTGCATGCCCATAAAAACCAAGAAACCGGCGCATGTAGGGAGTCATGTGGTCTATGTGCCATCATATAGACATCATCTGGTGGGTCTTCTTCGTTCAGACCATTGAAGGGTCTCCTCCTGTCTCAGATGGCTGTGTTGTTCACAGTCATGCCTGCGGCATACTGGTGGAACCTCAGGTGTTTCATGTTTGCGGCATCCTTTCTAACGTGCAGGAGTGCTCCTCATTCTATTGCTCTCCATTTGGTGGGTCTTCTTCTTCGTTCAGACCACTGGTTGAGGGATAGATACGTCGTAATTCCAGTTCATGGGCACGACCCTGAAAAAGTGGCTTTCGACCCTGTTCAGGAAGGCCCGTGCATGCCCGTAGAAACCAAGAAACCGGAGCACCCGGAGAAAATCAGCGCTTTGCTTGGCATTTTACACATTTGTAGTGTAGACTGGCATTCGTCAAGGTTACACATTTGTCGTTGTGTAGGCATGGCGAGTCGTCCTATGATGCCTGAGTTCATAGGATGCGCTATGATGATGAGGCAGAGATCATAGGCCATCCTATGATGTCCTAGAAACGTGCTTTAAAGTCTGTCGTACCCTGTGCTGGTGAACGGTGTCCTCCTGTCTCAGACGGGTGTGATGTACTGCTGGAACCTCAGGTGTTTCATCTTCATGGCATCTTTTCTGATGTGCAGCAGTTGTTGTCATTCTATTGCTCTCCATCTGGTGGGTCTTCTTCTTCTTTGAGACCACTGGTTGAGGGATAGGTGCGTCGTAATTCCAGTTCATGGACAGGATCATCACTCTATAAAAGCAAGAAATCTGTGTGTCTGTCTGTCACACTTCATAGGACATCATAGGACGGTCTAAGACGTCCTATGAACTCAGGCATCATAGGACACTTAGGCACATAGACAAATGTGTCTTTATGTCATATAGACCATGAACTCAGGCATCATAGGACGACTCGTGATGCCTCTGACGGCACACAGACAAATGTGTCTTTATGTCATATACATCAAGCCTACGGTACATAGACAAATATGTCTTTATGATGTCATATACATCAAGGCTGCCTTCATGTCTTTATGATGTCACATACAGTGAGTCCATGCCGGAAAGCCTCTTTTTGCTCAGATCTATTTTCATGATCCTGTCCATGAACTGGAATTACAATGCACAAATACGGTGGGGTACTGAATATATGCTGACCTACATGTCTGATGTTTCCACCAAAGAAGGCATTTCTGCAGGTAAATGACCACTGCATCAGACCTTCCGTCTGTCTCTGTCTCGAAGATGGCAGCAGTCTGAAACAGCCTCGGGCAGCACGATGGTACACTGGTTGGCACTGTTACCTAAAGGCCCCGTCACACCTACTGGTGCATTCCAAATACCCGTACATGTACAGGTATTTATTTCGCCCAAAAATGCAGCCCTATACGGTCTTATTTGGGTCTATACGCTTATTGGGATATGCCCTATGTCACCCTATACGGTTTTATTTGGGTCTATACGCTTATCAGAACGCGTGGACCTGAACGTAGGTCCCAGTCGTGGGTGTTCTCCGGAGAGTTTCGCCTGGAAACTCTGCGTCGTAAGTCTCCCTGAAGCGGAAGGGAGAGCAGATCAGTCAGGCTGCTGCGTTCGCTTGTCGTCGGAGAATCAGGACACCAGCGAGGCTGTCCAACCCAGAAGGTTGCGTTGCACAAAGCGCGTGCATTTTTGGGGTCCGAGCAAGCTTTGACATGAAGGACATTTTTTCGAGATTTATTCAAAGCTTTACCGATTGAAGTGTGGCACTCGTATGTATATATTTTTTCGAGTGTGTGTGTACTAAGCAGCGGGCCCGCAGCCACTAAATCACTCCTCGTAATTAGCTGAAAAAGCTGTCGGAGGCACTTCCTTTATTTCCGTATTATCTTGGCTGTGCTCGGGATACACGTGCCGGTTGTTTACAAAACAGTCTACATGTCGTCATGCCATGTGCGGAGCAGCAGACGATGGCTTCTGAAGTGTCTGACCCGGTTTCTGACGGTTTTGATATAAAGTTGAAGAAATACTCTATGAAACAGAAAGAGGAGTTGGGAAAGCAAATCGAACTGTTTAAAGGTAGGTTTATGTTAATGTTTAGCTTAGATTTGAACCAAAACAACTTGAACATCTGTGGATGCAGGAATACATACTGTAGCATGCGTGTACTGGTAGTTTATCAAGCTCAAAGAAAGGTTGTATTCTGTCAATTTTCTGTCACTTTAGACCAGGGGTCACCAACACGGTGCCCGCGGGCACCAAGTCGCCCGCAGGGACCACATGAGTCGCCCGCAGGCCTGTTCTAAAAATAGCACAACTCGCAAGTGAGCTGCGTCTAAGATGTAATTTTTTCTGCAAAGTCAAAGTCAAATTCCTTGTATGTGTTGTGCATACTTGGCCAATAAAGCTGATTCTGATTACTGATACATTCACTGGTAACATACATGCATCTGAACTAGAAGTACAATAAGAAAACAAAGAAGTTTAATAATATGTCTGTATGTGAACCCTACTACCCTATTAATCAACAATAAAATCATTATATGCTATATTGTTTAATTATAAAGTACAGTAAATATATATATTTGTAAACTAAATCCTCATATTTTTGGCAGGTAGCAAGTATTAGTAAGCTGATTTGCAATATTATGAATATACTGGTACATTTGTTGTATTATTTTTTTTTCAAATGTTTAAACTTCACCATTAAATTTGGTAAATTTTAAATTGCTATTAATGTTCCTCTGATAAATTGTTCATACAATATTTTCAAAAGAAATAAAACCAATTCAGAAGGTGGTTTCTTTTAATTTTGTAGATATTTCAATATCTCAGGCATAATTATGAACATTATTTAACTCTGTATGTATTGTGCGTCCCTATACTATTATTGCGCACCTATACTTTTATTGAAATTTTAACAAATTTCCAGCCTATACTATTATTACGCCCTATACTCTTATTAAAATTTTCATTTTTTTCCACCCTATACTATTATTCCTACCTATACTCTTATTTGGAATGCACCAGTAAAAGTTTATTTAGACAGCATTTGCCAAACATATGAAAAATTTGAGGAATATGCTGGTGTATGTGGAATCAGTTATGGGTAAGTTTTGTACAAGTTAAGAGCACACTGGTATACGGTGTTGTACATCAAGCTCCTCTGAAAATTTTCAGCATGCTGAAAACTTTCCAACGTATCCAGCATATGGCTGAAACATCCCTCATAAGCGGGGCATAGGTTGTAGGGAAGTTATGAATTTGTTCACACACACTTTACTTGTAAGCGACTCAAGTTATTCATAAGTCAAAATACAATGAGATAAATGTCTAGCGTACCCAAAACTTATTTCTAACATATGAGTAATGCTCTTTGAACCCATGTGTAACTTACTGAACGAGTTTCAAACTTACAGCTACCGTATAATTGCGTATTTGCAACGTTGGTTCACAGGAAAAAGCCCATACAGAGCTCAGTTGCTGCCTGTAATGCATACACACAGAGCTAAACACACATACTTTTTCATATAACGGGACCTGTAGGGGATGTGTCCTAGCACTTTCAAGCTACAGGAAAAAGATCCAAATTGCTGTTTAAGACCTCCTTGTCATGTTTTTTTTTTTTTTTTTTTAAACTTCTGACTGTAGTCTGTACCATCAGCTGTCCAGTGCTGTTCTGATAGATACGGTATGCTAAAATGTCAGAACACGGAGGAGGTGGATCCAAGCAGCTGATCGCCTGAAGCACAGTGTTCAACTGTTTTCCATGATAAATGTGACTTTTCTGTCCCTTAGCTGCAGCTCCCAGCAAAAGCACACTCCATACACCATCTTGGCTTTTTTTTTTTTTTTTTTTTTTTTAATCGCCATCAATTCGCATGCCTTTGAGCCAGGTTGCAACAACTGTGATCTGATGTTCCTGATGTGTCACATCAGCTGTTTTACGCGTGACCAACCTGACAGATTTAACAGCTCTGCCAAGTCGGTCATGCCCCCCACCGTGGTTTTTGGAGGGGGCAATCATTTCAGTTGAACAAAGATGATCTCTCACACACCTAGGATTCATCGATCAGGAGGTGATGGCAGTTTGGCAAGACCGCACTATGCATACAGACGACTGTTACGCATAAGTTGTGAATGCTGGCAACACGCTAAGCATTCGTTGGTTTAAGATCTATATATATAAATTATGGAAATATTCTATACAAGTTACTAACACGCTGTGTATACATCCAGCTCATTATGGATAGGCGATGCATACATCCAAAAGTGAAAATTTTGGCATATGCCAGCGTTATAGACCAATTTTTATACGTTTGGCAAATGCTGCCTAAATCGTCAAGGTGTGACAGGGCCTTAACAGCTAGAAGGTTTCAGGTTTGAAACCCCAGGCTGGCAGGGGTAGGAACCTTTCTGTGTGGAGTTTGCATGTTCTCCCTGTGCTATGTGGGTTTACTCCTGGAGCTCCGGTTTCCTCCCACAATCCAAAGACATGCATATTAGGTTAATTGGCCATTCTAAAACTGTCCCTAGATATCCGTCTCCTATAGGCCCTTAGAATAGAGGGTTAGCACTAGTGAAGCACTTTGAGTGGTCTTTGAGACTAGAAAAAGTGCTATATAAGTACAGGTCCTTATCCCTCATTCCCTTAAAATTAAATGACTTCCTTACAACTAGATGCACACGCTCCAAGCACGGCGTGGCCGCTTCCCACACCATGTTTGTTTTGCCATTTCTTTGGTAATGCGTAACTTCGGCCGGCAGCTTAATGGACCCAATATATCGTGATATTAATTTTTACACCTGTATCAAAATTTATACCGGTGTTATCGTGAACGATACAATATTATACACGGGGCGGCTGTGGCTCAGGAGGTAGAGCAGGTCGTCCAATAACCGGATGGTTGGCAGTTTGAATCCCGCTCTCCCCTGATATCCTGCCGTTGTGCACCTGGGAAAGATACTTTACCCACCTTGCCTCCAGTGTTCATAACACTGGGTATGAATGTGTATAAATGTTCGGTAGTGGCTGGAGAGGCCATTGGTGCGGATTGGCAGCCACGTTTCCATCAGCCTGTGCCAGGGCAGCTGTGGCTACAGTAGTAGCTTGCCGCTACCATTGTCTGTCTGGAGTGAATGAATAATGTATCCATTTGAGTGTCTATGATAAAGCGCTATATAAATCTGATGCATTATTATTAATATGGCACACCCTTAGTTCTAAGTTACTGTTTGAAAAAGATGCTGCTTAGTAGGCTCCCATTTTGAAACGATTATTTGATCCAGTTTATATGATGCTGAGTTTGTAAAGCTCATAAGTAAGTCTGTAAATCACATGTGGCCTTATTTGTGCTTCTTTATTAAGTAGTGTAATAATATTAAGTAAAGTGAATATGCTGGTGCAATTTTTTTTAGTTACTCTACAGTTATACAGTGAATGCACTTCAGTTTTACATGATCCCTGTGGACAGACTGCATTTATTTCCACGTTTCCTCTGGCCCTGGTTGTGGCTGTTGTAATGAAAGTCACAGTAACAGTATCTTCCAAACCTGTTAAAAGGATGAAATTTACAGTTCTGTTGAACATGTTACTAAAAATAAATAATACGTTGTGGGCGACACACATTGTGGGCTCACATTCCCACAGAGACATGACTGCATGTGTATTGAGGGCGTCACGTCTGCAAGGACAAAGGACTCGAATCTGCAGAAGATAACGAGGAGGTGTGAGATTTGTCTTTTTGTCCCACAGAAGATGCCCCGGAGAGATTTCCGGTTCATCAAGAAATGAGAGACAATGGTGAAGATTCAAAGGGATGCTTTGTGACTGTATGTTTACTGAAAACACCACGTGACTTGAATTCTGATGCTGGAAACATATAAAAGGGTGATGAGATATGATTCTTCCTCTTTCCTGCTTTGAGAATGCTAGACGATGTGTTCTGTCAATAAAGCTGGTTTACGAACTAAACTCAGCCTCATCATTCGAGCACATCTTCTACACTGGTGACCTACGACAAGAAATGAGCAGACAGAATTCTCCCGAGCGGGGCTCGGCGGAAGCCAGCCTGATGGCCGCCTCCACGATCCGGCTGCCCGATTTCTGGCAGCACAGCCCGCGCTCATGGTTTAGCGCAGTCGAGGCGCAGTTCAACCTCCGGAGAATCTCCAACGACGACACAAAATTCTACCATGTGGTAGCGAAGCTGGACAGCGACACGGTCCAGAGAGTGGAGGATTTGGTTAATCATCCACCAGACAGCGACAAGTACAGCGCATTGAAGGACGCGCTGATCAGCCATTTCACCCCTTCAGTCCAACAACGAGCAGAGGGGCTCCTGACGTTGACGGAGTCAGAGAACGATAGACCTGCGGACCTGATGGTGAAGATGCTGAGGCTCAAAGACTCTGAGGATGGCGAATTCATTTTCGCCCACCTTTTCCTTCGGACCCTGCCGCCAGCAGTGAGAGTGGCCCTGGCAGAGTCGCCCCGATTGGCCAGGCGAGACTACCATGGGCTGAGCAAAGAGGCGCAGCGACTTGTCGACGCCCACAAGCGGAACGCGGTTTCGGCCACAGCTGCCAGCCCAGGAACGGCGTCCGGAGACAGCGCAGATCCAGCGGCCAAGGCGCCAGACGCACCAACGACGGCAGCGATGGGGGCCAGACGACGCGGAGCGGAGGACGGCCCGTGTTTCTACCACCGCCGTTTTGCAGAGAGAGCGCACAGGTGCGTCCCACCGTGCAACTTCAAACGCCAAGACCGAAGGCCGGTAGCACCTGCGACCCTCGGCGACGAGAACAAGTTGCTTTACCTGACGGATGCACACTCGGGGAAACAGTTCCTCGTGGACACGGGCTCCCAGCTGAGTTTCGTCACACCCACCTCCGCGGAACGGCTGATGCCGTCTAAAGCTCCCTGGGTGTCAGTGTCAGCAGCGAACGGCTCCACGATTAAAACGTTCGGTGAGAGGACCAAGCTTCTGTCCTTACAGGGCCGTTCATTTGAGTGGACCTTTATTGTAGCAGCAGTCAGTTTTAACATGTTAGGGGCTGATTTTTTGTGCTCACATGGTTTATTGGTTGACCTTGCTAATAGACGTCTGATTAATGCACTGTCCTTTCATTCTATTCCCTGCACAGCTCGGGTGGCCCCGCCGACTGCACATGCCAGCGTCTCAGCTGCGGGTCGTAAGTTTCACACATTGCTTGCTCAGTTCCCAGCACTCACAGTCCCCACGTTTTCGGCGACGGTGGCTAAACATGGGGTAGAGCATTTTATAACCACCACCGGGCCTCCCGTTTTTGCAAAAGCTCGGCCCTTGGACCCAGTTAAACTGGCCATCGCGTGCGAGGAGTTCACTAATCTGGAAAAACTGGGCATTATTAGACGCTCCAAGAGCTCTTGGGCTTCACTGTTACACATGGTCCCAAAGGCTGACGGCTCGTGGCGACCTTGCGTCGATTTCCGCAGGTTGAACAACGTTTCAGCTCATGACTGCTACCCGATTCCGCACATTCAGGATTTTTCTGTTCATTTGGCGGGGGCGCGCATTTTTTCTAAAATAGACTTGGTGCGCGGTTACCACCAGGTTCCAGTGTGCGCGCAGGATGTACCCAAAACAGCGGTCATAACTCCTTTCAGCCTTTTTGAATTTTTGCGCATGCCTTTTGGCCTCAAGGGGGCCGCGCAGACTTTCCAACGCTTGATGGATGCAGTTTTACGCGAACTCCCTTTCGTGCTCGTTTATTTGGACGATATTTTGGTAGCCAGCGCGTCCGAGGGCGAGCATGAAAAACACCCCACAGCAGTTTTTCAGAGGCTGGCAGAGCACGGGTTAATAGTTAACCCAGCAAAGTGCCAGTTTGGGGTGGCGCAGATTGATTTTTTGGGGCATCGCGTTTCGGCAGAAGGAGCAGTTCCTCTTCCAAATAAAGTGCGTGCCATAACGGATTTTCCGCAACCTCAAACGGTCAAGGCGCTTCAGGAGTTTCTAGGGATGGTTAATTTTTACAACTGGTTCCTCCCAAGCGCAGCACGGCTCATGCAGCCACTGTACACCGCGTTAAAAAAACAAAAGCCCGCAAATAAAGTTGAATGGTCTCCGGAGCCGGAGCGCGCTTTTGCCCAGGTAAAATCAGCCCTGGCAAACGCAGTTTTGTTAGCGCACCCAGTTCCAACGGCCCGCATGGCGCTCACCACTGACGCTTCCGATGTAGCGGTGGGGGCGGTAGTTGAACAGTTTGTGGCAGGTACCTGGCAACCCCTCGCATTTTTCAGCAGGACTTTGCGCGATAGTGAGCGTAAATACAGTGCGTTTGACAGGGAGCTTTTGGCCCTACACTTGGCCATCCGCCATTTTCAGTTCTGGTTAGAAGGGCGACGTTTCACCGCGTTTGTGGATCATAAACCGCTAACGTTTGCGATGGCCAAAATTTCAGAACCCTGGTCAGGCCGACAACAAAGGCAACTAGCCGCAATATCGGAGTTCACTACTGATATTCAGCATGTCGCGGGTAAACACAATGTTGTGGCAGACTGCCTCTCGCGCGCGGTAGCAACACCAAGCCCCATGGGGGCAGACTCTGTAGCTGTGGCCGCGGGCCCGGGCAGCGACGCAGGAGCGCGCGCAGCCCCGGTCTGTGTAGGGTTAGATTATGCAGCCATGGCTGTGGAGCAGGTTAACGACGCGGACATGCGCGCGCTCCAGTCTGGACCAACAGGGTTAAGGCTGGAGCACAGGGAGCAACAAAGTGGTATGCCCCCACTAATCTGCGACGTCTCCACGGGACGGCCCCGCCCCGTGGTGCCAGCCGTGTGGCGTTGCCGCGTTTTTGACTCTGTCCATTCTCTCGCACACCCGGGGGTGCGCGCATCGATTAAGTTGGTGGGGGAGAAATTGTTTGGCCCGGGTTGCGCAAACAGGTCAAGGAATGGGCGGCAGCCTGCGTAGCGTGTCAGCGAGCCAAAATACACAGACACACTAAGGCCCCGTTAGAACCTTTTCACATCCCTGCTAAGCGTTTTGATCACGTGCATGTTGACTTGGTGGGCCCGCTCCCATTATCACACGGGCACACACATCTTTTGACGATGGTGGATCGCACCACGCGTTGGCCAGAGGCGATTCCTCTGGCATCAACCACAGCGGAAGAAGTTGCGCGAGCATTTTTAGCAGCGTGGGTTGCGCGTTTCGGTGTACCGTCGGACATAACGTCCGACAGGGGTCCCCAATTTATTTCCGAACTATGGTCATCAATGGCCCGCAGCTTGGGGGTGAAGATTCATCGCACTACCGCGTATAACCCCCAGGCTAATGGTTTATGCGAACGCTTTCACAGGTCATTGAAAGCAGCCCTCAGAGCGTCGCTGACGGATACAAATTGGGTGGACAAACTTCCATGGGTTTTATTGGGGTTGCGTTCTGCACCTAAGGAAGATTTGCATGCTTCCCCGGCTGAATTAGTTTTTGCACAACCGCTCCGTTTGCCGGGGGAATTTCTCCCCGATAATCCCGCACCAAATGGCCCCCCTGCTCAGCCGTGGCAGAGCGACTCGGGAGCAAACACGCTCCCTGGCCCGGTCCATCACAGTTTACCACACGTTTTTGTGCCAAGGGCTTTAAAAAATGCAGAGTTTGTTTTTGTTAAACATGATGCTCAGCGTCCAAGTTTGCGGCCGTTTTATGACGGACCGTTCAGAGTGCTGGAGACCGGGCAGAAGCATTTTCTGCTAGATTTAGGGGGCAGAAGGGAGTTGATTTGCATAAACAGGCTCAAACCCGCTTTTGTTTTGGCTGATGAGGAAGTGCAGCTCGCGAGGCCCCCCCGCCGTGGCAGGCCGCCGAGAGGACATGCTCCAGAATCTTCACAGAAAGGTGCTAACAGCTTTAATCCACAGATGCAGAGAGATGTTGCAGGTGCAGCAAAGCCAGGTTGCAGCAGATTCAGCAGAAAGTTAAAACCTAGGCAGTTGGTGGATCGATTAGCGATATATGGAGTGTTTTGTGTTTTTCTTTTTTTATGCCATGCAGGTTTTGCCCTTACTAGACGTTTGGGGGGGGTAGTGTGGGCGACACACATTGTGGGCTCACATTCCCACAGAGACATGACTGCATGTGTATTGAGGGCGTCACGTCTGCAAGGACAAAGGACTCGAATCTGCAGAAGATAACGAGGAGGTGTGAGATTTGTCTTTTTGTCCCACAGAAGATGCCCCGGAGAGATTTCCGGTTCATCAAGAAATGAGAGACAATGGTGAAGATTCAAAGGGATGCTTTGTGACTGTATGTTTACTGAAAACACCACGTGACTTGAATTCTGATGCTGGAAACATATAAAAGGGTGATGAGATATGATTCTTCCTCTTTCCTGCTTTGAGAATGCTAGACGATGTGTTCTGTCAATAAAGCTGGTTTACGAACTAAACTCAGCCTCATCATTCGAGCACATCTTCTACAACGTATTCATTTTCACATCAAGTTGAGGTAGTCATCTTATTTTCCTTGGAGGAATGTCTTTATATGCCAGTTATCACTGTAAGACAAAGGAGATGTAAATAGGTGGGAAAAATATGTGCATATATCTAAAATCGGCAATAACGACTTTCAAACTATCAGCATATCAGCAAAAATTCCACTATCGTGCATCCCTAATGACAACATAGTTACACATTCACAAGTTTATCAGAAATTTATAAGAAAAACAGTCTCAAATTCACGAGACGAAAGTTGCATATTTACGAAGAATAAAACCAGTTACTAGAGCCAAAATATTCAATTATACAAATATTCATTTGTTACACTGGTATAGTTTTCACATTTGGTATTCAGACATTAGCTCTCCAAATTGCTTGATTATAATAAAGCTCAGTTACAAATTTATTTAAAAAAAAAAAAAAAAAAAATTCAAAAAGTTATAGGAAAAAGAAAGAACTTGCTGATATGAAGCCACAAATTTACAGAGAGAACTAGAAAAGCACTCGGAGAGCACAGACCTCCGCCAAGCGGCACAGTTCCCCCCATACAGTGTTTGTGTGTACGTTTTCAGATTCCCTGAGCATGAAAAGATATGACTAGCAATTGGATTCACAATGATTATTTGTTTATTTGACATGGACAGTGCAATAAACAGACAATTAATGAATGACAATCAATGTGATAGTGATAGGATTAGTGGTTCAGTAGTGTAAAACGGGGCTATAAGGGACGGCGGGTTAATAAGGGACACTTTTCTGGGAAATGTTTTAAATGTAATTCTGCTTTTTTTATTTTGAGCAGGACGCTGAGTTGTGTTGTTATTGTCAAATATCCATGAATCCTTCATCAAATCTAGGCGGAAGCAAAATTAAAAAAGCAGAATTACATTTAGAAAAGTGTCCCATATTACTCCGCCGTCCCTTATAGCCCCGTTTTACGGTTGTAAAAGCATTGCCTCCTTGGCGGAGGTAATAAACTGAAGTGTTGGTGTGTCCATCTCCTCCACTGACGGATGCAGATTGGTTAGACAGGTTGCCGTGGGTTTTATATTATATTGGGGTCGCGCTCCGCGGCAAAACAGAATTTAGAATCTTCCCCGGCAGAGAGGTCGTTTTTACGCAGCGCCTATAGCTGGGCGGGGAATTTGTGGCAAATAATCGGGCGGCGGACAGGTGGCCGTGTCAGGTTTTGCAGCGTGGCGCAAAAACAGGCACGCTGGCGGGCCCAGGCCAGCAGTGTTTTCCGCGTGCTTTTGTGCCTAAAACGTTGAAGAACGCGGAGTTTGTGTTGGTCAGACATGACGCCCAGCGCCCTCCATTGCGCCTGCGCACATGTTGAAAATGGCCGTATGTCACAGTGTGGAAAAATGCTTTAAAAAATTCCTGTATGCAGACGGTGATGCGGATCATCCCCAAAATTTAATCAGTTCTTCCTTGTACCATTTCCAACAACGCCTGAAAGTTTCATTGAAATCCGTCCAAAAGTTTTTGAGTTATCTTGCTAACCAACAGACAAACAGAGACAGACAAACAGACAAACACACAGACAAACACACAGACAAACCCCGGCAAAAACATTACCTCCTCCTGGCCTTTCGGCCTGGCGGAGGTAAATATACAACTACATAAGAAAAAAAAGACTCAAATTTATGTGTTAAAAACAGATTTATGAGAGTAGTAGAGAGGTTCTAAAATTTATAACAAAAGCTGTAAGATTAGGGAAAAAAATTGAATTTACAAGGAAGAAAGTGCATATTTATTATTACAAAACATAAATTTGGCAGAGAAAAAAAACTCAAACTTACAAGAAAAGTTACAAAACTTCTATAAAAAAAAAAATAGCAAATTTACATAAAAAAAGTTCCAGGTTTATAAGAAAAGCCACATTCATGAAAAACATTATTGCTGATACAATTTACTGAGGGAGAAGAAAGACAAATATACAAAATATTTGGATATTTACTCTGGATTGCTTGTGAAAATCCCCAAAACTAGTAAATGGGACAGCCACACCCCTTACTAACCTTGACATGCCAGTTCCTGCCGATAGCTCACGCTCCCCCCCTTTTTAATCCAACCAGACCATCAATGACAGAGTAGCTCTTCGCAACCTGATGAAATCCCCCTGATAGTGCTCAGATTTCCTGACCATCAACCTTGACCCCAAGCACAACCTCGATGCAGACCCACTTGAGGATCATGGAGAGTTTGGTGAGCATCAGGGCAAATGCCTAGGAGTAGCAATTCCTGTGATATGTGGGTGTACGGACAGACAGACGGATGCTGCGTCATCACCAAAAGGAGCTAAAAATGCTCAAAACAGCTCTTAAAACCCTTTGAGTGTGAGAATTTGCGTGCCCCTAGTGGCAGAGCACGGCACTGTGCCTGCCTTCTCACTGTGACCTTGTCAAAAGTAAGTGAGAAATTTCTGGGTTGTTTTTTTTTTTTTAAATGTACCGATTTCTTGTTCATATACTTTGAAGATAAGATGATGAGGTACCTCTGTACAAAAAACGGTGTCAAAAGACTGAACCATTTTTTGTGTAAATACATCCAAAATCCAGTTTTGACTGAGTTATGGAATTTAAAGAGGTGCCGTGACATTAAGCAAATTAGATGCATAAATTTATTCCTATCTGAAACTTTGGATCATATTTTACATCTTTCTAATTGACAGTAAGCCATTTTCTCTTACCACTTTCAAGTTATAGCCTTGGAAATCTGAACTATTTTATTGACAAAAATATTTACCACTCTTGACCAGTAGGGGGTATGTCGCAGTTTGGCAACATACATATTCAGAGAGTTAACACTCCAAGTGCTTGGTTAGATCGTCTACTAAATGGCAGGGAACAATCTCACCTGTCTTACTGATCTTTAGCCAGTCACAGTCGTTCACCTTCATCTTCCACATCAGCTCAGCCAATGACATCCTCTCAAACTTCCCGCTGCGCAAGAAGCCCCTGACTCTGACCAAAAAATGAAGCCGGTTGTGGTCAGAGCCCCACAGCTCCTGTGGGATTACAGACAAGAGGCATTTCCGCACAAACAGGTAGACCCTATGCGGAGCACAGTGCTGAGTTAAGAAGGCGTTTAAATCTCCGAGTCCTGCAGTGGCGGCCCTGACCACCGGGCACATCTTCTGCAGTGTTCTCCTGTAGGGGCATCTCCTGTGCCGCTTTAAGAGCTGACTGAACAGAGGAACCATGTTATAAAAACGTCGGGGAAGTTTCTTTGGCTTCCTCTCTAGTCCCTTTAGATAAGCGATCCCCTCGAAGAAGACTATTCGTATCAAATCTTCCCCTTGTAACATTTTGTATCCATCACCACTTTTCTTCTTCCTGTTCAGAAGGAAGCCACAAATGCCCCTGCCTCCATACAGCAGCCCATGTGTGCGCATGAAACACTGTGAGGGGGGCAGAGTGGAGGAACCCCCTGATCTCCAGCTGGGGCCACCCTCCACAGGAACCACAGGTGTTGGTACTTCGACTGGCTGCTTGACACCTGTGGGTACTGCTAATTCCACAGACTCATGATCAATGTCGGCCATTTTCTGATTGTTTTCTTGGTAGACTACTCGCCTCTTCTTTCTTGAAGAAGTGATAATTTCCTCTTCATCACTTTGATTGGCTCCTCTCTTGCTCTTACCTTTCTTTGCTGCTACAGCCACTCTTTTCCTGTTCCTGTGTACAGCCAGATTCACGGCTGTGCGTCTCCTTTTTGAGGTCACTGATCCTTGACGCCTTCTGAACGGATTACGTTGCCAAACTCGAGACTGGAGACAGAACCGTGGGTAGGCAGACGCCGTGGACACCCTGTCATACACAGGAGCACCGCACACTTGGAAAGTGCTAGAAGGAGGAACGGCCACAAACACCGAGCAGGTCTCCAGTAGGTACCGAGTGATGTCTGTGCCCAGGCGTATTGCGACTTCTTTCCACAGGTCACTGCCGTGGAGGTAGGCTGCACTTTGGGTGACGTCCCCTCGGAATTTGAAAAGGTCTGCGTCCCTATCCTCTTGAATTATGGACCGAAAATTATAACCATGTGCCAAGACGCTTCTTTTTCTCTTCCGTTTCAGAGTGTTGAGAACAAAAGCCAGAAGTTCAGGCAGAGAGCAGATCTGTGGAAAGCATAAAATATAAAAACAGCAGCATAAGTGGAGATCGCCACTCATAATGATGCTGAAACCTGTGCAAATTCAGTGTTTCCTCTGGCTTAAAGACCTTGGCGCGGTGGCAACATACTAATAAATGGTATAAAATTAACATATTCTTCTTTTTAAAATTTTACACCATAACATTGCATATGGAACTTACCATGTGAAGTATTGTACAACCGAGACTTGAATATTGGGTCAGTTGGGGTCCCACCCAGACATCCTGTGTTTAGACTTTTTAGTGGTGTTATCCTTCTCTCATTCCTCTGCCTGAACACTTCCCTCTCCTTGGCTCCTCTCTTCTGTCTCATCTTGCCCTCTCTGAGCTCTGCCTAATTCAAGTTCTCTCTCTGTCTATGGTGGTATACAAACAGGTTAGAAAATATCAAGTGTCATGTTTTGTCCTGCAGGAATTTTTTGTCATGGTTTACATAAATGACAAAAATATGTGTATTTTTTGTATTTTTATTCTAGTGTTTCTTTTTTTCCATTGAGAGAGTAGGGAAGGAAAAGAAACAAACATTCATAATAGTAATGTACTCAAGCATACTTAAATTATATGATCAGGGGGTATAGTAACCAGAAATTCTACTCATGTAAAAGTAGTGCTTTGAAATTAATAATTAAAAGTAGGCAACCAAAAATTTCTAATTGAGTTAAGGGTACAAAGAACACCCACTTAAAAACTTGAGTAATGACTTCAGTCTTCAAGGTTTGAGGTTTTTCTCAAAAATTTATAACAATTTTCTTATAGTTTTCTACTTTTCTCTGTAAATCTCAAGTTGAAACCATGTTCCTCAAATTTGTGATTTCCTTTTGTAAAATTGACTTTTCTTGTACATTTGAAACTTTATTAAAAATTTGTGGATTATTTTATGACTAATTTTTGTCTGTTTTTTAAAATAAAATTACTGTTTGTTTGGTTTTTTTTTTAGATAATTTGAAACAGACTGGTAATTTTTTTTTTTACTTTTTCCTTATAATAATTTACATTTTTGACCATAATTTTGCAGTCAGAACAGAACAATAATTTAACTCTGATTACAAAGAAAAAAATTTTAATAAAATTGTATTTAATGAAATAAATTAACTTAAATGACCAAGGATGCCATTATTTCTGTTACAATATTTCTTTATATTTATAGTGTTTTGGGTTTTTTTTTTTTTTTTTTTTTTTTAGAAATCTCACCACCACCCAGACAGCAGGAAAAACCTCCCTTATTTTGAAATCAAATGTTGACATGTTTAGTTTGTCTGAAGGCTACTGACGGATTAAAGTCACTGACTTCGTGAATTTCGGTCATCTTAACCTGCCAGGTACATAATGGTAAATGGCACTCACTTGTATAGCGCTTTTATTCTCATCTCTTGATGACCAAAGCGCTTTACGGATCCTGCTATCCACCCATTCACACACTGATGGTGGCGTGCTGCCTAACATGGCGCTTCCAGACCCACCAAGAGCAATTGGGGTGAAGTGTCTTGCCCAGGGACACAACGGCAGGATATCTGGGGAGAGCGGGATTTGAACCGCCAACCATGTGGTTATTGGATGACCTGCTCTACCTCCTGAGCCAGTGCCTTCCCCAATAATAATAATAATAGTAGTAGGGAACTGTAGTGGACTCTAAAGACATAATTCACCATAATATGCGTTAGTGTACAGAATGATGTGTTTAGGCAGTTATAGTTGCGAAGTGACTATACGGCCGGGAGCCGGTCTCCTAGTATCACAATATCTGGCTGGGATAATTCGATTCTTTTTTTTTTCCTATTCAATAGTAGAAAATACACACAATACACACAAATTACAAATATGCTAGTAATACAAGTAAATACCTCCTAATTTGGCCATTTGGTTAAAAAAAAATTTTTTTAAAAATGCACATATTGTGGGGGACACTAGACACAGCAGGCGGACATTCTTCTCACACCCAGAAGCAGGAAGAGGGGCAGAACAATGCACTGTTATGTATACGTTCCCGGACGACGGAGAGGACATCCAGGCGCCAGCTGATACCATGCTAATGATATGTATTGACTGATATGTATGAGATGACAATCACTATGCTAATGTGCCATGCATTCTCTGTCTGTATGACTGTATAAAAGAGCTTGTTATACATGCCTCAGAAAGCTCTCCCAGCGGGCAACGCTGGGGTCCACTGGCTGTATTTACTATGTTAGAGGGTCAGTAAAGAACCTGTGTCGACCTACACTCGTGCCTCGCCTCCACATCCTTTCCTTACACCCTCTACATTGGTGACCTGACATAAAATGGACTAGCTCTCCCTTTCGCCATGCTGTGGATTCCTTTTTCTCCACATTGGTGACCAAACGGAGATGAACTGTCTCTCCCTTATGCCACACACCACATGGTGACCTGACGTGGGATGACCGTCTGCTCCCTTTCACCGTGCTGTGGATTCCAGAGACCGGGGATCGCCTACATCCTTCGCATCCACACTGGAGCGCGCGCGCCTTATCCTCTCTCCACGATGGCGATCTCCAGGGCCAGACAGAGAGCGTGGCGCTGGGACCGAGACACACAAGGATCAGCGACACGAGCAACGCACAGAAACAGCCCGAACAAGGAAGATCATCGGCGCCGTCTGCGTTGATTTCCATCAAGCTACCTGACCCTGACTTACCTCCCGACAGCGGACTTTCCAGCGCACAGAAGCCCCGCGCAACTTCCAGCTATGTGGTCACTGCGCCAGGCGCACGCCACACACCAGGGTCAAACCGGCTCCACAGACTTATACATCGTCCTCCGCCGCTGCACATGCCCGAGAAACACAGCTGATTGCCATCCTTGGAACCTTTAGGGCTGCTCACGCACCTGAAGCAGACATGCAGCCTGCACACGAGACTTTGTATGGGTTTCTCAGCCACGGCGTACAACGGGAATTTACCCGATTGCTTTCCCCGATGACTTTAGGGCTGCTTCCACACCTAAAGCCAAACCGCCAAGTCCCTCACACAGCTTCAGTTTTTTTTCCCCACAGCCGCTATGCATCCTCGGGAAATTTGGCTGTTCGTCTTCCCCACATCCTCGCAGGACTGAGCCGCAAGAGGAGTCAGAGACTTGATCATTTTCACAGCCGCTGCAGATCACCGCCAGGTTTACCGGGAAAGTCCCTCACCATGGCGGATCCACACACACAATTTTTGCAGGGCCCAGACACTTTTGATGTCCCAGGCCAGCACTCACTTATTCCCATCCACCTCCCCCTCCTCCGTCTCCACATTGCTCTTCCCGCACCTCACTCCCTAAAGCCGGCCGATCGCCGGTTTGTTCCATTATGCATGACGTGCACCAGCCCCGTGCGCCCACAATCCACGGCCGTTCAACGTGCTGGAACTCGGAGGGGAGCACACTGTCTTTTCCACCCTCCCCCCCCCCCCCACAGACTTACATGCCTTCCCACACTCCTCACCAGCAGGCAGTTCGACCGGAGCAGCAACCCCCTGCTGCAGCCTCCATTGGCGTTGACTTGAGCCCAAACGACAGGGTGGGGGGGGGGGGTGTCACAGCCCTTTCTGGGTGTTCTGGGGGGGGGGGGCTGTGTGGGGGACACTAGACACAGCGGGTGGACATTCTTCTCACACCCAGAAGCAGGAAGAGGGGCAGAACAATGGACTGTTATGTATACGTCCCCGGACGACGGAGAGGACATCCGGGTGCCAGCTGATGTCATGCTAATGATATGTATTGACTGATATGTACGAGATGACAATCACTATGCTAATGTGCCATGCATTCTCTCTGTCTGTATAACTGTATAAAAGAGCTTGTTATACATGCCTCAGAAAGCTCTCCCACCAGACACCCGGCCCCAGTGGGCAACGCTGGGGTCCACCGACTGTATTTATGTTAGAGGGTCAATAAAGAACCTGTGTCGACCTACGCTCTTGCCTCGCCTCCACATCCTTTCCTGACACCCTCTACAATATTTCTGTATGTTCCATCAGGCGCGTCAGGGAGCCCTTTGGGTTCTTCGCTCCCTGACAACTCGGGTGTTTTACATACATACACATCCACACTTCATTCACTCCCATTAACATGTTTTGGGGTTGTGTTCAATACAACGCACAAAACCACTCCTGCACGTGGGTTTTTCATTCACTAAGTGGCTCCTGGCCACTTAGAGCAGACATAAATGGCTCCCGGTCGTTTAGCAACAGCCGTTGTAGTTGTGTGCTCAGGCTTTCTCATCAAGCACCTCTCTAGGCAGCCGCTGAAGGACCTCAGTTTAGAGATAGCGTTTTTAGCTGTTGCTTGTCACTGCCGCTGGAGAATAAAAACGGCACGCCTGCTCGTGCGAGAAAAGAGAGAAATTGCCAGTCTCATAACTTAATATTGTAGTGGCTGGTGAAATATATCCTCAGCAATTCATCAGTCCCCCTGCCTTTCCCTTCATATGAAACGGCTGCATCTGAATTCTAACCACATCTCTTAGCTAAGCGACTCTTCCATTATGGCTCCCGTTTCCAGCGGGTTAAAACCATGATAAATGGCAGTGCTTACATACCTCTTATGATTCATTTTTTTTTCGCATTTAAAATACTTTAATAAACTAATAAACTCACGTTTCTGTTGGACAGTCACGCTTAGCGAGACACCGTTTGCTGACCGACTGGAAAACTCGTGTGAGTGGAGCGCTTCTAAACTCCACATGGATGACAGCCATGCACGTTGTTCGTGTGTGTGCTTGTGGAAAGTCATTGTTTCATATATTTTTATTAATAAAATCATATCAGCTTGGCGTGGCGGTACAATTTCTGGTGAGGCGGCCCGCCACGGAGAAATGTTACCAGAGGAAACCCTGAAATTATATCATATTAGCAGCATATAACCACAAAGCAGTGAGTGAACACGTTTCATATGATGGTTTGTGTTTTTATTGTGAAAACAGTAATAAACAAATACTGACTAAAAAAAAATAGTGCTGGAAATGTTTGCAGTGACCTCACAAATACTCTCTTTCTTGATGAGAACAGTCTTCTTTCAGTTCAATATTTTTCTCCATACATTTATCTATATTCGTTTCTATATATACTCATTTTTATTACCCGTTTTGTTATCATCATTCCTCATTTTATTCTCCGCTTAAGTTCTGATTACAACTGCACTTAGTTTGCAAATAATACGGTGATTAAAAAAAAAGTTAAAAGTTCTTGTAATTAGAGAGAGAAGTGTTGATACATTTTTTGTTGGCAAGTGTCACAGATGACTTGTACTATGATTGCACGAGCCAAAACGAGACAAAGTGCACGGCAGCTGTACAGCCTGCTGACAACGCCGCAAGACTGCGCGGAAACATATTCCACATCTACCTTTCAAAGCAGTTACCTGTTTGCAGCTCGGCGTCTGCTGCAGCTCCTCGTCGAAGCACACAAACACGCCCCGGACGAATGATTTGAATCGACTCGTGTCTGCCTGCTCGATCAGAGCCACTTTCCGGCCCTCTCTGAACACCAGACTGTCCGCAAACTCCTCCAGAGTCTTCACGTGTCCGTACAGTAACCGGAGGATGTCCTGCACGGTGGCAGACATGCTAACTTCGCGGAGCCAGTGCGCTAAACAGCGCAACACCACACACTCTGCGCCCACTCAGCACTTCAGTTCAGACTAGTCGCCTTTTAAGGGCGCGCTTTCAGTTTAGCCAATGAGAGAGCGGTTTAGACAGATTATCCAATCAGAGAGCCTCATACTAAAACAATGAAGTTATTGTCGAATGTCGACCAATAATAAGCTAAAAAGCTGTGTTGCCTTTTTTTTTATCACCATAGAGACCGCTCCACGTGTTTGATAGATTTACATTTTTGGGAATATATGCCTTGACAAAAGCTAATTTATTGGGCGCTGAGCTATGAACCTAACATGGCCAGAGCTCTGGCCTTGTTTTGAGTGACAAAACACAGAACGCTCCTCCATTTTGATGTGGAAAAAGTGTATTTTAATTGAAAATCTTCAGCAATATGAAGTTATAGTGTTATTCTAGAGAATTTATCAATCGCAATACTACACAGAGCGAAATATCTGCTGAATCAACCCACACTATATACTTTGTATCATTCATTAATACTCCCATACATGACATAGTGTAGCGAACTCAATATGAGCACCCTACTTGGCTTGCCAAGTGGGTTGACCCTATTGGCGACACAGGTAGAGTGCGGGACTCCGGAGCGGGAGGCGTGAGTTCGAATCTCCCGGTGGGACGTCGCCATGTCGAGCAGCACGTTACAATATTGTACTGAAGTATGGGGAAATACATATAAAACAAACATATCCAGTCTTTATGCTTCAGAAGAGAGCTATTAGAATAATAAACAAAGCTGCTTACAGGGAACCAACAAACCCACTTTTTCTGAAATTAAAAGCTCTCAAGTTGAAAGATCTGGTTGACTTTAAAACTGTAGTAATGATGTTTAAAGTGAAGAATCTATCACTGCACGCAAATATCCAGAAGTTGTTCCAAATAAGGGAGAAACAATATCATTTCAGAGGAACATGTATATTTCAAAAACCTTCAGTGAGAACTACCACCAAGCAACACTGTGTTTCAGTGCAAGGAGTCAGATTATGGAACGATTTTAGACCTGAATTAAAATCATGTACAACGCTTGGACGATTTAAACAAAAACTAAAGGAAGAAATACAACAAACATATATACAAGATGACATGTAAAATCACATAAGGATTATCAAATCCAGTCTGTGTTGTGCTGTTGCTTAGTTTTTTTTGTTGTTTTTTTTTGTTGTGGAAATGTGAAAGGACGAGGCAGAGTTTATCTCACGAGTCAGGTTTATTCACATTCTCCAACATCAGCAATACAGAAAGAGGAAGAAACCCAGACCTTCATCCCCTTTTATACCCCAGGAGCTTCAAAGCTCCAGTCACATTGCATTTAATCCCAAGTAACAATGCATCCCTTTCAGATCTTATCACCTCCACCCAAAGTCACTGGCAGCCAGGAAATGCCCCACGGCCATCTCTTTGCATACCAAAGACCACATTTCACGTCCTCCTGTTATCTCCGAGGAGGCTCAGTCCTTTGTTCATCTGAGACGTGAAGCATACAGTAAGCATACAGTGATATACATATGTGTATATCACTATATGTATATCAGCCCCATACATATGTGATACATATACATATGAAGCATAAGGTGATATACATTTGTGCATATGAAACCCACATATGTGTCCCACATGACCCCCCCAAACGTCTAAGATGTAACAATGGAATAACAGTCAGCCTGTCATGATAAAATCATTACACATCAGCCCACGTGTTGCTTGGGCCTCAGTCTCCTCCCGTATCTGCTGTAAGCCGGCTTCAACACTTCCGTGGCACCATCCTGCTGGGTGGCTGCTGTCTGAGGGTGAGAATTGTTAGTCAATCCCTGTGGGTGTTCTGGAGGATGTTCTCTAGGGGGTCTGCCGCGCCGAGGAGCCCTGGCCAACAGCACATCGTCGTCCGCCACCACAAAGGCGGGTTTGAGCCTGTTAATGCCAATCTTCTCCTTCCTGCCCCCCAAATCTAGCAAAAAATGCTTACCCCCTGTTTCCAGCACTCTAAATGGCCCATCATTAGGTGGTCGTAGCGGCGGGCGATGGGCATCGTGTCTGACAAAAACAAACTCCGCATTTTTTAAAGCCTTAGGTATAAAAACGTGCGGAAAACTGTGGTGAACGGGGCCAGGCAGCACGCCCAATTCCGTGCCATGCTGCAACTGCTGAGCCGGGGAGCATTCTGGCGCAGGATTATCTGGGAAAAACTCCCCGGGCAGCCGAAGTGGCTGCGCAAAAACTAGCTCCACCGGGGAGGCTTCTAAATCCTCTTTAGGTGCAGAACGCAACCCCAATAAAACCCATGGTAGCCTGTCCACCCAATTTGCATCCGTAAGCGACGCTATGAGAGCCGCTCTCAATGACCTGTGAAAACGTTCGCATAAACCGTTAGCCTGCGGATTGTACGCGGTTGTGCGGTGGATCGTTACCCCCAGGCTGCGGGCCATTGCTGACCAAAGTTCTGAAACAAACTGAGGGCCTCTGTCGGACGTAACGTCCGATGGGACTCCAAAACGCGCTACCCATGCTTTTAAAAATGCGTGCGCCACCTCCTCGGCTGTGGTTGACTCAAGTGGGACCACTTCCGGCCAGCGCGTGGTGCAGTCTACCATTGTCAGAAGGTGTGTGCACCCCTGTGACGGCGGAAGGGGGCCTACGAGGTCCACGTGAACATGATCGAACCTCTTAGCCGGGATGTGAAATGGCTCCAAAGGAGCTCTCGTGTGCCTGTGTACCTTGGCTCGTTGACAGGCCATGCAGGCTGCTGCCCACTCCCTAACTTGTTTGCGCAGGCTCGGCCATACAAATTTCTCTCCCACCATTTTGACCGACGCGCGCACTCCCGGGTGCGCCAGAGAATGAATCGAGTCAAAAACGCGGCGGCGCCACGCAGTGGGTACCACCGGACGCAGTCGCCCAGTGGAGACATCGCAGATTAGGGGGGGCATACGGTCTTGCAGCACCCTGTTCTCCAGTCTTAACCCTGTTGGTCCAGACTGGAGCGCGCGCACGTCTGCGTCGCTAACCTGATCCGCGGCCATGGCTGCATAATCTACCCCCATGCAGACTGGAGCCGCCACGGCGCGCGAGAGGCAGTCTGTCACTACATTAAGTTTACCCGCCACATGCTGGATATCAGTAGTAAACTCTGAGATCGCGGCCAGCTGTCTCTGCTGCCGGCCTGACCACGGTTCTGAAACCTTGGCCTTCGCGAAAGTCAGCGGCTTGTGATCAACAAACGCGGTGAAACGGCGTCCCTCCAGCCAGAACTGGAAGTGGCGAATGGCCAAGTGGAGAGCTAACAACTCCCTGTCGAATGCGCTGTATTTTCGTTCACTATCGCGCAAGGTCCTGCTGAAAAAGGCGAGCGGTTGCCAAGCCCCGGCCACATGCTGCTCCACGACCGCCCCTATGGCCACATCTGACGCGTCAGAAGTGTGCGCTATGCGGGCCGTTGGGTCTGGATGTGCTAACAACGCACCGTTTGCCAGGGCTGTTTTGACTTCCGAGAATGCTCGCTCTCGCTCCGGAGACCATTCGATTTTATTTGTGGGTTTTTTGTTTTTTTAGTGCGGCATATAATGGTTGCATGAGCTGCGCTGCGTGGGGGAGGAAATGGTTATAAAAATTCACCATTCCCAAAAACTCCTGTAACGTTCTGACCGTTTGTGGCTGGGGAAAATTTGTTACCGCGCGCACTTTGTCAGGCAGAGGAACCGCTCCTTCTGGAGAGACGCGATGCCCCAAAAAATCAATCTGCGTCACCCCGAACTAACACTTCGCTGGGTTGATTATTAACCCGTGCTCTCCCAACCTCCGGAAAACTGCCGTGAGGTGGTTTTTGTGTTCGTCTTCAGACGCGCTGGCTACCAAAATATCGTCCAGGTAGACGAACACGAAGGGGAGATCGCGCAACACCGCGTCCATCATGCGTTGGAATGTCTGTGCCGTGCCTTTAAGCCCAAACGGCATGCGCAAAAACTCGAATAGACCGAATGGAGTTATTACCGCTGTTTTGGGTATGTCCTCAGCGCGTACTGGGACCTGGTGGTAACCGCGTACCAAGTCTATCTTAGAAAAAATGCGCGCCCCCGCCAAATGAACTGAAAAATCTTGGATATGCGGGATTGGGTAGCGGTCGTGCGCTGTAGCGTTGTTCAACCTGCGGAAATCTCCACAAGGTCGCCACGAGCCATCAGCTTTTGGGACCATGTGAAGCGGTGAAGCCCATGGGCTTTTCGAACGCCTGATGATGCCCAACTTTTCCAGGTTCGCGAACTCCTCGCGCGCTATGGTCAGTTTAGCTGAATCCAAGTGCCGGGCTTTTGCAAAAACGGGCGGTCCGGTGGTAGTAATAAAATGATTCACCCCGTGAGCCACAGCTGCCGAAAATGTTGGGACCGTGAGTGCTGGGAACTGAGTGAGCAGTGTGTGGAACTTACCACTTGCAGCTGTGACGTTGGCTTGTGCTGTTGGCGGGGCCACTCGAGCTGTACAGGGAATAGAATAAAAAGAGAGTGCATTAACCAGGCGCCTGTTAGCAAGATCAACCAACAAACCATGTGAGCACAGAAAATCAGCCCCTAACATATTGAAATTCACTGCAGCTATGACAAAAGTTCACTCAAATGTACGGCCGTGTAGGGACAGAAGCAGAGTCCTCTCACCAAAGGTCTTAATCGCCGAGCCGTTTGCTGCTGACACCCCGGGACCACTGGAAAGCGCCAGCCGGTCAGCGGAGGAAGGTGTGATGAAACTCAACTGGGAGCCTGTGTCCACGAGGAAATGCCTCCCCGAGCGCGCATCCTTCAAGTAGAGCAGCTTGTTCTCCTCCCCGAGGGCCGCAGCTGCTACCAACCCCCGGTCTTGGCGCTTCCCGAGCGCTTGAAATGGCACGGTGGTATACATTTATGTGCCCTCTCTGCAAAGCGGCGATGGTAGAAACAGAGGGTGTCTCCTCTGCGATCCTTGGCCCCCGCCGCCACCGTCGTCGGTGGGTCTGCTACCGCCGTCTCTGGCCCCTCGCTGTCTCCGGCCGTCGCGCTGCACTCCGTCGCTGCTGCGGTGGCCGCGCGCTGTTTGCTGGCATTGAGAATCCGGTGCGCCTCCTGGGCCAGCGCGCGGAAGTCCCGCTGGGCCAACAACGGCGAACCAGCCAGGGTCGCTCTCGTGGCCGACGGTAGGGTTCTCAGGAAAATGTGGGTGAAGAGGAAGTCGTCGCCGTCTGAGCCCCTCAACCTCAGCATGTCCTCCATCAGGTCAACGGGCGTGCCATCTCCCAAGTCGTTCAGAGCCAGGAGTCTCTCCGCTCTCTCCTGGACTGAGAGAGTGAAGCGCTGGATGAGCGCAGCCTTCAATACGTCGTATTTGTCGTCGGCCGGTGGCTTCTCCAAAAGGCTCTGCACATGCCAAGCCGTGCAGTTGTCGAGCTTGGCAATTACATGGTAGAATTTCATCTCATCTACCGTTATCCCCCGGAGGGCGAACTGTGCTTTGACCAAGAGGAACCAGGAGCACGGGTTGTCTCGCCAAAAGTCCGGTAGCTGGACGGTAGCAGCATACGCCTGGCTGGGAGCTCCTGACCCAGCTGGTTCGGGGGAATTTCTTTCACTCATCGTCTTAGGGTCACCAGTGTGGAAATGTGAAAGGACGAGGCAGAGTTTATCTCACGAGTCAGGTTTATTCACATTCTCCAACATCAGCAATACAGAAGGAGGAAGAAACCCAGACCTTCATCCCTTTTTATACCCCAGGAGCTTCAAAGCTCCAGTCACATTGCATTTAATCCCAAGTAACTGTCACGCCGCGCCGCTCATCAGCGGCGCCACCTGCTCGCACACCTGCTCGTCATCAGCGGTGGGGGATTTAAGCCGCCTCGCCCTGAGCTTCGGCCTGAAGCCGTCAGACTTCTTCATGCATCGCTGTGAGTTCCTTCACCCTCAGCGGATTACACTGGTAAGAAGATCTTACCTCCTTTTCCTCCCAAGTCTGCTCCCCTGTGCACAGGTGGATTTCCCGGCGGCGGACAACACCTCTCCATCACCTGTCCCTCGCTGCTGCACCGGGCTCTCCAGGTGGCTGTCTACCGGACCTCGTCCCTTGCTGTGCCAGTCATCTGTCCTATCCAAGTAAGCTCCTCTCTCGCTCATATATCTCCTGTATTGGTGTGTGCCCGTCACTCGTCTCCTTGTGCTTTTCCCATAGGGTTGTCCGGCTGTACGGTCTCCTGCCTCTGTGCCCGAAGCAGACGCCGCCACCAATACATTTACATCCCGCAGACACACATTCATACACTCCTGTTGTTAATAAACTATTTGAACTACTCTGAGCCTGTGTGTGTGCGTCTCCTGAGCCGTGCGTTATGTCAGTACGGCTTCAGCAGAGCGGCTCGGCAGACGGCGGGCTCGCACACTGGTTTTCCACTCTCGAGGCTCGAGTGGATCAGATAGCCTATCAGCAACAGGTGATTTTTAATCAGTTGATAAATATAACTAACCGGTTGGGCCGCTTGGACCCCCAACAGCCGTTCCCCCCGGCTCGTCAGGGTCGCGCGGCTCCTGCTGCTCCAGTGGCCGTCCAGCAGGCTCCGGGTGCACCGGTTCGGCTCACGCCCATTCCAACCCCCGCCCGCTTTAGCGGTAAGCTCAGCGGAGCGCGGGGGTTTATTATGCAGTGTGAGTCCGTTTTCCACCGTGTGCCCGTGGACTTTCCCTCAGATCATAGCCGAATTGGTTATATCGGGAATCTCCTGGAGGGGCGAGCATTAACATGGACCTACGCCGTAATGGCGAGGCCCAGTTATGCCACCCTCACATATGACCAGTTCGTGAGACGCTTCCTGGAGGTCTTTGACCATTCTCTTACCGAGACAGTCCAGGTCGATCGGCTTCTCGCCCTCCAGCAGGGAAGCCGGTTGGCAGCGGACTACGCGGTCGACTTCCGGGTAGCGGCGGAGGAATTAGGCTGGGAGGAACGCTCCCTCTGTGGCCTTTTCCTCCGCAGTCTCAATGATGATCTGAGGGATGAACTGGCTGGGCGGGATATCCCTGAGACGCTAGCGGAGCTAACATCCCTAGCGATCAGTTTGGACAACAGGCTGCGCGAGCGCTCCTCGGGACGGAAGTCGTCTTCTTCTCGCCCTCGTGGAGTCTCGCCGCGCCTGTTCCAAGCTCGCCCCCTGGCGGTGCCGCCACCATCGTGCCCCGAGGAGTCGGAGCCGATGGTGACGGGCTGGACAAAGCTTTCCCCTGCGGAGAGACAACGCCGCCGTGAGTTGGATCTCTGCATGTATTGCGGAGATGACCAACACACGGTGAAGCTTTGTCCACGGAAAGCCAGTCGGCGGGGTCCGCGAGTCACTGTAGGGGGCCTCGCGGACGTCAACCGGTTAAGTTCTCTCACTCAATTGAAGCTGCCCATCCGTTTCTGCCACAACCCCACTGGGCATCTCACCCACGCACTGGTGGATTCGGGTGCGGAAGGCAGCTTTATTTCACAAAGCCTGGCAACCCGATTGGGCATCCGCTGTCAGGCACTCAGGAATCCTATCTCCCTGGTCAACCTCTCTCGTGCCTCCCTCGGGAGAGTTACACACCAGACCACCCCCGTTCCGGTTATTATCTCTGGTAACCACCGGGAGGAGATAATCTTTTACGTCCTGCCCAACTCTGTGTCGCCCATCATCCTGGGGTATCCCTGGCTACGCATCCACAACCCCGTTCTGGATTGGAAGTCCACCGGGGTGTCGGCATGGAGCACGTTCTGCATGGGCACCTGTCTTCAGTCCGCTGCCTTTTCTCCGTCCGCTTCTCCCCCTCATGGACACCGCTTTCCACTCCCTCCAGGGGGCGACTTGGTTCACCAAGCTGGATCTACGCAGCGCATACCACCTCGTCCGGATCCGGGAGGGAGATGAGTGGAAAACAGCCTTCCGTACCCCGAACAGCCACTTCGAATACCTGGTGATGCCGTTCGGGTTGACCAACGCTCCAGCCGTCTTTCAGCGCCTCATCAACGACGTCCTCCGGGATTTCATCGGCCTTTTTGTGTTCGTCTACCTGGATGACATACTCATCTTCTCCAAGTCCAGGGACGAGCACCAGGTCCACGTGAGGCGGGTCCTCCAAAGACTGCTGGAGAACCGGTTATACGTGAAGGCTGAGAAGTGTGAATTTTACGCAAAGACAACATCCTTCCTTGGGTTCATCATCTCACACGACCAGGTGCTTCCGGACCCAGAGAAGGTGAAGGCGGTGGTGGAATGGCCTACACCTGCATCGAGGAAGCAGGTGCAACAGTTCGTTGGGTTCGCGAACTTCTACCGCCGCTTCGTCCCAAATTTTGGCACCATCATCGGCCCACTGACCCGCCTCACGTCCCCTAAGGTCCCGTTCCGGTGGACCGAAGAGGCCGCAGCTGCTTTTCAGGCGCTGAAGGCGGAGTTCTCCTCCTCCCGGGTCCTTAGCCAAGTCAACCCCGCGCTGCAGTGCATCGTGGAAGTGGACGCTTCGGACACAGGAGTGGGGGTGGTGCTATCCCAGCGGTCGCCAGACGACGGTATCAAATGGCCCTGCGCCTTCTTCTCCCGGCGCTTGTCCCCGGCGGAGAGGAATTACGATGTGGGTGACAGAGAGCTCCTCGCCATCAAGCTCGCGCTACAGGAGTGGCGTCACTGGCTAGAGGGGGCGGACCTGCCGTTCGTGGTCCTGACGGACCACAAGAACTTGGAATATCTTAGATCTGCCAGGCGCCTGAACGCCCGCCAGGCGCGCTGGTCCTTGTTCTTCGCCAGGTTCCAATTTACCATCACCTTCAGGCCTGGCTCCAAGAACGGCCTGCCCGACGCCCTCTCTAGGCAATTCGCCCCTGAGGAGTCGGAGGACACGGTTCACACCATCCTACCCAGGTCGTGCGTCGTGGGAGCCGTCACCTGGGACATCGAGAGCAAGATCCGGAAGGCGCAGGAAGTGGAACCTGACCCTGTCGGCGGACCGGAGGGGAGGCTGTTCGTGCCATCCACGGTTCGGGGAGAGGTCATCCACTGGTTGCACACATCCAAGCTCACCTGTCACCCTGGCTCCTCCCGGATGATTGACCTCCTCCAGCGGTCCTTCTGGTGGCCGGGCCTGCGGAGGGACGCAGCCCGCTACGCCCGGGCCTGTCCAGTTTGTGCCACCAACAAATCGGGAAATGCCCCTCCAGCGGGTTTGCTCCAGCCTCTGCCCGTCCCTGGCAGGCCCTGGTCGCATATAGCCCTGGATTTCGTCACCGGACTCCCAGTCTCGAACACCTACGACACCATCCTGACCATCGTGGACCGCTTCTCCAAGGCGGTACACTTCGTTCCCCTTCGAGGTCTCCCAACTGCCCTGGAGACGGCGGACCTCCTCATCCAACACGTGGTCAGGCTGCATGGGATTCCGGTGGACGTGGTCTCGGACCGAGGGCCCCAATTTTCCTCAGAGGTTTGGAGGTCATTCTGCAACACCTTAGGAGCCAAGGTGAGCCTCTCCTCCGGCCATCACCCCCAATCCAACGGGCAGTGTGAGCGGACCAACCAGGAGCAGGAGGCTGCGCTCCGCTGTGTAACGGCGTCCAAACCCACGTCCTGGAGTAACCACCTTGCCTGGGTTGAATACGCCCATAACACCGCTCGCTCTTCTGCTACAGGGATGTCTCCCTTTAAGGCGTCCCTGGGTTACGACCCCCCGCTGTTCCCGGCGCAGGAGAGTGAGGTAACTGTCCCTTCAGTACGGGCGCATCTCAGGCAGTTCCGCTCCATCTGGGCGTCTGCGCGCAATATGCTTTTACGCACGGCGGAGCACAACAGAGCCGTGGCGGACCGGCACAGAAGACCTGCCCCGGCGTACAGAGTTGGTCAGCAAGTCTACGTGTTGACCCAGGGCGTGATCTTAAAGGGCGAGAGGAGGAAGCTGGCACAGCGCTTCATGGGCCCATACCCCATCACCAGGATCGTCAACCCGGTGGCTGTGCGTGTAGCTATTCCCCCCTCCCTCCGCATCCATCCCACCTTCCATGTGTCCAAGGTGAAGCTGGCAGTCTCCGATCCCCTTTGCCCTCCTCCTGCTGCGCAACCCGCGCCCCGGATGATTGATGGCCATCCGGCCTGGCCCGTCTCCTCCATCCTGGACTCCCGGCGCCGGGGTCGTGGGTTGCAGTACTTGGTGGACTGGGAGGGCTATGGGCCTGAACATCGACAGTGGGTACCCTCGTCGTCTGTGTTGGACCCATCGCTCATCGCTGATTTCCACTTAGCACACCCAGAGAAGCCATCGCCAGGAGGCACTGCTAGAGGGGGGAGTACTGTCACGCCACGCCGCTCATCAGCGGCCCCACCTGCTCGCACACCTGCTCGTCATCAGCGGCGGGGGATTTAAGCCGCCTCGCCCTGAGCTTCGGCCTGAAGCCGTCAGACTTCTTCATGCATCGCTGTGAGTTCCTTCACCCTCAGCGGATTACACTGGTAAGAAGATCTTACCTCCTTTTCCTCCCAAGTCTGCTCCCCTGTGCACAGGTGGATTTCCCGGCGGCGGACAACACCTCTCCATCGCCTGTCCCTCGCTGCTGCACCGGGCTCTCCAGGTGGCTGTCTACCGGACCTCGTCCCTTGCTGTGCCAGTCATCTGTCCTATCCAAGTAAGCTCCTCTCTCGCTCATATATCTCCTGTATTGGTGTGTGCCCGTCACCCGTCTCCTTGTGCTTTTCCCATAGGGTTGTCCGGCTGTACGGTCTCCTGCCTCTGTGCCCGAAGCAGACGCCGCCACCAATACATTTACATCCCGCAGACACACATTCATACACTCCTGTTGTTAATAAACTATTTGAACTACTCTGAGCCTGTGTGTGTGCGTCTCCTGAGCCGTGCGTTATGTCAGTAACAATGCATCCCTTTCAGATCTTATCACCTCCACCCAAAGTCACTGGCAGCCAGGAAATGCCCCACGGCCATCTCTTTGCATACCAAAGACCACATTTCACATCCTCCTGTTATCTCTGAGGAGGCTCAGTCCTTTGTTCATCTGAGGCATGAAGCATACAGTAAGCATACAGTGATATACATATGAAGCATAAGGTGATATACATTTGTGCATATGACACCCTCATATGTGTCCCACATTGTCACATTTTGTCTTAGCTTTGTTCCGAATTGTAATCGCTCTTGTTTTGTTTTTCTTTTGAATTCTTGTATGGGATATGGGTGGGCAATATAAGCTGCGGCTTCAGCCATCACCCATTTCGGATAACTTATGTTGAACTGTATAATCAGAGGAGTTATTTTTTAATTTGACCTTGTTGGATTTTTTTCCCTTTTGTTTTTACCTCCGCCAAGGAGGTTATGTTTTCATCAGCGTTGGCTTGTCTGTCTGTTTGTTAGCAAGATAACTCAAAAAGTTATGGATGGATTTTCATGAAATTTTCAGAGATTGTCAGAAATGGGGTATCCTACAGATGATTACATTTTGGTGGTGAACCGGATCACTGTCTGGAAAAAAAAACAAACAAACAAAAAAACAAGCATCACAGTGTAGCTTGTGGAGCGTGTAAAAAATGAGGCTGATTTGGTTCAAGCGGTTTATTACACAACTCACATGAAGAGCATAGACAGAATGGCATACAAGTAGGAACTCTTCCCTTAAATAACATGACATCCTTCTAGACTCTTCTCACACACAAAAGATAATCTCCCCGACTGCAGTCAGTCCATTCATCACACACAAAAGATAATTTCCCCCGACTGCAGTCAGTCCATTCATCCTTGACACCTCCCTGTTATCTTACTAGGGCATCTAGAAACTTCTCACACACAAAAGTGTTAACTTCACGTCCTTTGTTCCTGTCTAAGGTGGTAAACCATTATGCACTCCCCAGGTTGCCACACCACCACCCCCAGCAACTTAGATAGGACAAAAGGGTAACAGTCCACATGCTGTGATAGAACCATTAACATCAGTCCACATGCTGAAGAACAATCAACATCAGTCCGCATGCTGCTTGGGCTTCAGTCTTCTGCCGTATCTGCTGTAGCCAGGATTCGCTGCCTCCGTGGCGCTGCCATGCTGGGGGGCTGATGTCTGGGGGTTAAAACTTTTTGACTGTCCGTGTGGGTACTCTGGAGAATCTTTTCTCTGGGAAGCGCCCCGTGGGGGTCTTCCACGCCGAGGGGCCCTCGCCAACAGCACTTGCTCGTCAGCCACAACAAAAGCAGGTTTGAGTCTGTCTATGCCAATTTTTTCCCTCCTACCCCCCAAATCTAGCAAAAAATGCTTATCCCCTGTTTCCAGCACTCTAAATGGTCCATCATAAGGTGGGCACAGTGGGGGGCGGTGGGCGTCGTGTCTGACAAACACAAACTCCGTGTTTTTCAAAGCTTTAGGCACAAAAACGCGCGGAAAACTGTGGTGGGCAGGGCCCGGCACCGTGCTTGAGTCTATGCAACGCTGCAGCAGCTGAGACGGGGAGCTGCCCGGCGCAGGATTATCTGGCAGAAACTCCCCAGGCAGCTGGAGTGGTTGTGCAAAAACGAGTTCTGCTGGGGAAGCTTCCAGATCCTCTTTAGGCGCAGAACGTAACCCCAATAAAACCCATGGTAGCCTGTCTACCCAATTTGCATCCGTCAGTGAAGCCCTCAGAGCCGCTTTTAATGACCTATGAAAACGTTCGCATAACCCATTTGCCTGCGGGTTGTACGCGGTTGTGCGGTGAATTGAGACACCTAGGCTGCGGGCCATGGTTGACCAGAGTTCAGAAACAAATTGAGAGCCTCAATTTGTTGAACTCCAAAACGCGCCACCCATGCTGTTAAAAACGCGCGCGCCACCTCCTCGGCCGTGGTTGCTGCCAGCGGAACCGCTTCTGGCCAGCGCGTGGTGCGGTCCACCATTGTCAGGAGATGCGTGTACCCCTGTGATAGCAGAAGGGGGCCTACGAGGTCCACGTGGACATGGTCAAACCTCTTAGCCGGGATGCGAAACAGCTCCAAAGGAGCCTTCGTGTGTCTGTGAACCTTGGCTCATTGGCATGCCACGCAGGCTGCCGCCCACTCTTTCACTTGTTTGCGAAGGCCTGGCCACACATATATCTCTCCTACCATTTTGACCGACGCGCGCACCCCTGGGTGTGCCAAAGAGTGAACCGACTCAAACACGCGGCGGCGCCACGCGGCCGGAACCACAGGCCGTGGGCGACCCGTGGAGACGTCGCAGATTAAGGGGGGAATGCCGTTAAGCAGCATCCTCTTCTCCAGCCTTAACCCTGTTGGTCCAGACTGGAGCGTGCGCACGTCCGCGTCACTAGCCTGCTCCGCGGCCATGGCTGCGTAATCCAACCCTACACAGACCGGGGCCACAATGGCGCGCGAGAGGCAGTCTACCACTACATTCAGTTTGCCCGACACATGCTGAATATCGGTAGTAAACTCTGAGATCGTGGCCAGCTGCCTCTGCTGCCGGCCCGACCAAGGTTCTGAAACTTTGGCCATTGTGAATGTTAGTGGTTTATGGTCAACGAATGCAGTAAAATTGTGCCCTTCCAGCCAGAACTGGAAATGGCGAATGGCCAAATGGAGAGCCAGCAACTCTCTGTCGAACGTGCTGTATTTACGCTCATTGTTGCGCAAGGTTCTGCTGAAAAAGGCAAGCGGCTGCCAAGCCCCGGCGAGGCGCTGCTCCACAACAGCCCCTATGGCCACATCTGAGGTGTCAGTGGTGAGGGCTATGCGGGCCGTTGGGTCTGGTTTGCCAGGGCTGCTTTAACTTCCGAGAACGCCTGCTCTCGTTCCAGGGTCCATTCGACCTTATTCGCAGGTTTCTGGTTTTTGAGTGCAGCGTACAATGGCTGCATGAGCTGCGCTGCGCGGGGAAGGAAATGGTTATAAAAGTTCACCATTCCCAAAAATTCTTGTAGCGCCCTGACCGTTTGTGGTCGGGGAAAATCTGTCACTGCGCGCACTTTGTCAGGCAGCGGAACTGCTCCTTCGGGAGAGACGCGGTGCCCTAAAAAATCAATCCCCGTCACCCCGAACTGACATTTCGCTGGGTTGATTATTAAACCGTGCTCTTCCAACCTACGGAAAACCGTTGTGAGGTGGGTTTCGTGTTCGTCTTCGGACGAGCTGGCTACCAAGATATCGTCCAGGTAGATGAACACGAAAGGGAGATTGCGCAGCACTGCATCCATCATGCGTTGGAACGTCTGTGCTGCCCCTTTAAGCCCAAACGGCATGCGCAAGAACTCAAATAAACCAAACGGAGTTATTACCGTTGTTTTGGGTATGTCCTCAGCGCGCACTGGGACTTGGTGGTAACCACGGACCAAATCTATCTTAGAAAAAATGCGCGCTCCTGCGAGGTGAGCGGAAAAATCCTGAATGTGGGGAATTGGGTAGCGGTCATGCGCTGTAGCGTTGTTTAACCTGCGGAAATTGCCGCAAGGTCGCCACGAACCTTCAGCTTTAGGGACCATGTGTAGCGGGGAAGCCCATGGACTGTTTGAGCGCCTGATGATGTCTAACCTCTCTAGGTTAGCGAACTCCTCGCGCGCTATGGCCAGTTTAGCTGCGTCCAAGCGCCGAGGTCTTGCAAAAACGGGCGCCCCGGTGGTGGTGATAAAATGCTCCACCCCATGTTTAGCAATAGCTGCTGAAAACGTCGGGACTGTGAGTGCTGGGAACTGAGCGAGCAGTGTGTGGAACTTACCGCATGCTGCTGTGACGTTGGCTTGTGCTGTTGGCCGGGTCACTTGAGCTATACAGGGGAGAGAGTCAAAAGACACAGAGTAGTGCACATAGAAAATCAGCCCCCAGTATATGGTAATCCAATGCTGCTACAACAAAAGTCCATTCAAATGTACGACCGTGTAGAGACAAGAGCAGAGTCCTCTCACCAAAGGTCTTAATGTCTGAGCCGTTTGCTGCTGCCATCTCGGGGCCGCTGGCTCCTGCCAGCCGGTCAGCGTAGGTCGGCCGGATGAAACTCCTCTGTGCGCCGGTGTCCACAAGGAAATGCCTCCCCGAGCGTGCGTCCGTCAAATAGTGCAGCTTGTTCTCCTCCCTGAGGGTCGCGGCTTCTACCGACCCCCGGTCTTGGTGTTTCCCGAGCGCTTGAACTGGCACGGTGGTATACATTTGCGTGCCCTCTCTGCAAAGCGACGATGGTAGAAGCAAAGCGTGTCACCTCCACGTTCCTTGACCCCTGCTGCTGCTGCTGTCGGTGGTTCTGCTGCTGCTGTCAGCGGCTCCTCACCTCCTCGTGTCGACGTGCTGGGCTCCGTCGCTGCCGCAATGGTCACGAAAGCCTTGGTGGTGACGATGATCCGGTCTGCCTCTCGGGCTATCGCACGATAGTCCCGTTTGGCCAGCAACGACGAATTGGCCAGGGCCGCTCTCGCCGCTGTCAGAAGGTTCCTGAGGAAAATGTGGGTGAAGATGAAGTGGTCGTCGTCCATGCCCTTTAACCTCAGCATTTTCTCCATCATGTCCACGACCAAACCGTCTCCCAACTTGGTCCGCGTCAGAAGCCTCTCTGCTCTCTCACCATCCGAGAGCGTGTAGTGCTGGATGAGGGCAGCCTTCAGCGCGTCATATTTGTCGTCAGCTGGTGGCTGATCGAGCAGGCTCTCGATGTGCTGAGCTGTGCTGGCATCGAGCACTGCGACCACATAGTAGAATTTCGTATCATCCGCCGATATCCCTCGGAGGGCGAACTGCGCCTCGATTAGGTGGAACCAGGAGTGCGGGTTGTGCTGCCAAAAATCAGGTAGTTTGATCGCTACAGCGTACTCAAAGCTGGGGGTTCCAGTCAAGGTTGGCTCCGGGGATCTTCCGTCGTATTCCATGATTCGTCTTGGGTCACCAGTGTGGAGCATGTAAAAAATGAGGCTGATTTGGTTCAAGCGGTTTATTACACGACTCACACGAAGAGCATAGACAGAATGGCATACAAGTAGGAACTCTTCCCTTAAATAACATGACATCCTTCTAGACTCTTCTCACACACAAAAGATAATCTCCCTCGACTGCAGTCAGTCCATTCATCACACACAAAAGATAATCTCCCCCGACTGCAGTCAGTCCATTCATCCTTGACACCTCCCTGTAATCTTATTAGGGCATCTAGAAACTTCTCACACACAAAAGGTTAACTTCACGTCCTTTGTTCCTGTCTAAGGTGGTAAACCATTATGCACTCCCCAGGTTGCCACAAGCTATAATATATGCCACTTGCAAATGGCATTTTTTTCATGGTCAAGGAATCTATAAAGTTAGACAAAATAAATGTAGGATTGTAGCCACTCGTGTGACTTACTTAATGCTTTGCATAATGCCTCACATATTAGATAAGAACAAAGTACAGAGTTTCCTTGGAGATAACAGGAAACTGTGAAAGTGTAACCTTTGGTATGCAGAGACTGCTTGGGGGGGATCCTTTGTGTGCCAAGAGATGGCTTGGAGGCCAAAGACTGTGAGGGGGATGCTATGGGATTTAAGAGGAAAGGCATTGTTACTTGTGATTATAATGCAATGTGACTTGTGAGCTGTGAGAGCCCTAGGTATATAAGGGACGAGTTTTTTCTGTGATGTTCTCTTTTCTACTTTGCTCATGTTGGAGCGTGTAATAAACTGCCTTGAGATAAATCCTGCCTCATCAATTACACACTCCACACTGGTGACCCAAGACGTAGCATGCAGCAAGAGGTGATTTCCCCGGGGCCAGACTCATTGGGAGCCCCCAGCCAAACGTATGCCGTTACAGTCCAGCTACCGGACTTTTGGCAGAACAACCCACGCTACTGGTTCCACTTGGTGGAGGCACAGTTCACCCTCCGGGGGATATCGGCAGATGACACAAAATTCTACCATGTGGTCGCAAAGCTTGATAACCACACGGCCCAGCATGTAGAGAGCCTTCTGGAGCAGCCGCCAGCCAGCGACAAATACGGCGCGTTGAAGGCTGCACTCATCCAGCACTACACCCTCTCGGTCGAGGAGAGAGCAGAGAGACTCCTGGTGCTGACCGAGTTGGGAGATGGTACACCCATTGACCTGATGGAGAAGATGCTGAGGTTGAAAGGCTCGGACGACGACCACTTCATCTTTACCCACATTTTCCTCAGGACCCTACTTTCAGCGACGAGGGCGACCCTAGCTGGTTCGCCGTTGTTGGCCCAGCGGGACTTCCGCGCGCTGGCCCGGGAGGCGCATCGGATTCTCAATGCCAGCAGGCAGCGCACGGCCACGGCTGCAGCGACGGAGCTTGGCGCGACAGCCGGAGATGGCAGGGAGCCGGCGTCAGCGGTAGCAGAACCACCGACAACAGCGGCGGCGGGGGCCAAGGAACGCGGACGAGACACCCTTTGTTTCTACCACCGCCGCTTTGCAGAGAAGGCACGCAAATGTATACCACCGTGCCAGTTCAAGCGCTCGGGAAATGCCAAGACCGGGGGTCAGTAGCAGCTGCGACCCTACGGGAGGAGAACAAGCTGCTCTACTTGACAGACGCACGCTCGGGGAGACATTTCCTCGTGGACACAAGTGCCCAGTTGAGTTTCATCACGCCTTCCTCGGCTGACCGGCTGGCAGGTTCCAGCGGTCCCGAGATGGCAGCAGCAAACGGCTCGAGTATTAAGACCTTTGGTGAGAGGACTCTGCTTCTGTCGCTACATGGCCGTACTTTTGAGTGGACTTTTGTCATAGCAGCATTGAATTTCAATATTTTAGGGGCTGATTTTTTGTGCTCACATGGTTTGTTAGTTGATATCGCTAACAGGCGCCTGGTTAATGCACTTTCTTTTGACTCTATCCCCTGTACAGCTAGAGCGGCCCGGCCAACAGCACAAGCCAACGTCACAGCTGCAAGCGATAAGTTCCACACACTGCTCACTCAGTTCCCAGCACTCACGGTCCCCACATTTTCTGCAACCGTCGCTAAACACGGGGTGGAACATTTTATTACTACAACCGGACCGCCTGCTTTTGCAAAAGCTCGGCACTTGGACGCAGCTAAACTGGCCATAGCACACGAGGAGTTCGCCAACCTGGAGAGGGTAGGCATCGTCAGGCGTTCGAACAGCCCATGGGCTTCCCCGCTACACATGGTCCCGAAAGCTGACGGCTCATGGTGACCTTGCGGGGATTTCTGCAGGTTGAACAACACCACAGCGCATGACTGCTACCCAATCCCGCATATCCAGGATTTTTTCCGTTCATTTGGCAGGGGCGCGCGTTTTTTCAAAAATAGACTTGGTCCGCGGTTACCACCAAGTCCCAGTGCGCACTGAGGACATACCCAAAACAGCGGTGATAACTCCATTTGGCCTATTCGAGTTTTTGCGCATGCCATTCAGGCTTAAAGGGGCTGCACAGACGTTCCCATGCATGATGGATGCAGTGCTGCGTGATCTCCCTTTCGTGTTCATCTACTTGGACAATATTTTGGTAGCCAGCGCGTCCGAAGACGAACACGAAAACCACCTCGCGGCAGTTTTCCGGAGGTTGGGAGAGCATGGGTTAATAATCAACCCAGCGAAATGTCAGTTCGGGGTGACGCAGATTGATTTTTTAGGACACCAAGTTTCCCCCGAAGGAGCGGTTCCGCTACCTGACAAAGTGCATGCGGTGGCAGATTTCCCCCGGCCGCAGACGGTCAGGGCGTTACAGGAGTTTTGGGGAATGGAGAATTTTTATAACCGTTTCCTCCCCGGTGCAGCGCAACTCATGCAACCGCTGTATGCCGCACTCAAAAACAGAAACCCGCGAATAAGATCGAGTGGTCCCTGGAGTGGGAGCGAGCGTTCTCGGAAGTCAAAACAGCCCTGGCAATCGCTGCGTTGTTGGCACATCCGGACCCAATGGCCCTCGTAGCGCTCACCACTGACGCGTCTGACGTGGCCATAGGGGCGGTCGTGGAGCAGCAAGTACCCGGAGCTTGGCAACCGCTCGCCTTTTTCAGCAGGACCTTGTGCGATAGTGAGCGTAAATACAGCGCGTTTGACAGGGAGTTGCTGGCTCTCCATTTGGCCATTCGCCACTTCCAGTTCTGGCCAGAAGGGCGCTGTTTCACCGCGTTCGTTGACCACAAGCCGCTAACATTCGCGATGGCCAAAGTTTCAGAGCTGTGGTCGGGCCGGCAACAGAGGCAGTTAGCCGCGATCTCAGGGTTTACTACCGATATTCAGCATGTGTCGGGTAAACTGAACGTAGTGGCAGATTGCCTCTCGCGCGCCGTGGTGGCCCCCGTCCGCGTGGGGATAGATTACACAGCCGTGGCCGCGGAGCAAGGTAGTGACGCGGATGTGCGCGCGCTCCAGTCTGGACCAACAGGGTTAAGGCTGGAGAGCAGGGTGCTGCAAGATGGTATGCCCCCCTTAATCTGCGATGTCTCCTCAGGACGACTGCGTCCCGTGGTACCAGCAGCGTGGTGCCGCCACGTTTTTGACTCGATTCATTCTTTGGCGCACCCGGGGGTGCGCGGGTCGGTCAAAATGGTAGCCGAAAAATTCGTGTGGCCTGGCCTTCGCAAACAAGTTAAAGAGTGGGCGGCAGCCTGCATGGCGTGCCAACGGGCCAAGGTACACAGACACACGAAGGCTCCATTGGAGCCATTTCTCATTCCGGCCAAGAGGTTCGACCACGTTCACGTGGATCTCGTGGGCCCCCTCTCGCCATCACAGGGGTACACGCACCTTCTGACAATGGTGGACCGCATCACGCGCTGGCCGGAGGCGGTCCCTTTGGCGTCAACCACAGCCGAGGAGGTGGTGTGCGGGTTTGTAACGGCATGGGTGGCGCGTTTTGGAGTCCCGTCGGACATTACATCCGACAGAGGCCCTCAATTTGTTTCCGAACTTTGGTCAACAATGGCCCGCAGCCTAGGTGTCACAATTCACCGTACAACCACGTACAATCCGTAGGCTAATGGGTTATGCAAACGTTTTCACAGGTCATTGAAAGCAGCTCTTAGAGCGTCACTGACGGATGCAAATTGGGTGGACAAGCTTCCGTGGGTTTTATTAGGGTTGCGTTCTGCGCCTAAAGAAGACTTAGAGGCTTCCCCAGCTGAACTTGTTTTTGCGCAGCCACTTCAGCTGCCCAGGGAGTTTCTCCCGGATAATCCGGCGCCAGGCAGCTACCCGTCCCAGCTGTTGCAGCGTAGCATCGACACAGCTACGCTGCCGGGCCCTGCCCACCACAGCTTTCCGCGCGTTTTTTTGTGCCTAAAACTTGAAGAACGCAGAGTTTGTTTTTGTCAGACATGATGCACATCGACCCCACTGCGACCGCCTTATGATGGACCATTCAGAGTGTTGGAAACAGGGGACAAGCATTTTTTGCTAGATTTGGGGGGTAGGAGGGAAAAGGTTGGCATAAACAGACTCAAATCCGCTTTTAATGGTGGCGGACGAGCAAGTGCTGTTGGCGAGGGCTCTTCAGCGAGGAAGACCCCCACGAGGAGTTTCCCAGAGTAATATTCCCCAGTAACACCGCAGGGACTGACAAAAGGTTTTCACCCCCAGACAGCAGCTCCCCAGCATGACAGCGCCGCGGCGGAGTGAATCCTGGTTCAGCAGATACAGGAGAAGACTGAAGCCCAAGCAGCATGTGGACTGATGTTTAATGATTCTATCATGGCATGCAAACTGTTATTCTCTTGTTCATTCTAAATGTTTGGGGGGGGGTGTAGCCACTCGTGTGACTTACTTAAATGCTTTGCATAGTTAGTTAGTTAATCCCTTCACACCTGAAGGTGTATATGGGCGGCGCCTGTCTCCGTTCTCTGACTCTAGGCCACACAGCTACTGTAAGTAGTGAAAGCACAGCGGGGGGTCAGTCCTCTGGTAGCTCTGTGTGTAACTTTACTTTCCCCCATTCCATTATGCGGAGCACCACGCTAGAAGGCAGAAAAGCACCATTTTTATATGGTCTTTGGTATGACCCAGCCGGGATTTGAACCCTGCCTCCCGGTGTGGGGGCGGATGCTCTACCAACTGAGCCACCACTCCAGTTAATGCTTTGCATAATGCCTCACATATTAGATAAGAACAAAGTACAGAGTTTCCTTGGAGATAACAGGAAACTGTGAAAGTGTACCTTTGGTATGTAGAGACTGCTTGGGGGGATCCTTTGTGTGCCAAGAGACGGCTTGGAGGCCCAAAGACTGTGAGGGGGATGCTATGGGATTTAAGAGGAAAGGCATTGTAACTTGTGATTATAATGCAATGTGACTTGTGAGCTGTGAGAGGCCCTGGGTATATATGGGACGAGGTTTTTTCTGTGATGCTCTCTTTTCTACTTTGCTCATGTTTGAGCGTGTATAATAAACTGCCTTGAGATAAAACCTGCCTCATTTCAATTACACACTCACAACATCTTTAGTTACTTCCTACCCCCCCCCCCCCCAGCGCTCTGGCGCCCTTGGCTGGCCCCCCAATGCCCCCGAAGTACTGGGTGGAGTGTCTTCTCCTTTGTGTCACCACAATGTATCATTTGTATGCACTGGATTAAAATGATTTTTAAAAAAACAGAAGCAATCGACATAGTGAACTATTTGTACCTAAAATCAGTGCAAAAAATCCATGTGTGAAGGTGATGTTAAGGTATAGTGGAAATGAATTTATGCAATGCTGCTCATTACAGGAGATTACTAAACATGATAAGGTAGGTGGTAGGAACAATGTACGTAACATGCACAGAACGTACCAGTCATATGTGGTATGTATAGGAACTCATGCTGGGATATCATCTCAGACTGGAAGCAGAGGGGAGGGAATATTCCCTCTGCTGGTATGAGCGTGGGGATTAAATGGAGGACAGTACGATTGTAATGTGTAAATGTATTGTGATGCAGATTTCAGGCAACAGGGAGAAGGGAATGGAGGTGATATAAAAGGAGAGACCCTGGTGTTCAAATTCAAACGTTTATTTCAAACTCAGGGTTCATATTAAATGCAGAACTAAAACGAGTAGAAAATAAATAAATAAATAAAAAGATATACAGATCAGCAGTCACTCAGCGCTCTTGTGACAACAATGACATACAATATGGAACTCAGTATAAAATAGAACGCCACCACTTCAAATGCTGAGTGAAGTGTGAGTGACGAGTTGACAATTGCTGATATAAGATGATTGTTATATGCCAGGCATCCCTTCTCATAAAACTGTAAACATTCTTTCGTATCAACTCGCCAAAAGACGGAATGTTCAAGGACACAAACATCTTGCTTGCAACTCGACCTACGTGGTATATCTAACAACCTTCTTAGGGAGTTAATTTATGCAATGTGATTTTGTTCCTAACAGCAACATTGCTATTAAACCATAAGGCGAGCAATACTTGAGGTACAGAAGGTCTTGAACAGCATACATTTAACATCAGGAGAAACATCTATGGCAATTTCGCAACAGTAAATTTGTCTGAGCATAGAGTTTCCTGAGTTGCCTGTTACATCAACATTGGTCTTATCAGATTCAATCCACACACCTAGGTATTTGACTTTTTCAACAAAGTTCAAGCTATTACCACAAAGTGGCATAACAGGATTCGAAGTATTGGTATTTAATATTGATGTATTGAGGGGAGTCTTTTTCTGTGTATGAATGAAGTGAGAGTGAGAAATAAAGTCATCTGTCGTGCAGATCTGGTTCCTTTATTTGCACTCTCCACACTGGTGACCCTTGACGAATTATGGAACACGAGGCAAGAACCCCAGTAGTCAGCCCGGACGGAAGTCCCAGCAACGCATGCGCTGTTTCGGTCAAACTACCGACTTTTGGCTAGCACTACCCGCAGTCTTGGTTCCACACACCGAGGCTCAGTTCGCCCTCCAGGGAATAACGGCAGATGACACCAGATTATTACTATGTGTCGCAGCACTGGACGCCTGCACGGCTCACAAGTAGCGCGCTACTCCAACAGCCTCCAGCCCACGATAAATACGGGGCTCTCAAGGCCACGCTGACCCAGCGCTAACACACTCTCGACTGTGAGAGAGCAGAGAGGCTCCTGAGGCGCTCCGAGTTAGGAGATGGGCTGCGGTCGAACTGATGGAGAAAATATTATAGACAGACTTAAGCCCGCCTTTGTGGTGGCGGAGGAGCAAGTGATGTTGGCTCGGGCCCCTCGTGTGGAAGACCCCCACTGAGAACTCCCCAGGTAGAAGATTCAGCAGAGCAGCTACACAGGCAAGTAGAATGTCCACCCTCAGACAGACACACCCCCAAGAGCCCCCCCCCCACCGGCACAGCAGCGCCGCGGAGTTGAAGGTCCCTCGTTACAGCAGATATGGGAGGAGACTGAAGCCAAAAGGACATGAGGGTTGAAGCTCAATCTGAGACTCTGGGGGGGGGGGGGGGGTAGGGAACCCATGCTGGGATAATCATCTCAGACTGGAAGCAGAGGGGAGGGGAATATTCCCTCTGCTGGTAGAGTGTGGAGGATTAAATGGAGGATAGTGTAGCAGAGACAAAATGTATATTGTAGAGACTTGGGGAGTCAGACAGCATCTCAGTCAGGAAGCAGAGGGTAAACAGTAGACGGGGGGGTTTAAGGGTGAATGTATTGTGATGTTGGATGTCATGCAGTGTGATGTGGAATGTCACACAGATGTGAGATGAGCGGTGGGGATATAAAGGAGAACCGTGCCTGAATGCTTTCATGCTTTTCTGTGTATGGCTGGTGAGAGAGGGTTAATAAACTTCATCTGTTCGTAAACCTGCCTCATCATTTCCCACACTCTCCACACTGGTGATCCTGGACGTATCATAGAACACGAGGCAAGAACCCAGGAGTCGGCCCAGACGGGAAGCCCCAGCAACACGGCAAGCATCCCACAGACGGCCCAGACGGGAACCCCCAGCAACGCGTGCGCTGTTGCAGTCAAGCTACCAGACTTTTGGCAGCACAACCAGCGCTCTTGGTTCCACCACACCGAGGCCCAGTTCGCCCTCCGGGGAATAACGGCAGATGACACCAAGTTTTACCATGTGGTTGCAGCGCTGGACGCTCGCACAGCTCAGCAGGTAGTGAGCCTGCTCGACCAGCCCCCAGCCCACGACAGATACGAGACTCTCAAAGCTGCGCTGACCCGGCGCTACACGCTCTCGGACTGTGAGAGAGCAGAGAGGCTCCTGAGGCATTTCGAGTTAGGAGATGGTTCGGCCGTCGATCTGATGGAGAAGATGCTGGCGTTAATGGGCACGGACGACGGGCACTTTCTGTTTGCCCACCTTTTCCTCCGGAACCTTCCAACAGAGGCGAGAGCTGTTCTGGCCAATTCGCCATTGCTGGCCGCGTGTGACTACCGGGCGCTAGCCCAGGAGGCAGACTGGATCATCCTCACCACCAGAGCGCTCACAGTGAACGCGGCGGTGTCGGAGCCCAGCGAGATGACCAGAGGAGGCGAGGAGCCACCGACGGTAGCGGCAGTGGGGGCCAAGGGGTGTCAGAGAGACACGCTCTGCTTCTACCACTGCCATTTTGGAGAGAACGCACACAGATGTGCGCCACCGTGCCAATTCAAGCGCTCGGGAAATGCCAGGGCCGGCGGTCGGTAGCAGCTGCGACTGCCGGCGAAGAGAACAAGCTGCTCTACGTGATGGACTCGCACTCAGGGAGGCGTTTCCTCGTAGACACGGGAGCCCAGAAGAGCATCATCCTGCCAACCCACACCGACCGGCTGGCAGGACCTAGCGGCCCCGGGCTGGTGGCAGTAAACGGCTCGGACATTAAGACCTTTGGTGAGAGAACACTGGCTTTATCTCTACACAGCCGTACATATGAGTGGACTTTTGTCATAGCAGCACTGAGTTTCCCAATCCTGGGAGCTGATTTTCTGTTTGCGCATGGTTTACTAGTTGATGTTGCAAACAGGCACCTGGTTAATGCACTGTCTTTTGACGCTCTCCCCTGTACATCTCGAGGGGCAGGGCCAGTAACACAAGCCAACATCACAGCTCCAGGCGGTAAGTTCCATATACTGCTCACTCAGTTCCCAGCACTCACGGTCCCAACGTTTTCGGCGGCCATCGCTAAACACGGGGTGGAGCACTTTATCACCACCACCGGGCCGCCCATTTTCGCACGACCTTGGCGCTTGGACGCAGCTAAACTGACCATAGCGTGCGAGGAGTTTGCCAACCTGGAAAGGTTGGGCATCATCAGGCGATCAAACAGCCCATGGGCATCCCCGCTACACATGGTCCCTAAGGCTGAGGGGTCGTGGCAACCGCGCGGCGATTTCCGCAGGTTGAATAACGCCACAGCACACGACCGCTACCTGACTCCCCACATTCAGGATTTTTCCGTTCACCTCGCCGGAGCACGCATTTTTTCTAAAATAGACCTGGTCCGCGGTTACCACCAGGTCCCAGTGCGCGCGGAGGACATACCCAAAACAGTGGTAATAATTCCGTTCGGCTTGTTCAAGTTTCTGCGCATGCCATTTGGATTAAAAGGAGCGGCACAAACGTTCCAGCGCATGAGGGACGTGGTGCTGCGCGATCTCCCGTTTGTGTTCGTCTACCTGGATGATATCCTGGTAGCCAGTGCGTCCGAAGACGAACACGTAACCCACCTCAAGAGGGTTTTCCAGAGGTTGGAGGATCACGGGTTAATAATCAACCCGGTGAAGTACCAGTTCGGCGTGACGGGGATTGATTTTTTGGGGCACCGTGCCTCACCGTAGGGAGCGATACCCTTGCCCGACAAAGTGCGCTCTGTGGTGAACTTTCCCCGGCCTCAGACGGTCAGGGTGCTGCAGGAATTTTTGGGGATGGGTAACTTTTATAACCAGTTCCTCCCCCGCGCAGCTCAACTCATGCAGCCATTGTATGCCACGCTCAAGAGACGGAAACCCGCGGATGGAGTCGAATGGACTCTGGAACGAGAGCAGGCGTTCTCTGAGGTTAAAGCAGCCCTGGCAAACGCCGCACTGTTGGCGCAGCCAGACCCGGCGGCCTGGATAGCGCTCACTACCGATACCTCGGACGTGGCCACAGGGGCTGTCGTGGAGCAACGTGTCGCCGGTTCTTGGCAGCCGCTCGCTTTTTTCAGCAGGGCTTTGCGCGACAGTGAGCGTAAATACGGTGCATTCGACAGTTAGTTGCTGGCTCTCCACCTGGCCATATGCCACTTCCAGTTCTGGCTGGAAGGGCGCAGCTTCACCACGTTCGTGGACTACAAGCTGCTGACGTTCGCGATGGCCAAGGTTTCGGAACCATGGTCGGGCCGGCAGCAGAGACAGCTGGCCGCGATCTCGGAGTTTACGACCGATATTCAGCATGTGTTGGGTAAACTGAATGTGGTGGCGGACTGCCTCTCACGCGCGGTTGTGGCCCCGGTCTGCGTAGGGATAGATTATACAGCCATGGCCGCAGAGCAGATTGGCGATACGGACGTGCGCGCGCTCCAGTCTGGACCAACAGGGTTAAGGCTGGAGAGCAGAGTACTGCAAGACGGCAGCCCCCCCCCCCCCAATCTGCGACGTCTCCACGGGACGCCCGCGCCTGGTGGTCCTGGTTGCGTGGCGCCACCGTGTGTTTGAGTCAGTTCACGCTTTAGCGCACCCAGGGGTGCGCGCGTCAGTCAAAGTGGTGGGAGCGAAATTCGTGTGGCCAGGCCTGCGCAAACAAGTGAAAGAGTGGGCGGCAGCCTGCGTAGTGTGCCAACGAGCTAAAGTGCACAGACACACGAAGGCTCCTTTGGAGCCGTTTAGTATACCAGCTAAAAGATTCAACCATGTTCACGTGGAACTTGTGGGCCCCCTCCCACTGTCGCAGGGGTGCACGCACCTTCTGACAGTGGTGGACCGCACCACACGCTGGCCAGAAGCAGTCCCGCTGGCGGCAACCACATCCGCGGACGTGGTGCGCACCTTTTTGACATCATGGGTGGCGCGTTTTGGAATCCCAACGGACATCACATCCGATAGGGGCCCTCAGTTTGTTTCTGAACTTTGGTCCGCGATGGCCCGCAGCCTGGGTGTTGCAATTCACCGCACAACCGCGTACAACCCACAGGCAAATGGGTTATGCGAGCGTTTTCACAGGTCACTGAAAGCAGCGCTCAGGGCTTCGTTGACGGATGCAAATTGGGTTGACCGGTTGCTGTGGGTTTTATTGTGGTTGCTTTCCACACCAAAAGAAGATTTGGAGGCTTCCCCAGCTGAGCTGTTTTTTTCTCAGCCACTGCGGCTGCCCGGGGAATTTTTTCCAGGTAATCCCGTGCCGGACAGCTGCCCGTCTCAGCGTTTGCAGTGTAGTGCAGACACAGGCACGCTGCCCTGCCCGGCCCACCACTGTTTTCCTTGCGCTTTTGTGCCAAAAACTTTGAAGAACGCCAAGTTCGTGTTCGTCAGACATGATCCCACCGCCCGCCATTGCTCCCACCCTATGATGGCCCGTTCAGAGTGATGGAAACAGGGGACAAGCATTTTTTGCTAGTCTTGGGGGGCGTCGGGAGAAAATATGCATAGACAGACTTAAGCCCACCTTTGTAGTGGCGGACGAGCAAGTGCTGCTGGCCCGGGCCCCTCGGTGTGGAAGACCCCACTGAGAACTCCCCAAGTAAACGATTCACCAGGACAGCCACACGGGCAAAGCGGTTTTCCTCCCCCCCTCGCCATGGCCCACCCACAGTCAGACACACGTCCAGCAGCCCCCCGCCGGCACAGAGACCCCCGCTACAGCAGATATGGGAGGAGACTGAAGCCCAAAAGAAGTGGTGACTGAAACTCTGTCTGGAGGGGGGGGGGGGTAGCAGAGACAAAATGTACAGTGGGGCAAAAAAGTATTTAGTCAGCCACCAATTGTGCAAGTTCTCCCACTTAAAAGATGAGAGAGGTCTCCAATTTTCATCATAGGTATACTTCAACTATGAGAGACAAAAAGAGAAAAAAAAAATCCAGAAAATCACATTGAAGGATTTTTAATGAATTAATTGGTAAATTCCTCAGTAAAATAAGTATTTGGTCACCTACAAACAAGCAAGGTTTCTGGCTCTCACAGACAAGTAACTTCTTCTTTAAGAGGCTCCTCTGTCCTCCACTCGTTACCTGTATTAATGGCACCTGTTTGAACTCATTATCAGTACAAAAGACACCTGTCCACAACCTCAAACAGTCAGACTCCAAACTCCACTATGGCCAAAACCAAATAGCTGTCAAAGGACACCAGAAACAAAATTGTAGACCTGTACCAGGCTGGGAAGATTGAATCTGCAATAGGTAAGCAGCTTGGTGTGAAGAAATCAACTGTGGGAGCAATTATTAGAAAACGGAAGACATACAAGACCACTGATAATCTCCCTCGATCTGGGGCTCAATGCAAGATCTCACCCTGTAGGGTCAAAACGATAACGAGAACGGTGAGCAAAAATCCCAGAACCACACGGGGGGACCTAGTGAATGACTTGCAGAGAGCTGGGACCAAAGTAACAAAGGCTACCATCAGAAACACACACTACGCCGCCAGGGACTCAAATCCTGCAGTGCCAGACGTGTCCCCCTGCTTAAGCCAGTATCATGTCCAGGCCCGTCTGAAGTTTGCTAGAGAGCATTTGGATGATCCAGAAGAGGATTGGGAGAATGTCATATGGTCAGATGAAACCAAAATAGAACTTTTGGTAAAAACTCAACTTGTCGTGTTTGGAGAGAAAGAACACCATACCTACTGTGAAGGATGGGGGTGGAAACATCATGCTTTGGGGCAGTTTTTCTGCAAAGGGACCAGGACGACTGATCCGTGTAAAGGAAAGAATGTATGGAGCCATGTATCGTGAGATTTTGAGTGAAACCTCCTTCCATCAGCAAGGGCATTGAAGATGAAACGTGGCTGGGTCTTTCAGCATGACAGAGATCCCAAACACACCGCCCGGGCAATGAAGGAGTGGCTTTCGTAAGAAGCTTTCAAGGTCCTGGAGTGGCCTTGCCAGTCTCCAGATCGTCAACCCCATAGAAAATCTTTGGAGGGAGTTGAAAGTCTGTGTTTGCCCAGCGATAGCCCCAAAACATCACTGCTCTAGAGAGATCTGCATGGAGGAATGGGCCAAAATACCAGCAACAGTGTGTGAAAACCTTGTGGAGACTTACAGAAAACGTTTGACCTCTGTCATTGCCAACAAAGGGTATATAACAAAGTATTGAGATGAACGTTTGTTGTTGACCAAATACTTATTTTACCGAGGAATTTACCAATTAATTCATTAAAAATCCTTCATTGTGATTTTCTGGATTTTTTTTTTCTCATTTTGTCTCTCATAGTTGAGGTATACCTATGATGAAATTGAGACCTCTCTCATCTTTTAAGTGGGAGAACTTGCACAATTGGTGGCTGACTAAATACTTTTTTTGCCCCACTGTACATTGTAGAGACTTGAGGAGTCTGACAGCGTCTCAGTCCAAGAAGCAGAGGGTAAAACAGTAGACGGGGGGGGTTTAAGGGTGAATGTATTGTGATGTTGGATATCATGCAGTGTGATGTGGAATGTCACGCAGATGTGAGATGAGCGGTGGGGATATAAAGGAGAACCGTGCCTAATGGCTTTCATGCTTTTCTGTGTATGACTGATGAAAGAGTGTTAATAAACTTCATCTGTTCGTAAACCTGCCTCATCATTTCCCACACTCTCCACAACAGTACGTATTGTAATGTGTAAATGTATTGTGATGCAAGATTTCAGGCAACAGGGGGAAGGAATGGAGTGATATAAAAGGAGAGACACTTGGGGTACTGAAAAAAGTCTTTTCTGTGTTATGAATGCAGTGAGAGAGAGAATAAAGTCGTCTGTCGTGCAGATCTGGTTCCTTATTTGCTCTCTCCACAATGGTATGAATTTTATATGGCCATACCATTATTTGTCATCATCATCTATCATAGCAGTCTGTCGGGGCGACAATGACTGTTTCATTTAGGTCTGATCAGATTCTTCCTCGCAGCTCTGTTGTTCACCTTCCGCTGCCAGGGAACTCCTGACCTTGTTAACCCGGGCAACATCTGAGCCAGTATGAGTTGCTCTCTGACTGACCATTTCATGAAACTGCTTGCAGAGATTTGAGTACCGCTAGCTTTTGCTGGACTAGCGGCACATTCTTGACAGATAGAGGTATTATCAGTGGCAAGGACAGGCCAAGACAAACTGATTCCAGTATCTGTTGCAGTAACTGACCAGATGATAGGCTTGTTTATCTCTGCTCTTTGTGTAGTGATGTCACGATGCACTGACTGGCAAAAGTCCACCACAGACCTTGCGACAGATGTGCTTATCTGCCAGGATATCCAGTCTCACCCCATATAACTGGGAGTGGTCCACCACAGACCTGTGACAGATATTGTTTTTAGTTCTGCCAGGATTCCCAGTTTCACCCTCCACGCCCTCGGAAGGGCGGGGTTGCCGGTTGAGTCACCGACGGCCCGACCCATGAGACATGTAGTACCAGTTTTCATGGTTATCCGGTAGCAAGCAAACCAGTGCCTGACCTGACATGAATACAATACAAGGAATATTAAAAAAAACAAAACAACACTGGATAGTATGGCAGAATTAAAAAGTTCTCTCACCAGATCACCAATGTACATACACGCAACTGGTAGCCAATGTACATACATGCAACTGGTAGCCTGGTAAAGATTTATACATCACAGCTTCCTGCACAGGGGGGAATCGCTTTGATTATTCTATGTCTGAAAGCGTGAAGAGCTAACAGAACCCACAGCCATACACACTCATGGATGTGACTACCAAGGAACAACTGTGCTGCAACAGAACAGATTGTTCTGACCCCATGCTGACATAAAAGAATTCACCATGATGAAACACAAGATTCAAACAGAAATTGCAAGTTAAAAAAGGGTTGGTTTCACACCCTCAAACCAAATGGGGCATTGCAGTGTCCATGCCAACTTCAGAGAAGTTCCAGTTCTGAGAGACCAGCTGACACATCTGTCAACAACGGGATCAGAGATGACTCATCATCAAGATGCTCCATGATCACAATTTTCTTCACTCATAGCAGCCTTGTGAACACCTTCTACACCCTCCCCATTATCGTCATAGTCTGAGATCCTTTCTTTCCACGCACTAAACCCCATGACATCAACTTTACCATCTACTCTGCTTTTTGCTGATCAAACACACAAAGCCATCAAGCTGACCCAGAGTGATACTTTACTCTCAAGGTCAGAGAACTAAAGGAACCATTCTGCTGACCTGTAGTAACACTAAAGGACAGAAAAGGAATAAAACAATACTCTCGTTTAAAATATCTACTGGGCAACAATGTTTTTTTTTTCAACCATCTCAAAAATAAACAAATTCAAGCAAACAACCCAAACTCCATATGATCAGCAACATTTCAATGTCGGTACTATAAAAGTAATACTCTCCCAGCAGGCTCTGCATTTCTCTAAATAAATGATTTATTCTCTTTATAAACATGCCCTGTGGCTGTTGTAAAAATATCCACGAACACACAATATTTTAACCATGGATGTTCTGTACATTATGGATTTCATAGTGATGCAGGCTGGAGTAGTGCCTCCATAATAATCAGGCTAGTCTTTGACACAGGAAGCACTAAGGTTTCTTATTGTTTTGCTGTCAAAAGAATTAATGAGATGCTTTAGGCGCTGCAGGCTTGTCAAATACAACACTTGAAGGACATACATCTGAACACTATAACATGGCATTAGCAAGTGCATGTAGCCCACAGCAAAAACGGACGCCATATTGGTGCTGATAAGAAACACAATCAAGCCACTGCTATTCATTTTCTTCATTTTGGCAAGAGAAGTTGAATATTAGAGTATATGAAATAAGTAGCACTTGTCATGTACAATGCCTGATCATGGTAGAAAATTAAGGAAAATAAAAACGCCTCCCACTTGAGGTGTTTCAGGCACGTCCCACTGGGAGGAGACCCCGGGGCAGACCCAGGACTCGATGGAGAGACTATCTCCCAGCTGGTCTGGAAATGCCTTGGTATCCTCTCTAAAGAGCTGGAGCAGGTAGCTGGGGAGAGGGAAGTCTGGGCTTCTCTGCTTGATCTGCTGCCTCTGCGACCCGGACTTCCGGAAAAGCGGTAGAAGATGGATGGATGGATGGAAAAAAATGTTCCGTTTTAACAGTGTTATTGATTTAAGCACTGTTGTGACTATTTTCAGCACACAAGTTTTTTTTTTGGAAAAAAAAAAAAAGTTGCTCGTTGTTGGTTAATGGTCTCGGGTTGCCCTCTGCTGGTCACATAAGGCTCTGGGTCGAGCACACCTGGTTCGCTGTGATTGGTGGAGCGACACACATGCTGCATTGTGATTGGTGCAGACGCGCCCCTCACGCTTGTATTGAGCGCGCGAACACACTTCTTTGTCGGCTAGTGATGTTCGATACCACTGATTTCCTTTCCGATCCGATACTGAGTAAAATTCAGGCTGGTATCGGCGATACCGATACCGATATTTTTTGTGACAACACCAATATGTCTTTTAAATCTAAAAAACGCAATGACGCACTTACCCAGGCGCAAGAAAAGGTAGTTCCACCAACCGCGTGTCACTTAGACAACATCTCAATAGTTTAGTTACTTTTCACCGGTTTTCTGTTAAGGATATATATTGTTACATCGCTGCTCTTGTTTTTCTCTTTGCCTTCTGATTATTGCTCTGGGTGTTGCTATCCCTGTGCTGCTGCAATCCTGGAATTCCCCTTTGTGGGGACTAATAAAGCTTATCTTATGTTATCTTATACCTTACCTCAAATGACTTAAGTATCAAAAGTATCGGATATTTTGATTTGAGTATCGATTTGTAGAGCATAAAGATCCGGTATCGGAGGTATCGATATTTCAGTTTCCACTGTGTGCACCAGGGGTTTGTAGGTAAAGACGCGCTGTCTAGCCGTCTGCAGTTGTTTATTGACGGATTACACAATGGCGACCGTAGAAGGTAACTTTGCTTTATGTTCTACAGTAAATTTAGCTTGGGCCTTAGCTAACTACCGGCTAGCAGTGTAAAGCCTTGACTGATAAAGTGAGTGGACCATTTATGTAAGAACTGTAATGTTGGAATTTCACTCTAAACTTAATGTTTTCGCATTTTATCATCTAGTAGCAATGCAAGTATTTTTCTTTTCTGACTAGCTGTTAAATGTATAAAAAATTATTTAATACAGAAGCATGGACACTATCTTTATAGTGAGGTAATTTTTGTCTTTTAAAACTTTTTTGCTGCTTTTTCAACTTTTTGTTTGAAATAAATCTATTAATCTCACCTGTTCTGGTACATGCTTTTGACTTGTTACTGATTCATTTTTGACAGTGTAAATGCTTTTGGCAGCTGTCATTGATGGAAATATTAAGGGGACAGTAAGGAACATTTGGAAACTTTGGTTTTGAGTTGAGTAGTAGTGGATGACTAAAGCGCGTTCCTAAAATCGGATTTCCCCAGAGGTAAGGAATGCACTGATTCATGACGCATTGCTGCTTTAAAGCAACACTATGTAAGATTACGTCGACCCACATTTGCCTGCAACAGCAATATGCAACTTTGCTGTTTGGAATGGAACACTGAAATAACAACTAGCACACTCCACAGCCAGGGTCCCATTAGCCCAGGGGTGGGCATTGAGGGCCATTCCACCCATTTTCTTCAGCAGGTGTTTCCACTGATTAGCAGTACTTGAAGCTGATAAGAGCAAACACCTGCTGAAGAAACTGGGTGGAACAGAAAACCTGCAGTGGAATGGCCCATGATTGCCCACCCCTGCATTAGCCAGTCACGGAGCACGGCTTTAGCCATCACCTAACACAGCACACTGTGACTGGATATTGGCAATAAGACAGTAAAAAGTGCCAGTTGTAGTCTTCTCAGTGTTCTTACCAGGGAACGTCTTACCAGGGAATGTTCCGCTGGTAACATTTCTGTGTGGCGGGCCACCACCCTTGAAGTTATGCCGCTATGCCAAGGAAATATAAATTTAAGAAAAAAATCCGAAGGAACGATGCTCTGTAAGCACGCACACAATGCGCCTGACCATCATCCACGCGGAGTTCGGAAGCGCCCCGCCCGCGTGTTCCAGTTGGCAGAGTGTCTCGCTACTATCGTTGCTGTCCGAGAAAAGCATGAGCTTATTAAAGTACTTTAAATGTGGGGAAAAAGGCAAAAAAGGTATGTAAGCAGTGGAGGCATTTATCATGGTTTTAACCTGCTGGTAATGAGAACAATAATGAAGAGTTGTTTAGTAAACGAGTGTGGTTAGGCTTCATATGCAGGGAAAGGCAAGGGGACTGATGAATTGCCGAGGATTTATTTCGCCAGCCATGACAAAATTAACTAAGTTATGTTCATTATTATGTACCTGGCAAGTTAAGATGGCCGAAATTCACAAGGTCACTTACTTTAATCCGTCAGCAGCTTTCAGACAAATTAAACGTGCCAACATTTGGATTTCAAAATGAGAGAGGCTTTTCCTGCTGTTTGGTGAGGAGAGTTGTAAAAAACTATAAATAGAAATATAACAGATATGACTGAATCTTTGGTAATTAAGTTAATTTATTTCATTAAATATAATTTTGATTTTTTTTCCTTTGAAATCAGAGTTAAATTATTGTTCTGTTCTGGCTCTGCAAAATTATGGTCAAAAGTATAAACTGTATAAGGGGGGGAAGGTCAAAATTTTACCACAGTCAGATTTATAAAAACTGTAATTTTGTTTAAAAAAAAGCCATAAAATAACCCACAAATTTATAATGGTCTAAAATGTACAAGAAAAGTATATTTTACAAGAGGAAATTACAAATTTGGGGAAGATGGTTCAAATTTACGTAAATTTACAGAGAAAAGTAGAAAACTAAGAATTGTTACAAATTTGAGGAAAAAAATTACTTTCAAGAGTGAAGTCATTACTCAAGTTTTGAAGTGGGTACCTTTTGTATCCTTAACTAGAAATTTGTGGTTGTCTACTTTTAATTATTAATTTCATAGCACTGCTTTTACATGAGTAGAATTTCTGGCTACTATGCCCACCTCTGATCATATAATTTAAGTATGCATGAGTACATTACTATTTATGAACCCCCCCCACCTCCTACTCTCTCAATGGGGGGGGGGAGGGGAAACGCTAGAATAAAAATAACTAAAAATACACCTTTTTTTTTGTCATTTATGTAAAACATGACAAAAAAATCCTGCAGGACAAAGTGTGGACACCTTGGTATTTTTAACCTGTTTGTATACCACCATGAATGAATCTTTATTTCGGATAGATTAAAAGTAAAGATTAAAAAAAAAAAAAAGGAACAGAATAATATAACAAAGGGGAAAGAAAAAAAAAATCTAACAAGGTCAAATTAAACAATAAGTCCTCTGATTATACACTCGTCGGCCTCCGTCGGTCTATGATGACCATGGAAGAGAATCCTAAACGTCTACTCTGCTGGAACAGCACCGCCTGTGGCTGAAACAGGCCAATGCGCACCGGTGTTCTACCTTCCAGCGTTGGGCCGTTGGTAGGATTCAAGCCTGGGCAGGAAGATATGGAGGACAGATGTTTACCCATGCAGCATGTCCCCCCCCTCTCCACGTCACTGATGAATCCAAAGGAACAGCAGGGCTGCTATAGTTTGGCACCAGCGCCGTCGCAGGAGCTGCCAGAAACGATGTGAGCACAACAGAGAACTGCCTTAGGGGCTCCGACTCCGGATTTTTCCTCAGGGTTGACTCCCGAAGCCCTTTCCCGTGACCGGGTGTGCCACAAGGCAGCGGAGGTTTGAAATCAGGGTTTACCTTCCCCTAGATTGGCTACCTTCCCAGGTTGACGAGCCACCATCTACCCGAAGCATCTGGTTTTTAAGGCGCCCAGAGATCCGCCCTCGCCCCTTCTCCATTAGTAAAAGCAGTTCCGCCGGGCTTAGAGACTAAACCCACACGGGCAGGCTAGGAGTTGACTTGGTTGTCAGAGGCTTTTCGAGACGCACGCCGTAAGGAGTATTTTATGAGCACTGGGAGCTTAACCCCAGTGCCGCTCCATGGCTATGACAACCTTGGAAACCATACAGTTCAACATAAATTATCCGAAATGGGTGATGGCTGAAGCCGCAGCTTATATTGCCCACCCCACATCCCATCCAAGAATTCAAAAGAAAACAAAACACGAATGATTACAACTCAGAACAAAGCTAAGACAAAACATGACAAAAAAAACTAAGCAACAAGCACAACACAGACTGAATATGATAATTCTTATGTGATTTTACATGTCATTTTGTATATATGTTTGGAGTATTTCTTCCTTTAGGTTTTGTTTAAATTGTCCAAGCGTTGTACATGCTTTTAATTGAGGTCCAAAAGCGTTCGAGTCTGACTCCTTGCACTGAGACACAGTGTTGCTTGGTAGTAGTTCTCACTGAAGGTTTTTGAAATATACATGTTCCTCTGAAATTATATCGTTTCTCCCTTATTTGGAACAACTTTTGGACATTTGCGGGCAGTGATACATTCTTCACTTTAAACATCATTGCTGCAGTTTTAAAGTCAACCTGATCTTTCAAATTGAGGGCTTTTAATTTAAGAAAAAGTGGGTTTGTTGGTTCCCTGTAAGCAGCTTTGTTTATTATTCTAATAGCTCTTTTCTGAAGCATAAAGGACTGGGTATATGTTTGTTTTATATGTATTTCCCCCATACTTCAGTACAATATGTCATGTATGGGAGTATTAATGATTGATACAAAGTATACAGTGTGGGTTGATTCAGCAAATATTTCACTCTGTGTAGTATCCATCCATCCATTTTCTACCGCTTTTCCGGAGGTCCGGGTCGCGGAGGCAGCAGTTCAAGCAGAGAAGCCCAGACTTCCCTCTCCCCAGCCACCTGCTCCAGCTCTTCAGAGAGGATACCAAGGCGTTCCCAGACCAGATGGGAGACATAGTCTCTCCACCGAGTCCTGGGTCTGCCCCGGGGTCTCCTCCCAGTGGGACATGCCCGAAACACCTCAAGTGGGAGGCGTCCAGGAGGCATCCTAATCAGATGCCCATACCACTTCAACTGACCCCTTTCAATGTGGAGGAGCAGCGGTTCTACTCTGAGCCTCTCCCGGATGACTGAGCTCCTCACCCTATCTCTGATGGTGAGTCCAGCAATCCTACGGAGAAAGCTCATTTCAGCCGCTTGTATCCACAATCTCATTCTTTCGGTCATTACCCAAAGCTCGTGACCATAGGTGAGAGTAGGAACGTAGATTGACTGGTAAATCGACAGCTTTGCCTTTGAACTAAGCTCCCTCTTCACCACAACAGACTGGTACAACGTCCGCATCACTGCAGATGCTGCTCCAATCCGTCTGTTAATCTCTTCGCTCCATTTTCCCCTCACTCGTGAATAAGACTCCAAGATCCTTAAACTCCTCCACTTGGGGCAGGAGCCTGTCCCCAACCCGGAGAGGACAATCCACCTTTTTCTGGCTGAGGACCATGGACTCGGACTTGGAGGTGCTGATTCTCATCCCAGCCGCTTCACACTCGGCGGCAAACCGTCCCAGCAAGAGCTGTAGGTCATTGCTGGATGAAGCCAACAGGACAACATCATCTGCAAACAACAGAGATGAGATCCTGTGGTCACCAAGCATGACACCCTCCATTCCGTGGCTGCGCCTAGAAATCCTGTCCATAAAAATTATGAACAGGATCGGTGACAAAGGGCAGCCCTGGCGGAGTCTAACTCTCACTGGGAATGAGTCCGACCGAGTGTTGGCAATACGAACCAAACTCTCACAACGGTCGTACAGAGACCGAATAGCTCGTAACAACAAGCCCGATACTCCATACACCCGAAGCAGCCCCCACAAAAAACCATGAGGGATGCGGTCAAATGCCTTCAAATCCACAAAACACATGTAAACTAGTTGGGCAAACTCCCACGAACCCTCGAGAATTCTCGAGAGAGTAAAGAACTGGTCCGATGTGCCACGGCCAGGACGAAAACCACATTGCTCCTCCTGAATCCGAGGTTTGACCAACGGCCGGACTCTCCTCTCCAGTACCTTGGCATAGACCTTCCCAGGGAGGCTGAGGAGTGTGATCCCTCTAAAGTTGGAGCACACCCTCCGGTCCCCTTTTTTGAAGAGAGGAACCACTACCCCGGTTTGCCATGCCAAAGGCACTGCCCCGACCTCCACGCAATGTTGCAGAGGCGTGTCAACCATGACAGCCCAACAACATCCAGGGCCTTGAGGTACTCAGGGCGAATCTCGTCCACCCTCTGGGCCCGGCCACCAAGGAGATTTTTAACCACCTTGGCGACCTCAGCCCCCGTGATAGGCGAGTCATCCCCCTCATCCACAAACCCTGCTTCCTCTGTGGAAGGTGTATTAGTGGGATTGAGGAGATCCTCAAAGTATTCCTTCCACCACCCGATGATATCCCCAGTCGAAGTCAACAGCGCCCCATCTGCACCATACACAGTGTGGACAGGGAGCTGCTTTCCCCTCCTGAGCCGCCGGACAGTTTGCCAGAATCTCTTCGAGGCCGACCGAAAGTCTTGTTCCATGGCCTCACCGAACTCCTCCCATACCCGGGTTTTTTCTTCAGCAACCACCTGAGCTGTACTCCGCTTGGCCTGTCGGTACACCTCAGCTGCTTCGGCAGTCCCACAAGCCCACCAAGCTTGATAGGACTCCTTCTTCAGCTTAATGGCCCCCTTCACCACTGGTGTCCACCACTTGGTTCGGGGGTTGCCACCTAGACCTGCGACCTAGGGTGTCCTGGTGCCAGGTGCACATATGGACACCCTTATGCTTGAACATGGTGTTCGTTATGGACAAACTGTGGTTAGCACAGAAGTCCAATAACTGAACAGATCGGGCAGGACGTTCCTCCCAGTTACCCCCCCTTCAGGTTTCACTGTCGTTGCCCACGTGCGCATTGAAGTCCCCCAGTAGGACAATGGAGTCTCCAAGAGGAGCACCCTCCAGCACCCCAGTCACAGACTCCAAAAAGGGTGGGTACTCTGAAACATCATTTGGTGCATAGGCACAAATGATGGCCAGGACCTGTTTCCCAACCCGAAGGCACAGGGAAGCAACCCTTTCATCCACCGGGGAAAACTCTAATATAGAGGCAGCAAGGTGGGGGGATACAAGAATACCCACCCCTGCTCGTTGCCTCTCGCCTGGGGCAACTCCAGAAAAGGCCAAGCTCCAGCCCCTCTCCAGGAGACTGGTTCCAGAACCGGACCTGTGTGTTGAGGTGAGGCCGACTATATCTAGCCGGTATCTCTCAATCTCGTACACCAGCTCAGGCTCCTTCCCCACCAGAGAGGTGACATTCCACGTACCAAAAGCCAGTTTAGAAAGCTTGGGATCAGTCCGCCAAGGTCTCTGCCTTTGACCGCCACCTAATCCACATAGCACCGGACCCCCATGATCCCTCCTGTAGGTGGAGGGCGGACCCATGTAACTCCTTCGGGCTGAGCCCGGCTGGGTCCCATGGGTGGAAACCCAGCCACCAGACGCTAGCCATTGAGCCCCTCCCCCAGGCCTGGCTCCAGGGTGGGGCCCCGGTAACTCCATACCGGGCGGGGTACACTGAATCCTTGATATAGAATTTATCATGAGTCTGTTGGATCGTTCTTAGTCTGGCCTTTCACCCAGGACCAGTTTGTCTTGGGTGACCCTATCAGAGGCAAATTGCCCCGGACAACATAGCTCCTGGGATCACTGGGGCACGCAACCCCCCCCCCCCCCACCGCCACCACAATAAGGTGACGATCCATGAGGGGGCTCTGTGTAGTGTTGCGATTGATTTGGATATTTTACCTTTAATATAATTAACCCCTTAACGCCTGTTGTCGCGAATTCGCATCAAACCGCTTCCGCTCCAAATGCAACCAAAATACCGTCTGTATTCCTCCACTTCCGGTTGGAGCACTTCCAACACATACCTAGGAACCTTTTGCAAGCATTAGTTTCTCGTAGGAACAGTCAGAGACGGAGCACCATGCATTTCCTGATTGCTAGGGTTAGGGTTATAGTTTGGCAGTCATGAGAGTTGAAAATACTGAAAATAACTTTGTTGCATAAATAAGACTCTTCATACTTGAGATGGGAACAGGTGCTTTTTTTTTCCCATTTTTTTTTTTTTACCATAGATGCCTGTTGTCGCTAATTTGCATCATACTTGAAAGCAAAAACACAAGTGAATTTTTTTTTTCATAATTGGAAATAAATTCAGGTGTTAAGGGGTTAATATGTGACTTCCAACACAGTTTATCAGTTATGCCAAGAAATTTAATTTTGGATACCTTTTCAATCTCTACACCATTTACACTGACTTTAGATACTGAGTTGTTGTGATGGAGATTAAAAATTATAAATTTTGTCTTACTTAAATTGAACGTTAATTTGTTTGAATCAAACCACAATTTAAGTTTTCCTATTTCCTTTCCGAGTGTATCCAAAAGTTGTTCCAAATTGTTTACACTGCATAATAAATTAGTGTCATCTGCAAACAATATTAAATCCATTTTTTTCCACAACTTTACATATATCATTTATATACATATTGAATAACAATGGCCCCAAAATTGAACCCTGTGGGACTCCGCATGTAATCTTCAGTAACTGCAAGTTTTTGCTACCAACACATACATACTGATATCTGTTCTTTAAGTAACTACATAACCAGGTCATTTCTACCCCCCCCCCACCCATACCATAATTTTGTAGTTTCATTAACAGTAATTTATGATCCACTGTATCAAATGCTCTTTTAAGATCCAGGAATACCCCAACTGAACACTCTTTATTTTCAACAGCAGTTGATATTTTTTTCTATAAATTCCGTTAGAGCAAATGCAGTTGTCCTCTTGTGTCTGAACCCATATTGCTGCTCACACAAATTATTCTTCGTTATGAAGTTGTCATTTCTCTCACAGAATATTTTTTTTCAAGTATCTTGGAAAATTATGGCAATAGTGAAATAGGTCTATAGTTTGAAAATTCCCCTCTGTCATCCATCTTGTATATCGGAATTACTTTAGCTGTTTTCATTGCACTGGGAAATATACCTGTTTGGAGAGACAGGTTACAGATATACGTCAGTAGCTTCACTAAGCATTCAATGATAGTTTTGACTAAAAGCATGTCAATACATCACACTCTGTAGATGTTTTACTTTTAAAGGATTTAACAATTTCAATGACCTCTCTCTCGTCTGTGTTCTTTATGAAAATGGAGTCTTCTATAGCAATGTTTTTGCTTATTGTATCACCTGTAGATGCCGTAATGGGTATTTCTCGAGCCAAATTAGGACCAATATTAACAAAGTTTTTTTTCTGTATTGGCCTGCATGTGGCCATGGATAAGTACAAAGACTGGCAAATGGTCACTTACAGTGGGGCAAAAAAGTATTTAGTCAGCCACCAATTGTGCAAGTTCTCCCACTTAAAAGATGAGAGAGGTCTCCAATTTTCATCATAGGTATACCTCAACTATGAGAGACAAAATGAGAAAAAAAAAATCCAGAAAATCACATTGAAGGATTTTTTAATGAATTAATTGGTAAATTCCTCAGTAAAATAAGTATTTGGTCACCTACAAACAAGCAAGATTTCTGGCACTCACAGACCTGTAACTTCTTCTTTAAGAGGCTCCTCTGTCCTCCACTCGTTACCTGTATTAATGGCACCTGTTTGAACTCGTTATCAGTTTAAAAGACACCTGTCCACAACCTCAAACAGTCAGACTCCAAACTCCACTATGGCCAAGACCAAAGAGCTGTCAAAGGACACCAGAAACAAAATTGTAGACCTGCACCAGGCTGGGAAGACTGAATCTGCAATAGGTAAGCAGCTTGGTGTGAAGAAATCAACTGTGGGAGCAATTATTAGAAAATGGAAGACATACAAGACCACTGATAATCTCCCTCGATCTGGGGCTCCACACAAGATCTCACCCCGTGGGGTCAAAATGATCACGAGAACGGTGAGCAAAAATCCCAGAACCACACGGGGGGACCTAGTGAATGACCTGCAGAGAGCTGGGACCAAAGTAACAAATGCTACATCAGAAACATACTATGCCGCCAGGGACTCAAATCCTGCAGTGCCAGACGTGTCCCCCTGCTTAAGCCAGTACATGTCCAGGCCCGTCTGAAGTTTGCTAGAGAGCATTTGGATGATCCAGAAGAGGATTGGGAGAATGTCATATGGTCAGATGAAACCAAAATAGAACTTTTTGGTAAAAACTCAACTTATCGTGTTTGGAGGAGAAAGAACACCATACCTACTGTGAAGCGTGGGGGTGGAAACATCATACTCTGGGGCTGTTTTTCTGCAAAGGGACCAGGACGACTGATCCATGTAAAGGAAAGAATGAATGGGGCCATGTATCGTGAGATTTTGAGTGAAAACCTCCTTCCACCAGCAAGGGCATTGAAGATGAAACGTGGCTGGGTCTTTCAGCATGACAATGATCCCAAACACACCGCCTGTGGCGACATGGGATAATAAGCGGCGAACTGAGGAGTTTAAAGTGCCTTTATTAAATCACATCGCCAACACGAGCTCACTCTGGTGCTGTGCAGAGCGGCCCAGAGCGAGCCCTGAGGGCTCTCAGTAGCGTGAAGACAGGTGCATTCAGTTGAGCAGTAGCAGAGAGAGAGGGTGAGTTACAGGATATGTGCGGTATTTATACCAGTTACAATGCATGAAAGAGCACGGGCATTTGCATATGAGAGAGACATACATATCAAATAGGCAGATTGCCAGCCCCTGCTCCAGCTTGCAGGACAAAGAGGTGACAAGTCACATCTACATATTGATCTGTCTCTAGGTCACAGTGAGGACAGGACATGTGAACACAAAGCATGAATGGCATATTAACATCACACTAGTGCTGCGGAAAATAACCAGGAGTAGCGAGCTGTCTGTCCTTAGTCTGTGGGGGTTGTCCCACACTGCTCCCCCCCAGAGGGCTCGGCTGGGGGCCGAGACCTCGATAGTGCAGCATGGCAGCGAGCAGGGAAGGCTCTGTGCCGGTGAAGGTGGAGGGGGGTGGGGGTTGCCGGGGACGGTGAAATCGTCCAGGCCGCGCAAAAATTGCTTGTTGATCCGCGATGTCGAGGGGCTGTCCCGTTGAGCGTGCGGAGATAACAAGAAGAAAAATTAGTCTCTGGTTCCTCTCGTGGCCATGAAGAAAAGCAGGGGTGGCTGTGAGGGGAAAAAACAAAAACAGAGGGACGTGGCGTATCTCTTTAGGTGCGGGCGCAGCCCTAAAGTCCTCGGGAATCGCAAAACAGCTGAATTCCCTATGTGTGCCGTGGCTGAGACCATTAACAAATCCTTCGAGCATGCTGCATGCCTGCCTCAGGTGAGTGAGCAACCCTCAAGGGCGAACACAGGTCCTCAGGGATGTGCGAAAGCTGAGTCCAGGGCAGCAAACTTCAAATGTGGAGGCTTTCCACAGTCTGATTATTCATTTTGCACCAAAGAGTGTACACTTCTCATTCCTTGGAATGTTGACAAGGTGAGGAGATGCAATATGTGACCAAAAATATGAAATGCAATTATAATAACAGTGCCAATTACATAGAGTTTCTGCTGATAGACAGATCACTTATATGTCCAGAAATAAATCATTGTGATAATATTCTAATTACAGACTTTGTTTAGCTGCAATGCACTTCAACGAAAATGCAGGCCGCAAGCAGGCACACAATCGTGATGGTGAGCCGGTCTTCATCATCAGGTAGCCAAAATTCAAAAAAGGCTGATATACACTGCAAGCAAAGAAAGTTAATCCAACTTTCGGTGAGTATAAGAAATATTAGTATCATTTTCTAGGCTTGTATATGATATTTAGGGTGGGTGGAGGGTTGGTCTTCATTCAACTTTCACATTTCATAGCTTTTATCAAATTATGTTAATTTGGGTCAGATTTGTATTTCATACTGTAGTCAAATGGATGTCTAATTTTTTTTTTCCACAATATCTTTATTGAACCTTTTTTTTTTTAAATAAACATGACACAATCAAACACTAACACTAAAGTACTACAAAAAAAAAATGCACTAAAAACACCAACAACCACCAACAAAATCAAGTCTTCAACAATGCTCCTCTGTTTAGTCTAGACAATCCATTACATAAGTATACATATTATGTTCACCAGTTTGGAATTTACAAGGTCCACACACATCATTCACCTTCTTCTTCAAGAGTTATGTTTAAATTTTTTACATGATCAATAAAAGGTCTCCATATATTCTCAAACACAATTTCCTTTGATTTCAGTATGTATGTTATTCTTTCTAATGGAAGGTTTGTTAACATCTGTCTTAACCACTGAGTCACATCTGGTCTGAGTCTTTTTCCACAGTAGTGCAATACATTTTTTGGCATTAAGCAAACTGAGGTCTATGAATGTTCTTTCACTTTTATTAAAGTTATGCTTTTCTGGGTACAGACCCAACAAAAACAGTTTAGGATTCAAAATGATTTGTTTTGAGATTATTTTTTCAATTGTTACCCTCACCTCTTCCCAAAACATTCTTATTCTACATTCCCATACACAATGAAATAGGGTTCCTTTACTTTCCATGCATTTTGTGCATGTATCTGGTATATTTTTGTTATATCTATTTAACTCCTCCGGTGTAACATACATCCGCATTAACCATTTGAAATGTATCAATTTAAGACGTACATTTATTGATTTGGTTTGGGCTTCTGTACAAGCCAATTCCCATTGTTCCTCTGAAATTTCAATTTGCAGATCTTCTTTCCAGTAGTTTAATCTTTTCTGTGAATTTTCACTTGAGGATAGTGTCAATGAGTTATAAAACTCTGAAATAATACCCTTTCTTTTACTATCTTTCATCAACATTTTTTCCAAGGATGAATAAATGGGTCGAGTGAGAGCTTTATTTTGATTTGATTGAATAAAGTTTCTAAGTTGAAGATATTTAAAAAAATGTGTTCTATTAAGATTAAATTTGATCCTCAGCTCTTCAAAAGACATTATCTGCACATGGCAAATATAAATCTTGAATCTTTTGAATCCCTTTTAAATTCCATACTTTAAATACAGCCTCCGCTCTTCCTGGTTTAAAATATTGATTACCCCATATTGGGCTAAATGGTGACAATAACTGTGGTTCTTTTAAATAATTTTTAGTTTCACACCATATTTTGATCATATGCTTTACAAATGGATTTTTAACTTGTTTTTATAATTTTTTTGCCGAATCTGAGTATATGAATATGGGAAGAGGTAAAGGTAAATTGTATGATTCCATTTCAGTCCAGTGAGGGAGATCATTTAATGAAAAATAATATGTCATAGACCTCAGTTGTGCCGACCAGTAATACAACATAAAATTTGGACATTTCAGACCTCCACGATCAAATGGTAAATATAATAAAGACAGACGTAATCTAGCCCTCCTGTTGTTCCATATAAATTCCACTAACTTTTTTTAATTCTTGAGAATAAATCTAAAGGTGGTGGTAAGGGAATGTATTGAAATAAAGTATTTTAGGTAAAATATTACTTTTAAGTATATTGATTCTCCCGATCATCGACATTGGTAGTGACATCCATCTCTGAATTGACTCATTGATATCTGTCATTAAGGCTTCATAGTTGACACTGGCGACTGATTCTAGCTTAGGCACAATTTGGATTCCTAAATATTTAAACTGATTTACAACGTTGAATTGATTTACCTCAGGGTCTGGGTAATTTCTCTGGGTCTCATTTAGCATTAATATTGAAGATTTAGTTTTATTTATTTTATATCCTGATATTTCCCCAAAATTCTTTATTAAATTCAACAAGGTCGGAATTGATTTTTTTAGATTCGACATAAACAAAATTGTCATCGGCGTACAGGGAGATTTTATGTTCTGTTGGTCCAACTTTAATTCCATATATTTGTGAATGTAAACGTATCGCCATCGCTAAAGGTTCAATTGCCATAGTAAACAGTAAAGGTGAAAGTGGACAGCCTTGTCGACATCCTCTATTGATTTTTATTGATTTTGAAATATTGTTATTTGTTAGGATTTCTGCTGTAGCATTATTGTATATTATCTGAACCTATTTTATGAAATTATTTCCAAGTCCAAACCTTTGTAAGACTTCAAAAAGAAAGGGCCATTCGACTCTATCAAAGGCCTTTTCGGCGTCCAGTGATAGGAGAGCTGTATCCGGTGCTTCTTTATTAAAATAAATAATATTAAATAGTCTTCTTACATTATGGAAGCCTTGTCTTCCCTTTATAAAGCCATTCTGATCTCGATTAATAATATTTGGTAAAATTTCTTGTATTCGTCTTGCTAAAATTTTACAGATTATCTTAAGGTCGGCATTTAATAGGCTTATTGGTCTCATATTTTCACATTTATTAGAGGGCTTACCTGATTTTGGCAACAGTATAATTAAGGCATTATTCATGCATGATGGTAAATTATTATTTTGAAATGCTTCTAAAACCATTTCCAAAAAAGGTTTTATTAATTTATTCTTAAATTTTTTATAAAGGTCAACTGGAAGACCATCTGGTCCTGCTCTTTTTCCTGATTTCATATTATCAATGGCTAGCCCAACTTCTTCTTGACTAATTTTAGACTCCAATATCTCCGTTTTCATTTGGAATACACGGTATAGATAGTTCGTTCAAAAACCCATTTAGTTTTGTTAAATCAGATTCATTTTTGGTATCATATAATTTTTCATAGTAATCTCTAAAGGCTCTGTTAATTTCTAAAGGATCTATAACTACCTGTCCGTTACTTATAATACTGGTAATTGGTGTTTTAATTTCCAATTGTTTAATCTGCCATGCTAATAATTTTCCTGATTTTTCACCTTGTTCATAAAAAGATTGTTTCAATCTTAGAAGACTCGAGGCAGCTCTACTCGCTGATTTTTTTGTCGTATTCAGCTCTCAAAATCAGTAATTCATTCTCCAACCTTGGATCACTTCCTGCATACACTTTTTCCTGAAGATTTTTTATTTTATGTTCCAATTGGGCTCTCTCCTCTCGAGTCTTCTTAGATTTTGAACCTGTATAACTAATATGTCCCCTAATAAAAGCTTTGAAAGCCTCCCACTTTACACATGCTGATGTTTGTGTAGTATTGATATCAAAGAACTCATCTGTTTTTCTATGTACTTGACAAATTCCTCATCCTGAAGCCATTTATGCTGAAATTGCCATCTACCTGATTCCTTTGTCAATTTCTTATCTACATATACTATACAGCAGGGTGCATGATCAGAGATCACGATGTTATCATAAAAGCAGTTTTGAATCTTGGACCTTAATTCTGTGGAAATCAAAAAATAATCAATACGTGAGAATGTCTTGTAGGTACTGGAATAACAAGAGTAGGCTTTGACTTGTGGTTTCATTTCTCTCCATATATCTAGCAATCTCAATTCTTTCATAAAATGATTAATGGTCATCCTACATCCATTGTGCGTACAGTCCAGTCCTGTTGATCTATCTATACCGGGATTCAATGTACAATTAAAATCCCCTGCTATTATATGTTGCCCTGTAAGTGATGATAAGATAAGAAATAAATTAGCAAAGAACTTTTGATCATCTATATTGGGACCATATAGGTTCACCAAATTTATATTTTCTAATAGCAAAGATCCTTGAATGATTACATATCTTCCAAATTTGTCTCCAATTACATTTTTCACTTGAAAAGGGACTGATTTATGTATGAGAGTCATAACTCCCCTGGCTCGGGATGAAAATGATGAGGTGAAAACACTTCCTTGCCATCTACTCCTAATTCTTTTTACATCCTCCTCTATTAGATGAGTTTCTTGTAAAAACACAATTTTTGAACCCATGTCTTTTATTTTATTCATAACTTGTTTAAGTTTTTTTTAAATTTTGTAGACCTCTGCAATTCCATGAAGTTAAATTAAGATTAACGCTTTGGTCCATGATCAATAGGGAGTTTGGGATTACCTTGCAGTGTAAACATGCTCATACAGAGAAGCAAAAAATGAGTGGTTGAACATTCATCCTACAAACTACACACAAACAAATTCCCCCTTCCCACACTTGTGGCAAACCCCCCAAAATCAAAAGAAAAATTGCGTCTCCCGATATAGCCATCGACTGCTCCACATCCACGAGGATCAGCCTAAGCCACTCCTTCTTCATCCTCCCAATCACCCTAACTCTACTGCTTTTAATGACGTAAATTAACTCTCCTCTGTAGTTTTCCAACTTAACTCCAAAATTTTTAGCAACTTTGTACATCATAGTTTTTTTTTTGTTTTTTTTTTAATTATATAATGCAATCTATATTTTGTAAACTTGCTATTTGCTTCAAGTCAATCAGATGCCTGTGCAAATGCTTAATTATTCTACCTTATATTTTGTTCATGCTTAGCTCCCACCAGTCTCTTCTTCTTGGATCTTCTTGATAAACTCCTGCGCCTCCTCTGGGGTCTTGAAGATATGGGTTCTGCCCCCATACGTGGTCAGCAGTCTCGCAGGATAGATTACACCATGACGAATCCCAAGGTTGCGCAGCTCCTTACGTACGGGATCATACTGCTTCCTCAATTGTTGGATTCCTGTGGCCCAATCTGGGTAGAACCGCACCTGCTGATCCTGGTGTTTAATCTCTCCTTTAGCTCGTGCTGCGTTGAAGATCTTCATCCTGTCTCTGTTGCTGACAAACTTCATAATTAAGGTCCTCGGTGGTCCCTTATCTCTCCGTGGGCCAATACGATGCGCGCCCTCCAAAACCACCGCCGGCCGCAGCTCCGCACTGCCCAGCGCCTCCGGAATCCACTTTTCCAGAAAGGAACACGGGTCCCGACCTTCGGATTCTTTCGGTAGACCCACCAGCCTCAAGTTGTTCTGTCTCGACTGGGATTCCAAATCCAGAATGTTTTCTTCCAGACATTTATTTTTTTTTTTCCAAAGTGCGCACCTTTAATTGGAGACAATTGACTTCATCTTCAGCACTGGAAATACGAAGCTCCATCTGCGCCATTCGTTCCACACAGTCGCCCAATTCCTTTCTCATTCCTTCCAACGCTGCCATAATCCCATCAAATCTAGAGGAAAAGTCCGCTCTCATTGAACTCATAGCCGCCAGCAACGCACCTGTGTCGCTTCCCGCAGCTCCCGCGCCGTTGTTGGCTTCCTTCGCCATATTTGGTGCTTTCTCTGCTGCGTCACAGACCTGAAAGTCCGTTAATTTGGACTGTTTCTGCGGCTCGCTTTTTCCTCTACTTGGTTTTCCAGCCTTAGGCTTCACCGACATGTCCTCGCTCAAACGCTGGGATACGTTCTGTCCCAAATGAGAGAGTTATTTGCCGATTTTTTTTTTTTCTCCAGAAGCAGAGCAGAGTGAGACGTGTCCTTCTTACGTGGCAGCCATAACCGGAAGTGGATGTCTAATTTTTATTAAATATATTTTTTTTCAGAATATGTGGATGATCTGATGAATACTCTTTTCGACAAAACCTTGGTTGATCCAACCCACTTATGGGAGCAGTAGCACTCTGTACAAGCCAGAGTTCCCGCCACATTGAGTGCCAAATTTCAGCGTCCCGTCAAAGCTGATGCTGTTGAGCAACATGTATCTAGATTTTCAAAATCAAACATGTAAAAGTAGAATAAATTTCCAATTAGCAATGAAAGTTCAGCTTTCAATTGTTAGGGAAGCCACATATTTTGCTAAGACAAACAAATATAAGCCTAAGATTTTTAGAGAAATGTGCTTTTAAAAATGGAACACGAATTTTATACCATAAAATGGTAGAAAAATTATTCAGATGTATATGACATGCGACTTTGATGAATGCTGAAATATTAGAATTATAAAACTGACATGCACATTAATAAACTCAATATATGATTTTACAAAACTTTATTTAAATTGTTCACAAATCTAATCTTGGTAGGCAAAATCCCTTGTAGTGATCAGATGGGAATGTTTCTCTGATGAGGCTCACAGCACAGGCAGGCAACATCACCCTCACTTCTTTCCCAAGATATCCCCAACACCACCGGACCAGTTGCCTGTAGGCTATGAATCTGTATCGCCTGAAAAATATGGGGTTGGCATTGATTATTCCGTTTGCATTGATTATTGAATGATTTGTTCATAATTCATCTGGAAAATTAAAACACATGAATAAATATTGTTTATAAACTCACTCGTGTTGACTTGCGTCATGATCACCATATTGCTGTCTGTAGGCCAGATAAGCTGTCTGTAAAACCCAGATGTCAAGACAGAACGGAAACTGGGGTGATCAGTGATACACCTTGGTAGGTTATCATTGGTGTATCCACAGCCCTTCAGTTCTTCTAGTTTCTCCTTCACCTTCAATACCTCCTGGCAGCACCGACATTCACTTGATGTTGGCATGATGTTACATTTCTCACAAGTGCACCTGTGGAAAAAAAATGGTATAATCAGATGCTTATAATAAACTAATGGCTCGTGGGAGTGCTATATAAATTGGTCTATGAAGTTTGATTAGAAAAAATTAAAAACATGTAAAAAATTTTGAGCGGAAAGAGAAGTTATAGTAAAACAATAATGAATCACAATAATTCTTAAACATGATCCATCAATCTCTTAAGAGAATTATGTAGCTTTTGAGACTAGGATTAACATGATGATGATTAACATGTCCTGACAAACTTGTAAAGTACACATATTATCGCTCACATACATTATCCATTTATTTCGAATGTAAATGTTTCTAATGTTTCTAAGTCGCCAAATAAGGCAGCGAGTGAACAATTGGTAGTTTTATTTTGATAATTAAGTGTGTGACCATGCATATCGCCAAAAAAAATATTTCAAAGCATATTTTACCAAGATAAATCTGCGAGCCGCTCGTCGTCAACGGTCTGTTCCCGTCTGTTTCGTCTTCCTCCGCACCCTCTGGCTCGAACAAATATGGCTGAATAACCCCCTCAGCACCACCCAAAACTACTTCATCAGATTCTTCATTTTCAATATCATCACTTATATTGCGGTCGTCAAACTCGAGAAAATAATCGCTGTCCGAATCACTTTGCTCTCGTTCTGCCATTTCCTTTTTCTTCCTGATCTGACGTCACTGCTGCCCGCCCCTATCGAGAGATGGCGGTACTGCAGCATCACTAAGTGAAAGATGGGCTATTACCAAATAGTCATTTATGGAGGCTGGTGACACATATTAAATCACGGGAATGGCCAGAATGGAATATTTTCATACAATCAGTTTATTGGTTCAATAAAAAAATGTTACCGTCCGAGGACTTTAAGTGGGAGAACTTGCACAATTGGTGGCTGACTAAATACTTTTTTACCCCACTGTATGTCATTTATCAATAATCCATTTTCTATTTTCTTATCAGTAATATTAACAAACAGGTTATTAATAAGTGTAGCAGTGTGAACTGTGATTCTACTGGGATGTGTTATTGTGGGATATAGGCTCATACTGTACATAGAATTAATGAACTCTGTAATTACATTTTGTTGAAATCGATTTAGTAAATCAATATTGAAGTCTCCACAGATTACAACCATTTTCTTATTTAAGTTAGTCGAGCTGTATAATAATATATCTCTGAATGTCTCAACGCAAGTTCCCGGCATTCTGTATATACAACTTATAACTAGATTTTGTTTTATCTTGGTCAATCTCAACAGTAACACATTCCAGAATCCCTGGTAGTGCAAAAGACATTCTATTTACAAGTTTACACCTATACAGGTCATCAATATACAGTGCAACACCACCACCCTTTTTTTGAGATCTATTAATATAAAACCTCTGATATCCATCTATTGCCATCAGAGAAGCCTGGCCTTCATTGAGCCAAGTTTCAGAGACTGCGATAGCTGTAAATTTTCTATCTAGCTGTTTTAAATAGTCCTGAATCTGTGGAAAGTTTTTAAGACTTCTACTGTTGAAGTGTATTATTGATAGTCCATCCATCCATCTTCTACCGCTTTTCCGGAGGTCCGGGTCGCGGAGGCAGCAGTTCAAGCAGAGAAGCCCAGACTTCCCTCTCCCCAGCCACCTGCTCCAGCTCTTCAGAGGGGATACCAAGGCGTTCCCAGACTAGCTGGGAGACATAGTCTCTCCACCGAGTCCTGGGTCTGCCCCGGGGTCTCCTCCCAGTGGGACGTGCCTGAAACACCTCAAGTGGGAGACGTCCAGGAGGCATCCTAATCAGATGCCCATACCACCTCAACTGACTCCTTTCAATGTGGAGGAGCAGCGGTTCTACTCTGAGCCTCTCCCGGATGACTGAGCTCCTCACCCGATCTCTGAGGGTGAGTCCAGCAATCCTACGGAGAAAGCTCATTTCAGCCGCTTGTATCCGCGATCTCGTTCTTTCGGTCATTACCCAAAGCTCGTGACCATAGGTGAGAGTAGGAACGTAGATTGACTGGTAAATCGACAGCTTTGCCTTAGAACTAAGCTCCCTCTTCACCACAACAGACCGGTACAACGTCCGCATCACTGCAGATGCTGCTCCAATCCGTCTGTCGATCTCTCGGTCCATTTTCCCCTCACTCGTGAACAAGACCCCAAGATACTTAAACTCCTCCACTTGGGGCAGGAGCCTGTCCCCAACCCGGAGAGGACAATCCACCTTTTTCCGGCTGAGGACCATGGACTCGGACTTGGAGGTGCTGATTCTCATCCCAGCCGCTTCACACTCAGCGGCAAACCGTCCCAGCAAGAGCTGTAGGTCATTGCTGGATGAAGCCAACAGGACAACATCATCTGCAAACAGAGATGAGATCCTGTGGTCACCAAGCATGACACCCTCCATTCCCTGGCTGCGCCTAGAAATCCTGTCCATAAAAATTATGAAAAGGACCGGTGACAAAGGGCAGCCCTGGCGGAGTCCAACTCTCACTGGGAATGACTCCGACCGAGTGTTGGCAATACGAACTAAACTCACAACGGTCGTACAGAGACCGAATAGCTCGTAACAACAAGCCCGATACCCCATACTCCCGAAGCACCCCCCACAAAAATCCACGAGGGACGCGGTCAAATGCCTTCTCCAAGTCCACAAAACACATGTAAACTGGTTGGGCAAACTCCCACGAACCCTCAAGAATTCTCGAGAGGGTAAAGAGCTGGTCCGATGTGCCACGGCCAGGACGAAAACCACATTGCTCCTCCTGAATCCGAGGTTCGACCAACGGCCGGACTCTCCTCTCCAGTACCTTGGCATAGACCTTCCCAGGGAGGCTGAGGAGTGTGATCCCTCTAAAGTTGGAGCACACCCTCCGGTCCCCTTTTTTGAAGAGAGGAACCACCACCCCGGTTTGCCATGCCAAAGGCACTGCCCCCGACCTCCACGCAATGTTGCAGAGGCGTGTCAACCATGACAACCCAACAACATCCAGGGCCTTGAGGTACTCGGGGCGAATCTCGTCCACCCCCGGGGCCCGGCCACCAAGGAGATTTTTAACCACCTTGGCGACCTCAGCCCCTGTGATAGGCGAGTCATCCCCCTTGTCCCCAAACCCTGCTTCCTCTGTGGAAGGCGTATCAGTGGGATTGAGGAGATCCTCGAAGTATTCCTTCCACCGCCCGACGATATCCCCAGTTGAAGTCAACAGTGTCCCATCCGCACCATACACAGTGTGGACGGGGAGCTGCTTTCCCCTCCTGAGCTGCCGAACAGTTTGCCAGAATCTCTTTGAAGCCGACCGAAAGTCTTGTTCCATGACCTCACCGAACTCCTCCCATACCCGGGTTTTTGCTTCAGCAACCACCCGAGCTGCACTCCGCTTGGCCTGCCGGTACACCTCAGCTGCTTCGGGAGTCCCACAAGCCAACCAAGCTTGATAGGACTCCTTCTTCAGCTTAATGGCCCCCCTCACCACTGGTGTCCACCACTTGGTTCGGGGGTTGCCACCACGAGATGCACCGACCACCTTGCGGCCGCAGCTCTGGGCCGCCGCTTCAACAACAGAGGTGGAGAACATGGCCCATTCAGACTCCATGTCTCCAGACTCCCTCGGAATGTGGTTGAAGTTCTTCCGGAGGTGGGAGTTGAAGACCTCCCGGACAGGGGCCTCAGCCAGACGCTCCCAGCACACCCTCACTATACGTTTGGGTCTACCAGGTCTGAATGGCTTCCTCCCCTGCCATCGGATCCAACTCACCACCAGGTGGTGATCAGTTGACAGCTCTGCACCTCTCTTTACTCGGGTGTCCAAGACATACGGTCGCAGGTCTGATGATACGATAACAAAATCGATCATCGACCTGCGGCCTAGGGTGTCCTGGTGCCAGGTGCACATATGGACACCCTTATGCTTGAACATGGTGTTCGTTATGGACAGACTGTGGTTAGCACAGAAGTCCAATAACTGAACACCACTCAGGTTCAGATCGGGCAGGCCGTTCCTCCCAATCACCCCCCTCCAGGTTTCACTGTCGTTGCCCACGTGCGCATTGAAGTCCCCCAGTAGGACAATGGAGTCTCCAGGAGGAGCACCCTCCAGCACCCCAGTCACAGACTCCAAAAAGGGTGGGTACTCTGAAACATCATTTGGTGCATAGGCACAAATGATGGTCAGGACCCGTTTCCCAACCCGAAGGCGCAGGGAAGCAACCCTTTCGTCCACCGGGGAAAACTCCAATATAGAGGCAGCAAGGTGGGGCGATACAAGAATACCTACCCCTGCTCGTCGCCTCTCGCCCGGGGCAACTCCAGAAAAGGCCAAGCTCCAGCCCCTCTCCAGGAGACTGGTTCCGGAACCGGAGCTGTGTGTTGAGGTGAGGCCGACTATATCTAGCCGGTATCGCTCAATCTCGTACACCAGCTCAGGCTCCTTCCCCACCAGAGAGGTGACATTCCACGTACCAAAAGCCAGTTTAGAAAGCTTGGGATCAGTCCGCCAAGGTCTCCGCCTTTGACTGCCACCTAATCCACATAGCACCGGACTTCCATGATCCCTCCTGCAGGTGGTGAACCTACTGGAGGGCGGACCCATGTAACTCCTTCGGGCTGAGCCCGGCCGGGTCCCATGGGTGGAAACCTGGCCACCAGACGCTAGCCTTCGAGCCCCTCCCCCAGGCCTGGCTCCAGGGTGGGGCCCCGGTAACCCCATACCAGGCGGGGTACACTGAATCCTTGATATACAATTTATCATGAGTCTGTTGGATCGTTCTTAGTCTGGCCCTTCACCCAGGACCAGTTTGTCTTGGGAGACCCTATCAGAGGCAAATTGCCCCGGACAACATAGCTCCTGGGATCACTGGGGCACGCAAACCCCCCCACCACGATAAGGTGACGATCCATGAGGGGGATTATTGATAGTTTACCATCTAATTGTACTTGACTTTTGAATTGCTTTTCAGCATAATATTCAGTGATTATTAATATTATTGAAGAAGTGGTTATCGGGATCAATATCATTCTCCATCTCTTGTAGTTTGTTCAGCATAATGGCATATTTTCAGAGTCTGAATTTACTCATTCTGTGTCAAATGACTTCTCCAACTAGGGATGATTGATGTCTACTCAAGTCGGTCATCGTAAGTTTTTTGTTTTGTTTTTTAAAGTACATTGACATAGTATGTCACAAAAGAACTGTTCTTGCCGTGTGTGTGGATATGAATTATCGTAGTCTCATAATTTTCCCAATCAGTGTTCATCTATATTTATTAAAGTCAGCGAGATCTCTTATGGCCTTTGCTTACTCAGGTGTTCCATTTAGTTTGATCCAAACTCTACAGTTTCTTGTCCATGCTGCTTGTATCTTGTTTTGTCTTTTCAGCATCCGTGCTTGCCGTGCTAGTTCAGCTTTAGTCTTTGTTAAATGTTCATTTAGGTAGACTTCTGTTCCCTGTAGCTTTCTGGCCTGCCTCAGTATGTCATTCTTTACCCTTCTGTTCACAAAGTGCATCACAATTGATTTCTTTGTTTTATTATCCTTTCTGGGTAAAGTATGACAGGCTGAAATTGCATTTCCTTCAACCTTTGTTTCTGCTTTCAAGGAACTGAAGCACCAGGTTTTCCAGGGAGACTGATTCACTTAGGGGAGCCTCCTCGCCTCTCATTCCTGCTGTAGCATTGGCATATGATTGATATTTAATGTCTAATCCACTAATGATTAACTCATCCATACGAGAATATTGTTCAAGATCCTCGATGCGTCACTCAAGTCTGCAATTTTTTTCTTTCCTTAATTGTTAATTTCAATTCTCGGACTTCCTCCATTAGCCCTAATAGTTTAGACTGTTGACTGGCCATTTTGGTCAGTTCTTCTGACATGGAGTCAAGAGATTTTTTTTAATCTCTTCCATTTCCTCCTTCGTTGATGGCATTTTTTACTGACCTGATGATAGGACAGTCTCTGCTGGTGTTGCCGGTATCCAATCCAGCTGGGGCCTCAGCCAGCCCCCTCCGCTCCTAGTCCCACTGCTTACCGCCGCTGTAATTGAGCTCCGATCCGGCTCTCCTGTCCAGCTGGGGCCTCGGCAGCTCCTCCACCGATCTCCGCCGCCCACCACCGCTGCAGCTGAGCTCTGACCCGGCTCCTGTCTAGCTGGGGTCTCGGTAGTTCCTCCGCTGAGCCCTGCTGCTTATCGCAGTTTTCCTCAGTAGTTCCTCCACTGAGCCCCGCCGCTGTATTGAGCTCCGATCCGACTTCTATCCAGCTGGGGCCTCAGTAGCTCCTCCACTGAGCCCTGCCTCCTACCGCCTCTGTAATTAAGCTCCGATCCGGCTCCTTTCCAGCTATGGCCTCGGTTAGTTCCTCTGCCGAGCCCCAATCACAAGATTCTAAGAATCTGTGCGGGAGACTCAGCCGTCATCTACCGGACGGATGCCGGGTCAGTGAGACGAACCGGGGGCAGAGTTGTTCCTTTGTATCAGTGTTGGCTGCGACTAGCTGTGGCGTTAGCTTAGCACATCCCACGACTCCTTCCGTTCGTGTGGCTTAATATTATATATAATATTAACCATAGACAGAGAAGCTGAATTAGACAGAGCTCAGAGAGGGCAAGATGAGACAGACAAGATGAGCCAAGGAGAGGGAAGTGTTCAGGCAGAGGGTCAAGGAGAGGTGAGAGCAGAATAAGGATACACCAGTTAAAAGTCCAAACACAGGACGTCTGCGTGGGACCCCAACTGGCCCAATATTCCAACATTCAAGCCTTGGTTGTGCAATACTTCAAATGGTAAGTTCCATATGCAAAGCTAGTGTGCAAAATTAAAAGAAATGAATAGTATAAAATTAACAATGTGGTTACAATAGTGTCATGTGTTTTCTGCCCCCCCCCCCCCAAAAAAAAAATGTTGCCAAGGTCTTTAAGCCAGAGGAAACACTGTGAAAACTGCATGTTGCTTTAAACTACCAGTTTCAGTCTTAAGTAGTAAACATTATAACAAACATTGCAAGAGTTTGAAGTGAGTAAATACTGGAAGAGCCTGTCACTGATTCAACCCTCAACTAAAATCAGTGTTCCCTTATCATGTTAATTGCTCAAATACTGTGTATAATTGTAGCTACCAAAAAAATACTTGAGCAAAAAAGTATCTACTAAAACACGTGGTTGTGAGTAACATTACTCCATTTCCTTTTTTACTTTCTAAATGTCCTATTAAACTTTTTTCAAATATGTATGAAGGAGTATTGGGGCCACATTAAAATGAGTCCAGAGTATTTTGAGAAGTCAAGAGTTGTGTGTAGAGTGTGTGCATATGTTGCATGTTGGACGTGCATCCAGGTGCCTCTCCATCCTTTGAAGTGGTCAAACTGCAGTGATGACTGCACTGAATACAGCATAGAAGCCCTCTGCTTGTCGCCATATTAAACTTGTATTTTTTTGTATACTTTATTGATCCCCAGAGGGGAAATTGAGGGCATCCACCTGGATGGATGAAGCAGCCACGGTACGGCGCTATCCCTTTACCATTCACACACACATTCACACCTAGGGCCACTTTAGAGTTTCCAGTTAACCTAACCTGCATGTTTTTGGCCTGTGGGAGGAAACCGGAGAACTCCCGGAGTAAACCCGCGCAGACACGGGAAGAACATGCAAACTCCACACAGATCACTGTTGGTCAGGGGCTGGGATCAAACCAGGGATCCCATGGCCAAGGGTGAGTTGCTGTGCTGCCTCAGTGCTAACCGCTGTGCCACCACACCGCCCAGCTGTTTGACTGTAAAGGACAGTTTCTTCACATTTTGACTTTTTTCTCAATACTGTTGTTTTTCAAAATTTCGGCTTTATTCTCAAAATGCTAAGCTTTTAAATTTTCAATGTGACCCAAATACTCCTCCATAAAAATGTAACCTTGTCCCATAAACTTGCAATTTTTCTCAGCTTTACAAATTGTCATCAATTGGTAACTTTCTTTTATTAGACTTTTGTCAGACATTTTTCTTGTAAATGCAAGCCTTCTTTTCCTTAAGATCTGACTTTAAAAAAAACTAGCTTTTTCCACCTTCTCACTTTTACTTGTAAATTTGCATGTTTTTTCTTGTTTGAGGTTTTTTTTAAAATATGGCAAACTATCCACATGTCCCTTCTAATATAATCTAAATAATATAAAGAAACAGGAGATTATTGTGTAAAAAAAAAAAAAAAAAAAAAAAAAAAAAAAATCAGTTTTGATTTCAATTAAATAAAAATTGTAAATTCATTAATATATCTGAAGATGCAGTAAGGTTTTAAGTAATTGCATTACAAACAAGTAAATTTCTAGCCAGTTTTCAAATTGGTGAACTCAAAAGTAACTCAGAGGAAAGCCAGTTTACTTGAGTAAAAGTACAGTTTTTCTTCATCAAAGGTGAACTATATAGAAATTGCAGGTAATTGCTGGCAAACACCAGATGGCAATAATGAACCTTGATCCACTAAGCTGAAGTGAATTTGATAAGGTTGTTTTTGTTTTTTGTTTTTTTTTTTAAAAAACCCATGATGACTTCAAGTGAACTGGGCAGACCATATAATGATCTGTCATTACATGGTCGGGGGGCAATGGATCAGCGTTCTCGTCGCGCCCTCCGCCAGTACCCGGGCTCGCCTGGGGAAGCTAATGATCCTACCAGCAGACTAAATTCGAAGAGACGACGCCTAGCCGAAAGCAAACAGCCCCAAGAGCACTTTGTGGTAGGATCTGCCCTTCGCATATTACAACTAAACGTTGAAGGCCTATCTGCAGCCAAGCGAAGCCTTATCGAAGTCCTCACCTTCCAACATTCGATTGATGTAATCTGCCTCCAAGAGACTCATATTGGCACAGAGGAAGCTGGCCGCTTCACCATCAAAGGCTTTGACCTCCTGTGCTATGTTCTACATGCTAAACATGGACGTGCCACATATGTGCGTTCTGACATAGTTGAAGCAAATCACCTGATAACACATTTCTCAGACACCATAATCATTGGTGGCTTCCATATTGTCAATGTGTACAAGCCCCCTAATGCCAACTGGGATCTGCAGGTCTTACCCACCCTACCCCACCCTGCCATCTATGTGGGGGACTTTAACAGCCATCACCCTGACTGGGGGTACCCAGCAGTGGACAGTGATGGGGAGGCACTTTCAGACTGGGCATCCAGAAATGACCTCGCTTTGATATACGACCCCAAACAAAGAGGAACCTTCCACTCTGCTAGGTGGAAGGACTATTCTCCTGACCTGTGTTGGGTCAGCTCTTTGAATGGGGAGCCATATCCTACACAGATCCTCATTCTTGATGATTTTCCACACAGCCAACACCGGCCCCTGCTTGTACACATTGGCCTACAACTTCCAGTCATATACAGCCCAAGGAAGATGCGCTGGAACTTCCGCAAAGCCAACTGGAAGAAATTCAGTGAAACTCTGGACCGGAGCGTTGTTACCATCCCACTCCACACCATCACTGTAGATGAAGCATACAACCGCTTCTGCAGCGCAATCTTCAAGGCTGCCCATACTGCAATCCCACGAGGCTACCGACCCCTCTATGTCCCATGTTTGGACGGAGAAAGTGCTGCCCTCCTACAATCCTATCAAACATCAGGGGACCCAGAGATAGCAGACCATCTCATTGAATCGCTAAATACAGCCCGGCGAAAGAAATGGGAGGAGACAGTTGCTGACCGGAGCTTTACCCACTCTAGCAGGAAATGTTGGAGCCTCATCCGTCGCCTAGGAGCTGCACAGAAGCCCCCTAGCCAAAGCCGAGCATCCGTCACACCCAACCAAGTTGCATCCCACCTACTGACTATCGCCAAAGCACCCCAAGACAAAGACACCAGAAGAGCAGTTACAACTGAGCTAAAAAAACACCAAAAAATGCCTGTAGAGGAAACGAACCCTGAACCCTTCGAGGCTGCTGAACTGGAGAAAGTCCTACAGGGCCTGAAATGTGGAAAGGCAGCAGGATACGATAACATCTTCCCAGAATTCATGAAAAATCTTGGCCCCCGAGCCCTAACCTGGTTGACTCAATTCTACACAAGGATCACACAAACAAACTCTATCCCAAAGAAATGGCGGACAGCAAAGGTCATTGCCATCCCAAAACCTGGCAAAGACCACAAACTACCAGCAAGCTACCGCCCAATCTCCCTACTCAGCGTTCCTTACAAAATCATGGAGCGCCTAATACTGCAACGCATTTCCCCAGAAATAGAGGATATTCTAAGTGTGGATCAAGCAGGTTTCCGCAAGGACCGCAGTACAGGAGAACAAGTACTGGCCCTAACCACCTTCATTGAAAATGGCTTCGAGAGCAGACTGAAGACGGGGGCTGTGTTTCTCGATCTTACAGCCGCCTATGATACGGTCTGGCACAAAGGCCTCCTCCTGAAACTTAAAAAGGCGATCCCTGCTTGGGCAACAGCAATTATAAAAACCCTGCTGACCAACCGAAGGTTCAGAGTCCACCTCAGTCAGAACACAAGTGCATGGAGAGTGCAGAAAAACGGACTCCCACAAGGCTCAGTTCTAGCTCCAACTCTGTTCAACCTCTACATAAACGACCTGCCTACTACAAATTCCCGCAAATTCATCTATGCAGACGACATCTGTTTGGCATTCCAAGCACCAGACTTTGAACCACTGGAACGGGTGCTCACGGAAGATCTTGCTAAACTGGACCAGTTCTGCAAAATCTGGCGCCTAAAACCAAGCCCAGCAAAAACCGTCTCCAGTGTATTTCATCTCCACAATGCAAAAGCTGCCAGAGAACTAAACATCCACCTGAGCGGACTCAAGCTTAAGCATACCCCAAATCCAACTTATCTTGGAGTGACCCTTGATAGGACCTTATCCTTCAAGGAACATCTAAAGGGGACGGCTGCTAAGGTGAAAGTACGAAACAACCTGCTCTGCAAGCTCGCTGGTGCAAAATGGGGGACGGCAGTCTCCACCCTGCGCACCTCAGCACTGGCCCTTTCATACTCTGTAGCAGAATATTGTGCCCCTGTCTGGTCCAGGTCATCTTACACACACCATGTAGACACCCAGCTCAACTCAACCATGAGAACTATAACTGGAACAATCCGCTCAACACCACTCCCCTGGCTCTCTGTACTGTCAAACATAGCCCCTCCACACATCCGGCGAGCAGCATTAACTCAAAGGATGCTCCAAAAAGTTAAAGATTTTCCTCACTTACCAATCCATGCAGATATCTACACCCCACCCACTGCCCGACTTTCATCCAGACGGCCGATTTGGAAAAACCCTCCCCCAGCTGACTTTACCATCCAGACAGCTTGGCAAGAGGAATGGGAGACCAAGGAGGTCCCAAACAAACAGCTGGTGATAAACCCCAACCAACAGGTCCCGGGCACCAACCTCCCAAGGAGACAGTGGTCTACACTCAATCGCTTCAGGACTGGACATGGCCCCTGCTTGGCCAGCCTTCACAGATGGGGCAGTAGCCCTAGCCCACTGTGCGCATGTGGAGAGGAGCAAACTATGGAACACATCATAGAGGCTTGCCCGCTCCAAAGACTGGAAGGAGGATTACACACCCTCCATGCAGCGGGCCAGGAGGCAACTGCTTGGCTTGAGGACTTTGCATTCGCTAAATAAATAAATAAAATTACATGGTCTGCCCTACTCTAGAAATTAACAATTTTCATTACGGACTTATTAGGCATTGTTTATTTTTAGGGGAATAAATGAATGAACAAGTTAGGTTGAAGTTAGGTTAATTGGCATCAAACTGAGGATTCTAAATTGTCCTTAGGTATGACTGTGAGTGAATGGTTGTCTGTCTCTCTGTGTTGGCCCTGCGATGGACTGGCGATCTGTCCAGGGTGTAGCCTGCCTCTCGCCCAAAGATGCTGGGATAGGCTCCAGCCACCCCCCACCCCCCCCACAACCCAAAAAAAGGATTAAGCAGAAGAAGATGAATGAATGAAAATGAATGAACAGAGTGTGCAGTGTTTCACTTTTCGCTAACTCTCCAGAGAGACAGGAGATGTGGCTGCATCGGCCGTGCGCCCCGGGTTCCCAGCCCAGCAAGCTCCCTGACAGCCACCCATCAGCCCCTGGCAGAGGCTGCTGAGAGCAGGCTTGCTTCGTGGCGGTGGCCGGAGGCAGCAGATCGCCTCCTACCCAGGACGGATAGGGGGAGACCCTTGGTCAGCGAAAGCGACAGGAGAGGGACCATACCATCTCGTCACAGCTGGGCGTGACTTCCACGCCACTGTTAATGAAAGTTTATGAAAATTTGCACAGGGATCATCCTCTTTTCTTCATGTCTCTGTTGCATCCGTCCGCACATTAAACGATTCAGCTAATTTTTTTTTTTAAAGCCCATTCTTATGTTTGTTCTTTATAACATAACTAACTAGGCATCAGCTGTGATTGATGTCATCCTTATTATGGATGGGAAGGAGTGCTTTGGATTGGATTATTCAAAACACACCTGGACGATTAGACCGGCCTCTTTGAATCATGTGCCTGTGGAAAGTTCATTTTTACGCCATTGTGTTAAGGAAATGAACTTGGAAACCTCCATAAACGTGTTCTGCGTCAGGCAACTGATCAGCCGACCCCATCATTGTAATATGGCCCCATGACTGTTCCAGCACAAGCAGTTTCCTGAACTCCAGAGCTGTGCAATGTCAAAACACGCCACTGGAATAGCATTAAACGATGCGCTTCCGACGATGGACCTCGTTTTTCCTGATCAAAAGTGGATTCTGATGAAATGCACTATAATGGTGTAGTACACATTACATTGTGTGCCGCCACAACTCTTTGAAATGAAGCACCTCCTCTGCATGGCAAGTGCACTCTCTACTGGTAATTTGATTGGGGGGAGGGGAGAGACAATGCGCTGACAGAAAATTAACAATGGCACATGGTGGAAAATCTTTTTTTTTTTTTTTTTTTTTAAAGTGTGCAGATGACATCAAAATAGGGCTCATAGTCTCCCCTTCATTCCACACACTTCTTCGATCAGTGTTGCAGCGCTTGGATCCCTGCGGTTGAAAATAAACCACATTTGGTCAAATTTGACCACTATGAACTTTTCAGCCCCCCTTGTATGCTACAGTAAAACCATTTAGTGAAGTAAGTTTTGTCAAAGTTGCTTGAGTAAATGTAAGTCACTGCTGCCAGTTTTGTATCTGATCATTCATTCACTGCTTCTGTCATCTCTTAATTCAGGTGCTGGATCTGATGCTACAGAAGAGCAGATGAGGATTGAGGGGTTTAGGATCTGGAAGAGAAACACACCTTTTCTGTATGACCTGGTCATGAGCCATGCTTTAGAATGGCCCAGCCTTACTGTAGAGTGGCTTCCTGGTAAAACCAAGTAAATACTGACACACAGCCTAATATGCACTCTTTTTCTCTAAATGATGGTGACTTTAGCAATGAAACCTTTCTATTTTAGGCAAGAAGGGGAGGATTACAGTGTGCAGAGACTGTTGCTAGGCACCCATAGTTCAGATGAACAGAATCACCTGCTTATTGCCAGTGTCCAGCTTCCCAGTGAGCAGCTTGATGACTCGAATTATGACGGTGAAAACATAGACAACTTGAGCTTAAGTTTTATTCAGAGATTTAACTTTTTTTTAAATATTCATAGTAATCCATGCAGTGGATAATAATGGTGTCTCACTGGAACAAAATGACTGGTATTGCAGTAAAATAGAATTTCATCAATTGTTTCAACATATTCCTGAAGAGTTTGGAGCCTTTGTCTCAATAAGCAGCAAGGTTGAGATTGACATTAAGATCCTTCATGAAGGAGAAGTAAACCGTGCCCGCCACATGCCCCAGAACGCCTCAGTCATTGGCACAAAGACCCCTGCCTCAGATGTGCTGGTGTTTGATTACACCAAGCATCCCTCAATGCCAGGTATTTTGGTGCAAGACTCGGGGACAATGGCTTTTGTGGACATTGCTAAATCTGTGTGTGTTTTTTTTTGTTTTTTTTAAACAACAATTATGCAACTAGATTGATTTATCCTCATCAGATGCTTCTGGAATGTGTCAACCTCAGCTGCGTCTCAAAGGACATCACAGTGGCAGCTATGGTCTCTCCTGGAATCCAAATGTGTCTGGTGCTCTCCTTAGTGCATCCGAAGACCATGTAAGAGTGCAATACAGTCCTGTATTTTTTTTTTTAATGTTTTGGAATTTTCAGTGGCTCACATTTTTACCAAAATAGACCACCATGCTGCAAACATATGATCAGACTTGTTGAATAATGTTTTAATCACATTTCTTAACTTTTAGAGAGTCTGCCTGTGGGATATCAATGTTTTGCCAAAAGAGAGCAATGTAGCTCATGCCAAGTCGATGTTCACCGGTCACAGCAGTATGGTGGAAGATGTCGCTTGGCACCTGCTTCATGACTCAATTTTTGGATCTGTTGGAGATGACAAGAATCTTATGATGTAAGATTGTCAATAAGTAAATTTAGCAGTCAGATTTCCATCTAATTTAATTTCCATCTAATTTGTGTTTTAAGATTATACAGTAACTCTCAGACTATTGCCCTGCTTCTTTTTGTTTTAGCTGGGACACTCGCTCAAGCAATACTACCAAACCTAACCATTCAATACAGGCCCACACAGCAGAAGTCAACTGCTTGTCATTTAACCCTTTTGAGGAGTTCATTCTTATCACTGGCTCAGCAGACAAGGTAATAAAATATAATATTCTTGGTTTTCTGTGTATTTTGAGAGTTGTTGGTTTAGTAAATACTGCATGTCTAGAAATCTGACATGCATCTGTAATGTCCATCTCTCTGGCCCACAGACTGTGGCTCTCTGGGACTTGAGAAATATGAAACTGAAGCTGCATTCCTTCGACTTCCACAAAGATGAGGTCTTCCAGGTACTGACAAATTCCTTAAAAGGGTAATGAAATGTCGTTAGAGATGTCTATTCATTTTATAACAGTTATAGCCCCCTGCAACAAAGTTGCCAAAGGTACGTTTTTGACTCGTCTGTTAATTCATCTGACATGTTGCTACTATAGAGTCTACATTTCTGATCAGACTGACCTTAGATTTATACAGAGGCTTTGACTGAAATGAGGGGTTTGATTTTTGGGGAAGGGTACTTTTTTTCATTTTATGTTTAACAGTTCTCACTTGGGGCCCCTGATGAGGTATGTGAGCTTGCTCACTGAGGTTCTTTCTTGTAATGTTTATATACAGTGGTGTGAAAGTGTTTGTCCCCTTCCTGATTTCTCTTCTTTTTTTTTTTTTTTGTACGTTTGTCACACTTAAATGTTTCAGATCATCAAACAAATTTAAATATTAGACAAAGGTAACACAAGTAAACACAATGCAGTTTTTAAATGAAGGTGTTTATTAAGAGGAAAAAAATCCAAACCTACATGGCCCTGTGTGTGTGTGTGGGGGGGGGGGACTGATTGCCCCTAAACCTAATGACTGGTCTGGCCACCCTTAGCAGCAAAAACTGCAATCAAGCATTTGCAATAACTGGCAATGAGTTTTTACAGTGCTGTGGAGGAATTTTGGCCCACTCATCTTTGCAGAATTGTTGTATTTCAGCCACATTGGAGGGTTTTCGAGCATGAACCACCTCATCTATTAGATTCAGGTCAGGACTTTGACTAGGCCACTCCAAAGTCTTCATTTTGTTTGTCTTAAGCCATTCAGAGGTGGACCTGCTGGTGTGTTTTGAATCATTATCCTGCTACAGAACCCAAGTGCGCTTCAGCTTGAGGTCACGAACAGATGGCCAGACATTCTCCTTCAGGATTTTTTGGTAGACAGAAGAATTCGTGGTTCAATTTACCACAGCAAGTCTTCCAGGTCCTGAAGCAGCAAAACGGCCCCAGACCATCACACTACCACCACCATATTTTACTGTTGGTATGATGTTCCTTTTCTGAAACGCTGTGTACTTTTACGCTGGCTGTAATGGGACACACCTTCCAAAAAGTTTAACTTTTGTCTCATCAGTCCACGGTATTTTCCCAAAAGTCTTGGCTCATCAAGATGTGTTCTGGCAAAACTGAGACGAGCCTTTGTTCTTTTTGCTTAGTTCAATTCAATTTCAATTCAACTTTATTTATATAGCGCCATTTCACAACAACAGTCATCTCATAGCACTATCAACTGTAGGGGGGGAACCCCCACAGTTGCAGAAAGACCCCAGCAATCAGACGATCCCCTGTGAGCAAGCACTTGGCGACGGTGGAGAGGAAAAACTCCCTTTTAACAGGAAGAAACCTCCAGCAGAACCAGGCTCAGGGAGGGGCAGTCATCTGCTGCAACTGGCTGGGGGGTGAGGGGATAGAGAAGAAGAAAAGAACAGACATGTAGAGAGCAAACAGCACGATGGGGACTCAATCTATGGGAGAGAACAAACAGATGTTAATGACCAGCAAAAAAAAAATGTTTCATAGAGAGTGAGGAAAGGAGTGAGGCCCAGTGCATTACTGGAGGTCCCCCGGCTGACTAAACCTATTAGCAGCATAACTAAGGGAGGGTTCAGAAACACATGATCCCTCCCTAATTGTAGGCTATATCAAAAAGGTAGGTTTTAGCCCTATTCTTAAAAACAGAGATCGAGTCTGACTCCCGAATCCAGATTGGCAGCTGATTCCACAGGAGAGGAGCTTGGTAACTGAAGGCTCTGCCTCCCATTGTACTTTTGGAGATTCTAGGTATTACAAGTAATCCTGTGTTTTGGGAACAGCGCTTAGTGCTGTTTTTTGTCTTGGAGCTCTGCCATGCAGGCCATTTTTGCCCAGTCTTTATGGTTGAGTCATAAACGCTGACCTTAACTGAGGCAAGTGAGGCCTGCAGTTCTTTGGATGTTGTTGTGGGGTCTTTTGTGACCTCTTGGATGAGTCGTCGCTGCGCTCTTGGGGTAATTTTGGTCCGCCGGCCACTCATGGGAAGGTTCACCACTTTTCCATGTTTTCGCCATTTGTGGATAATGGCTCTCACTGTGGTTGGCTGGAGTCTCAAAGATTTAGAAATGGCTTTATAACCTTTTCCAGACTAATGGATCTCAATTACTTTGTTTCTCATTTATTCCTGAATTCTTTGGATGTCTAGCTTTTGAGGATCTTTTTGTCTACTTCACTTTGTCAGGCAGGTCCTATTTAAGTGATTTCTTGATTGAGAACCGGTGTGGCAGTAATCAGGCTAGGGTGTGACTGGAGAAATTGAACTCAATTTTCCAAAGATGTGATAAACCAGTTAATTTGTTTTAATGGGGGGGGGGGCAATCACTTTTTCACACAGGGCCATGTAGGTTTGGATTTTTTTTTTTTTTTACCCTTAATAATAAATGCCTTCATTTAAAAACTAAATTTTGTGTTACCTTTGTCTAATATTTAAATTTGTTCTGAAACATTTAAGTGTGACAAACACAAAAAAAATGAGAAATCACAAAAGGGACAAACACTTTTTCACACCACTGTATATTGTAACTTGACTGGAATGAAACTGACATGACAATAGTGAAAAAAAGTAATTGAAGGAATTGTTAAACCACTCACCCACATCTGTAACCTGTCACTTCAAACTGGTAAATTTCCAAACATGAAAATGGCAAAAGCAATACCACTATAGAAAACAGGAGACAGTCATTATTTCACAAATTACAGGCCGGTCTCTTTACTCTCACAATTCTCCAAAATACTTGAAAAAAATCTTCACTAAGAGACTGGATGATTTCATTGAAAAACACAATCTTCTTACAGTCAGTATGGTTTTAGAGCAGACAAATCTACATCTTTGGCACTGATTGAACTCATAGAAGAAATTACTAGTTGTATAGATAAAACAAAAAAAAAGTTTGCTGTAGGAATATTTATAGATTTAAAGAAAGCTTTTGACACCACTGACCACAGAATTTTACTGAGGAAATTGGAAAGGTATGGGATAAGAGGGGTTGGACTGAGTTGGGTGGCAAGTTTAAGTAACGGACAAAAATTTGTACAAATTGAGTACAAATCACCCTTCATGGACATCTCTTGTGGTGTGTCCTAGGGGTCAGTTTTGGGACCCAAGCTCTTTATCTTATATATAAATGACATATGCCAAGTATCAAACATTCTGAAATTTGTTTTGTTTGCGGATGACACAAATATCCTTTGCACTGGTGAGAATTTGCAGCAGGTTTTAGAGGTGGTCACAATTGAAATGAAAAGGTTAACAGTGGTTTAACAAAAATAAATTATCTCTAAATCTGAAAAAAACCCAGATTATGTTGTTTGGAAATTATAAAATAAATCATGAAATAATAACGATAGATACCAGAATAGAAACTGTACAGGAAAAGAAGTTTCTGGGGGTGACACTAGACAAAATCTGCTGAAAACCTCACATCAGTCACATCTGGGCCAAAGTGGCAAAATGTATCAGGATACTGGGGAAGACGAGACACATTTTGGACTATAAATCATTGTTCTTACTGTACAATTCACTGTTTCTACCGTATCTCAACTACTGTGTAGAGGTCTGGGGAAACCTACAGGACCAACCTACAGCAAATATGCACATTACAAAAAAAGCTATAAGGATAATAAATAATGTAGGATATAGAGACCATACCAACTCGTTGTTTTTAAAGTCTCATGGATTTAGTTAAATATAAGACGGCACAAGTAATGTACAGGGCAATTAATAATCAACTCCCAACTAATATACAAAAAAAATTCAAAAATGACGATTATAATTTGAGAGGAGACTTAAACTTTACAAAACCTAAGGTATGAACAACTAAGAAAAGTGTGTGCATATCTGTCTGTGGGGTGGATTTGTGGAACAGTCTGGAGGTGGAACTAAAACTATGTACAAACAGAAATCAATTCAAAAATGGGTATAAACATTATTTGCTGAAAGGATATGCTAGAGGGATAGTATTAATATGTACGATTCACTATGCTCACTCTGGGACACTATGGTAAGGTAGGTGGGACAGTACTGTGCATATCTGTATATCTGTTTGGGGCTGGGTATAGATGTACAGACCGTATGTATGTTGGGATGGATGGGTGTCAGTGTTATGTACAAAATATAGTTAATTGTCTACTTGGGGTCTTAATTGAGGTAATGTGTATATATTTCACATGGGTTGTATTTAGGGAAAAGAGGAGTTAGAGTAAATAAGTTAACTTCTTCCTTCTCCCTTTTGAACACTGTATACTGTCAGTTTTATTGCACTTGTCATTTGTTTTTGTTTTTTGTTTTTGTTTTTTGTTCTAAATAAAGTATCTAACTTGTATAGATGTGGACAAATTTGTTAACCTTCTGTTAAAGAAAATTCCACACTGGTCACTGAAATGACTTGAAACTGAGAAGTAATAATTAAAAAAAAAAAAAATCTAAAAATTAGCAAATGAAATTCAGACATTGCTTTTGAATTGTGGTTTGACAGAATCATTAAAAAAAACAACCCAACAAACTAATGAAACTGGCCTGGATAAAAAGTGATTATACCTTTAACTTGATATTGCACAACCTTTTCATACAATCACTGCAATCAAGTGATTTCTGAGACTTCTTCACCCGTTTACAGGTATATTAGGCATAAGCTGAAACCATCTCTAAGATTTACTTAAAGTCTCAGTATTGTTACTGTGGAACTTGGTTTAATCAGTTTTTCTGACAGGTTCACTGGTCACCTCACACAGAAACCATTTTTGCATCCAGTGGAACAGACTGTCGCCTTAATGTTTGGGATCTCAGGTTTGTTTTCCAATTTTTGCTATATTTGTTGGTCTGTGAAAGAGATGTGCTGCACACATGCAGCTCATGTGCACCTCTTTTCTACATTTATTTCAAAGGTTTTTAGTGGCTTATTCCACTAACTAGAGGGCACTCAGAGTGCAGATCTCCACCAAGGCTCCTCCCCTCCATTCCTTTCTTCGTCCATGTTGCCATCCATATGTACTTTGTGAAATAGGGCCTTGGTGGAGGTATACACACATTGATTACCTCCAACACCTGAGTTTATCTTTGGGCCAAGAACCACCTCTGTTGAAAATGTCATCCAAATCAATCCAGTAGTTTTGGAGTATTGTTGCTAACACTTGGCGGAGGTATGCATTTTGAGATCACCAAAATCTAATCATGTGTTTGTGTGCAATTACATACCTGCCAACTACTCCGGTTTTGCCGTAATGGTTACGGTTTTCAAGACCCCATTCCGGGTTACGGCTTTATTAATCAAAATTACGGTTTTTCACTAAAAATTCAGTCAAAATTTTTAAATCATAAAAAAAAACACGAAAGCAATTCCAAACACGAGATCGCTAGGAATCGTATCTAAATTTAGAACAAAGGCAATCGGCACTGCTTCCTGTAGGTGTATTGCGCATGTGTGAGAGGTCTGAGCCATTGTTTCCATTTGGAATCGCGAAGGAATTGGGTCAGCATTGTATATGTTTTCATCATGGAATCTGCTGGAGAAAAATCACAAACGAGCGTGAAACCCAAACGAAAATTACAGTCTTTTCGTGAGGAATATTCCAAAGCATTTCCAGGAATTACTCTTCGCTCAAGAAGGGGTGAAAATTACGCCAACTGCACTTTGTGTAGACAAGATTTTTCGATCGGAGGAATCAGCGATGTGAAAGACCACATGGGAACGAAAAAACACAAGTCAAATGCCAGTGAAACCAGCGGCAAACTTTCTACGTTCTTCGTCGCCCCAACAGATTGTTTGGAAGTGATAAATGCCGAAGTTTTATTCACGGAAGCAATTATTGAACATGGAGTTCCAATCGCTATGGCCGTTCACATGGGACAGTTATTTCGAAGAATGTTTCCGGATTCGAAGATCGCTAAGAAATATGGATGTGGTCGAACCAAAACTTCAAACATTATCCAGTGTCTTGGCGCAGAATCATCAAAAAGTATCGTTGATGCAATAAAAAAAGAACCTTTCAGCATGTCAACTGACGGAAGTACGGACTACGATGATGTCAAACTCCACCCTATTTGTGTTCGTTATTTTGATAGCAAAGTTGGAAAAGTGTTACCGGTGCTTCTTTCTTTGAGAGAATGCAATACAGCATCCACGGGTGAAAACATATTTAAAATTCTTGAGGAAGCGATCGACTCAAACGACATACCTTGGCAGAATTTAGTATGTTTTGCAGCTGACAATGCCTTGGTGATGCTGGGATCGAAGAAAGGAGTTGCTTTGTTCATAAATGCAGTATCTCCATCTACTTACATTGCAGGTAAGTTTTTCTATGAAAAAAATTAATTACAAGAATTCTAGGAATGTAATTGAGTTTTAATGACACAAAGTTTCTGAAGAGTGGAATATTTAAAATAGTATATATTTTTGAATTTTGATATTATTGAAATAATGTCTGAATTATTTTCAATTAATTATTGGCTATATTCATTTGACATGATAGTTATTTTTTTCTGAGTTTACGAAATATTACATGAAGATCTGGCGAATGTATTATGTGTATTTGAGATGATTTATTTGTGATAATGCAACACAGTCATTAGACCTAAAATTTAAAAAAAAAAAATGGCTTCAAATTTCCTAAATTTGAGAACTAGGATATGTATGTTAGGCTTATTAATTTTATTTTTTTTTTTGTAAAATATTTAAAAAGTTATTTTAAATTTCCTTTTGTATCACAGTGCAACCATGATACTTTATTTTAACTCATTTAAGACATTGTGATGTTTTACTTGATTCTTTACTGGAACACATTTCAAATTATCATGTCAGTAAATAGATTTCCTTCATTATGGTGAATAAAAGTTTTTGGGTTGGTTGGGAAATCGGAATCACAAGATTTTCCAGGCCTAATGAAATATTAGATTTAGATTGATTTTATCCTCATTGAATTATACCATATTGTGATGTATTTCACAAACACTGGTTAATGAAACTCATACTTGTATTAAATGTACAAAATCATCTCTATCATCCATCCTTTTACCATTTTTAATGGGGTTGATTTTTATCTGTGATATTACTGTGAATATAAAGATACACTTTCAACTATATTTCATGTTACCTGAGGCCCCACTGTTGAACATTATTTCCATTTACCATTCTTTGATAGCCTGTCTATTTGCTAGTTCATATACAAGTTGATATATGGATTATTGTGGACAAATATATTAATTCAGCTTATATTCTATATTTTCTCACTATACACCCAGTGGTTAGATCCAATTTTGTGAAATCAAATATGAGAACATGTTCTTTACATGGAAAGATTGTCTGTATGATTAAAACATACAAATATATTTTATGATGCACATGAATATTAATAAGTTTTGTTATGTGTTTACAGGTTGTTCCTGCCACCTGATACACTTGTGCAGAAGGGAGCCAAGCAACTGCCTGTGAAGCTGGACGACTTGCTGGTGGATGTCTTCTACTACCTGGAGAAGAGCAGCAAAAGGAAGCAAGCCCTAAAAGCTTTTCAGGAGGAGGAAGGTGTGCCGCACTCAAAGATCCTTAATCATGTAATAATAATAAGTTTATTTATAGAGCACCTTTCACAGGCAGAGTCACAAAGTGCTTAACATGGTAAAAAACAAAATAAAAACACAGGCACATAAAACAGTAAAAAAAACAAAGTAGACAGTAAAAGCACATAAAAATACAATCAGCACATAGTTAAAAAGCCAGGCTAAAAAGGTGGGTCTTTAGTTCCTTCTTAAAAACACCAATGGAAGGTGCAGATCTAAGTTCAAAAGGCAAGGAGTTCCACAGTCTGGGAGCAACAGCAGCAAAGGCTCTATCGCCTTTGGTTCTGAGCCTAGTACTAGGGACTACCAGTAGATTCTGATGAGAAGACCTGAGAGACCTGCTGGGCTGGTGTAGAGAGAGCAGGTCACTAATATAAAAAGGCGCCTCTTCATGAATGGCTTTGTAAGTAAGAACAAGAACTTTAAAATCAATTCTATAATTTACAGGGAGCCAATGCAAGGAGGCCAAAACAGGAGTGATATGACAGAATCTACTGGACCTAGTTAGTAATCTTGCAGCAGCGTTCTGGACTAACTGTAGGCGGTATAAAGAGGATTTGCTAAGACATGCATTACAGTAGTCCAAACATGAAGAAACAAAGGCATGAATAATGATTTCTAACTGAGTGTAGGAAACCAATGACCTGATTTTGGATATATTCCTAAGGTGGAAAAAACAACTCCGGGTCAGAGATTTGACATGCTGATCAAAACTCATCGATTGATCAAAAATGACACCAAGATTTTTTAGATTAGAATGTACGTTAGAGCTTAATGAACCAATGCTATTAACCAACTTAGGAATTAGATTATCAGGTGCTACAATAAGGACTTCAGTTTTATCAGCATTAAGTTGCAAAAAGTTACTAGACATCCAGTCCTTAATTGCAGACAGACGATCATGAATAATTTTTAAATTGTCAACATGGTCAGGCTTAAGAGAAAAGTAGCTGTAAATCATCAGCGTAGCAGTGATAACACACCTTTAAATTTGCTGATAATAGAACCAAGTGGCAGCATATATAGGGCAAATAAAAGTGGACCCAGAATAGAACCCTGAGGCACCCCACAGGTTAAAGGAGCAGAGTCAGATGAATAAGAGCCAACAGCCACGGAAAAACTCCTACCAGAAAGGTAGGAGAAAAACCAATCCAGAGCTTTTCCAGAAATACCAACCCAATCTCTAAGCCTTTGTAACAAAATACAATGATCAGTAGTATCAAATGCTGCAGTAAGATCTAATAACACTAAAACAGATCAATTGCCAGAGTCTGACATTAAAATGTCATTTGACACCCTGAGAAGAGTGGTCTGTCGAGTGTTTCTGACGAAAATCTGACTGAAATTTGTCGAAGATATTATGTTCAATCAGAAAGTCAGTGAGCTGCTTGGCAACAACTTTTTCTAAAAGCTTAGAAAGAAAAGGAAGCTTAGAAATTGGCCTGAAGTTTTTAAAAACAGATGGATCAAGGTTAGGTTTTTTTAAAAGTGGCTGCACAGCTGCATGTTTAAAATAGGAGGGTACACAACCAGATTCAAGTGAACTATTAAAGTCCAAATGTCACGTAATTTTTTTTTTCCAAATGCCAATGAATTTTGATAAAATACACATAGCTTAAACCAAATATTCATACCGGAGACCATATCACCCACCCGTATTTACATAATTGTACAAAATACACCAGGCAAAGGCCCCGCCTTGCTCACTGGCTTGTGACAGCCAATCCAGACCGCGGCCATGTTGTTGACGTCACAGATTTCACCCTGGCTGCCCTGCCATATCCACATTCACACTTATCAACATTGGACAATCATGACGGAAAGTGACAGCGATTGTGATGAAATTAGTTTAGTTTTGTCCTCTGGTGAATCGGACTTAGAATTCAGGGAAGACGACACCCCAGATACTGATGACAGTGGTTCAGACAGTGACAGAGGCATAGAACCTTACAGGTTCAAGCCGTCCGAGACGGAATCAGATGCTTTGTCTGATGACAACAGTTCCGACGATGACCAGAGAGCAGAACCAGTGGAAAATGTCATTGAATTGGACATTAATCGCCTCCAGAATGTTGAATGGTAAGCCAAAAGAAATTTGATGATTATAACCACCGGCTAAATTGGGAAGCCGAAGGGGGTCTCTCGAGGGCACCCCATAAATATCGATTTTTCGGAAGCCATTATTATGACGATACAGTGGGGCGCTAGCTTACAGTAGAACCCTTTCTTTCCTCATTCAGTTGTAGCAACAGAATCAAGGATGAAATGGAAGTAATTGTGGAAAATGAGTTGTATTAAAATCCCCAGGATCGTGTGTATAGGGCCATAACCAGGAATGTTCCTTTCTCACTGTAGACGAATTAGAAATCTAGCTTGTTGTTTTGTACGCCAGCTTCAAGGTTTGATAACTATAAATAATTGCATTCAGAAAATATTTGCAAATTCTTGTACTTGAATTTTTCAATAGGTGCACCTGTCATGTGTTGCCAAGCAATGCCAACAGTGGAGGAGAGCCGCTGCTGTCAAGAAATTGACCAGATCAGAATGAGAATGGAGGGGCATCAGGTCACATGTATAACACAGGTCCAAGGCTTCCACAGTGTCTGCCTGGACAGGGATGTCCTTGAAACCGCCTATTATGCATACATGCATGGGAGAGGCAGAGGCCACAAGATCAACCTGTGAATGAGTGAGTACTCTTTTTCATCACAGAAATTCAGATTCAAAAAATATGTCTGAAATATTTTACAGAAATTAGATATCATAACTTACTTCAAATATATTCACACACAAGACAGTTCATTTGTAATATATAACTTCAGACAGATATCACAATATAAAATACAATTTCATATAATTAACATGGCATCATATGTTAACAATTTCAACATTTCTGTTTTAGATGCCTAAGATACACAGCATACCGCCAGTTGGTTCGGTGGTGTTGGGGCTACCTTGGACGAGAGATCAGGGTTCCACTACCATCATGTGCAGTCCGGGCCATAAGAGATCGATACCATGGAATCGACCATGTGGGATTCAAGTATCCCAACTAGAGCCTGATCATTGACTTGTATATATGTACAAACTT